>JAUDYJ010000005.1:100907881-101507881 GCA_030761175.1 Masticophis lateralis
CCTCCCCTTCCCCTTCCCCCTTCCCCTTCCCCTTCCTTCCTTCCTTCCTTCCTTTCTTTCTTTCTCTTTCCTTCTTCCTTCCTTTCTCCCTCCCTCCCCTTCCCCTTCCTCTTTCTTTCTTTCTTTCTTTCTTTCTTTCTTTCTTTCTTTCTTCCTTCCTTCCTTCCTTCCTTCCTTCCTTCCTTCCTTCCTTCCTTCTCTCTCTCTCTCTCTCTCTTTCCTTCCTTCCTTCCTTCCTTTCTTCCTACCTCCCCTTCCCTCCCCTTTCACCTTCTTCTTTCTTTCTTTCTTTCTTTCTTTCTTCCTTTCTTTCCTTCCTTCCCTTCCTTCCTTCCTTCCTCCCTCCCTCCCTCCCTTCCCTCCCCTTCTCCCTTCCTCCCTCGCTCCCTTCCCCTTTCTTTCTTTCCTTCCTTCCTTCCTTCCTTCCTTCCTTCCTTCCTTCCTTCCTTCCTTTCCCTCCCCTTCTCCCTTCCTCCCTCCCTCCCTTCCCCTTTCTTTCCTTCCTTCCTTCCTTCCTTCCTTCCTTCCTTCCTTCCTTCCTTCCTTCCTTCCTTCCTTCTCTCTCTGTCTCCTTCCTTCCTTCCTCCTTCCTCCCTCCCTCCCTCCCTTACAAAAACTGAAATAAATAAAATAGCTAGAATAAACATAAATCACATAGAAGGTGGGCATTATCTGAGTAACCATCCAAACAGGCTGTGCTCTATCCCACACATAGGACCTTAAGTTTTCAAGATGTTACTAAAGGCCAACAGGATGGGACTCCTCTAATGTCAGGGAAGAGGTTGCAAGAGGTTCTAACTGGTATGAGAGCTAGCTGGTGCACAATAGTTTTGTCTTTGCCAATAGATTCAGACATGTGTGGATACGAGATCAAAATTCTCCCCTGCGTTTCTCAGTTCTGTATTCAGATGCAGTCCACCACTCACTGCTCTTATCTGAATTCAAGCTTACAACTGAATTTCACACGCTAAGAATTTTTTTCTTTCCTGTGAGATAACTACTCACTACTGTAATAGTCTCTATATGGGGCTGCCCTTGAGGGCCACTCGGAGGCTTCAGCTGGTGCACAATGCAGCTGCACGGGTTGTGATGGGAGAGTCCCGATGCTCCCATATTACACCCCTCCTGCGTGATTTGCATTGGTTACCAGTTGCCCTCCGGGTGAGATTCAGGGTGCTGGTGATGACCTATAAAGCCCTACATGGCTTAGGCCCAGGATATTTGGCGGATCACCTGCAGCAGCAATGACATCCCAATGACATCCCATAGAGAGGGCTTGCTCAGGGTGCTGTCGGTTAGACAGTGTCAGCTGGCGGCCCCCAGGGGTAGAGCCTTCTCTGTGGGTGCGCCCACCCTCTGAATCAACTCCCCTTGGAGCTTCAGTTGGCTCCTGACCTTTGCACCTTCCGCCACGAATTAAAAACTTGATTATTCAAGTTCCCCGACCTGGACTGATGTGGTTTTAAGGGTTTTTAAATTTTATTAGGTTTTAGATTTTAACTTTGTATTGTGGCCTTGTGCATTTTATTATGGTGAGCCGCCCTGAGTCCATTGGGAGATAGGATGGCATATAAGCCAAATAAAATAAATAAATAGTAAATAAATAAATAAAGTGTCTCGATGTTGTTTTAGCTGTTCAAAGTACAGATAGTCCTCCACTTGCAACAGTTCGTTTCGTGACCATTCAAGGTTACAACCTCACTGAAAATGACACCTTTTCACACTTATAGCCTTTGCAGCAATCCCATGGGCACATGATGAAAATTCAGACACTTGGCAACTGTCTCATATTTATGACGGTCGCCGTGTCCCGGGATCACTTTCGTAACCTTCCAACAAGCAAAGTCAATGGGAAAGCAAGGTTCACTTAACAGCCATGTTGCTACCTAGTAACTGCAGTGATTCACTTAGCAACTATGGCAAGAAACGCCCTAAAATGGGGCAAAACTCTTTTCTCAAATGTCTCACTTAGCAACAGAAATATTGTAGTTGTAAGTCATAACCTGAACTCCATACAATATAATATATATTTCAGACATACTTGCGATCATCTTAGTCTGCAGAGCCTGGATAGCTCTGCAGACTAAGCACCGTAATTAACATCCAGCTGTCTGCAATTACAGCAGTTCGAATCTCACCAGGCTCAAGGTTGACTCAGCCTTCCATCCTTTTTAAGGTAGATAAATTGAGGACCCAGTTTGTGGGGGCAATAAGCTGACTTTGTATAAAAATATACAAAAGTATGAAGGCTATTGCTTAACGGATTGTAAGCCGCCTGAGTCTCCGGAGAAGGGCGGCATATGAATCAAATTAAAAAAAAAATAAGGTCTATATAACAGAGATAGTGTCGTGGCTGCCATTGTGCTTGCTAAGCATCACAAGTTGACAGCCTGACATTAGCAAAGCGGGGAGGGAAGAGAGGATTGGAGTATAAGGAGGAATGGAAACTGAGCCATACCAGCCTGAGGCATGAGAGATGCTAGCCAGCCCAAGGTCAACCATCTGAATGCAGAGCTGAAGAGTCCGTGAACTGAGAAGGAGGAATGGAAACTGAGCCATACCAGCCTGAGGCATGAGAGATGCTAGCCAGCCCAAGGTCAACCATCTGAATGCAGAGCTGAAGAGTCCGTGAACTGAGAGTCCATTACCCAAACAATATACAAGTACCCATTTTGAAATGCGCTTGAATATTAGTAGCTTGGGTTGGTAGCTGGGCTGTTGGTTTGTGCTCCAAGCTTAGCAATTTGGTTACAAACATTTCATCACCATTCAAGGAGACATCATCAGTGCGCTTTGAGTTGTGCTCGTCTGTCTCAGCACTGGCCTTTAAATACCTTTTTATGTGATGCAAATTGGTGAAAGTTGTTTGTTCAGATACGCTGATCGAACAGTCTGAAATCAGACCATGACTCAGAGATATCCAAACAAACAACATTCACCAATTTGCATCACATAAAAAGTAGGGGTGAAATCCAGCAGGTTCTGACAGATTCTGGATAACCGGTAGTGGAAATTTTGAGCAGTTCAGAGAAACAGTAGCGGAAATTTTGAGTAGTTCGGAGAACCAGCAAATACCACCTCTGGCTGGCCCCAGAGTGGGGTGGGAATGTAGATTTTGCAGTATTGTTCCCCTGGAGTAGGGTGGGAATGGAGATTTTGCAGTATCCTTCCCCTGCCATGCCCACCAAGCCACGCCCACCAAGCCACACCACGCCCACCAAACCACGCCCACAGAACCTGTAGTAAAAAAAATTGAATTTCACCACTGATAAAAAGGTATTTAAAGGGCAGTGCTGGGACAGACGAGCACAATTCAAAGCGCACTGACGATGTCTCCTCGAATGGTGACGAAATGTTTGCAACCAAATTGCTAAGCTCGGAGCTCAAACGAACAGCGCAAGGACCCATTTATCCATAACAGGGGGAATGGCCGGGAAAAAGGGGAAGTTGTTTGTGCGTGAAAATGCCAGATCCAGCTTTGCTCCTTCTGTAACCTCTTAAGCTTTAGTAAAGTATACTCTTGGTATAACAATGGGCCAGGAGTCTTCCTTTGCTAAATGACTGAGTGGGACGATTGACAGACAGGCAGCTAGAGTTGAAAATACAGTGCTTTACCTGAGATCCTGAATAAGTCTGAAATTGAGATTTAAACTGAAACCTTCTTAGATTGAATGTAAACATTACATTGCTCTGCTCGTGAAATATTTCCCTAGCTTTCAAACAAAAATGCAGGTTTAAAGAGAGCAAATATTGCAAGTTCATATTCGATGCCCTCTTTTGCACATAGCTCTGGATGTAGCAGTATGTATAATTGTTGCAACTCCCTATTAGGTAAACTGGTTTCATATACTCCCGTGTGAGAACAAGTAAACAATTAAATGGAACTCTAAATAATTCAATGTCTGAATGTGATTGCATCCTTTGGCACAGGAATAAATTCACTCAGATCCTGAAAGTACCAATTGAGCAACCGGATTAAAACGAAACATAACCATTTTTTTAAAGATCGCACTGAAGCATCACCTATGAATCTGAGATTGATTAGATAGATAGATAAATAAATAGATACAGTAGAGATAGATAGATAATAGAAGATAGATAGATAATAGAAGATAGAGATAGATAGATAGATAGATAGATAGATAGATAGATAGATAGATAGATAGATAGATAGATAGATAGATAGATAGATAGATAACACTACTTTTTTTTTTTGGAGTAGTACCATAAAAATTATATATCAATGGAAAAATAATTTAATCAAAAATGTGATGCAATACCTTGAAGAATTTGCTGTTAGAATAGCAGTTACAGTATAAAGAAGAAAAGTGAAACTTTTCTTAGAAAAAATGAGATATACAAAAGTTATCACCATAGAAAAAACAAGATATACAAAAATTATAACCATGTCAGTTAATAGTTAGATAGCCTTTAGCCTTACAATATCTTCCCATGGAGTGAACCAAGTCTTTTAGTTCTACAGTTGTTATAATGTGAAACCAAGATTGAATGATGGCTTCTATTAACTGGAGTTTATTGCTGGGTTGCTTCTGACTAACAAGTTTCTTTAATCGGCTCCATAGATTTTCAGTTGGGTTAAGGTTGGGGCTATTCCCAGGCCATTCCAGCAGTGGAATAGGATTATCTTGAAACTCCACAAAAAAAGTGGTGTTATTAGCCATCAAACCTCAAAAATACACTTTCCCCAAAAGGTTTCCACAATTTTGCCCACTACTGTGGATAGATACTGTGGGTAGATGAGATGATAGATAGATAGATAGATAGATAGATAGATAGATAGATAGATAGATAGATAGATAGATAGATAGATAGATAGATACATAGATAGATAGATACATAGACAGACAGACAGACAGACAGACAGATAAATAGATGGACAGACAGACAAACAGTCACAATAGGTAGGTAGGTACGGTAGGGATGGGGGGAAAGGGAGGGAGGGAGGGAGGGAGAGAGAGGGAGGGAGGTTTCCATTCATCCAGAATTATAATGCTGATTCTAAATGGTTATAAATTCTAGTGCTACTTCTTAGCTTTTTTCCCCCCACTTCATGCTTTTATCAACTCTGTTGTGTCTTTCCTTATTCACTTTCTTTTACTAAAGAAAAATCATATAGGGAAATTGTATCTCTTTTTTTCTGAGATGTGATTAGATCAATATCTTTTCTAATTTTTTAAATCTTTATGCTGAAGATTCTTAACTGTTGAGCCAAACTGGCTTAATTATTTATATTCACATTCTATATGTATGTCATTTTAACTGTTCACCGCCCTGAGTCCTTCGGGAGAAGGACGGTATAGAAATTGAATAAATAAATAAATAAATACCAACAGTCTTAGGAGATGTCCTTTTAGCACCCAAAAGATTGATAACATAAAACCCCCATGGGTAAACGCTTGGCATTCTTACCTGCAGATTTAAATGTGGAATGAACCATCATCTGCTGTTGTTTCTCCAACCATCCACTCCCCTGCCCCCCAAGACAGGTCAGTTCACATACCCAGCTGGTGATTCATCAAGCAATAGGAAATCCTACAAGGTGATGCGCCTGTGATTTATTATATCTGAATAAATTTATAATTTAAAACCCACGGAGGAAGTTACTGTGCATTCTGCAAGCTGTTAATCCTGCAGATTAACTTTCAAGATGTAACAAATTTCCATTTGCCCAAGTTAAGCCCGAATTAAATTTGATAGAAGCCAAATTAATCTACAAGGTAAGCCAATCAAGAATGGTTGCATTCAAATCATATTTTATTTGACACGATCGCCTGAGACAATCTTGGAGGCCTCAATCAGAGTGTTGTGAAATCAATACACTTGATACAATGCAACCCATACGTCTGGGTTCCTGCCTTTTTTATATATATATATATAGAAGAAACGGTCTGGTTTTAACTCATCTATCCAGACTCTTGTGAAGTTGAGATGCTCTTTTGTCATTTTCTCATGAACCTGCTATAAATTCTGAAGTAGGTCTAAACATCCCTTACTGTTCAACCTACTTCATTAAGGAAGCCAGAGCCTTTATTTCTTCAGATTATAAACCCTCAAAGCCCCATGTGCAATTATACAGTTGTGGCTGAAAAAAAGGACAGAAATATTCCATTTCATGAGCTCAGAGTAGGACATCATTGAAATCTGAAGGAGGAATTGCATTATTTTAGGGACAAGGTGAACATGAGGATTTTACTAAAATTCATTAGAGAATGAAACTGCAAAGAGTTTATTATTAAGTCTGCCATCTGCACCTCTATAACTGTCTGGTTTGGTTCTGCAACCCAACAAGACAGACACAGACTTCAGAGGATAATTAGAACTGCAGAAAAAACATTTGCTACCAACCAGCCTTCCACTGAGGACCTGTATACTGCACGAGTCAAAAAGTGGGCTGTGAAAATATTTACAGACCCCTCGCATCCTGGACATAAACTATTTCAACTAGATGCAAGAACATTTTTTTCCCAAAAGCCATCACTCTGCTGAACAAATAATTCCCTCAACACTGTCAAACTATTCACTAAGTGTGCACTACTATTAATCTTCTCATCGTTCCTAATACCCATCTCCTCTCACTCATGACTGTATGATTGTAATCTTGTTGCTTGTATCTTTACGGTTTATATTGACTGTTTCCTAATATGATTTGATTGTTTATTTGTACCCTATGACTATCATTAAGTGTTGTACCTTATGATTCTTGACAAATGTATCTTTCCTTTTATGTACACTGAGAGCATATGCACTAAGACAAATTCCTTGTGTGTCCAATCACACTTGGCCAATAAAGAATTCTATTCTATTCTATTCTATTCTATTCTATTCTATTCTATTCTATTCTATTCTATTCTATTCTATTCTATTCTATTCTATTCTATTCTATTCTATTCATTTTTAAAAATATTGATTGAAGTTCAGAATAATGGATGATTGGCAATAATACCAATTTGAATGATGAAACTTGGATGTTCCAACAGATATGGAAGTTATATTTCTCTTTTTAAAAAAATTATGGATCATATTGTTGGTTTTCTTAAGGGTAGATTAGGTGGGTTTTCCTTGGAGATCCTTCCACTTAGGTTAAAATTTGGGGCAACCTTGAACAGTAATTCTCCCATGATTCTTAATTTCTCTCCAAAGCTATTTAAATTCAACCTTTTTCTTATAGGAAGGACAAAGAGCTTTTAATCAGAATTTTAAAAATGTCTTTGTCCCAGTAACTGCTACCTAAATGGGTGTTTTTCTATTGTAACGGTTTTGTGCAATTTAGTTTTTATTAGTGGTTTTATTATTGGGAGTCTAATAATATATTATCCTCATTTTTTTCCTGCAGATGAGCAAGACAGACTTACAAAAACTAATTAATTAATTTGGTCAATCATAAAGCAGGTGCTGTGTCAGTTCTTCCACTGCTCAGAGTCATTTGGTGTCGATCAGAGCCTCAAATTAAATTAGATTAAATTAAAATGAATTAAATTCCAGTAAAAGCAATTCGACCCTGAACAATTATATTTTGGGACATTCAGGGAAGTGTGTTCAAGAGGAAAGAGAGAGCAAGAGAGAAATAAGACTTACTGTAAGCCATGGGTTGGATTCGTCCTCTTCCTTCTCCTCCTCCAAAAATTATTACAATCATAATAATTTTCGGTGGTTCTTTTTAGATGGCTGACATCTGGATTGAAAAAACAAAACAGTTATATATCACGTTTGCCTACAGTTAATATGGGATTTAATCCTTTTCCCCTAGATTTACTTTATGTATCCTAAGATTTACTTTATGTATCCTAATCTGACAACATCTAAATTGGCGTAATACCTAACTGTCTTTTCACTAAAGACATTGTATTCCATTTCTCTTAAGAAGAGCTCAAATATGTTCTTTGACAGTCACAGGTCTTCTCTTAAGAATTTTGGAGACTTAATGGACACTTAAAATAACAGCACCAAACAATGGATACATGTAGGAGAATAACCTTCACCACCACCTCCTCCTCCTCCTGCTTCTGCTTCTGCTTCTGCTTTTCCTTCTCCTTCTGCTTCTTCTGCTTCTCCTTCTCCTTCTGCTTCTTCTCCTTCTCCTCCTCTTCCTCCTCCTCTTCTTCTCCTCCCCCCCCTCCTCCATTATATAGCTCCATTACAAAATCTTGATTTAAGCATTACATTAATCTAATAGGATCATTTATCTTTACCCTTATCTAACTTTCAACCGAGTTTGTGGCACTGTGATGTTTTGTTTTGTTTTTTAATCAGAAATTCTTGCAGTGATTAACTGTCATTAAAGTCATGCAGGTAATGGTTTATAACAAATATTGATATTTTAGTCCTTTTATCTGAAGAGGAGTGCCTGGTCTCACTTTTGGAGAATTTGAGGAGGTGGCAAGCAAAAGTCTGCTGCCAGCATGAAATTGTTTGCATTTTCCGATTTTTCATTTGACAGAGTACATAAACATAAATCACAAAAAACTGCCTTTCATCGTGCCTTTCGTCTTAATTTTTTTTAAATTAGTTCTTATATACTACTGATTGCTGCAAACACAATAATTATTTTTAGCATTTGTAGGTATATTTAGTACATACTTTAGCAAAGTGGTGATGTTGGCAGTGGTTTGCCCTCTGAGCTTACCATTTAGTTCCTGAACATTTCGTTACCAAGCGGGACTTTGGTAGAAGTGTAGAAGTCCCTCTGAAGATGTTATCTAGCCTGGTAATGAAATATTCATGAACTAAATGGCAAGCTTGGAGGGGAAACCACTGCCAACATCTAAAACCAGAGCTAAAACTTGAGAGAAAATTTTTACAAAATGTTTTATAGATGGCACTTAGATCCTAAGAAACTAGCCTGTATGTATCCAAGTATGAAACCTAAGTGTTGGAGATGTGAATGTGAGGAGGCTACGTATTATCATATATGGTGGACATATAAAAAAATTAAGACTTTTTGGATAAAAATATGATGGATTATCCAAAATATTTTAAAGAAAAAGATAAAATATACTCCACAGTTATGCTTGTTGGGTATAATTACAGATTGTACGGTAATAGAGACTAAGTTGCTCTTAAACTTAATAACAGCGGCCAGACTTTTGGTGGCGCAGTACTGGAAGAAGGAGGATTTACCTACTATTGAGGAATGGACTTTAAAAGTAGCAAATTTGGCAGAGATGGCGAAAATTTCAGCGTATTTGAAGGACTACTCAAATGAAAGATACGTACTAGAGTGGAGAAGATGGATTGATTATATTCAAAACAAGTATCGGACTAACAAGTTACAAATAGCCTATGAATGAAATATTTAACCAAGTTTATATTTTGTTTTTGTTTTTTCTTTGAATTATGTGTTGCTAGATCAAAGGGGAGTTAAAGACCAAAAGTGAGTTGGGAGTCTGTAGATTGTTAGCGTATTTTAGTTTAGGATTGTTACATGCCATACCCTGTATTTGTTTTGGGAAGTCTGGGGAGGGGGGGTTGGGAGTGTGTTGGGGGAAGGGGGGAGAGGGGGGATGGGGGAAAAATATTTGTATTTCTGGTAAAACTTTTTTAATAAAAAAAATAAAACCAGAGCTATAAATATTTTCTATTATTTCGAAGTGGAGATATACACAGTCTATCATGCAGGTTATATCAGGGGTGAAATCCAGCAGGTTCTGACAGGTTCTGGAGAACCGGTAGCAGAAATTTTGAGTAGTTCGGAGAACTGGCAAATATCACCTCTGGTTGGCCCCAGAATGGGTGGGGATGGAGAATTTGAAATATCCTTCCCCCAGGAGTGGAAAGGGAATGTGGATTTTGCAGTATCCTTCCTCTGGAGTGGGGTGGGAATGGAGATTTTGCAGTATCCTTCCCCTGGAGTGGGGTAGGAATAGAGATTTTGCAGTATCCTTCCCTTGCCACACCCACTAAGCCACACCACGTCCAGCAAGCCACGCAGTGGATTTCACCACTGGGTTATATATAGAAAAGCAAATCTCAGTGGGGTCTATGACAACTCACCATAGCCAGCTCGCCATGGCCCACTTACTGTGGCCAACTCTCTGCAGGACAATGTGCTTTGGGTCAAGCGTGACCCTAATATCAAAGAAACGGTGGAATGGAATCATGAAAGAAAGGATGCAAAAGGAGGAACAGAATTAAATGCGAATAACAAAAATCAAAATACTTTTAAATTTATTTTGAATAATTATATTGAATTGTTAAATTGTCCTGTGGTGAGTTGTCCTGCAGTGAGTTCTGATCTCTGTGCCCCCAAAGGCAGAGCACTCTCGCGTATTAAAGAGAGAAAGACTTGGTATAGTTTCAGAGAAAAGAATTAAGGACATATTTGGTCTGATTCAGTCTAAATCATTTCTTTGCTTCTCGAGTTTAGGCATCAAGACGGTGGAAGAACATGATGATGGCTATGTTCATTTAGGGAAGAAAATAGGCCCCAATCTTTATCTTTTTTTAATATGTGAAAGGAGCTGGTTGAAGTTTTGGATATGTTCTAACCTAGGCCTCCCAAGATCATGAAGCAGACTCCTTGTCACGATAAAAACTCTTTTACTTAGGTTAAATTCCTCTCCAGCAAAGTCACAGCACCTTTTAGGTGGAATTCCTCTCCAGCAAAGTCACAGCAAACAGTTTTTCATGAGAGTTCACAACTACAGACCTTTATCAGGCTTGGGGAGTTGCCAGGCCGATATCTTCCAACCTCCATGCTGTAGCAGCAATTACTTGGCAAGAAGTCAGGAAGAGATCTTCACCCTCATGAATTGAACTAATTATCTCCTGCAAACTCCTGTCCCTTTCGCTCCTCCTTATTCCCTATGGGAGAGGCCATTCACCGTCCACCTGTGCCTTTACTCCCAAGTTGGCCCTTGTTCCTTAGCTGTTCCCTTCTCCTGGCAGCTCTACGTATGCACACATCAGGAACAGGCTCCAACTATTCTTCTGCCCCACTGATACCCGACTCCGAAGGCAGCTGAAAACTGTCAGACGGTCCTGGCCCCATCTTTGCCTCCGATGCAGAGCCTTCATGAGAGCCTTCCCCAGACTCCAGAACTGGCCCATGTTCCTCCCCAACCTCCTCACTATCTGAGTCTGCCACCAGCTCCGCTGGCCGCTGGTGGCCCACAACAGGATACTGATAGGTGTTGGGAATCTGTCCGTAACTACCGTACTGCCCACTAATCTCCAGGAGGGATTTCTGATCAGTGAGGAGAGCTTTAAAATTTCTACCCAGCTTTGAGAAACATTGGCTAGTCTTTGGTAACTATAATCCAGTTTCCTTATAGGTCTTTCATGGCATAAATGGCTGTTAAGGAATAACCGTTGAGTAGCAAAGCAGTTGAGAGCAGTTATGAATAAGCACAATCACCACACAGATACACTGAGTCATGTTACAGTTTACGTTCAGGAAAAATAAAGCACAGTCCAATAAACTGAGTCGTGTTACAGTTTACATTCAGGAAAAATAAAGCACAGTCCAATAAACAAAGTCTTCATACCAGTCGTAGTAATCATAAACAGTAAATAGTTCTTCTGGAGGTGCAAACAGTAATACAGTAAGTCAGATAGAGATATCAGAAAGCAAGAACAACAAAGAGAACAAGCCATGTTTCTAGCTCCCTCTTAAGGAGATTGGCAACAAAGATAACCAATCAGGACACAGTAAGATGCAATACAGCAGTCTTAAAACAATACAATACAATTTGGTTATATATTGCCAACCCAACAAGTTAGGTAATAGTCTTATTCCTAACAATGGCTGTAAAAACAGCCATTTGGCTGCTGACTATTTTGAAAAAGAAGGGGAAAGTTTAAAAAAAAAAGATAAATGAATTGGAAGGTGGATGTTGTGATAATAGAAAACCAACCATCTCCCCACCACCACCCACCCATTAACAGGAAATCTCTGGTTCTGTCACAGCTTTAAAAATAAATTTCTAGTTGCGTAACTCTAAATCTGCTCTTCTGATAAATATGCAACGTCTCCACAACATTTATAAATCTAAGACAGACAACATTGCACCAAGTAATGAATACACCCTCCCACTTCCCTCTATTTATATGTTCCTGTCATCAAGCAATTAAAATAATGAATACTTTACACAACAACAGGTAAGCCGCCTGGCTGCATAAAGATAGTATTAACTTAGAATTGCAATTGCTGGGTCTGTAAATAAGACACTGGTGAAAACTTTGTTCTCAGATTCTGGAAATGTCTCTTTCTCTGAGTCCTGGATAGCTGAGATTAAAGCTTTCTACCAAGTATTAAAATTAGATTTTTTTTCCTGCTCCATATTCCCAAGCAGATTCAGCTAGGCTAAATAAAAAAGATTTAATACACAGAATTAGGAAGCCAGATAAGCCGAAAGACTCCATCTGAGAACCCTTACAGTGGTGGGTTTCAAAATTTTTTACTACTGGTTCTGTGGGTGTGGCTTGGTGGGCGTGGCATGGCTTGGTGGGCGTGGCTTTGTGGGCCTGGCATGGGGAGGATACTGTAAAATTTCCATTCTGTCCCCCATTCCAGGGGAAGGTTACTGCAAAATACCCCGATCAGCTGAGACTTGGGAGGCAGAGAATAGATGGGGGCATGGCCAGTCAGAATTTTTACTACTGGTTCTCTGAACTACTCAAAATTTCTGTTACCGGTTCTCCAGAACTGGTAAGAACCTGCTGAAACCCATCTCTGAACCCTTAGGAACCCTGCCTTTTGTATAAATTTGTCTCAGTTTGAACTCAGTTTCTTCTGCTTTTTCATGTCAGTTGCTGCAAATTTTTCTGCTTGAGCAGGGGGTTGGACTAGAAGATCTCCAAAGTCCCTTCCAACTCTGTTATCCTTTTTTTTTTTTAGCCTTGAAGCCTTCTGCCACTTATCCGTTATTTCTAAAATGGCTTTCTCTAGTTTGAGTGACTGGATTGCATCATTGACCTGATCATGACAGAACAGAATAACAGAGTTGGAAGGGATTTAGGAGGTCTTCTAGCCCAATTCCCTACTCAAGCAGGAAACCCTATACCATTCCAGACAAATGGTTGCCCAGTCTCTTTTTGAAAACCTCCAATGATGGAGCACTCACAACTTCTGGAGGCAAGCCATTCCACCGATCAATTGTTCTCATTTTCAGGAGGTTTCTCCTTAATTCCAGGTTGATTATTTTCCATCCATAGCTTCTTATCCTCCACTCTGGTGCTTTGGAATATAGGTTGACCCTCCTCTTCTTTGTGGCAACCCCTCAAATATTTGAAGATGGCTATCATGTCACACCTAGTCCTTCTTTTCAGTAGAGTTAAAATGAGTTAAGAAATTGAGCTCAACTTTGTGAAAATGTAGCACAGATTTGGAATTTCTGAAAGCTCTTTCTTTGCTTAGGAGACGTAGGTTGTGCCTTGTTTGTTCATCCTCCCTCCAAAGCAGGGGCTCTCAAACACTGTTGGGGTGGAAAGGCAAAGAAATACCTATGGAAAGGGTTGTTAGTTCCCTTAAAGCTCCAGACTTCCTTGAAAACATTTTTGGAGCTTAGGAATAGAATCACAGAGTTGAAAGGGACCTTGGAGATCTTCTACTCCCTGCTCAAGCAAGAGACCTTATACCCATGATGGCAAACCTATGGCACGCATGCCAGAGGTGGCACACAGAGCCCTCTCTGTGGGCACACACGCCATCGCCCCAGCTCAGCCAGCTGTTCGTCATGTTTCCGAGATGCGTATGGGCGCTGGCCAGCTGGAATTAAGGAGAAACTTTCTAACAGTGAGAACAATTAACCAGTGGAATGACTTGTCTTCAGAAATTGTGGGTGCTCCATCACTGGAGGTTTTGAAGAAGAGACTGGACAGTCACTTGTCTGGAATGGTATAGGGCTGTGATGGCTAACCTTTTTGCCATCGCGTGCCAAAAGCGGGGGGAGTGTGGTGGGATCACATGCACACGTGCCCACATCCATAATTCTATGCACCCTGCCCCCCTGTGCTCCCCCCGCTTTTGGCGTGTGATGGCACGGTGAGCCCAGTAGGCCCATTTTTTGCTCTCCCCAGGCTCCAGAGCCTTTCTAGGAGCCTGGGGAGGCAAAAACGGCCTTCCCCACCCCCTCCCAGAGGCCCTCTGTAGGCCGGAAACAGTGTGTTTTCTGAGTTCTGGTGGGCCCAGAAGGCCCGAAAATCAGCTGGATGACGCATGCATGCGTGCCGGAGCTGAGCACACGTGCCCACCGATATGGCTCCGTGTGCCACCTGTGGCATCCATGCCATAGGTTCACCATCACGGTTATAGGGTCTCCTGCTTGAGCAGGGAGTTGGACTAGAAGATCTCCAAGATCCCTTCCAGCTCTATTTTGATTAAAAGAAAGAAGGAAGGAAGGAAGGAAGGAAGGAAGGAAGGAAGGAAGGATGGTTCTTGGATTGATTGGCTTCCCATTTCTTCAAATCCAATTCATCTGAAGCAGATGTTTCTCTGCTTTCATTTTCCTGACTTCCTTGAATTCCTGGCGTAAGAGATGGCAAGATTATAGAAAAAACATCACACAGGACCCAGGGAGAGGCTGGAGTAGCTGTGTGTTATTAGGTAAAGACAATGTCTTTTTTGGGTTGTCCTCGGCTACATGAATCCATCCATCATCTAGATCAAAAATTAACTACAAATTTCCTAGCTTGAAGGTTAACGATTTCCCCTCTTTTATGCCACTCATGACTGAAGCATATTTATCTTGGATGTAAGAACTCCGTAATTTCGTAGTAGCAGTTTCCGGAGACACTAGATATGAATAATATAGGCCAATAGTGATTCAGAGGGGTTTTTTCTTTGACTTGCTGTTTCCTATCCCTCTGGTGACTCAGTAAAGGCTGATGCTTAGAAAGGGGGAGGGCCTTGGATTAATCAAACAGCTCTTTAAACAGTGGTCCTTCTGGAACTTTGCATTTCAGCTTTGCTTGGCATTTAAGACTTCACACGCTGCTCAAGATGAGGATCTTTGGGAAACTAATTCTAATAACCATTAATTATAACAACTCATGACTAACATTCATTTTTTTTTTTTTGCACATTTCTTTTTGGTTCATTTTGTCTATGGACATATTCTGCACAGCGACTTACACAGAAGGCCCTATAAATACCTACTTGTAGCTACTTTTGTTTCAGAGTTTGTGTGTGTCAGCTATGTTTTTCATCTAGAGAATAGAGCCCAGCATCTTTTGAGTTTAAAATTACTAAATGGTCTGCCGAGCAACTCTTGAAATATGCCATACGGTGAATGTTTGTTTTGGGTAGTCCTTTGCACCAAGGGTGAAATTCTCCCGGTTCGGACCGGATCGTCCAATCCGGTAGCAATGGTGGCAGGTGGTTCGGAGAACTGGTAGGAAAAATCGCTGCCTCCCCACTCCCCCATGCCCAGCTGAGCTGCACAATCATCAGAGGCTTTTTTAAAAAAAACTTTTAAAAGCATTTTTTAATTACAACCTCTTTGGCCGAAGAGGTTGTAGAAAAAAATGCTTTTAAAAGGTTATGTGCAGCCAGTGAACTGGTAGTAAACCAGTTCAGATTTCACCACTGCTTTGCACACAAAAATGCCATTCAAGGAAGTTCAGTCAACCTACAAAAATTCTTCTCATTCTAATCATCTTCCTATGATCTGCATCCTTGGATGACTCTAATAGTTTCCTTAAAAGATTTGCTACACAATATGGAACCTAGTGATGCTTCTGACTCTAGATCAGTCCTTTACACAGCGTTCATCTCGTCTACACTCTGTGTTGTGGTCCTCCAGCAGCCTGTGGAGCTGGCAGTGGAGTCGGACAGCAATGAGGTTGAGGAAGAATATGGGCCAGTCCTGGAGGCTGGGGGAGGCCCGGTTGAGGGCTCTGCATCAGAGGCAGAGATGGGGCCAGGGCCATTGGGGAGTGATTTGCAGACTTCCGAGCCTCCAGAGGCTGACAGTAGAGAGGCAGAGGAACAGGGGGAGCCTGTTCCTAGTGCATGTATGAGAAGAGCTGCCAGAAGGCAGGAGCAGATAAAGCAGAGAGGACAACTCAGGAGGAGGGCAAGAGATGATTGGCCCCTCCCATAAGGCTTAAAAGACCAGCAACGGCTCTTGGCCTCTTTGCCGGAAAACAAAGTTGAGAGAATTGATTCTTGTTTCACTGTATTCATTTCTTGTCAGCATCTTCTGCTTCTGAATTTTTGCCAAGAAAAGCCTTTGGCAGTTTGCCTAATTATCCCAAGGTCTGTGATACACTGAGGAATGGTGTTTTGAAGAATTTGCTTTAATTTAGTTTGGACTACGCTGAGAATGAGTTAATTCTCAACTGTTCTAATAAAGTCTGTTTGTTTTCAAACTGTTTGTATTTAATACTAACTACTTGAGCCTGGGTCACAACGTTCTGTTTCTCTCTCTTTCCTATCCCTGATTCTCTTTTAAGTCCAATCATTTCAGGTTGCCATATGATCCAGGGATGGATTCCACTTACTTTTGCTACTGGTTTGCAATGGGAGCATGCACGTGTGCTTCTGGTTGCTTCACTGGTGCGTGGCACTTTGGAGCATGTGCAGAAGCTTCTGCACATGTGCAGAGCATCTGTGATGATGTCTGGGTGGGTGGGAGGAGCCTCCCGCAGCTGTTACTACCAGTTCGCAAGATCTGGACCGAACCGGTAGCAACCCACCATTGATATGATCACATCAGCCTCAGTTGAAGTGCATGGTATCCTATGCTCAGCTGGATAGGAACGTTCAACTTTTAAACTGTATCCTTTGCTCAGAAGGTAGAGTTAAAATAAATCTAATCTTGCAGGATCCAATCTGGGTCGGTCACCAGGACCAGAGGTTTTGTCTTCTAGGTTTTCGGACTTGTGCTGGAGCCCATCCTCAGGGAATTTCTCTCTAGAAATTTAAAAGATTAGACTTTTCTAGAGGAGATGTAGATAGATAGAATAGATAGAATTCTTTATTGGCCAAGTGTGATTGGACACACAAGGAATTTGTCTTTGATGCATGTGCTCTCAGTGTATATAAAGAAAAAATAAAAATATATTCATCAGGAATCCTAAGATACAATATTTAGTGATAGTCATAGGTTACTAATAAGCAATCAAATCATACTAGGAAACAAATAAAACAATATAAATCGTAGAGATACAACCAACATGGTTATAGCCATAAGTGGAAAGAGATAGGTAATAGGAAGGATGAGAAGAATAGTAGTAATACAGTCTTAGTAAATAGTTTGACAGTGTTGTGGAAATTAGTTGTTTAGCAGAGTGACGGCATTTGGGAAAAAACTGTCCTTGTGTCTAGTTATTCTGGTATGCAGAGCCCTATCGCATCGTCTTGAGGGTAGAAGTTGAAACAATTTATGTCCAGGATGCAAAGAGAAAAGCAGAATTCAGAACTGTTATCCAACAATTATTAATCAAAGAATTGAGCATCGTTTATGAGATTTGTGTGTGGTTGGCTGAGGAACAGGATTTGCCAATTCACGCTAAGACAGAATGCTAATTGTTGCATTTACTTGCTTCCTTATGGTTTTTCACCCTGGCCATTCTAATTATCCTCTACTTTCTGTTTTTCTAGGAGGTCCAGAAGATCACTGGCAGTGGAGAGACGCAGGCAGATGGGGATTTGAAAGGCACAGATGAAAAAGAGGAAGTTGTGGCACTAGAAGTGGGCTGGATGACCTCTGTTAAAGACTGGGCAGGGGTGATGATTTCAGCCCAGACTTTAACCGGCAGAGTTCTTGTAAGTGTTCTGAATCTTGTTTCAGTTTTTCTTTCTTCCTTTCTTCCTTCCTTTCTGTTAAATTTAAACTCCAGGAGTGAGCTGATGCCTAGAGTGACAGGCTCCATGTCAGCAAGCATTTGATGGGGTGGATGGAGGTTGCAGTGACTTCACAGACTGAAATGGTTATCTGTGTGTGGAGGGAAGAGGGGATAGCAAGAAGGCAAGAGAGAACCCACATATCATGCACATCATCATCATCATCATCATCATTTTTAATGACCCCATAATCCCTTGCAAGGAGGAATCTGGGCAATTGAATGGAGCTAGCAGAGTGTTTACTGGCCAGATGCCTTTCCTGTCACCAATGTGGAGTTTTGTTCAGCAGATATATTCTCCTTGTGCCCAGAGAGAGCAATATCTGCTTCTACCTAGAATCGATCTCACACCCTCCTGATTGGGAGGCGAGAGTTTCACTTTTAGGCCACTGCACCACTTCTCCATGCACATATGATGCAGCTTATATATTTGGTACGAAGCCTTTTCATAATCATACCAATGCTCAGTGATATTATGACACACCTGCTGTCATTCTGATGTCACTGTAACTCATTAAGAAGATTGCTGGGCACAAGTACTAATAAATAAGAGTTTTCAGATTACATTGCAAATGCTTGACGTTTATGGTCAATAGTGACCACGTGAATCTACTTCAGCCCTACAGTGTGGACTTCACAATGTGTTTGAAAAACTGAAATGGTACTTACCATGTATTATTATGTTACTGCAATAAAATGCTAGTAGATGGCCTACAGTTAAAATTGCCAGACAGCACCTTCAGTGATCCATGTTAGCCAGTGGTGTGTTTCTACTGATTCGCCCCGGTTCTGTGAACCAGTAGTGATGGTGGTGGGAGGCTCCGCCTACCCGCCCGGATGTCATCATGGATGCTCTGCACATGTGCAGAAGCGCTGCATGCAAATGAAGTGCACACATGCGCTCACAGTTCCGAACCGGTAACGAAGGTAAGTGAAATCCACTACTGATGTTAGCTTGAAATTTCAGAGAAGATCAGGAATTCTGAATAATCCATCCTTTTTATGGCTGTAAAGTGGCAATCACCTCCAGCCTGAACAACTTTTGACAGTGATTGTGAAATTATATTATCTACTTGACTATGTATTATCAGGAATTATATATTTAAAATCAGGCTGCATGCTGCTCTTTAAACTAAGCCAATAAGCACAGTGCTGAGAAAAACACTTCTCTATGCAAAGCGTTGTTTCTTTATGATTAAAAAGACTAGTTTAACATGATACAGTCAAGGTTTCGACTGACGAACCAAAGCAAACACTGTTGAGATGTTCCAATCTCTTAATGCAAAACTTTATTGAGCACATCATTTTGGCACAGATGAAAATAAAACCAACTCTGGTTAATTCCCATGCAAACCAATATAATTAAAGAGTTGACTTCCCCCTCCCCTTGATTAGTGCAGATCACTAATTGTCCTATTAACTGTTGGTATATTGTTATGGGAAAATATCTTTGGGGTTAGGCAAACACCTATAGAAGTGTCCTTGGTTCCCACAGGCCGTCTTGGGCGATGTCTGGAGCCTGCATTCCAGTTCCCCTTTCCTTCCCACTGGTTTGTTGGCAAGCTGAGAAACAGCAATGGTTGCAAGATTATAAGTGTGCTTTGAACTTCACAAATACATTATCTTCTGAGACTTTTACATCCAAGGAGAAATATCTCTTTTCCTTCGAGTGCAATCGTTTTCAGTGTAGGCACTGTAACTGTAATCCTGTTTTTGTAATGCAGAATGCTTTTATATAGAGTTAAATGAAAACTCCGGACTACTAAAAAAACAAAACAAAACAAAACAAAACAAAACAAAACAAAACAAAACAAAACAAAACAAAACAAAACAAAACAAAAAAACACCGCACAGAATAGGCTAATTGGGGTTAATTGGCTGATGTTGAGCATGTGTTTTTTAAAAAATAAGTGTCACAGTAATTCAAAAAGTTTTTGTATGATGAGAAATGTTTTAAAATACATCTGTAGTACAGGTAGTCCTCGACTTATGGCCACAACTGAGCCCAACATTTCTGTCATTAAATGAGACGTTGGTCAAGTGAGTTTTGCCCTGTTTTACAACCTTTCTTGCCACCGTTGTTAAATGAATCCCTGCCGTTGATAAGTTAGTGACATGGTTGTTAAATGAACCTGGCTTCCCCATTGACTTGGCTTGTTGGAAGGTCGCAAAAAGTGAATCACATGACCTCGGGACACTGCAACCGTCACAAGAATGAACCAGTTGCCAAGTATCTGAATTTTGATCATGGGACCATGGGATCAATGAAGTTGCAAAGGTTGTCAGTGTGAAACATGGTCATAACACACTTTTTCTAATGCCGTTGTAATTTTGAATGGTCACTAAATGAACTCTGTAAGTTGAGGACTACTTGTATTGAGTTTGAAGCTAACATGTCAAGTATTAAGGTTCAGGTCTGGACTAAGATTCTAATCTCAGGATTTAGAATCAGGTTTGATCTTTCAGGTCTGATGCCTCTGCTGTGGTCGCACAGCTGCCAATCTCATGGGCACCAAATCTGTACAGCAAAACTTTCCACTCTTGGCCCCTCTCCTGAATTTTTAAGTCAATTAACCCTGGAGAAAGCCAAATCAATAGGAAAAGAGAGAATCAGGGACATTATGAGCCACAGTGGCGCAATGGTTAGAATGCAGTACTGTAGGCTACTTCTGCTGCCTGCCGGCTGCCTGCAATTTGGCAGTTCGAATCTCACCAGGCTCAAGGTTGACTCAGCCTTCCATCCTTTCGAGGTGGGTAAAATGAGGACGCAGATTGTAGGGGGCAACAGGCTGACTCGGTAAATCACTTAGAGAGGGCTGTAAAGTACTGTGAAGATGTATATAAGTCTAAGTGCTAAGTGCTATTGATCATCAAAATGATATCATCAGGGTCTCTGAATTCTAATGGGATATCTAAACCATCTAACTCTAGGCAAATATGAATGAGCTTTTCCCAAATGCCTTTGATGTCTTCCCATCAGCTCTACTGGTGACAAAATTTTATGGGATTCCTTAATAACAGAGACTTTGCCCTTGTGGACCAAGGGAGGCTGAAAATCTTGCTCATCTCCTCCTAGGGTGTCCTGTTTGTGATATCCTGAGATATTTTTTGATTGCCCCAACCATTTCCAAATAAACGGCCCTATGGATAAATTCAACGGGTATTATTTTTTTTAAAGGATGCTAGCTCCATGCTTGCATATCTTTAAGAAGTTATCCAACTATGCAAAACTTTTAATTAGATATGTCATGTTGTTATCCTATTAATTCTCTTCTCTTTCCCAATAACTTCCCATTTTCCAGTTGACAGCCAAATGGCTAGCATATAAATTTAATAAATTGTCAGGTGCAGAAGACCAGATCCGCACATGGAGATCCAATTAAACTGATCTATTGCTAAAACGTCTGTGCTCAGGAATCTTCTCAACTAACAGTATCTGTTTGGAGTTTGGTCAGGGCAGTGGTGGGATTCAGCTGATTCGGAAGAACAGTTTGTTAACTTTCTGAGCAGTTTGGCGAATCAGCTGTTGGAAGAAATCTCCTTCCAACAGCCTTTTGTTTTTCCCATCTTAAGGAGTTAATCCTGTCAGGAAGGCAGGAGGGAGCCTTGTAGTGTGCCTCTATGTGTTGTTTCTAACCTAATCCTGTTTATCTTTATTGTCTTGCTTAAGTGTTTTCAGAAACTGCCTCTTTGGTTAAACCTTCTTATATTATAACAGCTGTTAATGGTTCTTGGCAGTACACCCAGACTTTCTATAGCCTGAGTGGCTTCTCTGGAGTTCTTTTTCCCACTTTGCTGGTACTTTTATTCCAGGGCTTCACTTTTTAAAAGGGGAATGGTTGTTTTAAGCTTTTTGCACTGTTTTAGCGGTTCCTGGCACTGTCCTTTTGGGGTGTACTTCCAACATGGCTGAATCTTCTCCCAGCTACTCCTTGCCTCCTCCGTCCTCAATTAAGAATGGAAGGGGGTGATTATGGGCCTCTTTCTTCCCTGGATCCATAATGTTCTCTAAATTGAACAAGCTGGCTAGTCTTTGGCTTTGTTGCTTGTTTGTTACAAAAAAAAGGGGGGGGGGACAAATGGATCTAATGATTGTTTCTTCTGGGTGGGAAAGGGTGCTTTGTCAGTTCACTGAGTACTAGAGTATCTTGTCCATGGGAATTCTTCAGTCATTCAGGTCATGGTTGTCCCAAAGATGCTTTTTTTAAAGAGGCAACTGGACTTTTTTGGTTTCTAGAAAGTTCAGTTGCCTCTTGAAAAAGTACCTTTGGGATAGGAGTCTCTTGCATTGCTTCAGAGCCAAGGCACATGATTGCTCACTGATAGTAAGATTAACAAAAATAGGAGGTAGGGCTGTAGATCCTCCCTCCAACTCATTTTAGTTTTCTCTCAGGAGAATAAGGCTTAGCAAAATGGCACCAAACTTCAAGTTTAATTATATATCGGTGGCATGTACTACTCTGTTTCCCCCCAAATAAGGCATCCTCCTGATAATAAACCCAATCAGGCTTTTGAGTGCATGGCAATAAGGCCAAGTACTTATTTCAGCATTCAAAATAATATAAGACAGGGTCTTATTTTTGGGGAAACATGGTAATCTTGTTGTGGTCCTGACAAGCTTGGGAGGGCAGAGATTTGAACCAGATTCCCAAAGTTAGTTATTTTTTTCTGTATTTATAAATGCAGTTTGCTACATTTTGCATCAGATTCAAGGCTTCCATAGACATTCTAGTGATTTCATGTCTTAACCTTCTGAATAAAACTGAGGCTAAAACATACGGTGCAATGTTTGAAAATATTTTGGTAAGACATGTACGCTTTGGTTCTTCTTACTTCTTAGCCACGCAGCCTGGTGTATTTCCACAATGTTTAATCATTCTCTCCCCTCATTCCCTTGCAAGCCAAATGCACAAAATAGTTTTTTTGAAATTGAGTAAATAATTATGTTTTTGAGTAGGTCAGTTGCCCATCAACTACAATGAAAGATGAAGAAATTACAGTGTCTTTGGATACTGGAGGGCACCGTTTAAAGCAAAATCAATATTCCACATACTCTATTAAATAATTTTTAGGAAGTAGTTTCCTCTGCATATAGGAATTGATTTTTTTGGATTCACATGCTCAGGCAAACCTCTCCCCCCCAAAAAAACTTGTGTATCTGATGCCACGATAGCTTTGCTCAACAATTGAAAAAAGAAAGGTTAGACTTCATTAATGCTCCTATCCTTTCCAATTTCCCCTTCCTCTCCTTTTATTTAGGCACTTTTTCAGAATGCGTTCCATTGTGGGTGGCTATTACTCAGAGTGACAGGAGAGGTGTCTGCCTGTATAACTCAGAATTTGGTCTCTGTGCTCTCCTTTATCAGAAGAGAACTGAGAAAGTCCTCCCTAAAAGCATGGAAATGTCAGGGTTCCAAGTAGCACTCCCAACTAAATAAGAGGCAAATAGTTCTTCAAAGATCCATTTTATTAGAGATGTCATATTGGCACATCTGGAGAAACCCGAATCTGAAAGTTTCCAGGTTTTCCCCACCCAAAGGAAAGTCCAAATTCCTTTCCTCTGCACCCACATGTCCATCACATGGTCCAATCAATCCACTGTCCCAACTGGAGATGCCTCTCAATCATGCCACTCCAGGTGCAGGCTGAATGTCCTTGACTCTCAGAGAAAAGAATGTTGTTTTATCAATATATTTCCACCAACTCCATACAACCCACCTCCCACTTCCCCACAGCACTAAGTGTGGCAGCCCTGAAGATCCAAGGAAAAAGATGGTCTCCAGGGCTGACAGGAATCTTGTTCCCCTCCCTGTAGATAGTAAGGTGGCTTTGTAGACCAATGTTCTGCATTTTCTAAAGCTGCGTCACCTGTTCCTAAGGCTCTTCGCAAAGGAGAAAATTGTAATGTATTGGACTATATCAAGACCTTTTCTTATGCTATAAATTCTTCAACTCCACACTCCCTAGTACCATGATGATGAACCTATGGCATGCATGCCAAAAGTGGCACACAGAGCCATCTCTCTGGGCACGTGAGCTGTTGCTCTTCCGGGTTCTGGCGCACTGGCCAGCTGGTCTTCATGTGTGTGGGAGCACTGGAAACTGGAAGAGCAGCCATCCGGTGTGCATATGCACGCCAGGCGGCTGCTCTTTCTGTTTCTGGCATGCGCAAGCGTTCTGTCCACCTGCTCCTCCAGTTTCCGGCATGCACATGTGCTCTGGCCACCTGCTCTTCTAGTTTCTGGCATGCATGCAAGCATGAAAACCAGCTGGCCGGTGTGTATGCTTGTGCCAGAAACCAGAAGATCATCTTCCCGGCACATGCATGTACATGGGCCAGCTGGTCTTTGCCAGCATATGCACCAGTCAACTGGTCTTCCTGCATGCATATGCACCAGGAACCGGAAGAGCAGGTGGCCAGAGCACATATGCATACTGGAAACTGGAAGAGCAGCTGCCCAGTGCTCACATGCACATTAGGTGACTGCTCTTCCTGTTTCCGGCACGTGGATGCACGCACACTCCTGTTTCGGCACTTGGTGCCAAAAAGTTTCTCCAACACTGCCCTAGTACTATGGCTTGAACCAACCCAGAGAAATGTATAACAAGAGATAATTGGAAAGGGCTTGGAGGTCTACTATTCCAATCCTCTACTCAGAAAGGAGACTATTAAGGATATTGTTGTGTTAACCAACCAGCAGAGTGTAGAGCACAGGAAAAAGGTGCTGAGAGCAATGAATAAGATACATACACAATGGTTTATCAAAACAATCTCATAGTCTTTGATCAATCCAAGTCTTTGCCAGTTAAATCAGTCCAGTGATACAAAAATTTTCTTACCATACAAAACAGTAGTAGGTAATAATAGCAAGTTCATGCTGGTAACAAACCACAATGGTAGCATATCCATCTACGATGAGAGCACCTCCACACACAATGGTAGCATAACATCAATGACTACATTTCAGCTCCCTTCTTAAATACAGTTACAACAGAGCTTATCCAATTAGGATATAATGACCCAGCATTACAATGACTCAGCAGTACTACTTAAAGTCATATAATACATATTCATGTTAAAGTCATAGAACACATATATTGCCTGGACAACCTGTTAGGTTTACACCAGATCCTAATACAGACCCTATATAATTCCAAATAGCCATCCAAACTCTCCCTGAAAGCCTCCAGTGATGGAGCACCCACAACTTCTGGAAGTAAGGTTCTTCCATTGATTAATTGTCCTGTCAGGAAATTTCTCCTTAGTTCTAGGTTGGATGTGTCCTTAATGACCTTCCACCCATTACTTCTTGTCCTACCCTCAGGTGCTTTGGAGAATAGGTTGTACCTTATTCTCTGGGATAGCACCTCAAGTATTGGACAACAGATACTGTATCTCCCCTAGTCCTTCTCTTTGTTAGTCTCGACATACAGTACCTCGTTCCCTCAATCATTCGTCATATGGTTTGGCCTCCAGACCCCTAATCATCTTTGTTGCTCTTCTCTGCAATCTTTCTAGAGTCTCAACATCTTTTTTATGTATCTTGGTGATCAGAATTGAATATAGAATTCCCAATGTGGTCTCACCAGGAAGTGCTTCTCAGTACATGGCAGTCAAAATTAAATACCAGGGGAATCCTTTATCACAGGAATAAAATCTTTTTTTTTTTCATTACCAGAAAGTAAAAGTCATAGAATACTTTTTAAAAACTCATTTTGAATTTTAAGTTGTTTCTGTTAACACATCTGCAGATTGTCATGGCTTACTGTTTAGACTGTTTTCTCAATGAACTAGTCACTGTACAAATTCTAAACACTTATGAAATGGATAACTGTTGGTGCTACAAATGACCTTATAAATATCGGAATGGATTCAAAGATAAGGGGATAGAAAAAGGGAGTAAAGAAAAATCAATGGTAACTTTTTATCTGATGGGACAGGTTTAATTGTCAAATTGACTTGAAACTTCTGTATAGTTACCATCCTCTTTAAACTCTGTATTTTTAAGGCATTAAAAAGCTGACCCTTCTTTAATGACCAATATACTGTTTTTGAACCCTGACAAAAATCTAGCCATTTCTCATAGATTTTTTTAAAATCACAATTTAGATCATATTATATATGTAAAACTTTATTGGGTTCATTTGGATCAGAATGTTTTGCTTTGTTATTAATGAACATTTTTTCAACTCAATTTCTTCCTGGATTTTGACTATCCATATCACGGTGTTTTGAACAATCCAGCATTAGTTTAGTTTAGTTTAGTTTAGTTTAGTTTAGTTTAGTTTAGTTTAGTTTAGTTTAGTTTAGTTTAGTTTAGTTTAGTTTAGTTCAGTTCAGTTCAGTTCAGTTCAGTTCAGTTCAGTTCAGTTCAGTTTAGTTTAGTTCTCCTGATCCAGCCATAATATAATCTGTGCAACGTTACATTTGACTTACAAATGAGAAGAATGTATTAAAGCATGAATGCATAATATTTTACAAGAACTGCAGTGGGATTTGCACTTTTCACCAATGCTGTATTTTAATGAAAGCATGCTTGAGCTTATGTGCATTTATGACCTACACGCGACAGGAGCAAAATAAATTAATAAAACAACCCCTGGAAATAATCTAAGTAATATAATTTATTTATTTATTGGTTTGATTTATATGCCGCCCTTCTCCGGAGACTCATGGCAGCTTACAATGCGTTAAGCAATAGCCTTCATACTTTTGTATATACCTGTTTAGTAGGGCTTTTAGCCCCCTCTAAGCGGTGTTTTTTTATACAAAGTCAGCTTATTGCCCCCACAATCTAGGTCTTCATTTTACCTACCTCGAAAGGATGGAAGGCTGAGTCAACCTTGAGCCTGGTGAGATTTGAACTCACAGTAATTGCAGGCAGCTGGCAGCTAAGTGCTATTTAACAGCGCTTTAGTCCGCTGCTCCACCAAGGCTCAAAATTATCTCCCTCACCTTGCCCCAAGTGAAGCCAGACACCAGATATAGTGGGTCATAGTTCAGAAGTGACCTATGAATAATAAAAAATGGGATAGCCACTTACATTCCCTCCCTTTTTTTTCACACATTAAATAAAGTAGGAAATTTGTTAGCAAGCGCATGTGTGAAAATGATAGAAGTTGCATCTTATGCCTAGGCAGCTGTCAAAGCCAAGAACAGTTTGTGAGAACTCATTCCATTCTAAATTAATCCTAAGTATTTCGAAAATAAAACTGTTGAAAGAAAACAACATTTGAGATGCTTTTTATAATTTAGCGGCTAGAATAGAAACCTTTGTTTTATGCTTATTTTCTGTGCAGTATAACTTGATTAATTACTGGTACGAGGTAATATCTTGATGGGCCTGTGTGATAGGTGCAGTTTTTGTCTAAATCAGAGTATTGGACCTTAGTTTCCGGAGCTGCAACTGCAAAAGAAGTTTCTAGAAGTTGTTGGCTGATGCTGCTGTCTGGTTCTCTATTGGCTGATTTTGAGTTGTGTTTGGAGAATGGACAATATTAAGCACCAGTAAAGAGGCTGGCATTTTGCCTCCTGATCTTGGAAAGCCTGTGTGCCATATCTTGTGCGTCACGCTGCTTCAGCATAGCTGCACAACTGTCACTGTTAGGAAGTTTCTCCTTAGTTCCAGTTCGCTTCTCTCCTTGATTAGTTTCCCATCCATTTTTTCTTGTCCTGCCTTCTGGTGCTTTGGAAAATAGGTCGATCCCACTCTTCTTTGTGGCAGCCCCTCAAATATTACAACAGTGCTATCATGTCTCCCCTAGTCCTTCTTTTCTCTAGACTGACCATACCCAATTTGTGCAACTGTTCTTGATATGTTTTAGGTCTTTAATCAGGCCTGCAACTGGCTGATGGAGATTTTGTCAGTACTGATAGTTTATTATATAAGAGCCGTGGTAGCGCAGTGGTTAGAATGCAGTATTGCGGGCTAATTCTTCTGACTGTCGATTGCCAGAGTTCAAATCTCACCGGCTGAAGGTTGACCCATCCTTCCATCCTTCTGTGGTTGGTAAAATGCGGACCCAGGTTGTTGGGGGCAAGAGGCTGACTCTGTAAACCATTTAGAGAGGGCTGTAAAGCACTGTGAAGCAATATATAAGTCTAAGTGCTATTTCTATTTCTATTATTTATAAGTAACTCAAGGCAATGAACCTACATTATGCTCTTTTGTCCTCCTATTTTCCCCACATCAACAATCTGTTGGACTGAGAGGGCCACTGACCCCAAATCACTCAATTAGTTTTCTTGCCCATGGCAGAACTCGAACTCACACCACTGAAACAATAAAAATGTTTTAAAACAATTAAATTTTTTTTTTAAAAAAAAATATTGTAGGGATAATAGCCATAAAACAGGGGTGTCAAACTCAAGGCCCCGGGGCTGAATCAGGCCTGTGGAGTGCTTAGATCTGGCCCTTGGGGCTACCCTGGAAACAGCAAAGGACTTGCCCACAGTGCCTCTGCCAGTGAAAATGGTGTTTGGGAGGGCCGTGTGTGGCCCGCCCATGCTCCATTTTTGGCTGTGACGGCTTCCTGCAGCCCTCTGCCAGCGAAAACGTGTGGCCCTCCTAAGCTCTGTTTTCATTGGCAGTGCGCTTGGGACACCACATGCGCCCCTGACATGAGTGATGTCAGGCTGGCCACACCCACCCTGGCCACGCCCACCCAGCCTCCTGAAGTCAAACACAACCCTGATGCGGCCCTCAATGAAATCAAATTTGATAGCCCTGCCATTAAATCTTCCTGTTTTATTTTTCAAGTAAGGCACAGCCCTGGGAGTTTGTCTTGTCTCCCAACCATTGAAATATGTAATAACCATTAATTCCTTTAGCTTGAGGAGCCTTCTTTACTTCTCGTGGCTCTACATACAGAACAAGATTGTTGGGTTGTTTTTTTTTTAGCCTGCAGAATGATTGACTGCACAACAAGAGGTAGAAATTTACTGCATCTGAAGCTGTAGCAAGCAACTGGACTATGGAATAAATTCCTATGAGAAAGAATATTTTCTGCCTAAAATGATATTTTTTTTATGGTTGATTCATTAGACATATTTCCAGTTTTGCCTTGAAGAGCTGAAGGCCATCTGTACATTTTGTGTATTTATTTATTTGATGCATATGCTGCCAAAGCCTTCCAGACTCCAGGTGCTTTACAGTCATAAAATCCTGCCACAAAGGAATTAAAACAACCATCATAAATAGAACCCCAAACAGAACCAAATAATGTTTTCACTAACAACGTAGTATGCAAATAATGCCAGAATATGTAATCAGGTAAATTATAATTGACAAATGGTGGCCAAAGTCACTAATACTTTTGTCAGCTTTGGAAGCCATATTAGGTTGGAAGCTTCTATGCTGCCACCTTCTCATGTGTGAGAAAGTAGGAGGGAGGATTTGGTAGAGGGGTTGTCTTTAAACATAATAGTATTCTTCCTTTCAGTCAAGGTCAGGCTGATCCTGCATCTAGAATAGGAGTGGTCAGAATGATGTCTTGAGATGGGATGGCGTTGATTGGAGCATGAGATCAACTGAAGAGTGAGGGGATGGTTTTGAGAGTTTTGATTTACTGAGGGAAAACCCGGACCTTTCAGATTCGGGTTTTCCCAGATGTGCCAGTTTACCTATTCTAGTAAACAGAACTTTGAAAATGCTTGCTTCAGAGTTTTTACTTGGAGTTGGTTTTTTTTCTGGAACGGTGACAATTTTATATATCTACATAGAATGGGAGACAACATTTTTGAAACTATATTATAAAGGGCAAATTATTCCGTATATGCTGGAAGATTTACTGAAAGAGTGAACCCAAATAGAAAATATTTAATATTTGGATGAATATCTTACATTCCCAGATTCACAGACTCTCCATTCTTTGAAATCAAGATGGTAAGGGAATGGAGGGTTTGGGGGCTTTATGAAGCATTATCTGGCCTTTATAATGATTATTATATTTTAATCTATATGCCAAAGCCCAAGAAAGACACATGATTCTTCCAAGCAGATTTCTTTATTATTCCTCATTTGTAGACAGACTCTTGCCAAACTAAATACCTCCAGAAAGCATATATTCTGGGAATTGTTGGGGAAGAGCTGTCTTCACCCACTTTCTACCACACAAGCTATTTGAACTGGGTTGTCTGTTTTTTTTCTTTTCTTTCCTACAAAGAGCTCAAGAGCCTTTGTTGCTCTTTTAAGCCTTATGGGATGGGCCAATCATCTCCTGGCCTTACTCCTGAGTCGTCCTTTTTGCTTTAGCTGCTCTTGCCTTCTGGCAACTCTGCACATGCATGCACTAGGAACAGGGTCCTCTTGTTCCTCTGCCTCTCTTCTGTCCGCCTCTGAAAGCTCCGGAGTCCGTGCATCTCTTCCAGATGGCCCTAGCCCCATCTCTGCCTCTGATGCAGAGCCCTCATCCGGACCGTACCCTGACTCCAGGACTGGCCCATTGTCCTCCCCAGCCTTCTCACTGTCTGACTCCGTAGATCACAACAATGGCCTCAAGGTGATCTCAACTTTTGATCACCATATGTTTGCCTCTATGCTACTTTTTGGACACCAGCAGAAAGAAGTTCATCACTGCCTTCCTTAGGGAACATGGAGAAAAAAGAGATGTCAGGGTTCTGACTGATGCCCTAATTAAATCATGAGCCTCGAGCCAAGCTTCAAAAGAAATCCAGTTATTTATTAGGAGCTTCATGTCATCACATTCCAAGTCAAGACAACTCTGACCTCACTTAATTCATGCCCTGGCTCTGACCCTGTTTCCTCCTCCCCCCCAAGGTGTGTCATCAATCACATTCTCCAATGAAGCAATTTCTTGGGTTGTAGAAGTACCTCCCTCTGGCCACTGTGGGTCTCTGTGGAGATGGCCCTGATGTGGAGATGGCCGGAATGTGTTTTTGTTTTGACTGAAGTGCGATTCTCTCGCTGCAGCTGTGAGGCTCAGTTCCCCATCCCCCTGCCTATGGCAACTCGAGAGCAGGCCAGGAAGGCTTCACAAGTTGACAAGAGATTTCCCTGAGGAAAGCAAGCTCCTGCGCTTGGGCAAGAAAACTAGATGCACAGCTACAGTATAGGCAGTGCCTAGCTCAACAATAGTGCCTGGGAGAAGGATGTAAAAGTGTACCACTTATAGTACCACTTTATACTGCATGACTGAAGCCATTTAGAAGATGGAGCATAGTTTTGGTCACCATGATACAGCAAAGATGCTAAGGCCCTAGAAAGAGTGTAGAGAAGAACAATGAAGATGATAAGGGGCCTGGAAGCTAAATCGTAGGATGAAGGGCGAAGGGAACTAGGTGTGTTTAATATAATGAAAAGAAGGCTTAGAGGAGACATGATAGCTGTCTTCCAAATACTTGAAGGACTATCACAGGGACCAGGGCTCAAAGCACCAAAAGGCAATGAGTGGAGATTCAACCTGGAAATGAGGAGGAATTTCCTGACAATGAGAACAACCTATCAATGGAATAGCTTGCCTCCTGTAGTTGTGGGTGCTCCATTGCTGGAGGTCTTCAAGAAAAGATTGGACAACCATTTGTCTGGGATGGTATAAGGACTCATCCCTTGGGCCTGGGATTGGACTACAAGACTTCCAACTCTATGATTCTATGATTCTATTTGGATTTCCTAGTTTAACCAGCGTTCCTGGTATTTCATAACCCTCTGACATTTAATTACCAATTAGGTCTGAAGTAAGTTAAAGTAGGGTTTTCAACTTGTTATGGGAACTCTGTCATTGCCTTATGTCTAAATCAGATGTAACGTTGAGTCATTACACTGTCAATATTTTGTTTGTTTTTTGTTCATTGAAACACATTATATGGACACCACAGTTACTGTATGTTCTATTAATCTGGGCTTAAGGTAAAGGTAAAGGTTCCCCTCGCACATATGTGCTCATCGTTCCTGAATCTAGGGGGCAGTGCTCATCTCCGTTTCAAAGCCAGAAGAGCCAGCGCTGTCTGAAGACGTCTCCGTGGTCATGTGGCCAGCATGACTAAATGCCAAAGGCACATGGAACGCTGTTAACTTCCCACCAAAGGTGGCCCCTATTTTTCTACTTGCATTTTTCTACTTGCATTTTTTATGTTACATTACTTTCAAACTTCTAGGTTGGCAGAAGCTGGGACAAGTAACGGGAGCTCACCCCATTACGTGGCATTAGGAATTCAAACTGCTGAACTGCCAACCATTCGATCGACAAGCTCAGCATCTTAGCCACTGAGCCACCGTGTCCCCTAATCTGGGCATAGATTTAGTATTTAGGGTGAACCCATCACTCCCCATTTATTTTTGTCCCATGAAACCATGAGATTTTTTTTTTTTTTTGCAAGGCTCAAGTATTTCAGGAGGATGTAAGATGCTAAGAATCCATTTAACAATTAGAAATGATATAAAGGTTCAACCTTGATTTAATTGGATTTTAATACTGTTTTAAATTTTGTATTTCTGTATTTTATTTGCTGGCTGTCCACTGCCCCAAGTCCTTTGGGAGAGGGGCAGTATATAAATATAATAAACATAAACATAAAAACAACATAAACTTTTCCCCTTTGCCATGGGGGAAAAGAAGCTTCATTCTCAGATGACAGTGACCCTATGTGCTGATCGGCTGGCAACAAACTCTTTTTCTTTCCCTTGTAGTTAATTTGTAGACTGAAAACCTTTGCTGGCTCAGGTGTCCTGCTGATATACGGAGGGGTGGGGGTGTCAGGTGTTTTCCTCTTTCTGTATAACTTGGTAGCGTCTCTCAACGTGAGAGATTGCTCCCTGTCGAGCCGAAGATACATGTTCCAGATTGTTTTAATCTCCTGTAACTACAGTGCGGGCTATTCCCTTCGGTTTCCATAGGGACAGGAAGAACGCTTCTGGTTGGGCTTCGCCAGCCACAGAATTAGGATGCTGCAAAGTACAATGTGTTGAGTGAGTTGGTTACTATGGTAACTCCAGCTTCCTTTAATCCACACGGTCTTTCTCTGTGTGTGTGTGCACGCGCACACACACACACACACACACACACACAAACAAACAATCTTCTGCACTGCTTTTATTGCCAAAACTCTGGAGCATTTGTGGGGATGTCTGTCTGGGCTCGTATAAATACATGCACATTTCATTTTCTGGGACAACAGAACATCAATGTATATTTCGGGCCTCTCTTTCTTGGCACCTCATTCCTCGTCTTTTGGAATCCACCCGAAAACCCTGTGAGACACTAAGACTGCCATCTGCCTCAGTTCACTAGGATCCTCAGATCCTCCGGAATAAAGACTCTCATTCACATAGAAGCAGGATTTTAAAAACCGGGGGCTATTTTTATTCACGTAAGGAAAAACGCATGTATGCATAAATGCATCGTGGCATGATTCATTGTTGTCACTTCCCATGTGATGTTGTGAAAAGGCTGATCTCTCTGCTGTAAGATGCAAGGATATGGCGTCCTGTTGATCCACATTCTGTGAATCACCCAAACATCACTTCAAGATGTTACCGTGATTTTTATCAGTTTGGTCTCATCGGTGTTAAGACTGTGTTCCTTCCTCTGTCTGCTCCATACTCTGCAATATCACAATTGGCTTGGGTGGTGCTTTAAACACTTGAGAGGTCTGAATGCTTGAAGTTGGAAAGTCTTTCTTCTTTTCTATGGAGATATGGCTACAAATGGCAAAAAAAAAAATACAAAATTGTTCCTCTGTTCTTCAGAGTAGGTGTTACTATAAACATATAGTTCTATTAGTCCCTCTTGAAGCTCTAACATGTGATTTTCTGGTCTCCCCATTTTATAGAGACCCAATACTTAACCATGAAGTAATGGCATAGTCTCATTGACATATACAAGATACAGTAGTGGCCAAAATTGTGGAAACCTTTTGGGAAAAGTGTATTTTTGAGGTTTGATGGCTAATAACACCACTTTTTTTGTTGAGTTTGAAGATAATCCTATTCCACTGCTGGAATGGCCTGGGAATAGATCAGACCTTAACCCAATTGAAAATCAATGGAGCTGACTAAAGAAACTTGTTAGCCAGAAGAGACCCAGCAATAAAACCAGTGGTGGGTTACTCCCGGTTAAGTCTGGTTCGGCTGACCCGGTAGCGGTGATGATATGAAGTCACTGAACCGGTTCTGCCCCCCCCCCACGCCCCCCCCCCTGCATTATTCTTATCTTTTATTTGGCCCCACTCTATTGCTGCCTCCTGAGCCCCAGCTGATGGCTAGAGGGGAAAAAAAACTGTTTAAACTCTTGCCACGGGGCTTCAAAGGGCCACCCTACAGCTGATCAGTGTTAAAAGAAAACAAATGAGTAGACCGGTGCCTGCAAAAATAAATGGGTAGACCAGTGCCTGCAAAAAATAAACAAGTAGTTTGGTACAGCTCTGCAAGCAGTTAAAAGCCTGGTAGACCTCTGCTAAATCCTAAAGAATTGTCACATGACCATCAAGCCACACCCACAAAATAAGCCACACCCATAGAACTGGTAGTAAAAAATTTAGAACCCACCCCTGAATAACACCTTGTTAATAGAAGCAATCATTCAATCTTGGTTTCACATTATCACAGTGGCAAAACTGAAAGACTTGGTTCACTCCATGGGAAGACGTTGTAAGGCTGTCATTCATGCTAAAAGTGACTCAACTAAGAATTAACTGACACGATGATAATTTCTGTATATCTCATTTTTTTCTGTGTGTTTCACTTTTCTTCTTTATACTGTAACTGCTATTTTAATAGCAAATCCTTCCTAAAAGATATTGCATTGCATTCTTGATTAAATTATCTTTCCATTGATATATAATTTTATGCTACTACTCCAAGGGGATGACAGAGAATGAGGTGGCTGGATGGAGTCACTGAAGCAATAGGAATGAGCTTAAATGGACTCCAGAGGATGGTAGAGCACAGGAAGGCCTGGAGGAACATTGTCCATAGGGTCGTGATGCGTCGGACATGACTTCGCAATTAACAACAACAAAAAATTATCTAGTTTTAGAAAATACACTTTTCCCAAAAGTTTTCCACAATTTTGGCCACTACTGTATTGGTCTGACTAGTGGTAGGAATAGGTTTCAAAAACGATTTAAAAAAGATCCTTGGAGGGAAGTAGTCTATCAAGAAGGATTACTTAAGTGTCACATCTGAAGTATGTGAATTCCATCTGACCACCACCTCAAGGGAGTCATCAGCCTTCATTAGAACTTGGGTTGATTGATGGGTTCTGCCGGCAGTTGATGTTCTCTAGGTAACCATTTCTAATCATTTCTTTCCTCATTTTTTTCTCTCAACGTCCTTACATAATTGGATAGACCAGTGTTTTCACTGTTCTGAACTCTTTTTATAACGCGCATATCCTTATGTTCATGTTCTCGTCCAAATTTATCATTGCTTTCCTCATTTCAGAATCATTTCATATTTTTTTCTTCAGCATTGTTCTGGAGCCAAGAATAGCAAGAAAATATACTATCTCCACTTTTCTGCTGTCTTCCGTAAGTTCAAAAGCATGGATGAAAAAAGGAAAAGACACTTTGTAGAATCTTTTGAGAGTTTCAGTGGCAGGATGAAAGTATAATTGTTATGATTGAGTTTCTTGGAAGCATCTATATCGGTGTTTCTCAACCTTGGTAGCTTGAAGATGGGTGGACTTGAACGCCCAGAATTCCCCAGCCAGCAGTGCTGGCTGGGGGATTCTGAGAGTTCAAGTCCACCCATCTTCAAGCTTCTAAGGTTGAGAAACACTGATCTATATTATCAGAACTGGAAGTGGAATGCAGCATCAGATGAACATCCAATTTGATCTAATTCTTCCAGTTTGGTTCCATACTTGGTTTTAGGGTCCTATCTTATCTTGTTACGGTGTTTTAAATCAGGATCAGTCACCAGCAGGATCTAATACGAATGACATGTCTTCACGTCTGGATAAACACCTCCTCACCCCTGAACCAGGCAAGCCAAATGAAATGAAATGAGATTGGGGGTAAAACCAAATTTTGCTTCAAATCTCAGCAATATTGCATGGGTGGCACAATATGAGACTTTGGAAAAAGTGCAAAGAAGAGCAACTAAGACGATTAAAAGGCCTGGAGACTAAATCATATGAAGAATGGTTGCAAGAATTTGACAGTATGGCTAGTCTAGAGAAAAGAAGGATTAGGGGTGACATGATAGCAGTATTCCAGTATTTGAGAGGTTGCCACAAAGAAGAGGGGGGGAACTTATTATCCAAAGCACCATAAGACAAGGCAAGAAACAATGGATGGAATCTAATCAAGGAGAGAAGCAACCTGGAACTAAGGAGAAACTTCATAACGTTGAGAACAATCAACCAGTGGAACCGCTTGCCCCTCCAGATGTGAGTGCTCCATCACTGGAGGTTTTTAAGAAGAGACTGGACCGCCATTTGTCTGAAATGGTATGCTTGAGCAAGGGGTTGGACTAGAAATCCTCCAAGGTCCCTTCCAGTTCTATTCTGATTGTATTGTATTATGTAGCTGTAAAAAAAAATGCTACCAAATTTGTATTCGTTTCCCACAGGTAAGATGCTTTCCATGCAAGCTCTTGCTAAACAGAACAGCCACGCAGGGAGAGAGGTCCTTCAAGGATGCTCCTTCCATCTTCCTCCTTTTACCTATATAGGAATGTGAATCTCAACCACCTGATTTCCACACTCTCAAATTGGCATGATACTCACCTTTGCAGGTTCACACCTTTAAATGCCTTGGAATAATGTTTGACGCCAAAAGGTCATGGAAAAAACACTGATGCCATCATCTGCCCTCATTAAGTGCTGTTTTTTTATCTCCCAAGAATTAGTTTTTGCCACACTTCAACTTTTTAACCCAAAGGTGCTTTTTTTCAAGAGGCACCTGGACTTTCTGTTTTTTTTTTCTTTGAAGACGTTTTGCTTCTCATCCAAGAAGCTTCTTCAGCTCTGACTGGATAGTGTGGAATGGAAGGATTTCCCGTGGAAGCTTCTTTCTATTACACCCCCTCTAGCCAATTTTTTAAAAAAATTAGATTTATATGCCGCCCTTCTCCGGAGACTCAGGGCGACTTACAATGCATCAAAGAATAATCTTCATACTTTTGTATATTTTTTATACAAAGTCAGCTTATTGCCCCCACAAACTGGGTCCTCAGTTTACCTACCTTAGAAAGGATGGAAGGCTGAATCAACCTTGAGCCTTGAACTTGCAATAATTGCAGACAGCTGGATGTTAATAACAGGCTATTTAGCCTGTTGAGCTATCTGAGGCTCTCAGATTGTTCAGGGACAGAGGGTGTCCCTGAACAATCTGTCCCTAACTGTCACAGAGGGTGGAACACCCAGGACGAACCCTCTTTCTGCAAATGGGCCATGGGCCATGTCAAAGGGTCTGGGACGAAGAGGCTGGTGGCCCATTCCCCACGGCAAATGACTGGAGGCGTGCCAGCTGAGGAGATAAGTCAGGGGAGAATCGCCCAAGGAGAAATGCCTGAGGAGAATGAAAAGACAGACACTAAAAGTCCCATTCCGTTTGGGACGAACACCCTTCGAATGGTGTGGGAGTAGGAATGGAAGAATTGCAGACTACCGGAACCAGGAGCACCACTCAGGTGATCCTGAAGACACAGATGAACCTCCAAATGCTTCAAGGATCCTCTAAAAGGATGCAAATGACCAGCTGTCTGCAAGGAGTATAAATCCTTCCCTTCCCCACCATCCTGTCAGAGCAGAAGAAGCTTCTTGGATGAGAAGAGAAACATTGTCGAAGAAAAACCAGAAACCCAGTTGCCTCTTGAAAAAAGCACCTTTGGGACAATCATGACCTGAATGACTGAGAATCTCCATGGACATTAAACTTTTTAAAATATAGGCTCAGATCTTATACAGAGTACAGGTGAGAAACTGAACCATCTGTAACTACCTCTAGGTTGAGAGAGAGGACTTATTTGGGGCTTGGAACGATGTGGTACTACTAGAACAAATATTCCAAAATCTCCTTGGTCTGAACTCATTACTCCGTATAGTTTGGAACAGGCTAAAACAGGGGTGACAGACTCGATTTCATTGAGGACCGCATCAGGGTTGTGTTTGACATTGGAGGGTCCGGGGGCGCATGACCAGGGTGTGTGTGGCCAGCTCGGCATCACTTGTGTCGGGGTACCTGTGGGGGCCCAAGCGCTCTGCCAATGAAAACAGGTTCCTGAGTTCCGTTTCTGGCTGCAACCCTCTGCCAGCAACCCTCTGCCAGCAAAAACGGAGCTTAAGAGGTCCTTTGCTGTTGCTAAGGTGGATCCCTGGGCCAGATCTAAACACCCTACAGACTGCATTTGGCCCCCGGACCTTGAGTTTGACACCCCTGAGCTAAAACAATGCCCATATACTTCTATATCCCCATTTGTTATAGGGACATATGGAATTCTCTTATTTCACCTATTCTGAGATTCTCTCCAGGACAGACAGATCTTTATGACAGGTCGTTCTCGACTTAGGACCACAACTGGGGCCAGAATTTCTACTGCTAAGCAAGGCAGTTGTTGAATGAGCTCCATTTGATTTTACGATCATTTCACTCCATTATTTAAGAGGTGGTTAAATGAATCGTGAAATTGTTAAAGACAATCTGGCTTATCCTGTTGACTTTGCTGGTTGGAGGCAAGTTGGGAAGGTTGCAAATGGCTACCCCCATGACCCAGGGACACCGCAACCGTTGTAAATACACACTGGTTGCCAAGTGCTTGAATTTTGACCATGGGGATGTTGCAGTGGTTGCAAAGACCAGTTGTAAATCAAGTTTTTTCACTGCTGTTGTAAATGAATGGCTGTAAATCACCAGCAGAAAGCAGACAGCTAAACTGTCTGCTTTCTGATCCTAAAACATTAACTCAGTCGTGAAATCCAATTTTTTTACTACTGGTTCTGTGGGCGTGGCTTGGTGGGTGTGGCTTGGTGGGCATGGCAGGGGAAGGATACTGCAAAATCTCCATTCCCATCCCACTCGAGGGGAAGGATACTGCAAAATCCCCTTTCCCTCCCCACTCTGGGGCCAGCCAGAGATGATATTTGCCGGTTCTCCAAACTACTCAAAATTTCTGCTACCGGTTCTCCAGAACCTGTCAGAACCTGCTGGATTTTACCCCTGCATTAACTGTATTGCTATAGTTAAAACACCCTATCAAATATTATATTCCTTATTAGGTTTCTATATGTTTTGTTTTTTAAAGAAATCTAGATCTTTGAATATGATAATGTACAGCAGGGGTGTCAACTCAAGGCCGGGGGTGTGGGGTGCGGATTTGGCCTACAGGATGCTTAGATCTGGCCCTCAGGGCTGCCCTGGAAACAACAAAGGACCAACCTGCAGTGCCTCTGCCAGTAAAAACAGATATCCTGAGCTCCATTTTCACTGGCAGAGGATTGCAGGATGGCATCGCAGCTGAAAACGGAGCACGCAACAGTCACGGGTAGCCCTCCCAAGCCCCATTTTTCCTGGCAGAAGGTTTCAGGAAGCTGTCACAGCCAAAAATGGAGCTTGGGAGCCTCTTTTCACTGGCAAGCTCTTGGACCACCAACATGAGAGACAAGCTAGCCATGTCCATCCTGCCCCCCCCCAGGTCAAATGCAACCCTGATGTAGCCCTCCATGAAATTGAGTTTGACACCCCGATATACAGTAAGTATGTATAGCCTGACTAGGTGGCTCAATGGCTAAGATACTGAGCTTGTCGATCAGAAATATCGGCAGTTTGAATCCCTAGTACAGGCTTCCTGCGTGAGCAGGGGGTTTGACTAGATGACCTCCAAGGTCCCTTCCAACTCTGTTACTGTTGTTGTTGTTGTTGTTGTTGTTATATATGTTGTGATTCAAACTTTTTTTAAAAAATGGCTTAGCATTCCCCCCTCCCCCAATGCAGCAGCTATATAGTAAACGCCTCCCTCTAGAGGCCAAACTGCCAAAGAATAGATTCTATTAAAAAAAGATTTTATTCCTGTGTCATTTTTCATCCCAGATGAAGTATTAAGGTATACATTCCAAATTGCAAAATGTGACTTTCCTTCTGAAGATTAGAGTTTATCTCAGATGCCATTATAGCCTGTGTTTTCATCATTTTGCCTGCGGGCTTCGCAGGCTGAGGCCGTCTGTCCAGAAATAGAAAGCAAGAAAGAGTTCGGAGTAAATAGATGATTGTTTTGTTCCATCAGAGGTCTTCTTTTGGCCAGACTTTGCCATTTTTTTCACTGGAATGGCCTGGGAATAGCCCAGACCTTAACTCAATTGAAAATCTATGGAGCCAACTAAAGAAACTGGTTAGTCAGAAATGACCCAGCAATAAAACCCAGTTAATAGAAGCCATCATTCAATCTTGGTTTCACATGATGACAGCTGCAGAACTAAAAGACTCAGTTCACTCCATGGGAAGTGAAGTGGCTGGGCAATAACGAAGCAGCACAGACAGGCTAGTGACAACAGCTCTTTATTGTAGGGTGAACTTCAGCAACTCAATGCTGGCAGCAGCCTTTCTTATATACACTTAGGCTGCTGGCCAGTGACCAATCAGGAACAACCCCTGATTTGAAATTCCCGCTCTAAACAGCAACAACATAACAGGAAAACGTTGTAAGGCCGTAATTCATGCTAAAGGTTACCCAACTAAGTATTAACTGACATGGGGATCATTTTTGTATATCTCATTTTTTCTATGGTGATCATTTTTGTTTTTGCTACATGTTTCCCTTTTCTTCTTTATACTGTAAGTGTTATTCTAAAAGCAAATCCTTCCTAAAAGTTATTACATTACATTCTTCAATTATCTTTCCATTGATATATAATTTTATGGTACTACTCCCCAAAAATGTGGTGTTATTAGCTAGTTTTTAGAAAATACACTTTTCCCAGAAGGTTTCCACAATTTTGGCCACTACTGTACAGATGAGTTCTAACAATGGACTCTCTTGGTAAATTACAAAATTTCCCTTCTGTTTCACTTGTCTATCTATGAAGCCCCAAATATCAAACTCATTGACTAGAAAGGAAGCTTGTCAAATTTCAAACATATCTCTGCAGAGACCTTTTCTCTGTATGAACTTATTTTATTCTACCATATTTTTTTAAAGGATGTTCTCTACCTCGGGGGTTCGGTAGACAACTTATGTGAATAGGAGATGTCCATTTTGGTAAATTCCCTGCAAAACTGTGGCTGAGAGATTCTAGGAGCCTCTATACTCGTGATGGCGAACCTATGGTACGAGTGCCAGAGGTGGCATGCAGATCCCTCTCTGCTGACATGCATGCTGCCACCCCAGATCAGATCTCTGTGGCATTTCTTTTGTGAGCTTCTGTTTCCCTGCAAACAATGAAACAGAGGCCCATGAAAGAAAAAGATCTTACCTCTTGCTGCGCTGCCGGTGTTGGGATGCCCCATCGACTGGTTGGTCTTCAGGTCTCTGCTGCGCACATGTGCATGCACATGTTCGCACGTTCACACATGCGCATGCACACACACCTCTTTTAGTTTGGGCCTGCATGTTGGGGGTTTGGGCACTCAGTGCCTAAAAGGTTTGCCATCACTGCTTTACACCTTGCCTGCCTTAACAGGCAAGATGTGGCCACTTACAGAGGTAATCCTCGAGTTATAACCATAATTGAGTCCCAAATATATGTTAATAAGTGAAACATTTGTTAAGTGAGTTTAGCCCCATTTTACAAGCTTTCTTGCCACAGTTGTTAAGTGAACGATTGCATTTGTTAATTTAGTAACCTGGTTGTTAAGTGAATTTGGATTCCCCATTGGTACTTTGCTTGTCACAAGTTTGCAAAAGGGGGTCACATGACCCCGGGACACTGCAATGGTCATTAAACCTGAGTCAGTCACCAAGTGTTCTGAATTTTGATCACATGATCACTGCAGAGCCTTGGGACACTGTAACGGTCGTAAGTATGAACAAGTTGCCAAGCGTCTCAATGTTAATCACTTGATCATGGGGATACTGCAACGGTCGTAACTGTGAAAAATGGTCATAAGTCACTTTTTTCAGTGCCATTGTAACTTTGAACGGTCACCAAATGAAGTGTTGTAACTCGAGGATTACCTGTATATGAGCAACCTTAAAAAGAAAACCAAGCTAGTAATTGACACAGAAGCTGATGCTTTAAGACCTGTAAATCTGTGTTTTATGGGGATGAAAGAGTAACTGGGATTGTGAAGACTCAATAAATAGGACAGAGCTGGAAGGGATCTTGGAGATCTTCTAGTCCAACCCTCTGCTCAAACAGGAGATCCTACCATTCCAGACAAGTGGCTGTCCAGTCTTTTCTTAAAAGCCTCCAGTAATGAAGCACCCACAACTTTTGAAGGCAAGCCCTTCCATTGGTTAATTGCTCTCACTGTTAGGAAGTTTCTCCTTAATTCCAGGTTGCTTCTCTCCTTGATTAGTTTCCATCCATTGTTTCTTGTCCTGCCTTCTGGTGCTTTGGAGAATACATTGACCTCCCCTTCTTTGTGGCAGCCTCTCCAGTACTGGGACACTGCTATTATGTCAGCCTTAGTCCTTCTTTTCTCTAGACCAGCCATACCTATTTCTCTTTGTTGTTCATCCCCTTGATAATCTTCTCTTAAATTCTGAAGATGCATATCCTAAGAGAATCACTATGAAAAATTCTAGGCGTGCCACTCCCTTTATTGTTCAGCTTTGTGAGAGCTGGCTTTAAAAGAAACACATTAAATCTTTCCCTCAAAATTTAATGCCTCTTACTTAACTCTTGCTGGTCAAGCCAGAAATTGAAATCAAACTCACTGATTAGAAATACTTTCTTACAGAAGAGGCATGAAATGAGTGTAAACTCTAAAGTAAAAAAATAAATAAAAAGTTTTTACTTTTAAAATTATCCTTTTATCGTTTTAGGACAATCCATATCAACATACCACCCGACATTCTTCTATATTTACTTATTTTTTAAACAGGCTGGCTTTAACTCATGTAGGGACTGTATGTTTTTTCTATTGACTGTTTTTTTTAAAATGATAATTTGTCTCGAAAAATACACAGTGCATTGTGAGCGAGCTGAACTTAACCCAAACATTCAAACATAAATAAAACAATGGGAAGGAATACAAACAGAAAATAACTACATTTCCTTAGTAATCAGATTTATAATTAGTTATCTGTCCTTGCTTTTAACCGATTCTAGAACAAATGACTGCTAATGAAGCTTTAATTCAGTCCAGGGAGCGTGTTTTTCTTTTGATTTACCAGTGAGCAGAAATAATGTTCTTCTCTGAACATTATGTCAACTACTTTTGTCCCCATCACAAAGAGTTTGCACTTAACAATAATGAGCATTTCATAAACTAGAAAGCCATGGATTCTTCAGGCAGTCACATAATGCAGATCTCCATGCAGCAATTTTGAATCACCGGGGAATATTTTTCCTCCAAGGTAACATTCAAGTTACAGCCAGATCTTCAAGTCAATTAGTATTTGTGCTGTCCTGTTTTGTAAATTCTCTATGTAATGTCCTAGACCAGAGACCTCAATGTAATAGTGGCTACAGGCAGCTTTCAAGTTTTCCAGAGCTCATAATTCATTTCTTAATGTGGCAGAAAACTTCAAAGAACATGCATCCATTTCAAACAATGAAATTAACTCAAAATGACTCAGACGTTGTGGGAGCTTCATCACTGGAAGCTTTCAAGAAGAGACTGGACTGGCATCTGTCAGAAATGGGGTAGGGTCCCTTCCAATTATGTTATTCTAAGACTCCGTTTCAAGTGATATCTTTGAACTTATTTAATAGGTGCAGTACTGTACCAAAATCATCATCATCATCATCACCACCACCATCATCATCATCCATCATTATGGTTTGGCGTAGTCTATAAATAAATTTAAGCTATTACATTGCTATAAAATATATTTTATATCAGCCCTCATGATAGCTTAAACCCTACAATAAATGATAGTATGTGATAACGTTAATATGTGGTAAGACAGATTCATTTAACAACCAGGTTACCAATTTATCAAATGCAGTGATTCACTTAACAACTGTGGCAAGAAGGGTCATAAAAACTCAATTTAACAAATGTCTCACTTAACAACCACATTTTGGGGGGGCTCAGTTGTGGTCGTAAGTCAAGGATCAGCTCCTAGTAATAGCTTTAGCTATTATATCAATCGTCTAGCAGACACAAATTAGCGAATGATGCTTTTCATGACTGTTTACTTCACTTTTAGCAAAAACTCCCGTCTACAACTCCAACTGTGGACTTCCCTGGGTACCTTTTAACATGTCTGATTGCTCTTAAGACAGCAGGAAAAAAGAGGACCCAAAGCAAACTAGCCAAGTAAATAAACTCAACATTGCTATGAAGTGTTTCCTGGCATTTCTTGCCAGGTTCAGGAAAGAGAATGATGGATCATCAAGCTAAAAAAATAAAAATCTCAGTTCGCCTTTATGATTTGCCTTCTGGCAGAAAGATGTTTCCTTCTGTACATAATTGGCCATCTAAACTTATTTTTGGAGGGAGGCAAGCGCTTCAGAAAGCAGAATAATTCAGACTAATGAATAAGTCTGTAGTCAGCACATCAGATTCAATGTTGTATTAAGCTCACAGACCAGCTAACTCTGTTTTCATTTCAGCTATTGTGCGAGAAGTCTTGTTTTTTAAGGTAACTGATGAAAGTGACAGAAAGATTGCTGTGGAGGTGCTATAAATTGAAGTGAGAGTCCAAAAATAATTTTAAATTTGACCTAGGATTTTTTTTTCTCTCTCTCTCCATATTTCTGGTTCTTCTGGAGTACACGGTCCTGGTAGAATAATAAGATAGATGCCTTGAGTGACCTTGTGGGCAAAGCTTTGTCATCCTACCTTTTCCTCTTCATCCTTTTGATTTTTGGATGCTTCCAGAAAATGCAATTCATAAAAAAAAAAGAGCACATGATCATTGTGACATACATATTCACACATATTTTGTATTTCTTAGTGCAACTTTTCTGCTTTCAAGACTAGACATCCATTTGACGGACGCACAGACAGGTTGGGTCAGTGACCCTTTCAACATCCCTCTCCACCACACACATACATCTCTATTATCTGTCCAATGGACATTGGGAGGCAAACATATTTGGGGATAGAAGGAGGACTTGACAAATAGGCATTAACGTAGCCAAATGCTAAATGGCACTAGCCATTTCTACAAATAGGGCAAAAGTAAAATTTCATGCCAGACAATTATACATACTGTCTTTGTACTAAACATGGCAAGTGTACTTTGTCAACTGATTTACCATTCACTAGAAGTACCTACTGTGTGTCCTAACTGTATTGTGCACTATGAGCATGTTTAGGGATTCTCAATTGGGGTGTCTGTATACATTGAATGGAAACTGGGATTTGGCATGTAGGACAACAGCTATCCTCAGGTTATATAATTCATTAAGGAGTTAAAATACTGATTATATGAAGAACTGATTGTAAGAGATATGAAAGAAGGAACTATAGAAGAAAGAAATGTTTACAAATGTTTATTTGTTCTTTGAATAATAAATTTGTTTCTGATAATTAAAAAAAAGGACATTCATTTTCTTAATTAGATATTTAAATTCCGTTTTCTGCCTAGTTTATTTACAAAGGAGGGTTATATTTACAGGGTTATATTTCTATCAATTTTAGCTTTGTGTTTGTATTATGAATGTATTCTTGCAGGTCAGCCCCTTCCTTCCTTCCTTCCTTCCTTCCTTCCTTCCTTCCATCCATCCATCCATCCATCCATCCATCCATCCATATTGATAATGAAATTTGAAAGGTACTTCACTACACATTTCATTCATCAGTACTTAGGATTCCTTTCTTACTGACTTGACTAGATTGGTACAGGTGAAACATACTAGATAATAATAATAATAATAATTTATTTATTTGTCAACAAACAAGAAAACAAGTAACAAAGTAGACACAGACATGGACACATGAAAAAATTTTGGCACAAAAAAGAAGGATATAAATAGGCAAAACATAGCCATAAACACATAGAATGATTACATATAAATGGGGACTGTAGGACAGGGATGGTAGGCACGCTGGTGCGCTTATGCACGCCACCTTAGGAACCTCTTAAGAAACATGAAAGGTCCATGGTAGACAGTTTAAGGTGAAAGGTATGGGGGTTAGAGAGACTAACAACAGGATCAGGTAGAGTGCTCCAGATGTTTACTACTCTATTGCAGAAGTCATATTTCCTACAATTAAGATTAGAGCGAATTATTCTGAGTTTAAGTCTATTGATGGCCCTTGTATTATTATAGTTGAAATTAAAGAATTCATAATACCCCTGTAATGTAGAAAGTCAGATTCAATTCCCTTAAACAGAAAGATTAGACAGCTGAAGGAGCTGTTAAAGCCAACTAAAGCCCTTCAAACCATCTTAAGCAGGCCAAAAGACTCAACAACCCCAGACGAAAAAAACAGGAGTCATCTACAACATACAGTGTAAGAACTGCAACAACAACTATGTAGGACAAAGAGGCAGAAGGCATCCATCAACAACAACTGGCAGTCAGAAGACAAGTTGAAAATTCTTTAATATCACAACATATAGACCAGTGGTGGGATTCAAATATTTTTACTACCCGTTCTGTGGGTGTTGCTTGGTGGGCATGGCATGGCATGGCTTGGTGGGCATGGCTTGGTAGGCATGGCAGGGGAAGGATACTGTAAAATCTCCATTCCCACTCTACTCCAGGGGAAAGTTACTGCAAAATCCCCATTTCCTCCCGATCAGCTGGGACTCAGGAGGCAGAGAATCGATGGGGGTGGGGCCACTCAGAGGTGGTATTTACCGGTTCTCCAAACTACTCAAAATTTCTGCTACTGGTTCTTCAGAACTGGTCAGAACCTGCTGAATACCACCTCTGATATAGACAGATTGAAGCCTAGTTTCAATTGGGAAAATGTGGCCATCCTAGACCAGGCCAAGTCTAAAAATACTGGGGAATTTCTAGAAGCTTGGCACTCTGACAAATCAGCCATCAATAGACACATAGATATTAACGACATCTATAGACTATGTAAAAGAGACCATCAACCAGCCCAAAAGGGAACAAAAAGACCCCAAAACATCTCCATCAGTAATCAGCACTCAGATCAGCATAGATTAATTCCAAGCTCAATTTCAGACCAATAATCAAGTAAGCAACACACCAATCAAGGAACTGCCAAAGAGCCAACAGCAAACAGCCCAACTAAAGAATCTCTAAGACTGCCCTCATCAACGTTGACAGGGCCAGCCACTAGAAGATAAACTGACAGCAAACTACACTCCTTACTAGCACTGAGGATGTTACCTAGTTGGGTCATGAAATGTGTGCAAGAAAACAAGCATGCTCAGACAGCACCAAGGACCCCTCATTTCAACCCTGAGCTACAGATATTCTCCTTTAGAAGGAACTGTTAGCCTGGATGCTGTTAGATGAGTGATACAATTTATGAAGCGTTATCCCAATAACCATCTGTCTGGGATGTTTTAAGTTCTTTATCAACTGCAAATTGTATATACAGTACCACTCATTTCCAGATTTTTGCTGGTTTACAGAAAACCAGAAAATACATTCAGTAACACCAGGAGCCATTGATACTAAATCTGTTTTTAGGCAATCCACACCCCACTCTTTGTCGGCAAAGCATAAATTTAACGCCAAAATAGTGTGTCGGGAAAGCGACTGCTTGCAAAGGCTCCTGGATTGGGGATGAAAAGCATAAATGGAAGCAGTATGCTCCATCCCATAACTGGGTAGACCAGGTTGCCCTGATAGACCGGACCCACTGGAGAAAACAACCCATTAGTTTGCAGCTAGCCAAGTTTTACAAAGTTTCTGAAAGGCTCAGAAGCTTGGAATATTTCCTATCTAAGGAGGCACATTCCAAATGCCATGAATTCCATTGAGTGAACTTTTCTTGGAAGAATGCAGGATGGGCTAGATCAGGGGTCGGCAACCTTAAACACTCAAAGAGCCACAAAGGTCCTAACCAGAAGCCCCCTGTTCAATTCTGGAGCTGACCGGGAGTCTGGTTCCACTACCATAGTGTCTCCTTCCTAACGCGGCATCTTTTTTCCTCTCCTTACTCTAACCGAAAGCCCTATTGATTGTGGAGTTGACTGGAAAACCCGCTCCTTGCCATAGAGTCTCCTCCTGGCGCACCGTGCTTCCCCCCAGCATTAAAAACTGGACTTCGACGCAAATTCAATACCATCAGTGTCCATGGATGGTGCGGTTGTGACACATGGTCGCATCTGTTACCATCAGTTAATGGATGTGTTGCTGGATCAAACACAGCTTTCACGGCCTCTTCAAAAGCAGAGCCATGTAGTGCTACCTAGCTGTGAGGTGAAAGTGAGATGAGTCAATGTGATCAGGGCTTTCCAGAGCTGCAGATGGTGAACCAGTTGAAGAGGGGCCAGGTTGCCTTTAGCCATGTCCTTCATTTGCTACAACAGCAGGAGCTCAGATTGCGAACCTTACTTCTTCAGGGAGGATGTCACCCTGTGAAGGACTAAAACGGAAGATAGATTTAGCACAGATAAGCAGTAACCAGCCCTTTGAGGCAGACCAGGTTAAGAAACAACCACTGCAAGAACTCCCTGAGCTCTGTTGAGATAGACTTTTAACAACAGAATATTGAAAGCCTGACAGCATTTCTCCTCCCACCCCTTGCAATTCTGACAGTGAGAGCAATCAACCCATGGAACAAAAGTTGCCTTCAGAAGTTGTGGGAGCTTCATCACTGGAAGCTTTCAAGAAGAGACTGGACTGCTATTTCTCAGAAATGCTGTAGGGCAGGGGTGTCAAACTGGATTTCTTTGAGGGCCAGCATTGTAGTTTTCCTCCGCAGGATGGCGGGGGGTGGGGAGATGGGACGAACGCCTCTTACAGCACTTTACTAACCAAAATGGGGCATGAGGGGACCACCCGGTTCGGCCCGGTTCTCCTGAGTAGGCAGCGGTGACAATATGACATCACCAAACTGGTTCTGTGCCTGCAAAAAATAAACAGGTAGATCGATACAGCTCTGCAAGCAGTTAAAAGCCTGGTAGACCAGTACCTCTGCTAAATCCTAAATAATTGTCACATGACCACCAAGCCTCACCCACAAAATAAGCCACACCCACAGAACCAGTAGTAAAAAAATTTAGACCCCACCCCTGCTGCACATGGCCCATTTTGGCTGGCAGAGGCACCACGGACTGGTCCTTTAATCTTTCCAGGCCGACCACATGGGCCAGGCACCCTAAGCACCCTATGGGTGTTTAAGGCCAGCCAGCAGGCCTTGAGTTTGACATCCTTAGTGTAGGGTCTCCTGCTTGGAGGTGGGATTGGACTAGAAGACCTACAAGGTCCCTTCCAACTCTGTCTGTCTGTCTGTCTGCCTGCCTGCCTGCCTGCCTGCCCACCCACCCGCCCACCCACCCACCAACCAACCAACCAACCAACTAGAGATTTGAGGCTGGGCACAAAGGAGGGTTGGTGGGATCAACCTCTTTTTCAAAGCACCAAAAGGCAAGACAAGGAATAATGGGTGGAAGCTAATCAAGGAGAGAAGCAACCTAGAACTAAGGAGGAATTTCCTAATGGTGAGAACAATGAACCAGTGGAACAGCTTGCCTACAGATGTTGAAGGTGCTCCATCACTGGAGGTTTTGAAGAAGAGACTGGACAGCTAACTGTCTGGTATAGGTTCTCTTGCTGGAGCAGAAGGCTGGACTAGAAGACCTCTAAGGTCCCTTCTAGCTCTATTCTGATTTACCTTTCATGCCTTCTTGCATTGCTAGACTGTAGTATACATTGTTGTTGCCTATTAGCAAAACTCTTGCCAGTCTAAAGCAACTATCTGTATAGCTATTAGATGTACCCTGTGAATTGTTGGTGATGGCAGTGATGGCTTTCGCCTCTTCCTGTTTACCATACATTCCAAGTTCCACAGTCTCTGCCCTTTGGGAAAGAGACTCTGTCTCCTGTGGCTCCAGATTACGTTTCACCACAGATATATGTATCAAATTTGATTAGAGCCAAAAAAAAAGCCAATGCAGTACTAGGAGGCATCAACAGAGGGATAGAATCAAGTTCATATGAAGTGTAAGTACGGTGTTATAATGCTTTCATAAGGCCACACTTGGAAGACTGCATCCAGTTTTTTTACCATGAAGTAAAAAAAGATGTTAAGACCATAGAAAGAATGCGGAGAAGAGCAACAAAGATGATTGGGGACTGGAGACTAAACCATATAATGAACGATTGTGGGAACTGGGTATGTCTACTCTAAGAAGATAAGGACTAGGGGAGACATTATAGCAGTGTTCCAATATCTCAGGGGCTGCCCCAAAGAAAAGGGAGTCAAGCTATTCTCCAAAGCACCTGAAGGCAGGACAAGAAGCAACGGGTGGAAACTAATCAAGGAAAGAAGCAACCTAGAACTAAAAAGAAATGTATTAACAGTTAGAACAGTTAATGAGTGGAACAAGCAAGTTACCTCTGGGGGAAGTTGTGGGTGAAGGTTTTTAAGAAAAGACTGTACAGCCATTTGTGTAGGAGATGACCTGATAATTTGTCTGGAGTGGTACAGAACAGCGGTGAAATCTGGCTGGATCTATCCGGCTCACATGAGCCGGTAGTGCCAGTGGCGGGAGTCTCCACCCACCCAATGTCATTACATCCCATTTTTGACCCTCTGCGGATGTGCAGAAGGCTCCCGCCTCCCATTCCCAAACCAGTAACGAAAGTAAGTGGATTTCACCGCTGGTATAGACTCTCCTGCTAGAAGACCTGCAGAGTCCCTATAATTTTATGTTTTATGTTCTATTTCCCCTCTCCGTCTGAATAAAGGAAACAGATTTCTCCCGTAAGTTGGAAATAGAAAAAGCAGGAATAGTTTGCCATTTCCCCACCTTTCTTTGAAAACAGGGGAGGGAAACTGTTACCTTCTCTTCCCCTGCTCCAGTAAACAGAGAATCTGGAGGAGGAATGAAATCCTGTTTTACCTGCAGCTCTAGATAGAATAAGGTATGGCAGGGACCTAATTTTGCCCTTCATATTGCACCCAATTCATAGCAGTTTACAATACTGTAGCTGCAATTATCTGATATGTCTCAGGATTTGTTGCCAGCTTAAACAAGGATGCTTTGTTAAAGTGAATTTGGAATGGTGAAGGGAAAGGAAAGGCAGTGGTAATTATGGAGTCAATGCAGGTGGAAATAAAAATAGAACATGTATTCATGGAAACTGTTTCTAACAGGAGAATCTGGTGGCAGGTTTTCAGGGTAAATTTGCCTTTTATTGAAAGGCATAAGCTTTTGTGAATTGTAGCTCGCTTTATCAGGTAATGAGGATTATGAAGTGAAAGCCTTTTAATAAAATATGTTATTCCGTAAAGGTGATACTGAACTCCTTTTGATTTTTGGCTTCCATAGGCTGCCATCACAGTGGTGAAATTAATCTTTTACTACCAGTTCTGTGGGTGTGGTTTGGAGGGTATGGTGTGGCTTGGTTCCCACCCCACTCCAGGGGAAGGCTACTGCAAAATCCCCATTCCCTCTCCACTCCAGGGGAAGGATACTGCAAAATCCCCATTCCCACCCCACTCTGGGACCAGCCAGAGATGGTATTTGCCGGTTCTCCAAACTACTCAAAATTTCTGCTACCGGTTCTCCAGAACCTGTCAGAACCTGCTGGATTTCAACCCTGCTACCATGGTTCTCTTCCTATAGGGTTGTTAATGGGGAGACTTTGTATTATATCTGTCTGTCTTTGCATGTGTGTGTCTGTATTTGTATATAGGTATATGTATATGTGTATATCATCATCATTTTAGCCATTGTCTATCCACTGCAGGATGAAGGCCTCTTCTGCATCTTTCCAACCAATAAAATCAGATTAAAGTCTGATTTACAGAGTTGGAAGGGATCTTGTAGGTCATCAAGTCCACACGCATACACCGCCCTACACCATTTCTGACAGAGGGCAGTCCAGTCTCTTCTTGAAAGCCTCCAGTGATGAAGCCCCCACAACTTCTGAAGGCAACTTCTGTTCCATGGGTTGATTGTTCTCACTGTCAGAAAATGTCTCCTTATTTCTAGGTTGAATCTCTCCTTGTTCAGTTTTCATCCATTATTCCTTGTCTGGCCTTCAGGTGCTTTGGAAAATAGCTTGACCCCTTCCTCTCTATGGCAGCCCCTCAAATATTGGAAGACTGCTCTCATATCTCCCCTGGTCCTTCTCTTCACTAGACTAGCCATGCCCAGTTTCTGCAACAGATCTTCATATGTTTTAGTCTCCAGTCCTCTAATCATCTATGCTGCTCTTCTCTGCATCCTTTCTAGAGTGTCAACAACTTTTCTATAAAGTGGTGACCAAAACTGGATGCAATACTTTAGGTGTGGTCTTACTAATGTTTTATAGAATGATATTAGTACCTCCCTTGATCTTGATTGCATCCCAATTTAGGATTGCATTGGTTTTTTTGGTTGCCACTGCACACTGCTGGCTCATATGTAGCTGGTTGTCCACTAAGTCTCCAAGATCTCTTTCACAGTTACTGTTATTAAGCCTGGTTCACCCAGTCTGTATGTGTACTTTTATTTTTTTCCTGCTTAATGATAAGACTTTACTTTTCTCTACATTGAATTTCATTTTGTTAGATAACTCTGAGCTTTCTTTTGCCAGTTGGGCCCGCAATACTTGCTGATATTTTCGCCTCATCTTGTTTTAGGTCTCTTTTATGGATGCTTTTGATCAAGTGGGATCCATTCTATGGCTGCCTTGGTTCCACGTGTCATCTGTTCTTCTTTCTATGTGACCAGCCCATTTCCATTGCAGTTCTTTTACTCTTTTGGTGGCAACATATACTTTTGGTTGTTCTCTAATCCTTGTGCAGGTCTTTCTATCTGGTCTTGTGATGTCAAGCATGTATCTTTCTATATGTATATGTGTAAGTAGGTAGGGAGATAGATGGATGGATGGATAGATAGATAGATAGATAGATAGATAGATAGATAGATAGATAAGTAGGTAGGTAGGTAGGTAGGAGAGAGAGAGAGAGAGAGAGAGAGATGATAGATGATAGATAGATGATATAGAGAGATATATATAGAGAGAGATAGATAGATAGATAGATAGATAGATAGATAGATAGATAGATAGATAGATAGATAGATAGATGGGTAGACGGATAGACAGACAGACAGACAGACAGAGTTATGTGATTCAAATGACTTCTAGACTTGGATTATTAATTCTGCCCTGGATTGTTTCAACATAAAATTCAATCATTCTTTTTCAAAATATGATTTCTGATCCAGATACCAAAATATTGCCAGAGCCTTGTTAGATTGCAACTGTCTTTGAGAGTAGTTGAATACTTTGAGAGAGTACTGTGCATGAGACTCCTGGGCATAGGACATACCAAAGCATGCTGAACCAGGCCTTTAAAGAGTGAAAGGGAGGACATTCCATAGAACCATGATGGCGAACCTATGGCATGCATGCCACAGGTGGCACATAGACCCTGCAGGCACGCCAACGGTGTGCCAACGGTGCATGTGTGCATGCCTCCCACTGGCCAGCTGGTCTTCGGGTCTCTGCTGCACATATGCAGTGGGTGGAGCGCATGGGGGGGATATGCACAAGAATGCGCGGAGGGGAGGGCACATGCATGGGCGGGCTGCAGGTTGGTGCAGGAGGCTTTCCAGGCCCAAAATGGGGCACAGGTGGCCTTGTGCAGCCCTCCACACCCCATTTTGGCTTCCAGGTTGGTGCAGTAAGCTTTCCAGGCTCAAAATGGGGCATGGGGTGGCGTGCCCCATTTTGGATCTGGGAAGCCTCCTGCACCAACCTGGAACCCGAAATGGGACATGGGTGGGGGGCAGGGTGCATGCACGGAGGGAGGGGCACATGCATGGGGGGGCTCGCATTGCATTTTGGGGGTTTGCGCTTGCGCATTATGCACTGGACACCAAAAAGGTTAACCAACATTGCCATAGAATATTCTTAAATTTCAGCCTAAACTCTAGTTTGGGTGAATCCTGTAATTTATTGGATGAATTCTGTAGCCTTTTAGCGATTAATTGAGCTCAATATCTCCAATAAATAAAAAAAAAAATCTAACACAAAAGTTTTATAGCTCACAACTATGCTTACATTCAGTTTTAGTTTTATCCTTTCCAAACAGGGTTTTTGTTGGTTGGTGGGTACATAGGTTAATTTTATATGCTGCTAAAGTAAATGACCTTTCACATTGTACTTACGGTAGTCCAATAAAATAAGATATTTCAGGTCCTAGTTCAAAATCTTTATCATGGCTCTCCAGGGAAAAAGGATCAAGAATAAATCCTGAGATGTTTACTTTTCCATAAATGTTGCTAAAGAGCATGAGTGAGTGAGATACATATATACAGTCGTGGCCAAAATTGTGGAAACCTTTTGGGAAAAGTGTATTTTTGAGATTTGATGGCTAATATCACCAATTTTTGGAGGAGTTCGAAGATAATCCTATTCCACCGCTGGAATGGCTTGGGAATAGCCCAGACCTTAACCCAACTGAAAATCTATGGAGCCGACTAAAGAAACTTGTTAGTCAGAAGCGACCCAGCAATAAAACCCAGTTAATAGAAGCCATCATTCAATCTTGGTTTCAGATGAAAACAGCTGCAGAACTAAAAGACTTGGTTCACTCCATGGGAAGACATTGAAAGGCCCTAATTCATGCTAAAAGTTACTCAACTGAGGATTAACTGACATGGTGATAATTTTTGTATGTCTTGTTTTTTCTATGGTGATCATTTTTGTGTATCTTGTTTTTTCTACATGTTCCACTTTTCTTCTTTATACTGTAACTGCTGTTCTAATAGCAAATCCTTCCTAAAAGTTATTGCATTGCATTCTTGATTCAATTATCTTTCCATTGATATATAATTTTATGGTTCTACTCCAAAAAAACCCTGGTGTTATTAGCTAGTTTTAGAAAATACACTTTTCCCAAAAGGTTTCCACAATGTTGACCACTACTGTATATATCACACTCTTTAGCAACATTTATTGAAAAGTAAATATCTCAGGATTTATTCTTGGAGATTTTATATATAAAAATGCTTTATGCATGTTATCCCAATAATTACAAGGGTCTGACAAACGAGCAGCACCATTGTCCTTCTATTGAAGAGGAAATGTTACATTCTTTATCATAGTAACTAAATTTCAAGAGTGATCTTAACGATGTAATATATAGTCTTGTAAATAACTGAGCTCACAGGCATGTTATTGCAATTTCTTCCTGCTTGGAAAAAAGATTTATCTCATCCATTGACATAATTACCTAAGGTGAGTTGATGGAAAGGGGAAAAAAATCCTTTACTATTAATAGGAAACAGCTTACAACTATGAACATCAGTTGGCTCTCAGAAGACATGGTGAAAAATCTCTTAATTTCTCAATACATAGACACTTGTAACCCCAAATTCAACTGGGAAACTATAACTATTTTAGACCAATCTAAGATGGGCCATAGATCAGCCATTAATAGTTACATAGATAGATGGATATAAACCTGTTCTAAAAACTATATAACAGCAAAAACCAACAGGAAAGCCAACAGCTTGGAGCACATTGTTATCACATAATCAGCAATCAACCTGTAGAAACTCAAGAACCAACACAATAGACAGGACCAATTTAAGATGAAACAATATAGCTAAACAAGGTAAAAGTAAGGTGATCACAAACAGGCCCACAAATTGCAACCACCCTGAGAAATGGGACAAGCTGCCAAGGTTTTGGTTATCACCTTTAGAGCGCTCCATGGCTTAAGACCAGGGTACTTACGGGATCGCCTTCTGCCACCAGTAGCCTCTCACCGACCAGTTCGCTCCCATAGACAGGGGCTCCTCAGGGTGCCGTCGGCCAAACAATGTTGACTGGCAGCCCCCAGGGGGAGAGCCTTCTCTGTGGGGGCACCCGCCATCTGGAACGAGCTCCCCCCTGAGATAATGAGGCTTCAGGACCTACGCATCTTCCACTGCGCCCTAAAAACATTTTTATTCCAACAGGCTGGTCTGGCCTGAATCTCCCCTTTTAACTTGGGTTTTAAATATGTTTTTTATAAAATTGGATGTTTTAAATCTTGTTTCTAAGCCCAAACTATTTAATCATTTTTAAATACTTTTTAACTTCTGTATGTACTGTATTTTATTTTGGCTGTTCACCGCCCTGAGCCCCTTTTGGGACTAGGGCGGTATATAAATTTGAATAATAAATAAATAAATATAAAATTCAGAAAATCCCATGCCCTTCTTTCAAGGCACTGATGATGTTGCCTGGTTTGGGAATGAAATATTTGCTAGCACAAAACCACATTCAGTGGAAACCAAGCTTCCTAAATTGGATCTTTCTCTGTGTCATGCCTAACTACCAAAATGGGCTGTTGGGACTATCAAAAGTAAAGATCATGTCACACAAGGGTTGGGTACAGAGGTGGTATTCAGCTGGTTCGGACCGGTTCACCTGAACTGGTAGTGGAAATCACGGGTTGTCCTGCCCACCTGTCCTGGCTCCATGTCATCCTATTTAGGCATGTTTTTGAGCCCAGGCACATATATGGATGGCATGCACACAAGCAAAGTATGCATGGAAGGCTGGGTGCATGTGCAGAAGGCAGGCATTCACATGCGCACACAAAGCGAGCATGTGCGTGTGGGGCGAACCAGTAGTAACATAATCTGAAACCGACCGCTGGTTGGGTAGATTTACTGGTAGTCCACTGCTTACCTTCACAATTGAGCCCAACATTTCTGCTACTAAGTGAAACATTTGTTAAGTAAGTTTTGCCTGATTTTGCAATCTTTCTTTCCAGAGTTGCTAAATGAATCACAACAGTGGTTAAGTTAGTAACATGGCTGTTAAGTGAATCTGGCTCCCCCATTGAAGAAAAGGTGGCCACACAATAATAATATTAATTTTTGTATTTTTTTCTTTTAGTTTTTAAAATTGTTCTTTATGGTCTGTAGACGGCAGACTGGAGATTCATATGATATGAAATGGGTGGCTTTATAAATTAGACAGACAGACAGACAGACAGACAGACAGACAGAGACAGTTAGTACATATATAAATAGGTAGGTAGATAGGTAGGTAGGTAGATAGATATAAATAGATGTGGATAACTAGTACATAGATAGAGACAGACAGACAGACAGACAGAAAACTGATACATAGACAGACAGACAGACAGAGATACAGAGAGATGACAGGTAGGTAGGTAGAGAGCGGGACAGGGAGCGAGAGAGAGAGATGGGGAGGAAGGAAGGGGCTAGACCAGGGGTGTCAAACTCATATTGTCACGTGATATATGGTGACTTTTCTCCCCTTTGCTAAAATAGATAGGCGTGGCCAGGGTGTGATGCATCTGGGCTGCAAATTTGACACCCCTTTACTAAACAGATAGACAGAAACATAAATGTGGATAACTAGTACATAGATAAGTAGGTGGGTAGGATAGATGATAGATAGATAGATAGATAGATAGTTAGATAGATAGATAGATAGATAGATAGATAGATAGATAGATAGATAGATAGATAGATAGATAGATGATGGATGATAGTGTGGTTTCAAACTGAATAGCATAGTTTAAGCTGGTGGGGCACATTAGGAAAGTTACTGTATGTGCTCTAAACAAATTCATTGGTAAAGAATGTGCATATTTGACAAGTAAGGCAGGTTGTGCTCCAGAGGAAGACAATTCTTCTGCTGTTAAATTCCCTTCTGCTTTTTGAAGATCTTCATTATTTCCCATTGTCATGCTGTGCTTCCTAAAAGTAGGCAGCTTGTAGAGACATCTTGAGTCGCATGTAAATAACGCAGTGATGTGTTGAGGATTTTAAACACCCCTCTTTACCTTGAAGGAGATTGCAAGGTTACTTTGAAGCTGCTTTAAGCAGCTGCCTAAGAATTAAATATTTAGTGCCACTGTACGAAAATATGTCGTGGACTGATTCTGAATATATGAGCTTTGGCTATAAAACAGTAATCTTTCTGTCTGCGCTCTGGACTTTCCTTGCACTGAAGAGGAATGGTGATAGTAACATGGTTAGAATCTTAAACACATTTTGTTTTCTAAATTTCATAAAAGTAACTGTAGTTTTCCAAACAGTGGTAAGTTCATAGTGATACAGAAGGATGCTGTCTAATAACCTTCTCCTTTATAGATCTCTTAATTTTTTATCTTATTATATCATACGGGAGAGCTGTCAGAGTTTCTTGCAAAAATCAAATCCAGAAGCACACACAGATAACTGATTCAGCAGGATTCATTAACTTCTCTTTATATACATAATAACAGATGAAGTAAATTTTACAATACCAATAGCAGAGTTCTTTCAACATGGTAACTAGTGGAGAGATCAGTTACAAGCAAAACACGCAGGCAGCAGTACAGCAGAGGTGCAAGTCCAAACTGGTTTCAGTTTCGTTTCTCAGCACAGCACAGAGCTGAGCAACACCCAGCCTCCATACTGTTTCAGCTCCCATTGGCTGGCTTAGTTGCGATGCCTATTCATTGGCTGACCTTGTTACCATGTCTCCATTTAGTCCTCATTGGCTGATCTATTCCAGTCCATGAATATTCATACTCTGACAAGAGCATTTGAAAAAAACAAACACTTTCTTGGTGTTGCTTGTTTCTACTGGACATATTATTAATTAATACACATTCTTTAAAAGTCTATGGGGATTCTCAGTCATCCATGTCATGGTTGTCCCAAAGGTATTTTTCAAAAGTCAACTTCAGAGCCTGGTTTAGCTCTGCAGACTAAAGCACCGTAATTAACATCCAGCTGTCTGCAATTACACTAGTTCGAATCTTCCCAGGCTCAAGGTTGACTCAGCCTTCCATCCTTTCTCAGGTAGGTAAATTGAGGACCCAGTTTGTGGGGGCAATAAGCTGACTTTGTATAAATATACAAAAGTATGAAGGCTATTGCTTAACGCATTGTAAGCCGCCCTGAGTCTTCAGAGAAGGGCGGCATATAAATCAAATTAAAAAAACAAACAAACTGTACTTCCTTTGTTTTCTTTGAAGATGTTTTGCTTCTCATCCAAGAAGAACTGAAGAAGCTTCTTGGATGAGAAGTGAAATGTCTTCAAGGGAAAACAAAGAAAGTCCAGTTGCCTTTTGAAAAAAGCATAATTGGGACAACCAGAACTTGGATGGCTGAGAATCTCCATTAGACATTTAATTGATCATACAACACATCTTTTAAAATTTGAAGTATAAGCTCCAAAGAAAAGTCTAGCTCTCCAACACTTTATGAGATTCATTTTAACATAGGAAATCACCCCAAAATATGTACTATTCAGGGTGGTCCTAAAATCACACTATTTTGAATGATTTCAGCTTTCTAAGTAACAATGTATGATGATAGCTTTGCAAAACTGCAGCGAAAATCAAAAAGGCTTTTTTTTTTGTTTTCGATGTGTGTTATGTAAATAATTAAAGTTAATTTACATATGGAGAAATATGGAGAAAATCTATCTATTGGGTCACCAGGAATTGAAAGTGATTTGTTGACATATAATCAATTGATCAGATGTCAATGAAATAGCAAGGTAACCACCAACTCACGTGTTGGTGTTTTTTAAGGTAGCGTGTAGATCTGAAAACATAGCCATAGGAAAAAAAAAGAATAAGAATTGAAGCACTAAAGAGGGCTAGAGATGATGGATAGAAAGAATTGCATATCTGTAAAGATACAATGTATAAATAGTTGTATGATCAAACTTTTAAGTGTGGAAAATGTAGATTAACATATCTTCTCATTGCAGTGTTTCAAACATTTTGTATAAATTTTTGACCCAAAGCTCAAGGAGATACATGAAGGAGATTTTTTACAAAAGAAGGAAACAGAAAAACAAAATAACAGAGTTGAAAGGGACCTTAGAGGTCTTCTAGTCCAACCCCTTGCTTAGGTAGGAAGCCCTACACCACTTCAGACAAATGGTTATCCAACATCTACTTAAAAACTTCCAGTGTTGGAGCATTCACAACTTCTGGAGGCAAGTTGTTCCACTGATTAATTGTTCTAACTGTCAGGAAATTTCTCCTTAGTTCTAGGTTGCTTCTCTCCTTGATGAGTTTCCATCCCTTGCTTCTTGTCTGCCTTCAGATGCTTTGGGGAATAGCTTGACTCCCTCTTCTTTCTGGCAGTCCCTAAGATATTGGAACACTGCTATCATGTCTCCCCTAGTCTTTCTTTTCATTTTCAAACTATTTCTAGGAACTGTGAGTTCATCATGAAAATTAGCAATGCCTGAAATAACAACTGCCCTCAGAAGCAGAGAAGTCCTCCTTAGAACAAGTTTTAGTGACAGTCAATTAATTGTGATAGTAAACATCTTCAATTAACATGGCTTTAGCGTAGAGGGATTCTTTTATCTTGCCTTTGTTGCTGCACAAAAGCATTCTTCTAAAGCTTTTGTTGCTGCAGAATAAAAATTCTTCATATTTAATAATCACTTGACCCCATGGTAAGCTGCCTGCATCACATTGCTTTTCACAGATATTCACTGTATCATGTATTCATACAAGGAAAACACAGTTGGTCCTATATTATCAAGTTACAGTTGTCCAGCACACATACATACAACCTCCCTTATTTCCTTACTTTATATTTCACATTTGTATCTTTTACTTTCTTAGATAATGTTTAGTTTTAAGGCCATTTCCACCCTTGCACTTATATAGGACACAAACACATCCCATTAACATATTTTACTATTGTCCCCATGATGTTCTTTTCATCTCACCCGTAACACATGAGACAAGCCTAACTTAGTCTTAGTTATGTTGGTGTTATACTATACTGTTATCCCTTATTCCAACACAATGCGAGGTTTTGTCACCTACTCGTGTTTTCCCAAAAATTAGACTGGATCTTATATTATTTTTCACTCCAAAATATGCATTAGGTTTTATTTTCTGGTTAGGTCTTATTTTGGGGGAAATACAATACTAATTGTGTCCGTCTGGCTGATGATCTTAACTGGGGCTTATTTTTTGGGGTAGGGCTTATATTATGAACATCCTGAAAAACCAGGCTAGGGCTTATTTTCCAGGGTTGTTGTTGTTGTTGTTATTATTATTATTATTATTATTTAATTTGATTTATATGCCGCCCTTCTCCAAAGACTCAGGGCGGCTTACAATGTATTAAGCAATAGCCTTCATACTTTTGTATATTTATACAAAGTCAGCTGATTGCCCCCACAAACTGGGTCCTCTAAATAAGTTGAGTCTTATTTAGAAATTGCAAGGCACAGACCTGGGAAGAGGGACAATTGCCATACCAGTAAAATTTCTGATTTAAGAATGAACAAGAAACACTTCAACTCTGCAGTTGAGAAAGAACCTTAGAAAACTGAGTGAACACAGTTTAAGTGTAAAATGGAGAGTGGGATAAAAAAAAGCTTGTTGAACCATTTGTTTATCAAGAGACTGATATAATTCAGGAAGAGAGCATGTTTCCTTTACTTATTCAGAATATCCCTTGATTTGTCCAACTTATGAGCACATTGACTGCCACCTAAAAATTGCAAATCACTATGAATTTCTGCTATTCCTCTCTTTAATGTGTATCATAATTTATGACAGAGCCCACGGCTAACACACAGCTTAAATTTAATGAGAATATTCGTGGTTATTAATGACTCAAAAATAAAAGTTTTCAAAACCTCTCTTTTACTTCTGTCCATTTAATTAACCTGTGGCAAAGGTCAATTAAATGGCTAGTTCTATAAGAAGGATCTGCTAATGGCTAATTTGATAGAAAGTATCCTCTATTAATTCGTTCTCGTATCCGATATCATCCTATCAATGGAATTCATACCTAGGAAATACCATAAAATCTGGTGTATCTGAATTATAAATCCTTGATAGATTCTTAGATGGGCAGACCATTTTAGAAAGTAAAATGATAAAGATACCACAAAGATACTCCAAGTATTGGGAGGCATTATTTTACTATTTAAAATTATGCTGTAATAAAATTGTTAGCTCAGGTAATTGATTAAACCAATATAATTTTTATTATGGTAGAAGACCAGCATAAGAAGGGTAGGTATCAGAGGTGGGGTTTCAGCACTTTCTGACCAGTCCTGGAGAACTAGTAGCGGAAATTTTGAGTAGTTCAGAGAACCGGTCGTAAAAATTCTGACTGGCACCACCCCCATCTATTCTCTGCCTCCCAAGTCCCAGCTCATCAGGAGGAAATGGGGATTTTGCAGTATCCTTCCCCTGAATTGGGGTGGGAATGGAGATTTTACAGTATCCTTCTCCTGCCATGCCCACCAAGCCATACCACACCCACCAAGCCACACCCACAGAACCAGTAATAAAAAAATTTGAAACCCATCACTGGTGGGTACCATCAATTTAAAAAGGATAGGAATTGTTGTGGCCTGCCAGATGCCAGCAGAGCTGGCATCAGACTTGGACGATGAGGAGGTTGGGGAAGAACTTGGGTTCTCCCCAGAGCCTGGGGAAGGCTTTGATGGATGCTCAGTGCCGGACACAGAGATAGAACCAATCCTGTCTGACATTTCCCAGCCAGAGAGGTAGCTGCCTTTAGAGTCAGAGATGAGTGAGGAGGAGGAACAGCTGCACAGAGCAGATAGGAGAGGTGAACAAAGGAGGACAAGGAGTCAACTCAGGATGCAAAACAAACAACGCTGACTGGCCCCTCCCTGGCTGGGGAATAAACAGGAAGAAAATGGAGTGGTTTGGTTGTCGCAGACAACCGTTCGCATTTCTGAAAAGTTTGCTCCTTGTGTGTTCGTGGAACAAAGACTACCTTGCCAGAATTGAGTTTTATCTATTTCTCTGTTTGAACTGACTTTAATTTACAGCCTTAATTTACAGGCCGGGAGCTCACAACCTTGCATTTATCATAACGAGTTGATAAGGACTATTGTTCCAGTTAACTCCTTGCAGGACTCTTGCCTGCACTTTCTGTTGGTGAATGCAGTTAATTCCCAATGTGTAAATAAAGAAGAGTTTCTCTTTGTGGGGGGGAGTCTGTTTCTTGCTTCTGTGAAGGCTGGGTCAGAACAAATGGTGTTGCACATTTGTGTGTGCCCATTGCTGATGCGAAATCACACCCCCGCTCCCCCACTGGCCTGCAAAGCCAAGAAGGTTGAGGGACTCTGCTCTAGTTTATAGCACACATCTTTGTTGGATGAATTTTGAGCCTCCTACTCAGAACCTAGCAACATTGTAGACTGTGGCAAGGATTGGCATCTGAAAACAGCAGGGATTGTCCTGTGCATCCTGGATATTTATGCATTATGGATGAGATGAGATTAATATGAGCGTCTCTGAAATATAGGCGCTGGAGAAGCACCTGCTGTGTGGTTTCTGGATGTCCAGAATCATTGTCTTTCCAAGTAAGGAATCTTCTTGTACTTCTTGCTCTTCAAGGGCAGCTGAAGGAAGCTAATGAAACGGTGGCTGCATAAACATCTTTTGGAGTGGCTATTTCTTAGCTGGGGTGCAAAAGTAAATGTCCTCTTTTGTCCTTTTGGTTGGTTGGCATGAAAAGTCATGTTCCTTGAGCCTTTGTCTTTCAAGTTCAACTTAACTTGTACTTGGGCCCAGAAAAGAATAGGGAGTTAGTGATGTCCTCGTTCTGTAAAAGTTGGCAACACCCTGGTTGCAGTACTCTGGGCTAATTACAGGTTGTGAGTTATTTGCTGAAGCAACTGCTTTATAATAGACTTCAATAACAGGATGTCATTGGACTATGCATAACTAACTATCAGTTAATCGTTGATGTATCTGCTGATATGCCAGCCAAAAGTGATGAAAGGCATTGTTCATTTGCGAAGGTAAGTTAGCATTTCTCCTGCTCCTGGATCTGATCCATGGGAATTTCCTTGAATTTTTTTATTTGAGCAAATCAGAGAATAAAGCCTGCAAGGAAAAATAAAACACTCTGAGATCCATCCATCCATCCATTGACTGCACCAACCTATGTACTAGTTTGCCAGCCAGCCATCTACAAATCTGTGGTACCAATTGTCTGTCTGTCTATCTCTTTATCTATCCATTCATCTATCCCTATTGACCTACCTAACTACTTATCCATGTACTATTTGTCCTCATCTGTCTGTCTGTCTGTCCATCCATCCATCCATTCGTCCATCCATCCATCCATCCATCCATGTATCTACAAATATATGTAGATTTGTAGATACATTTATTTATTTATTAATCATATTTCTATGCCGCCCACTCTCCGAGGACTCTGGGCGGCTTACAACAATTGACAGTATACTAAACAGCATATTGTCCCCAATAATCTGGGTCCTCATTTTACCCACCTCAGAAGGATGGAAGGCTGAGTCAACCTTGAGCTGGTGAGATTTGAACTGCTGATCTGCTGAACTAGCAGTCAGCTGAAGTAGCTGCTGTACAGCACTCTAACCACTGCGTCCATCCATCATCAATCTGCCTGCCTGACTGCCTGCCTATCTACTTACCTATGTACTAGTTATCCACATCTGTCCGTCCATCCATCCATCTATCCATCCATCCATCCAATTGGCTGCCCATCTTACTACAGAGTAACTCTAGACAGCTTGTAAACTTGACCCAAAATTGTGTATAATAGTAGTCAGTGACCATTGTGATGATGGTTGTTAATGAAGCAGATTTACCTTGATCCATACTCACAAGTTCTGTTCCTCAGAAAGTCAATCCTCCTCTTTCTTTTCAGTGAACATTGCACTCTCAGCAACGTTTCTGCCCCACAGCTAGATTATGTGTGACCGACTGGCTGTTTGTTACTATAAGAGTTACCTGAAAATAGATTAACCTTCCCACCTTCTGTAAATCTTCTGTGCTTCCAGAACTGATACTTGTAATCTTCTAATTTGGAGATGATAGTGATTCTTGCAAAATCCTCTGGATATACTTTAAAATAATCAAAGAAGTTATGCATCCTGTCCCACTTATATTAACACAAGAACAAAAGCCTAGCTACAATTTGTGCATGTTGAGATGTTTATAAAGCAGAGCCATCACAAAGAGTTTAACAGCAGTGATATGGAAGCTTCCCAGAAGCTACAATACAGGTAGTCCTTGACTTACAACAGTTCATTTAGTGACAGTTCAAAGTTACAATGGCACTGAAAAATGGACTCGCACTTACGACCTTTGCAGCATTCCAATGATCATGTTCAAATCAAAATTGAAACGCTTGGCAACTGGTTCATACTTATGAACATTGCTGTGTCCCAAGGGCAGGCGATCCATTTTGTGACCTTCTGATAAGCAAGGTCAACGACGCAGCCAGATTTACTTAACCACCAGGTTACTAACTTACCAACGGCAGTGATTCACTGAACAACTGTGGCAAGAAAGGTTGTAAAATGGGGCAAAACTCACTGAACATATGTCTCACTTAACAACAGAAATATTGGGCTCCATTGTGGTCATATGTTGAGGACGACCTGGAGTATATCAGTGGCCACAGAATTCATATTTTAAAGACACAGGGCTGCTTTTATCTCTGTTACAGTTATGGAGATGCAATTTTACTACACAGCAGACAAGAATAAAATAGCATATAGCATAGCATAGCATAGCATAGCATAGCATAGCATAGCATAGCATAGCATAGAATAACAGAATTGGAAGGGAGCTTGGAGGTCTTCTAGTCCAACCCCCTGCCCAGGCAGGAAACCCTAAATCACTTCAGACAAATGGTTATCCAATATCTTCTTAAAAACTTCCAGTGTTAGAGCATTCACAACTTCTGGAGGCAAGTCATTCCATTGATTAATTGTTCTAACTGTCAGGAAATTTCTCCTTAGTTCTAGGTTGCTTCTCTCCTTGATGAGTTTTCCACCCCTTGCTTCTTGTCCTGCCCTCAGGTGCTTTGGAGAATAGCTTGACTCCCTCTTCTTTGGGGCAGCCCCTGAGATATTGGAACACTGCTATCATGTCTCCCCTAGTCCTTCTCTTCATTAAACTAGACATACCCAGTTCCTGCAACCGTTCTTCATATGTTTTAGCCCCCATTCCCTAATCATCTAATAAGGCTTGCAGGCAGGAATAGTAGGAGCAAAAATATATATATATATATAAAAATAAAATAGACTTCTAGTGTTTTGGTTGTCTTCTGGTGATCATCTCTTATCAGCCCAGAGTCTAGATATGTTGAATAAATGCTGAAAAACTTGCTATCATATTTTGCTCTAGTTGGTGAACCAGGCTTCAGCCTCAGCTGCACTCCGTGTGACCTTCACAATAGGCAGAAAGAGAATAAATTATGCAGAGAAAAATATGCCTAACTGCATAATACATGAAAGCCTGAGAATCTAGCTTTTCTTGAAGAAGAATGTCCCCACTCTCCCTCTCTTTCTCTCTCTCCCCCCTCTCTCTCCCTCCCTCCCTCCCCACTCTCTTTCTCTCTCTGTCTCTCTCTCTCTCTTTTTTCCCCACTTGGATCTTCTCCGGGCTCTCCTCTTCCCGAGTAGACCGGCGCCCAAACGAGACACTTAGTTTTTTCCCCTTCTTTTCTTTCCTCCTGTGCCTGTCTGTCTGTCTGTCTGTCTGTCTGTCTGTCTCCCTCTCTCTCCCTCTCCCTCTCCCCTCTCTGTCCCCCTCTGTCTCCTTCCCTCCCCTCCCGCTCTTCCTTTCCCTCTCTTCCTCCCTTTCTCTCTTCCTTTGTCCCTCTCCCTCCCTCCCTCTCTCCCTCCCTCTGTCCCTCTCTCTCTCTTCCTCCCTCCCTCCCTCTTTCTCCTTTGCAGAGCTATTGAGCCCAGTATTGTTTTCTCATCCTTTCGTGGAGGCTCAGCTGACCAAAGAGGAATATTAAATTGCAATTAACATTTAAAATATTATCAATTTATTCAAAAGACACACAAGAGGACCTACTTCTAATGTAAAGTTTATGTGTGCTGCCTCTCTCTCTCCACATAGCAGCTTTAGATACGTTTTCTTCTCTACTTTTCTTTTGGTAAGAAATGTTTTCAAAGCAGATTTGGTGGCTGCCAGTATTTCTCATATGCTTATCTCTTCCAAGCAAGGAACAGGAGCTTAAAAATCAGCCACGCTATTCTTTGTTTTGTGAGCCTGAGTCCCCAATGAGAAAACACACGAGGAAATTGGACAACCTCAGAGGCTGTTAAAAGAGACTGCTTTTTCAACAGGGAAACATGACATTCCAGATCTGTAATGAATTTCATCATTTCCATCAAAACTTCCTTTCCTTGATAATTTTTTTTTCAGATGTTCTACCTAAATGAACCTCCAAATTTCTCCCGAGGTTTTCTCTCAACACACACAAATTAGGAACAGAGTTGTCAGTTTTAGATGCAATTTGTCAGGCCCCAGATATTTCTACAGGGACACTGGCATTTTGGTGGGAAGAAGAGCGGGGAGGAATGGAGTGGTCTGTATATGAAGTTTCTATTTCTGTTTCCAGTTTCTGTTTCTGTTTCTTGTATTGTTGTGTTAATCTGTATATGAAGTCTCTGTGTTGTGCAATGATGTAATGTGGGACGGCTTTGGTTAGCATTGCTTTAAATAGCTGATTTTAAGTGAGAAGCTTCAGTTCTTGCCTAGATCTCTTGTTATCACAAACCTTCCAATAAAAGTTTCTTTTGGAACCACTGCAGTTTCAAGAGTCCTGCTTTTTTGGGAAGATTGGAGAGGCAAGACCTTACACAATTCTTCTTCTACTGCTGTGGACACTGATCTCGAATGTTCTTACTCGTGCTCAAAAACTCGTGTTTTTATAGCTGACTTTACTTTTTACCAAGGAAGAAGAGGGGACTTGCTGTGCAATTTCATTTCCCATTTGGATTATTGTCATGGTTCCTCAAGTGGTTGCTTTTGAAAACATTTGGAAGTTTCAGCTGGTCCAAAATGTGGTGGATTGAGCAGTTATGCAGAAGTACCCTCTCTGCTATGTGAGTTGCAGTAGGTGCAAATTGAAGGTGCAATATCCCTTATAAAGCCCTTCTTGGCATACGTCCTTGGTATTTGAACGGCTGTCTTTTGCCCAGGGTAACTAGGTATGTTTAATTTAATGAAAAGAAGGACCAGGGTGACATGATAGCAATGTTCCAATATTTCAGGGGCTGCCACAAAGAAGAAGGAGTCAAGCTATTCTCCAAAGCACCTGAGGGCAGGACAAGAAGCAGTGGGTGGAAACTAATCAAGGAGAGAAGCAACCTAGAACTAAGGAGAAATTTCCTGACAGTGAGAACAATTAATCAGTGAAACAACTTGCCTCCAGAAATTGTGAATGCTCCAACACTGGAAGTTTTTAAGAAGATGTTCAATTACCATTTGTCTGAAGTGGTGTAGGGTTTCCTGCCTAGGCAGGGGGTTAGACTAGAAAAACTCCAAGGTCCCTTCCAACTCTGTTATTCTGTATTCTGTATTCTCTAAGATCTGATAGAGCAATAGATAGATTTATCAAGCAATGCCATCAGATGGGACCCAGTAGGCCAGGAGTGTCAAACTCAATTTCATTGACAGCCACATCAAGGCTGTGGTTGACCTCTGGGAGTTGGCCGGGGGTGGCCAAATGGGTTGGCATGGCCAGCTTGACACCACTCACTGGGTGTGGCTGACTGGATGGGTGTGGCCATCTTGGTGCCACTCTCCAAACTGCTGGCATGTTTCCTCTTCACACTGGGTAGAATGGGCCGAATCCATGCTGGCCTGATGTTTCCTCTTTGCATTGGGTAGACCGGACTGAAGCAACAGGGCTGACCCCTTACATTTTCCAGGACGGCCCCGGGCCCCGGATCTTACCACATCGCAGGCCGGATCTAGTCCGTGGGCCTTGTGTATGACACCCTTGCAGTAGGCTGATCTTCTCTGATCTGGCATCTATCCCATGGAGCAACATCCTCCAGAGATCTGAAGAGCCCTTGCTCTGCTTTCTCAAAGATTGGGCTCTTTTCCTAACCCTGGAAATGGTATTGTGCTATAGGCTCATTGTTGAGTGGTTTTGTTGTTATTCTGCTTATACAATGTGTTTCCCTTTTCAGCTATTTATTTCTCTTTTTTATTAGTCTGGATTGTTGTTTGAATATCAATTTTTGCTGAAGTCCAGCAGTGAGTTAGAAAGACAGATACGTTATGTCTTTGAATACTGATATGTCTCAGGATTATATATATATATATATATATATATATATATATATATATATATATATATATATATATATATATATATATATATATATATATATATATATATATATATATTGCAACTCTGTGCTCCTTTTTATGGAGTGCCATTAACTAGGATCCACCTTAACCTGTATTTAGTAGGCAACACTGACTGTAACTGGGTTTGTTTTGGGTTTTTGGGGGGAAGAACTGGAGAACCTCTCCTGTGTGTTTCTTTTTTAAGGAAAAGGAATAATATTTGAAAAACGGCAGTCTATCAACACACTTTAGACTAAACCCCACGCAATCCCCATCTGACATTGTGAGGACTGAAGCAAGAACATCTGCTGACAACTTTCATGTGTGTGTAAATGGCAGCCAAGGGGGATGTTTCTAAAATGTTGTTAACATTGTTTTGATTTCCCTCAAGATCACTTGATGTTTGCATTTTCTAAGGCTTTTTGTGTATGTGTGCAAAGAATAAATATACATTTATATATAAAACAGAAGAGCCCAATATTTGCAGGTAATTATTTTGTTTTTAATTTTACTCCCAAGATTTACTTCAACAGTTACCAACTAGGAGTAGGGGAGGTTGAAATGTATACATAAATTTTAGAGCTAACATTAGAGTATATATAAATCTTAAGAGTTAAGGTTAGAAAACTTTAGTCTCAGGAGCAAATCCAGAGGTTGTATGAATATATACTGGGGTGGGTGATGTTCTGTTCTTCATGATGCCATGATAAAGTTGAGTAGGTGATGTTGTATTTCATGATGTCATAAATTTGGGTAGGTGATGTTGCTTTCTTCATGATGCCATGATAAAATTGGGTAGGTGATGTTGTGTTCAGGATGTCATCATAAATGTATAAAATTACATTGTAAAATTGAGGTTGTTTCTTACAGGCCATGATGCATATGATGTCATTGTGATTGGCAGTAAGTATCTGGGATTGGCAGTCAGATAACCAAAGTTGTCAGAATATTGTACAGGAAGAATTGGCCCATCTATGTGGCATCATGGCATTGTGATATCATGATTTGGCCTATTGTGGCAAAACATGGACTTGCCTTGTGCTAAACTGTGGTTGCCTCAAAACTGTGGTTTTCCAAAGTATACTTCTCTCTCTTTCAAATTGTTGGAAGAAATGTCCATCTGGGTTCAGTTCCAAGTGGGGAGAAAGACACTGGAAATATGGAGGCTGACTGGAAAGATGGTTTTATTGATGGACAGGACCACATGGGTTTTAGGCAGTTGAACATGAGGGGGGAGAGAGGGGGGGTATTTATACCTTCTCTTGGGCCTTCCCTTGAGCTTCCTGTTCCTGTGCAAGAAATGTATTCTATTGGTTGTTGTCAGACTCCAATGTGGAGTCATGTTTGTCTGAATCAAGTTTGGTGAAACCTTGGGCTGATGTAATGTCCCCAGGTGATTTTGCAATGCAGTGAGCCCTGCTGTTAGATGGGTAGAGGGCTAATCCTATTATGTCCTGAGGGGTCATGTCTTAATCCCATCACCCTGGAACTGGAGGACTTTTGTCTTGTAGATAGGCTGGCCCAGTCTTAATGTGCACCAAATATCTGCTGGGGGCATGGAGCTGCAGGGAGCTGCTCTGTGTCTTTCTCCTTTTCTCATCCAGGGAAATATAATATTCTGCCTTTTTAATATTTCCTAGAATATTTCATTCTTCTAGGAGAGGGGTGGGTGCTAACTTTCTACAATCTTCCCTTTGAGCCATAAAAGTGTGGGTTGAACATCTTTTCTGGCCCAATATTAGGAATTGATCTGATCAGGGAGACTTAATGGGTGCTTTTGATTTTTCTGATGCAAAGGGGTAGGCATTGATGAAGGTAACAGAAAAGGATTCCTTCATTGGCTCCCAAAAGGAGAGCTTTCAACCATGGAGGTCTAGCAGCCAGGGCAAAAGTTCTGGAAAGAAATTTACAGTATCCAAATTTCTATGCCAATTATTTTCAGATGTTAGCTATCACTTTCTGTGAGCTTCCAGTCAGGTTTTAAGCAAGCACAAGGCCAAAATTCTTCACAGCCATGGTTTTGCACTAATCTTCTTTCTGATGTTTTCTTCTTAGCTTTCAATATTCTTGGTGGTAATTATGATGAGAGAAGCTTCCAGCAATGGCTGAAATCTCTCCAACTTGTTAATGATGCATCTATAGTAAATTAACCTTCTTGTGCTTTTACTGCACAGGCAGTAATTATTAGTAGGACTGTCTACACTTTGAAAAATATTCAGAAGCAAAGCTTTGGATCTCACGTTAGTGCCAGCATAGCAACTCTGATGACTAGCAAATGACATTTTTCATTTTTTATGCAACCTTCGGTAAGAAACAGCATTTTAAACAGCATTTGAAGCAGAAAACTTCAAAGTTCATATACATTTTTAACCCACTTTGCAAGAACATGCTTGTGGTTAACAGATTCAAGTGAAGGTGTACCTCACTTCTTCTTGATTCTATCATTTCCCTTTTAGAGTTGTATCTTTAATTTCCATTTTACATCAGTGGAATTTATTTTAAAGCTACAAATTTCCTTTCCCCCCCTAAACTGTTGAAAAGATATGGAAGTTAGAATGAATAGCTATATTGGGGGAGTAAGTTCAATTCCTTTGAAGTAGCTTCCCTTCTAGTCTAAATTAAATACAGGATTCATTTTAAAAATAATTTAAAGTTTGAAAAATGAGAGTAAAAAATAATACCAACCAATATAAATGAAAGAAAAAAAAAAAAACGAAAGAGAAAGCTAAAGGTGCAAGAAAGAAAAATAGTAAAAAACAAAACAAACAAACAGAAAAAGCCAGATAACTTTCTCTCAAGTTGTATAATGATTCCCTTCCTTTTATTAACTATCGTGTCTAATCATCAAAATGAAGTGTTTTTTTCTTTTCTGGTTTATGCAAAAAGCCCATAATGGGTTGCCAGTCAGCAATAAATGTAAATACTGTCTTTCCTCTAATCAAAGACGTAACTTTGGCCTTCTCAGCAAGTTCCAGCATCTTCACCAACCATTCCTCCATTCTGCGTATGTTGAATATTTTCCTCTTTGTTCAAACAATAATCTCACTGTAGTTTCATATACGAAAAAGCCCTAGTAAGACCACACCTGGAATACTGCAACCAATTTTGGTCACCATAGTACGAAAAAGATGTTGAGACTTTGGAAAAAATTCAGAGAAGAGCAACTAAGATGATCAAAGGTCTGGAGACTAAAACATATGAAGAACGGCTGCAGGATTTGGGTTTGGCTAGTCTAAATGATGATAGCAGTATTCCAGTATTTGAGGGACTGCCACAAAGAAGAAGGGGGTCAAATTATTTTCCAAAGCATCAGAGGGCAGGACAAGAAACAATGGATGGAAACTAACCAAGGAGAGAAGCAACCTGGAATTAAGGAGAAATTTCTTAACAGTGAGGACAATTAATCAGTGGAACAGCTTGCCACTAGAAGTTGTGGGTGCTTCATCACTGGAGGTTTTTAAGAAGAGACTGGACAGCCACTTTGAAATGGTATAGGTTCTCCTGCTTGACCTCCGTGTATTTCGCTGTGCCCTCAAAACCTTGTTGTTCTGCCAGGCTGGGCTATCAATGTAATGATTTTAACTGGATGTTTTAAATTTGGGGTTTTATATTTTTATATTTGAGCTGAAATTATTTAATAATTTTAATAATTTTTAATTTATGTTTGTCTCTGTGCTTTTAATAGGCTGTACACCTCCCTGAGTCCTTCGGGAGAAGGGCGGTATAGAAATAAAATAATAATAATAATAATAATAATAATAATAATAATAATAATAATAATAATAGTAGTAGTAGTAGTAGTAGTAGTTGAAGAGAAAAAAGTATGGTTCATTGACATTGCAATACCTGGTGATGCACGGATTGAAGATAAGCAGCAAGAAAAAATCACAAAGTACCAGGACTTGCAAATCGAAGTTGAGCGACTATGGAAAAAGAAATCATGTGTTGTTCCGATTGTAATTGGAGCCCAAAGGGCTACCAAAGGGCTACCCCGCTATTTAGAAATTCTAAATTTACCGGACTTGAACATTTTGACTCTACAAAAAACCACCTTACTCGGAACAGCTTACATCCTCCGACGATACCTTAACAGTTCCTAGGTCCTTGGTTAGGACTCGAGCTGCTGAGCTATTAACCAGCCTCAAAGACTGTGAATCTCACTACAGATTAAATAATAATAATAATAATAATAATAATAATAATAATAATAATAATAATAATAATAATAATAATACTGCAGGGGGCTGGACTAGAAGACCTCCAAGGTCCCTTCCAGATTCTATTCTATTCTATTCTATTCTATTCTATTCTATTCTATTCTATTCTATTCTATTCTATTCTATTCCATTCCATTCCATTCCATTCCATTCCATTCCATTCCTATACTCCATGATTTTTTTTTTACAACAGTTTATCCATCTATCCCGAAAGGGAAAAAAACAACTACTACTATTGGTCTCAATTGTATATTAATCTTTGAAATACTCTGAATTATTTGAAGCCACAATGTTCTAGCTTCTTTACATGTCCAACCAAGCATGATAAAATGTCTTTTGTTGTTGTTCATATTTCTAAATAAATTTGAAGTGCCTTTATACATTCCAGTCACTTTCTCTTGTATCATACCGCTGGCGCTTCATTTTATAGAATTTTTTTAAAGGCTGTAACACAATGTAAATTTCAATCACACATTTTCCTATTGTTCAAACAGTATGTTGTAAACAAAATTCTTAGCCCACTTTATCATACATTCTTCTGTTTCAAATTTCAATGCAACTTTATACATTTTAGCTGTTATATGTTCCATCCTTTGTGCACAATTCTTTTTCAAAATCAATAGCATAATCAATGTCATAAACTTTTTGTCTACTTTAAATCTTTCTGATAACTGTAAATAAGAATACCATTAGCAGCTATACCCCTGTGCCAGCAACACAGACTTTATTTTACATTTCCCTTGATTAAATTGTCATATCTCACAGTAAGTTAGCCATTGGTATTTGTAATTTATAAAATGCTTCTTGCGTTGAGAGCTACAAAATTGTTTCCAGAAACAACCTGCATTTGTATAATCCATATTATCAGCATGGTACATGCAATAAAATGAATTTGAAGTTGAATAAGAATCTGGAATTAAATTTACATCTAAGTGCCAAAAATCTAAACCATTACTAAGCACCACAGAAAGAGGATTCAGACTTCACAACAGAGCAATACTTTCCATCAAACTAGGTGAAATTAAAAAAACAAACAACAACCGGATATTTTACCCATGTAGGTTCAATTCAGTGACTGCTTGAGTAAAGCAAAGTTAGCAGTTTTCTTCTTGTTCTTTCAAGTTAAGAAACAGTTGAAATTCCAGAGCTGCTTTTATCTCCAAAAGTATGGGCTTCAAAGCACGTCTATCTATCAATCTGCGCATGCCCAAGATGGCGGCTGCCTCTGAAACGCCGTGAGGAGATGGGCATCAACGGGCGTTTTAAATGGGTCTGGGGGGGTTGCAGACTATCGGCAACCCCCTACCCGGCTTGCTGAGCTTGTGGCCGTTGCGCTGGTGGGTTTGAGTGCCCTCCAGCGTTTCCATCTGTTGCTGGCCTTCGGGGAGTTGCGGAGCTGTCGCCGCCGGTGTGTGTCAGGGAGGAGAGGAGAGAACGCCGCCAGACGCCGCCGGAGTGGTTTGGAACGGTGAGAAGCGGCGGCAAGCGGCGAGAGCGGCGAGAGCAGCGAGAGGTGGCCAACGAGTCTGGGGGGGTGATTGCAGACCATCCGCAACCCCCCCCCACTCGACCCACGGAACATCTGCCCCTCTCGCAGGGGGGCTGGCGCTTGCCAGCGTTCTCCTGGTGGGACTGGCCTTTGGGAGCTGCTTCCGCCCGTGTGAGAGGAGAGGAGAGGAGAGGAGAGAGAGATGCCGCCGGAGTGGTCTGGAGGGGCGGCAGGTGGCGAGAGTGGTGAGAGACGGCCAGCGGAGCCTAGGGGGGCGGCTACAGACCATCAGCAACCCCCCCCCACCCGGCCAACGGAATATCGGTCCATCTCGCTGGGGGGCGGGTGCCTACCAGCGTTCTCCATACGTGACTGGCCTTTGGGAGCTGCTACCACCTGTGTGAGAGGAGAGAGGAGAGAGAGGCTGCTGGAGTGGTGGAGAGGCGGCAAGCGACGAGAGTGGCGGGAGGTGGCCAGCGGCGCCTAGGGGGGTGATTGCAGACCATCGGCAACCCTTTCCTTCCCCCCCACCATTGGCCCGCAGAAGATCTGGCCCTCTCGCTGGGAAATATCTGGCTCTCTCGCTGGGGATCGCAGGTTGGCGGCAACCTCCCCCCCCCCCACCTGGCCCGTGGAATATCTGGCCCTCCCGTCGGGGAATATCTGGCCCCCCTTGCCGGGGACTATCTGGCTCTCTCGCCTGTAGCACCATCGATCCGCTTTCTTCCTGGAGTAGCTTGGAACTTGGCCCTAGTACCATCGCGCACGCTGGCGTTATCGCAGAACAGGCCTGCCTACGGGAGGACTGATGGAGCTGGCTCCACCTTTGTTCATCCCTGATGGGGGAGTCTTATCCTCACAGGACAAATATGCCAGGCCCCTGTGAGAGAGTGGCCTGGACTTTCCAACTTCCTGTCTGTATGGCGGACCTCCGTGAGAGGGCGGTCCGGATACCCCCGCAGTGACTTTGAACTTATAGACTCCTCCCGCTACCGTGAGAGGGTAGCGGTGATTTCTCCTGTCTGTTCTTCGATACTTTTTATGTACCAGCACAGACTCTAGCCATGCCTTTCTTCTGTCCATCTTCGTTGTGTGTTTCGGATGTTTTCGAGGTCCAGCCTTCTTGCCTTGCGAGACTCCCCCCTCTCGCAGGTTTGGCCCTCTACATTATCGAGGGCCCACCTTAATGACGGGTTTTGGGACCCCGAGAGGTGGCATGCCAAAAAACGGGGACTGAGGGGTTTCTTAAACTTGTGTTTTACTAAATTTTTAAGGGGTTCAGGGGTGGGGGTGGGAGTGGGTTTGGGGGAGAACTCACAGGGGGGAAGGTTAGACCCAGCTGTTCATGGGGCCGCGGGGGGTCAAGATTCTGGAGGCAAGAGGGCTTCTGCTAAGCCCTCTGTCGAGGGTTGTGCGATTAAGATACTGTGTGGGAGGGGCAGATATGGCGTGGGTAGGGGACCATATCATGTGGCGGGGGCTCGCACTCGCTGTCTTCGAGCGATTGCGTGCCCCGGTCCCCCGAGCCATTCCCGTTCCCCTGGTTGTCTAGAGTCTCAGGACCCGAAGCTCCGGCTGTTGTTATGCAACGCAAGGTCCGTTGTCAATAAGGCCCCCCTCATATGTGAGCTCCTTCAAGAGGGGGGTGCGGACCTGGCCGGGATTACCGAGACCTGGTTGGGCCACGAGGGGGGGGTTCCCCTCGTGGAGATGTGCCCACCAGGTTTCCTTGCATTCCATCAGCCGAGAGCTCAGGGCAGGGGTGGGGGAGTAGCGGTCATTATCAAGGAAGGTCTGGATCCGAGGGAGACCACTGTACCTCAGATAGCCGGGTGTGAGTCCATCTTTGTGAGGTGGGGTCGTGGTGGGCAGATGGGTTTGTTAGTCACGTACCTGGCTCCCTGCCACGTGGCAACGACCCTGCCCGAGCTTCTCAATGTTGTAGCCGAGGTGGCGGTTGATACCCCCAGGCTTATGGTCATGGGGGATTTCAACCTGCCATCTATCGGTGAAACATCTGAGATAGCCCGGGAGTTCATGGCTTCCATGACGGCCATGGACCTGACCCAGGTAATTCAGGGCCCGACTCATATCGGTGGACACACCCTGGATCTTGTTTTTGTCTCTGGTCAGTGGTTGAGTGGTCTTGATATTGGGGATATAGGTATGGAACCCTTGTCATGGACTGACCACTTGCTCCTTCGACTCGACTTTCTGACCGCTGCACCTCACCGCAGGGAGGCGGAACCGACCAGGTGGTTCCGCCCCAGGCGCCTGATGGATCCTGATAGGTTCCAGACGGAGCTTGGGCCATTTCCTGAGACACGGACACGCGATTCGGCTGAGGACCTGGTGGCGGCCTGGGATAGGGCGGCCAGTGGGGCCTTGGACCGCATCGTGCCTTTGCGGCCTCTGACCCGGCGTCGAACTCACTTATCTCCTTGGTTTACCGAGGAGCTGAGGGAGATGAAACGCCGGAGAAGACGCCTAGAGAGCGGTTGGAGGGCCAGTCGCTCTGAATCTGACTTGACACTAGTAAGAGCTCATATTAAGACTTACTTAGTGGCGATAAAAGCGGCGAAATCCAACTATTTTGCCACTCTTATCGCGTCATCAGATAATCGCCCAGCCGCCCTGTTTAGGGTGACCCGCTCCCTCCTTCATTTGGGAGCGCGGGAGGATCCCTTACAGGGTCGTGCTGAGGACTTTGTTCAATATCTGGATGATAAAATAACTAGATTCGGGATGATCTGGCCGCTGACTGGGTTGGTTCAGGCGGGGTGACTGAGGCAGGTCTTGAGAGTGTTATCTGGGCTGAGTTCGATCCTGTGGCTCCCGAGGACGTGGACAGGACTCTGGGGAGACTGAACGCAACCACATGTTTATTGGACCCGTGTCCCTCCTGGTTGGTGCTGGCCTCCCGGGAGGTTACACGAGGCTGGCTCCAGGAGATTATAAATGCTTCTTTGAGTGAGGGTGCCCTACCGCCTGCCTTGAAGGAGGCGGTGGTGAGGCCCCTCCTCAAGAAGCCCTCCTTGGACCCAGCTATTTTGGCTAATTACCGTCCAGTCTCCAACCTTCCCTTTTTGGCGAAGGTTGTTGAGAGTGTGGTTGCGTGGCAGCTCCCTCGGTACCTGGATGAAGCTGTCTATTTAGACCCGCTCCAGTCCGGCTTCAGGTCTGGATACAGCACCGAAACGGCATTGGTCGCGTTGGTGGATGATCTCTGGAGGGCCCGGGGTAGGGGGTACTCCTCTATCCTGGTGCTGTTAGACCTCTCAGCGGCTTTTGATACCATCGACCATGGTATCATGTTGCGCCGGTTGGAGGGACTGGGGGTGGGGGGCACCGTTTTACGGTGGTTCTCCTCCTACCTCTCTGACCGGTCGCAATCAGTGTTGACAGGGGGGCAGCGGTCGACCCCGAGGCGCCTAGTGTGTGGGGTGCCGCAAGGGTCGGTCCTCTCGCCCCTCCTGTTCAACATTTATGTGAAGCCGCTGGGTGAGATCATCCGTGGTTTTGGGGTGGAGTTCCATCAGTACGCTGATGATACTCAGCTGTACATCTCCACCCCAGACCACCCCAACGATGCCGTGGAAGTGATGTCCCAGTGCCTTGAAGCCGTGCGGGTCTGGATGGGGAGAAACAGGCTTCGTCTCAACCCCTCCAAGACCGAGTGGCTGTGGCTGCCGGCGTCCCGATATAGCCAGCTGACACCATCGCTGGTTATTGGGGGCGAATCATTGGCCCCCACGGAAAGGGTGCGCAACTTGGGCGTCCTCCTGGACCCACGGCTGTCCTTGGAGGATCATACGACAGCTGTGGCCAGGGGGGCTTTCTATCAGGTTCGCCTGATACGCCAGCTGCGGCCCTTTCTAGATCGGGACTCCCTGCGCACAGTCACTCAGGCACTCGTCACCTCTCGCCTGGATTACTGCAATGCTCTCTACATGGGGCTCCCCTTGGGGTGCACCCGGAGGCTCCAACTGGTACAGAATGCGGCCGCGCGGGGAATTATGGGAGCATCGGGGCGCTCCCACGTTACACCTCTCCTGCGCGAGCTGCATTGGTTGCCGGTGGAGTTCCGGGTGCGTTTCAAGGTGTTGGTAATGACCTTTAAAGCGCTCCATGGCTTAGGACCCGGGTACTTACGGGACCGCCTTCTGCCGCCAATTGCCTCCCACCGGCCGGTTCGCTCCCACAGAGTGGGCCTCCTCAGGGTGCCGTCAGCCAGACAATGCCGGCTGGCGACCCCCAGGGGGAGAGCCTTCTCTGTGGCAGCCCCCACCCTCTGGAATGATCTTCCTCCAGAATTGAGAATTATCTCCGACCTCCGGACATTTCGTCGGGCCCTGAAGACGCATCTTTTTCAACTTGCCGGTTTAGCCTGATCCCTGCCGCATTTTTAGAATTTTTAAAATTTTAAAATTTTTAATGTTTGTAGCGTCGACGCATTTTAATATTTATTTGGTTTTAATTCTCAGCCTAATGTATATGTGTTTTAAGTTTTAACTTTTATGTATTGAATTTTTATTTTGGCTGTTCACCGCCCTGAGTCCGTAAGGAGAAGGGCGGTATACAAATCTAATAAATAAATAAATAAATAAAAAGCGGCCACCAAATAATAACATTTTGAGATGAAAGAAAGAGGTGATTAAAGACACAGCCAACAAGAACATTAAATTAAACATTTTAACTGAATGTAGATTAGTGGGTTAGAGGGGAGGCGTATTTGCAAATATGCATTCTTAGCACCCTCATAGTAATAAATAGTAAAAGTGTTTTCTTTTATTAAATCTTCAATCAGTGTGTTAAGAGAATATCAGATTCTAGGAGTCAAAGCCCAATTGGTCTTCCTTCCTTCCTTCCTTCCTTCCTTCCTTCCTTCCTTCCTTCCTTCCTTCCTTCCTTCCTTCCTTCCTTCCCTCCCTCCCTCCCTCCCTCCCTCCCTCCCTCCCTCCCTCCCTTCCTTTCTCCTTGATTTTAAAACGAAGCAAAGCAGTTAGACAGTTAATTTCAGCAGTGCAGTTCCAAATAAGGTATATATTTGGAGCTGGACTGCTGAAATTAACTGTCTAAGTGCTTTGCTTTGTTTTAAAATCAAGCAGAAAGGTATATTCCACCATTGGGGGAAAAGAAAATATAAATTTTGAACCTGAAAATGAATTACACAATAGTATGACTGATTAATTATTAATTTATTCCAGCACTAATATTGATAGAAATAAATCCTACAAAGGTCTGCCTTTCTGCAGTACCTAGCAAATATGTTTAAAATATGGTTGTGTTAGGTACAAAGGATCAGGAGTATATGATAAGTTGCAATTCAAGGGATTTATTGCTCTCCTTCCTTCCTTCCTTCCTTCCTTCCTTCCTTCCTTCCTTCCTTCCTTCCTTCCTTCCTTCCTTCCTTCTCATGCTTCCCAATGGTCCAGTCAGGATATAGTTTTCATTGACTAAAGAATTCCTTCTTTTAACAATTAAGTATATTATCCATTCGTCTCTATTTTGAGGATGTTGAATGTTCATACCCATATTAACATGCCAAGACTGTGTGCACCAGGTTAAACATGAACATCCCGGTCATAACAGATGACAGAGTATCTGACTGCCAAGATACTCTTCCTTAACTGGTTGCCTGCAAACGGGACAGACTACAGGCCCCATTATGACGTTGGGTTCTTCTACATCTTGATGGGGCTTGCGGTGAATATATCTGGAGAGAGAGTCAGGTTTCGGAACTCTTCATTTTAGAGAGTTGGCCTCAACCAGAGCAGACAAATATTGCAATGAATAATTGAAGAGCCTGGCAAGGAATAAAGCAGATGGGTCTGCTTTGACTCAGATTAAGCCCCAGGCACAAATCTCTTCCTTTGACAGCTCCACCTCTGTCCTTGTTTGATGTATAATCTTTCTCTTTCTCCCAGGCAGAGGGGTTTGTTGATTTCCTGCTTAAAGGTTTTTTCCCCCCCTGTCTTGTGGAAAGCTGGTTTCCGGTCCCTGAGTCCCCTAAAATGTGGCCCTGGATATTAATGTGTCCAGAAGTGCCAGTTTCCACTGCAAAACCATTGTTTTCAAAAGATTCTTTCATTTTAAAAGAACATTAAACAGAAACCTGACCGGCTGCTAACAAAGCACCAATTTTCAAGCTTCGTATTTATTTCCAAGAAAGACTCTGGAATCCATATATGACCTAAAAACACTCTTAGAAAAGAGTAAGAATTAATGCTAGATTGACTGGGTCCTTGGTGTTCTCAGAGCTTGGTTGTTTTCTTGCAGCTGTTCCCTTACCCAAACTGATGGAATATCATCAGCGCTAATCGTGATATTCTCATGGCTGGCCCTGATGATGTTACCTAGTTGGGTCATGAAACACCTGCAAGAAAACCACCAAGCTCTTGGAGCACCAAGGACCCCTGATTTCAACCCTGAGCTACAAATATGTTGTAACCGAGGCCCAAATAGTTATTACCAGACACAAATCAGTCTTAAACAAACGTCGATTATGAGAACAGCTGAGAATTACTTCATTCTCAGCTTAGTCCAAATTAATTCCAAAAACAAATCCTTAAGAAAAAGTCCTTCGGCCTTATCACCAACCTTTGTCTTCTTTGGCACTTTGCCAAAGGCTTTGCTTGGCAAAACCCCATGAAGTTCAGAAACAAGAGACGCTGACTGGAAACAGATTTAGCAATGTTGCTTTCCTACAAAGACCCCAAGAGCCGTTGCTGCTCTTTTATGCCTTCTGGGAGGGGCCAATCATTTCCTGGCCTTACTCCCGAGTCGTCCTTTTTGCTTTAGCTGCTCTTGCATTCTGGCAGCTCTTTGCATGCATGCACTAGAGGATGAGGAGGAGCCTGTTCCTTTGCCTCTGTTATCCACCTCTGGAGGCTCCGGAGTCCGCGCATCGCTCTCAGATGACCCGGGCCCCATCTCTGCCTCCAATGTGGAGCCCTCGTCCTGGCATTCTTCTGACTCCAGGACTGGCCCATTGTCCTCCCCAGCCTCATCATTGTCTGACTCCGCTGCCAGCTCCGCAGGCTGCTGGCGGACCACAATAAAATATTCTTTATTGGTAATGTTAGATTCCTGCACCTAAGGCCTTTGGAAAGATGCCTACTTACCCCCCCTCCCCCTCTCCCAGAAAATCAAGGATGGGTGAACCAGAAAAGGGTGATGGGCTACCTCTCCAGACTGGCATCAGGTTGGTTCATCTTTTGTGACTGGTCATGCTTCCCTGGGCTATCATACAGGTGGATGCATTCAGCAAGTTTCCCAAAATCTAAGAGCCTGGTGGTGCAGCAGCTTAAGCAGCAGCTTAAGTGGTGTTAAAGTGACATCAGCTGCCTGCAATTATTGCAAGCTTGAATCTCACCAGGCTCATGGTTGACTCAGCCTTCCATCCTTCCGAGGTAGGTAAAATGAGGACCCAGATTGTGGGAGTAATAAGCTGACTTTGTATAAAGAAGAACACTACTTGGGGGAGGGGGGGCGAAAGCCCTACTAAGCAGGTATATACAAAAGTATGAAGGCTATTGCTTAACATATTGTAAACCGCCCTGAGTCTCCGGAAAAGGGCGGCATATAAATTAATTTTTTTAAAAAGTCTGCAGATTCCACTGGCCCAAAATATTGTTAGGGTCACCTATCTAATCTATGATTTATTTAATTTATTTTCTCCAGAAAGACCAAAATGTATGTCTTAAGTCTAGGGTGAAAAGCCCTGATGGAAATCCAAAAAGGAAGAAAAAAACTGCAGAAACAGATTTTGAGAAGAACTACAGCAACATTTTTATATTTTCATCAACATTTAGTTGCCAGGGACAAAGATGGAATGGAACATTAGTGAAATATTGATCGCCCCATGTAAGGTATAATTGGAAAGCTTTTGTTCCTGTGACAAACGGCATTTGGTTTGCATGGCTGCAGCTAAAAATTGCTCAGAGCAATAGAAAACACATTGAACACCTTAGGTGAGAAGTCTAAGAAGAGAAGTGGCTTTGATATTGAAATCTGGATTTCTTTAGTTCTCAGTGAAGTAATATAATTCCTCCCCTTTCTCCTTCTTCTCATCTTCTTTTTTCTTCTGTGTTATTTGCTATTTAGGAAGAAAAATTCATTGCTATTCAGGGTTAGGATTTTAAGGTCTAGAACACACACACAGACAAACTAACACATATAGAGAGACACACACTCCGTATATTTATTTAGTGATCTAGGTACACAGGCCTTCTCATCCCCTGTTTATTTATTTAATCGATGGGATTTTTTTTAATCCCACCTTTGTGTGTCTGTAAATTAGGCTGATTGATGTGATCCTTACCGTACATATTTAGATGGCACTGTACCATCTGATTAACTTTTTGCCTGTGTGGGAAAGACAGTGTTACATTGTGAGGGAAGATAAGATAAATGATATCTTTCTAGAAAGCATAGTAGCAATAGTATTTAGCAATATCTTTTAGACTATACCACTTCACAGTGCTTTTACAGCCCTCTCTAAGCGGTTTACAGAGTCAGCTTGTTGCCCGCAACAATCTGGGTCCTCATTTTACTGAACTCAGAAGGATGGAAGGCTGAGTCAATAGCAATAGCACTTCGACTTACATACCACTTTACGGTGGGCAGAGTCAGCCTGCAATACTGCATTTTAAACAGTGTGCCACCACGCCTCTGGCGAGTGGCATTCATTGCCTTGGTTACTCAAGGAGTAGCAATTGAAGTCACATGACTGGATGGTGAATCAATTAGTAGGTCTTCAACTGAAATTACTTTGGCTTTTCTGGATGACACAGTTCAGCTGTTTACCGAAGGACGTGCTACAGTGGTTCAACCTTTAATGGCTTCTCCAAGTATCTTCTAGGTTATGCAAGCCTGTTGATATACAGTAGTGACCAAAATTGTGGAAACCTTTTGGGAAAAGTGTATTTTTGAGATTTGATGGCTAATAATACCACCTTTTTTTTTTTTTTTTTTTTTTGCAGTTTCAAGATAATCCTATTCTACTGCTAGAATGGCCTGGGAATAGCCCAGATCTTTTACCCAATTGGAAATCTATGGAGCTGACTAATGAAACTTGTTAGTCAGAAGTGACCCAGCAATAAAACCCAGTTAATAGAAGCCATCATTCAATCTGGGTTTCACATAATAACAGCTGCAGATCTAAAAGACTTGGTCACTCCATGGGAAGACATAAGGTCGTAATTCATGCTAAAGGTTACCCAACTACTAACTGACATACATTTATTTATTTATTTATTGGTTCAATTTATATGCCGCCCTTCTCTGGAGACTCAGGGTGGCTTACAATTAAGCAATAGCCTTCATACTTTTGTATATACCTGCTTAGTAGGGCTTTTGGCCTCCTCTAAGCGGTATTCTTTTTTATACAAAGTCAGCTTATTGCCCTCACAATCCAGGTCCTCATTTTACCTACCTCAGAAGGATGGAAGGCTGAGTAAACCTTGAGCCTGGTGAGATTCAAACTTGCAGTAATTGCAGGCAGCTGGTAGCTAAGTGCTATTTAACAGTGCTTTAGTCCACTGCTCCACCAGGCTCCACCAGACATGGTGATCATTTTTTTATATCTCGTTTTTTCTATGTGTTTCACTTTTCTTCTTTATACTGTATTGCTATTCTAATAGCAAATCCTTCATAAAAGATATTGCATTGCATTCTTGATTAAATTATCTTTCCATTGATATATAATTTTATGCTAATTTTCCAAGGGGATGACAGAGAATGAGGTGGCTGGATGGAGTCACTGAAGCAGTAGGCATTTTTTAAAAAAAAAATTGATTTATATGCCGCCCTTCTCCAGAGACTCAGGGCGGCTTACAATGTGTTAGCAATAGCCTTCATACTTTTGTATACTTATACAAAGTCAGCTTATTGCCCCCACAAACTGGGTCCTCAATTTACCTACCTTAGAAAGGATGGAAGGCTGAGTCAACCTTGAGCCTGGGGAGATTCGAACTTGCAGTAATTGCAGGCAGCTGAATGTTAATAACAGGCTATTAGTTTGCTGCACCACCAGGCTCCACCACCAGGCATGAGCTTAAATGGACTCCATTGGTATGTAATTTTTGGTACTACTCCCCCCCCCCCCGAAAATGGTGTAATTAGCTAGTTTTTAGAAAATACACTTTTCCCAAAAGGTTTCCACAATTTTGGCCACTACTGTCATGTAGCCGCTAAGCTACATTGACCGATAGTGTCACTAAGACTTTCATTTTTAGAATGGTGCAGAAGGAGGGGTAGTGTTAGTGCCCCTCCAAACCTTTGGTCCCCTAGGCTGATGCCTATTTCATCTTAGTCTCAAGCCCTACCTGGTTGAAGGATGTTTGTCCCATTCTTATTACTTAATTACTCTCATCGTGAAATATCAATAGAGATATATTCTTGCAAATTTCCTCTCAAAAATAGAAGTTTTCACTAGAAGGAAAAGCAATAGAATCCATTACACTGGAAAAGAACTTGTTGAAAAACTAGGGAAAGTTTTAATGATCGGTCAGATCTTTATTAGGTCATAGAACAGCATAACAAGGATGGGATACAAACAATGAAACATTTTAAAAGCTGAAAAATCAACTGTAAAATACCCAAGGTCGAAAGCATTTTAAAAATCAAATATATGATTAAAATAATGTAAAAGCTAAAATAAAATAATTTTAAAAATCTAAAAAAAGAGAGAAACCTATAACAAGGGATAAAACAATAATTAAATACAAGAAAACATAAAAATTAGTTTAGGGTTAATTAAATGTATTCAACAATTTAAATCATTCTTAACTGATGAGTTAAATACTCATCAAGATTAGTTTGAGGTACAGGTCATCATTTGATGGATGTGATTTTTTATTAAAGGTAAAGGTTCCCCTTGCACATATGTGCTAGTTGTTTCTGACTCTAGGGGGCAATGCTCATCTCTGTTACAAAGCCGAAGAGCCAGCGCTGTCCGAAGACGTCTCCGTGGTCATGTGGTCAGCATGACTAAATGCCAAAGGTGCACAGAACGCTGTTACCTTCCCACCAAAGGTGGTCCCTATTTTTCTACTTGCATGTTTTACATGCTTTCGAACTGCTAGGTTGGCAGAAGCTGGGACAAGTAATGGGAGCTCACCCCATTACATGGCACTAGGGATTCGAACCGCTGAACTGCCAACCTTTTGATCGAAAAGCTCAGTGTCTTAGCCACTGAGCCACCGTGTCCCATCATTATTAAGTTTTTACAAATAGCTCAGTATACCTTTAAGATATGCTTTATGTTCCAGATGTTATATACTTGTTCTGCCTTGCTTTGCTCTTTTCATGTTTGAAATTGGCTATTGAGTTAGCTTGGAACATAGTGCTTTTCTTCTGTCTTCTATTTTGGATTCTTCCTTCAGGCTTTCCTGTCTTTTTATAGGTTGCAATCCAACAAAAAACACATTCTAGAGTATCTGTGAAGTATGTTCCCAAAAATGCTGCAATTGAAGAATGTCTATTTATATTTGAGCTAATGTCAGAACTCACTAGCAACCGTGCAGAGAGGCAAAAAATATCAAGCCAAGTTGAAAGTAATTGTCCCTTGAAAAGACAGGTCATTCTTCTATTAACAGCGAACTAATAGAGTGTTCCAAATGAATGGGCCTTATATTCAGTTTGATGGGAGGTGAAGGTGCTAGGTGACGTATAGTAGATTGAAAAGAGATTTAATCTGTGTATCAAGAACCTTTGTCATTGCAGACCCAACGAATAGATTAATTCAGCAGCAAGATATAATGCGAAATGATTGCTTTGAAACTTTCTTAGTTGAATCTCATAAGATAAGTATTAGGCTCCCTTCCAAAGAGTTGAGACAATAATTGAACTTCAGTGTTAAATGCGACACAGCAAATTGAAGTCTCAATGTTATCACCAGGAAGCTGTAGCATGGAATGGGGAACGGAATGGGACAACTCACTACAGCCAACTCGCTGCAGCCAACTTGCTGTACGACAGCTCACCAGGGCCAACTCATCATGGGAAAACTTGCTGCGGGACAATTTACCAATTCTATTTAATTATTATAGAGCCTGGATAGCTCAACAGGCTAAAAGCAGACTAAAGCCTGTTATTAACATCCAGCTGTCTGCAATTACACCAGTTCCAATCTCACCAGGCTCAAGGTTGACTCAGCCTTCCATCCTTTCTAAGGTAGGTAAATTGAGCACCCAGTTTGTGGGGGCAATAAGCTGGCTTTGTATAAAATATACAAAAGTATGAAGGCTATTGCTTAATGCATTGTAAGCCTCCCTGAGTCTTCGGAGAAGGGCGGCATATAAATCTAATAAAATAAATAAATAAATAAATAAATAAATAAATAAATAAATAAATAAATAAATAAATAAATAAAATTTAAAATAAATAAAAATTATTTTAATTTTTGCCATTCACATTTCATTCTCTCCCTGCTTTTGCATCCTTTCTTTAATGATTCTATTCCACCATTTCTTCGATATTAGTGTAACTCTTGCCCTGTGGCAAATTGGCCATAGTGAGTTGGCTGTGGTGATTTGGCTGTGGCAATTTGGCCATGGCAAGTTGACCATGGTGAGTTGGCCATGGCAAATAGTCATAGACCCAGTAAGAAAGCCCTTCATAATTCTGATGTGCTCCAAAAGTCACAGATGGAAGTATAGATTTCAAAAACATTTTAAGTGTCTCACCACTAGCTGGGTGACAGTATCTTTTTTAATTATAAAATTATTAATATGAAACGGTATGTAGAAAATGTAGATTGTTTAGAAAGGAATGCACGAATCTTCAGTTGACAGACTAAAGAGAAATGAGAACATAAAAACCAAAGTTTTCTCTTCAACAGAGGTGAGGAGGCTATAAAATATTTTAACAATGACTAGATATCTTCTGCCCACTTAGACACTTTCAGTTATGTGATGGAGCTATTGTATTTGTAGTAAATAAATAATTTCTACCTGTAAAATCATGATCTTTCAGGAGAGACAGACAACTGCTTCCATATGTGGACAGCATAGATAAGATTCTTATGACCCAAAAATTCATTTAGAGATGATTTCTGAAATATTCTGTTCCCTTAATCCTCTGTAAAGATCTTTGAAATTTCGAAGGTTGCTTCTGGAGTCCATAGTCAGTGTTCTGGATTTGGGGGGATTCAGGTGTTTTCTTTCTGCTACAATTAATTTCCACTCTACACCATACCTGCCTTGTGTCAGGATTACCGAGAATTATGGTTTCAATTTCTCTGATTTTTATAAACAATCTGTCCAATGCTTTGAAACTGACCAAACTTAGAAACAACAGTCCTTTGAATGTGTTGCAGAATTTGTATTATTAAAATGCATTCTAAATTTTAATGTTGGTCATGAACTTTTTCACAGATTCAACTTTCATTGCAAATTAAGTGTATGCTCCCAGACATTCAAATTTAAATGGTGTTAGGCAAGACTGATTTTTCACTGTTGCTTGAAATTTTCCTTGTCTTTCACCCCAGTATGGAGATATCTTTTTTATTTTCATAACTTGGTGTTTCAAATGATTTTACTGGAGAAGACAGAGACAAATGTCTTCCTCCCATCCCAACTCTCAATTTTCATGGAGAGTTCTATTCTGTTCTCTGATGTTTACTAAGTTAATTGTTAAAATTAAAAGTATTAATTCTATTTTTATGTGTATCAGTGGTTGCCTCTGGGGTATTGTTTTACAGGAGAAACTTAAAATGGTATTTTGTTTTGGTTGATTTGCAAGGGAATGTTAACCATACACAGTCTGATTTATAGATTTATAAATCTATAAATTTGATTTATAGATGTCTCTTTGCGGTCTTAGTAACTGATCAAATGTTCATGTAATTATTATGAGATAGGCTCTAAAAACATTTTTTGCCAGGATTAAGAAGATGTTCTTCTTCCGATCTTTTTGAAATCTGTTCCAATATTTAAGGGGCTGCCATAGAGAGGAGGGGGTCAAGCTCTTTTCCAAAGCACCTGAAGGCCAGACAAGGAATAATGGATGGATGCTGATCAAGGAGAGATTTAACCTAGAAATAAGGAGAAATTTTCTGACAGTGAGAACAATCAATCAATGGAATGGCTTGCCTTCAGAAGTTGTGGGTGCTCCATCACTGGAAGCTTTCAAGAAGAGATTGGACTGCCATTGGTCAGAAATGGAGTAGGTTAGTGTTGGCAAAACTTTTTGGCACTGAGTGCCGAAACGGGAGTGTGTGTGTGGGGTAGGGCAACACAGTCAAATGGCGGAGTAAAGACACAGGTGGCTGGTGAATGGCTCCTCCCATAGGGAATCAAAGGGGAGTGGAGTTTGCAAGAGACAATTAGTTTGCTTAATTGGTTTGTGACTCTCAGAGACTCCTTGCCAAGTACTTTCATGTATAGAGTTGCATTTGGAAGATATCAGTCTGGCAGCTCTCCAAGCCAGATAAGGTCTGTGTTTGTAAATTCACCCTGGAAAGACTATTTACCAGGACTTTGCTGGATGTGAATGAGGGAAATTCACAGTAACTAAATAAAAAGGGGTTTTGTCGGGACAAGGAGTCTGCTTCATGGTTTGAGGAAGCCTAGGTCAGAGCAGTATGCTCCGTCCCATAGTTGGGTAGACCAGGTTCCCCTGATAGACTGGTCTCACCAGAAAAACACTTAATCTCTCCCCTGGTATAGCTGACAAAGTGAGGCGAGCCTGTGGCTTAGAAGTTAATACATCTACTTGTTTTGGTCCATCAGCAGTCTGCGGAACTGGCAGCAGAGTTGGTCAGTCCTGGAGTCTGGGGAAGGCCCGGATGAGGGCTTTGCGTCGGAGGCAGAGATGGGGCCAGGGCCATCTGGAAGTGATGTGCGGACTCCGGAGCCTCCAGAGTCAGACAGAAAAGAGGCAGAGGAATAGGAGGAGTCTGTTCCTAGTGCATGCATGAAAAGATATGCAAGAAGGCAAGAGCAGCTAAAGCAAAAAGAACGACTCGGGAGTAAGGCCAAGAGATGATTGGCCCCTCCCATAAGGCTTAAAAGACCAGCAACGGCTGTTGGCTCTTTGTTGGAAAACAACATTGATAGATTTGTTTCTTGTCTTGCTGCATTTATTTCTTGTCGGCGTCTTCTGCTTCTGAACTTTTGCCAAGAAAAGCCTTTGGCAGGTTGCCAGAGTAGACCAAGGTTAGTGATAAGGCTGAAGAATTGTGTTATGAAGAATTTGTTTTGAATTAGTTTGGACTACGCTGAGAATGAGTTAATTCTCAGTTTTTCTAATAAAGTCTGTTTGTTTAGAACTGATTGCGTCTGATAATAACCACTTGGGCCTAGGTCTCAACCCTGCCTAGTATATGCAAGTAGCCCGGGTTCGAATCCCAGAAGGGTATGGCTAGCGGATGAGAGCTAAATAGCTTGAAATAGATCTATACTAGTCTCCCTTTATTTCTTTGTCAGTAAAACGTAAATTCAACACAGTCCTGGTGTCTGAACAACATGGCTGAATTACACAAATGGAGGTGAGCAGACTTGTTTAGGATCAAATTTAGTAAGCAGGCCTCCTAACCGTGCAAGGAAATACCTACTTTCCTTATTACTTAAGTTACTTAAGGCTGTGTTTTCTGCTCTATAAGTACCAATGGGATATAATCGCACAAACCACTTTGGTTTGGCTGATGCCCAAAAGCTCCAGTGTGATTCCATCTGCATTAATGAGCCATTTGATTAAGGTGCCATCTGGTTAATATGCCATTTAGGCCAGCTACTAGATACGGGAAAGCAAGCCAAGAGAACAAAGCTGGCCGACGTAATCTGATTCTGCCAACATCCACATGGTTAATATTTATCTTCAGTCACACTTTTCACTTTAGTTAATGCTTTGTGCAGTCCATCCACATCCACATCCACTCTGTACCTTCTTCTCCAAATGCAAATGTATGAGACATTGCTTGAAGTGAGGTTTCCAATAGAAGCTGAATCAAGACAACAAAGCCGGGGGGGGGGGGGCGTTTAAAGAAGAAGGATCTGTCAGAGTGTGTTTCTGAAGCATTTTTCTAAGCAAAACATCCGATATTGCATAGCCACAGATGACATTTCCTAGATGTGATATGCCCAAGGGGCAGGCCAAGACACAAAAGCTGTAGTAGTCTACGTCAGTGGTCCAAAGCACCAGATGGCAAGACAAGAAGCAAAAGATGGAAACTAATGAAGGAGAGAAGCAACCTAGAACTAAAGAGAAATTTCCTGACAGTGAAAACAATTAACCAGTGGACTGACTTGCCTCCAGAAGTTGTGGGTGCTACATCACTGGGGGTTTTCAAGAAGAGACTGGACAACCATTTATCTGGAATGGGTATAGGGTTTCCTTCTTAAGCAGGGGTCCTTTCCAACTTTGTTATTCTGTATTCTGTTTCTCAGCCTTGGCTGTTTGAAGGTGGGTGGACTTCAACTCTTGTGCTGGGCTGGGGGATTTTAATTTTAATTTAATTTATTTTATTTTGTCGAGTACATATTAGATAATATATATAAGTATAAGCATGAATTGAATACATAAAATGAATACAATTCAAGGGAACATTAGGACAGGGATGGTAGGCACGCTGGTGCTCTTATGCACGCCCTTACAGACCTCTTAGGAATGGGGTGAGGTCAACAGTAGACAGTTGTAGGTTAAAGGTTTTGGGGGTTTGGGGATGAGACCACAGAGTCTGGTAGTGCATTCCAGGCATTAACAACTCTGCTGCTGAAGTCAAATTTTCTGCAATTGAGTTTGGAACAGTTCACTTTAAGTTTGTATCTATTGTGTACTCATGTATTGTTGTGGTTGAAGCTGAAGTTGTCATTGACAGGTAAAAGGACATTGTAGCAGATGGTTTTATGATTCTGGGAATTGAAGTCCACCCATCTTCAAGTGGTCAGGTTGAGATACACTAATCTATGTATTCCCTCTCTCTTTGTCCCTCTGTCTCTGTCTCTGTCTCTCTCTTTGTATGTAGAAATGTGTGTGTGTGTGTGTGTATAATATATATATACATACACACACACGTATGTGTATATGTATGTATGTATATGTGTATATTTTCTTTTTGAGCTAGCGAGCGAAGATACATTAGTTGGCTTCGATTTCTTTGATTTGGGTTTTACTCAACTTTCCCACATAATAGTGGTAGCTAAATTATTTTCCTTAATTTTTTTAAAATAAATAAATAAATATCGAGATGATATTTTGGATCTTTTTATGTATTTACCTTAGTTTAATAAGCATATTTGTTCCTCAGTTTGACAAATTAGATTACCATGAAGCATCTGATGTTCGAGCTTTAGCAAGCTGCCATGTGTTTAAAATCCTATATTTATCGCTTGTATAGAATGTAAGAGGCTACGTAGCGTATGGACTGCTATTTTCTATTTTAGGAGCCACTGTTTAATATGTAGACCGAGATGGTTTAGCAGTTCAACAATTCAGTAAATAACTTTTAATCAAATGTTTCTCCTTTCCCCAATGCATTTTCTGTGCCTTAGAGAAGCAACAGATGTGAACAGGGAATGACCATAATTCACATCTTATCTTTGTTGTTCCTGAAGGGCTTTATGCATTTTGTTTATCTCCTGGCTTAAATCCTGATTAACCTTATAAAATTAATTGAATGACCTTATATTTTCTTTCTTACAAACACACAAACACACACACGTAAAAACACGCACAGCATATCGCTTGCTGTACAGAGTGAAAAATAATTTGTCTCTTCTAAGATGATCCTTGCTATGGAGAGAAAATAATATTTGTAGCTCAGGATTGAATTGTGGGTTCCTTGGTGCTTTCTGAGCTTGGTTGTTTCCTTGCATTTGTAGTTGTTTGCAGGAACTTGTGGTCACGTGACTGTGATGTATGAAGTTTTTGAGAAAAAACAGGATTCTGGTTCCTAGCAAAAATCACCCCATAGTAAACAATGGATTTGCTTAATGACCGCCACATTTTTCTTAAGTGTGGCATTTGTTTAACGACTGTTGTGTCCATGTAATCACCATTGCTAAAAAGGTCACAAAACTGGCCATGGTCATGAAGATCCGCTTAACATCATGATTTACAACTGTACATAGTTATGTCATAAATTCATTAAGGCAATGAATTTTGGGCATGAACTCAGTGAAGATTAAGTTGGTTGTTTATGTCTTGTTTTGCATTAATTTTATCTAATGTCCTCTGGCTCCATGCTTAATAATTACGAATTTGAACGAGCCTGAAATGGAATAAAGCAATGTGCAATGCTCATAACCATAGAAATGGCAACCGTTAACTGACTTATTTTTTAAAAAAATTAATTTATATGCCGCCCTTCTCGGGAGACTCAGGGCGGCTTACAATGCGTTAAGCAATAGCCTTCATACTTTTTGTATATACCTGCTTAGTAGGGCTTTCAGTCCCCCCTAAGCGGTGTTCTTTTTTATACAAAGTCAGTTTATTGCCCCCACAATCTGGGTCTTCATTTTACCTACCTTGAAAGGATGGAAGGCTGAGTCAACCTTGAGCCTGGTGAGATTCGAACTTGCAGTAATTGCAGGCAGCTGGTGCTATTTAACAGCACTTAAACTGCTGCACCACCAAGGCTCTCCACATATAATTGGAGGCATATAAAGGACACCCAGGTGGGAGGAAGACTGGCTGGAATAGAACAGAGAAGGTCCCATTTCAACTCCACACTTAGTCATAAATTTCCTTCACTTGGCATACCTAATTCCCCCCCCCCCGCCCCACTAATTGTTTATTTGCCTTCTCCTGAGATAAGGGGTCCTTGATAAGCTACTTTCTGCTTTTAACATGTTTGAATAAAGTGTACTTCAGTTATTCCTCATTTTACTCAGGTTTTTCTCAAGGAGATCAAAGCAGCAGAAATGGGATGTAGGATCAAAGATGCATTAGGGTTTATTTTTTGGTTAGGTCTTATTTTCAGGGAAATACAGTACTAAATGCATCCATCTGGCTGATGAGCTTAACTGGGTCTTATTTTGGGGGTAGGGCTTATATTACGAGCATCTTGAAAAATCATGCTAAGACTTGTTTTCTGGTTGAGTCTTATTTTCAGGGAAACAGGGTACTTCCAACCCCTTAATCATTCTACCACACTGCCTACCCCTTGCTTTCATTCTCAATCTCCACTAATAATGTATTCCAGCTATGACTACTCTTTCGCTCGTCTTAATAGATTAATATTCATGCAAATGAGATGCTCAGCTCAGCAGTCAAAAGTTTAAAAATGAAAAAAAAAACCCCTTGGGATTCAACCTCCCTGTCATCCTTGCTCAGATTAAAAATGAACTGAAATATCTAAACGTAACAGGTATAGAAAGGCAGAAATTAAATGATCAGAATAAGTCACAATAGTCAGTTTATTTAATAAAACAAAGATGTGTAATTCTGGGATTAACAAAATACATCTCTTTCATACCAAGTTGTATCTCCAGAACGGATTACTTTATTGTCTGAAATTGCTACCACATAAGTAGCATAGTATTTAAAGTTTGAAACTGAGAGTTTGTTTGCTGAGTTTGGGAACTTGTTTAATTTGATGTGATTTTTGCTGCAATGTTCCATACAGTGATTTTTAAAGGACACACCTTGGCTGAGCCAACACTTGAATTCCCCGATGGCCATCACAAATAGGAGGGTGCAAAACCTTCTCTTCTGTGAATGGGGCATTTGATAACTGCTTTGGGCCACATTCTGGAGTTCTCTGGAACTGCGGTTTTCTACATACTTTGTAAGAACTTTTCTTTTTCCTGCACTGAACTCTTAAACTGTATAGGTTCTCACAGGCAGTCTGGAACCGTTCTGAGAAGAGTTCAACTAGTTCCAAGAGTTTTGTGTCGCCCGTTTATCACAACAATAATTTAGTGTCTTCCAACATTTATGGTTATAATGGATGTCTTCTTCAGCAGTTCAATTTCCTTGAAAGAAGAGCAAAGAAATCTCCCACCCCTAAATCTATATCATGTTTTCCTGAAAATAAGAACGTGTCTTATATTGTTTTGAACCCTGAAATAAGAGCTTGGCCTTATTGCCATGTGCTCAAAAGCCCAATTGGTCTTATTATCAGGGGATGTCTTATTTTGGGGGAAATGGTAGAAATCAATTTACAAAACAGTAATCCACCTAGCCCAAACTTAGACAATGTTTACCAGCATGATAAATATTTTTGAGTCTGGTAGAAAAGGGCATGAAAAATCCCGAGCGAATAATTTAACCTGATATTGGGCAGGCAAGGATTCTTATGGGCATTTTTGTGGTGAACAACATTGTCCTTGGTTTTCCTGTATTGTGAGCTAGTGCTTAGGGGTGAGTAACACCCACAAGAGATTTTGCTGTAGGTGCTGCAAAACAGCACAGCAGCAAAGAGAAACATGAGGGAGATGAGTTAAAACACGGAGAATATATTTTTATTGCTTTTTAACTAACTACAAAGTAGTGCAATAACAAAAAACACACACCACACTTTTGTTTTGTCTCCACTAACAGCAACCCAGGGTCTTTTGATGTATCTTTAATGGGAATAGAAACAACTTTTAATTTTGGAGAGTTATACCAAATTATTGGAGACATGTAACAGCTTTTCTTGTCCTGATTGTTTTTTTTTAATTTGATTTATATGCCGCCTTTCTCCGGAGACTCAGGGTGGCTTACAATGCGTTAAACAATAGCCTTCATATTTTTGCATATTTTATACAAAGTCAGCTTATTGCCCCAACAAACTGGGTCCTCAATTTACCCACCTTAGAAAGGATGGAAGGCTGAGTCGACCTTGAGCCTAGGGACATTCGAACTGGTGTAATTGCAGACAGCTGGATGTTAATTACGGTGCTTAGTCTGCAGAGCTATCCAGGCTCTTTCTAGCACACTATTTCAACAAAGTGGTTCACATTTTGCTGTCATTTATCCAGGGCCGTTGTTGAGATGAAGAACAATGATTCTTTGCATTCTAATAGTATTTGGCCAAAGTTTTGCAGCCCGGTTCTGTTAGCCCCAATCTGCCTCAAATCCCAGGTTTTTCTGAGATAGTGTTCTGACCTAGGCTTACTCAGTCATTAAAACACACGAGTAGTCCCAAAAACCTCTTTTATTACTTTCATTCACAGCTGAGTCCCAATTAGTTGCAAAAAGTCCTTCGGGAGAAGTCCTTCGGGATAATCACCAATCTTTATCTCCTTTGACAGGCTACCAAAGACCTACATGGCAAAGCTACACAGAGTCCAGAATCAAACAGAGATGCCGACTGGGAACAGAATTAACAACATTGCTTTCCTGCAAAGAGCCCACGTGCCTTTGCTCCTCTTTTAAGCCTTATGGGAGGGGCCAATCATCTCCAGGCCTTACTCCCGAGTTGTCTCTTTAGTTTTAACTGTTCTGGCCTTCTGGCAGCTCTGCAAATGCACACACTAGGAACAGACTCCTCCTGTTCCTCTGCCTCTCTGCTGTCCGACTCTGGAGGCTCCGGAATCCGCGCATAGCTCCCAGATGGCTCTGGCCCCATCTCTGCCTCCGATGCAGAGCCCTCGTCCAAGCCTTCCCCAAACTCCAGGACTGGCCCATGTTCCTCCCTAGCTTCCTCAATGTCCAACTCCACTGCCAGTTCTACAGGCCGCTGGTGGACCACAACAGATAGAACTGAATGTTGGCCCTTCAGAATAACAGAATAACAGAGTTAGAAGGGACCTTGGTGGTCTTCTTGGTGGTAGTCCAACCACCTCCTCAAGCAGACAACCCTATATGATTGGACAAATAGCTGTCCAATCTCTTCTTAAAAATCTTCAGTGTTGGAGCACCCATAACTTTTGAAGGCAAGCCATTCCACTGGTTAATTGTTCTCACTGTCAGGAAATTTCCCTTTATTCCAGGTTGGATTGCTCTTTCATAAATTTCCATCTGTTACTTCTTGTCCTGCCTTCTGGTACTTTGGAGAATAGGTTGACCCACTCTTCTCTGTGACAGCCCCTCAGGTATTGGAAGATTGCTATCACGTCACCTGTAGTCCTTCTCTTCATTAGATTAGACTTACTTAGTTCCCACATTAAGAAAAGTTATCAAAGACCTGGTGGCGCAGTGGTTAGAATGCAGTATTGCAGGCTAACTCTGCCGACTTCCAGCAGTTTGATCCTGACCAGTTCAAGGTTGGTTCAGCCTCCTGTCTTTCCGAAGTGGGTAAAATGAGGACCCGGATGTATAATGCTTCTATATTGTAAACTATTCTGAGGATGCTGTAAAGCCCAATGGAGTGGTATATAATCCTAAATGATATTGACAATACTACTTTAAAACTCTCAGCTGCTGAAATCCAGCAGTTGCAATAAATGTATTTCCTGAGTGTGTTTGTGAAAGGTGACTGAAGTGGAAGATATGCTTAATTTTTGCAATTCTTCAGCTTCAATTCAGGCTACCTAAATATATCATGCATTTTTCAGCTCAGCCAAAACTTTTCCCTCAATCTTTGCTTATACTTCCATATATGTTGCTTATACTTCTGTGGAAAAGTTGGTCGGAAGTAAACTATCACTAAATTGAATATTGTGTAAAGCAGCAGTTCTCAAACATTTTGGTCTCAGGAACCTTTGACATTCTTAAAAATGATTAAGAACCCTCCCCCCCCAAGACCTTTGGTTTATGTGGATTATGTTTTTTGGTACTTACTGTATTAGAAATTAAAATTATAAAAATTTTAAAATATTAATTGATTTGAGTTTGCAGATCCTCTGAAAGGATTTTTGGGAATTAGGGGGCACTATGAGAATCACTTGTATCATAAGAAAGTCTGAACGTCAAAGAATTGAGGCCTTTGAATTATGGTGCTGGAGAATATTCCCGTGAGTCCCTTGGACTGCAAGACGATCAAACCGGTCAGTCCTAGAGGAGATCAACCCTGACTGCTCTTTAGAAGGCCAGATCCTGAAGATGAAACTCAAATACTTTGGCCACCTAATGAGTAGGAAGGACTCACTGGAGAAGAGCCTAATGCTAGGAAAGATTGAGGGCAAAAGAAGAAGGGACAATAGAGAATGAGGTGGCTGGATGGAGTCACTGAAGCAGTAGGTGTGAGCTTAAATGGACTCCGGGGGATGGTAGAGGACAGGAAGGCCTGGAGGAACATTGTCCTCCAATGGGGACATGGGGTCATGATGGGTCAGACATGACTTTGAAACTAACAACAACATGAGAATTACTGTTATAGAGAATAGCTTTCATATTTGATTAATTAAAATACAGTTCATTAATACTTTATTCATATATTAATAAATTTTAAGTGTAATCTAGGTAGAAGTCCTGTTTCAAAGAATTGAAACCAGTTAGAAAAAAAGCTTATAAAATGTGACTTAGCTATTCTAATAAGTGATTGACAACCCCTTTCCCTGGATCTGATTCCGGGATAAATACACAAATAGCTAAGGTGTGATACCTAAGCCATATCTGGAGGAGCTCACATTGTCTTTATAAGGGAGATGCTAAATAAACTATGAAAATGCCTTCTGAGCTTCTTTAAGTTGTAAGCAAGTGCCTTGATTTCTGTCTCCCAAACAAACTTAGAATAAAAAAATCATGTTTTTGCTACCGTACATCTCTCTATGCAGTTACTAGGAGTCAAAAAGGACTTGATGGCACATAATCAATCATCTAAATTGTTCCAGTAATTAGTTAAACTAATAGAAGAAGCCAAGGGCAATTGGATATGATGGAATAGCCCATTAAATTCCAGTAGCAGGCTAGAATTCTGACAGAAAGTTCTAAAGGGAAAGAGTCAGAATAGGAGAAAAAGAAGAGTGATTGAAGGAACAGTTGACTGAAGTCGAGTTAGTCAACTTCAGAAGTGATGATGAATGATAGGATATCAGCAACGGTATATATGTTTATATTATACTAATTGGAATATGTCTCCTAGTTATATCAACTTCAAAATAAGATCTCCACCCCCTTGCAAATTTGCAAGATCTGGTCATTGGCAACCATTTCTTAATAATGAAAGTTAGAAAAAAATATTTTTGTTTTACAAAAACTGTGTAAGATAAATACGTTCCTATGTACAATTTTGTATAATATCAGATGCTTAGTCTCACTGCACTTAATCTTAATGAATTTTGTTTGGTTTTCACTTGGAATGCTGTAAGGGAAGGTTGCTGTGGGCTGTACTTTCATTAAATAAAAATAATATTTAGGGCTCTGAGAGCTTCAAGGGAATAGCAGTTGAGATTAGTACGTTATCAGATTGGGCTGTGCTAACATTTTAAAAAGTCAGTTTTTCTCCATCCAATCCACTTCTCAGAACTGGACAAAGAAGAATTAGAGAGGCAAGTAAGCTGCTTTGAGTTCTCAGATGAAAGATGGAGCTATCAATGCAGAGGAGGAAGGGGGAGAGGAGGAGGAGGAGGAGGAGGAGGAGGAGGAGGAGGAGGAGGAGGAAGAAGAAGAAGAAGAAACACAAACACAAACACAAACACAAACAACACAAAAATTCCTCAATGCAGAAATAAAAGATGTTGACAGGGTTTATTCTGGATGACATCCCTTGCTTTGGCAGTTTTCTCCTCAGACTGCCTATGAGATAGCAAAAGTTCATAATGCAGCAACCCTTGTCAATTCCAATGCAACACTGGGATGTCCTGGATGCCTCCTCAGCATCCAGGCCCAGGAGCTGACCTCATGTGTTTGGATGCTGGATCTGATGCCCTCTCTATTCCTTGTACATACGGGCGCCTTTAAGAAGAATTGGACACCGATTCATTTTCTGCTCCCTGGCTTTGTGCACAAAGGCAAATGTTTCTAATTAGGCAATCCAGACTGGTTATATTGTGATAACATGAAAGTCCAAACTTAAGGTCTGGAGGCAAAGTGCTTGAACCCCCAAAATGCAATTCGCACAAGGGTCCCGCACATGCACCCTCCTCCGTGCATGCATGTGTGGCCGCCTCCAGTGCCCCACCACCCTGTGCATGCATGCCACCTGGTGCTTGCGCCCCCACATGCGCCACATTCATGCATGTGTGGTCCTCCTATAGCGCCCCACCACCCCGCACATGCGCAGCAGACTCGAAGACCAGCTGGCCAGCAGGAGATGCGTACACATGTATGGTGGAGCTGAACTGGGGCGATGGCTTACGTGCCCACAGAGAGGGCGTTGTGTGCCACCTCTGGAATGTGTGCCATAGGTTCGCCATCACAAGTCTAGGAAGTCTTAGAAGGTTTTAAATCACAGTTAATGGCAACACATTAAAAAAATAGTTTAGACCTTTAAACTTGAGAAAGATGCTCGGTAGGTATTCGAAATTTGAGCAAAAGAGCTCCAATTAAAAAAGAATTTCAGGAACCCTGCAGTGTGTTCTTTCCCTCTGGCCCTGTAGAAGCTCAGCTTGCCTTTTCATCAAGCTCTGAAATGAAAATAATATTCAGAAACAAAATTATCCTCCGAAAGAGTCACACAAAAAGAATGACGTAAGAATTAAGGACATTACGAAGAAAATAAATTTAACCCCAGGTGGCGTTCTCATCATTGGATCTAAGAAGACCTCTCATCCTCAGAAGGCTTGCCAAGTTCAAATCATGGTTTGTGCTAAACATGAACTAAAGCAAAACATGGCTTGATATCTCAAATATTGCACAAAGACTTCCCTAATCAGAACTCTTAGCAGTTTAGTTCAGCTACAAGACCAATGATGGCACTTCTTAGTTACTCCTCTCTTCCCAATATAAAACTCTAGAAATTAATTTTGCTTTCGATTCTACTTCAAACATAGCAGCCCGATAAAATATGTGGGAGAACTGATTGCAGAATCTTCCAAACTGAGAGACAGTGAACAAAAGGCTTTTTAACTGGAAGATCTGTTCATGCAATTCACAGCAATTGGGGTTTAATGAAATCTAAAAGAGCTTATATTATTAACAAATTACAGAATGGATGGATTATAATTCAGTTGCACTGCAGTGAATATATTTAAGAAAAGGATTCATTCAATATATGGTGCAAGTATTAAATAGCCTCTGTGTAGTACAAATTGATATGTCAACTGGAATACTAATTCCAATTATGTAGAACAGCGGTGTCAAACTGGATTTCTTTGAGGGCCAGATCAGCATTGTAGTTCTCCTCTGTGGGGTGGGGTGGGGTGGGGAGAATGGGACAGTCGCCTCCTGCATCACCCGGTCAGCCAAAACAGGATGCACGGGAGCCACGCGAAGTCTCTGTGCCAGGGGTGGTATTCACTTAACTTCACTACCGGTTTGCAAATGTGAGCGCACATGCACGCTTTGTTCGCACATGCCACCTCCCAAAAATGGGATGCGATGATGTCCAGGCAGGTGGGCGGAGCCTCCTGAAGCTGCCGCTACTGGTTTACTCGAATTGGATAGAACCGACTGAATACTACCACTGCTAGTCTGCGCACCCCGTTTTGGCCAGCAGAGTGCTGCAGGAGACTGTCCAGGCTGAAAAGGGCACGCGGGAACCACACGTGGGGCCTTCATGCCCTGTTTTCATTAGCAGAGGCACCACAGGCCAGTCCTTTGCTATTTCCAGGCCGGCCTCACGGGCCAGATTTAAGCAACCCACAGACCTTGAGTTTGACACCTCTGATGTAGAATATTAATTTATATTTTGAAAAGAATGAACTTACTAAAAGAAAGCTTGCTTCACAATCCAGAAGCAAGGGCACGGGCTGGACAAATTCATATTCCAATTACATGGTAGCAATTTCTATATTTAGTCAAAACCAATATCAGATAACAATGTGTATGTGTAGCTATTTTTATGCCAGCAATCTTAGTTTATATAAGAGGATAATAACTAGGTAAACAGCTAGCTTGCTATTGTAACTTGTGGTGCTGTGAAGATTGATAATCTTCACAAATAAGTTTGCATTCGCTTCAGAAACCAGTGTTGCTAAGGAATAATTTCCATTGGGAGATAGATAAATCAGAAGAGTAATAATCAATTTCGCCAATGATGAAGGGTGGCATTTTTTGTTCATTAAAATGTTTGTGCTTCTTTTGCACTCAACGGGCCCTTTCAGAGGGTTGGGGAATAAGCTGCTGTTTTATTTCATTGCAATAGATGGAACATCCATCTTTCTTACAGAAGGCAACTTAAAGTCTCTAATAATCAGCTGAAAGCCCTATTGCTTGCAAGGGATGGGCTCCAAAATGCAGGTAAAACATATTGATGGTGACAAGATGTGTCCGTGGATTGAGGAGAGGTGCCGTTCATCTTCTTCAGTGCTCAAGAAAAGAGATACAGGCTTGCCACACACCCTCAGCCTCCTGCTCTTTGAATTTTGCATCAAACGGGAAGTTAACAGCCCTTTTATCTTGCTCAGATGCTTTCCTAAGACAAGGTGGCATTTGCATTAGATGAAGGTTGTTGGTGGGGTTATAAAGAGCGATTACTAGTCCCCACAGGCAGGTGATGCTTTTAACTCTTGCTCTTTAATGGGCTTTCCTACTCTTAGGGTATCTAGGTCAAGATCTTATTTATACAAGCTGTCACAAAGAGAGGGGAAGTTTCCAGTACTAAGGGGGGTATTTCGGGATTTTAAAAAAGGGACAGTCTTTTTAATCCCATTTTTTGCTTTTAAAAAATTGAATAGGAAAAAGGATAAATCTAAGCTTTGAAAGATTGTGTGCTTGATTTGCTCTCTCTCTCTCTCTCTCTCTCTCACCCTCCCTCCCTCCCTCCCCTCTCTCTGTGTGTAAAATTACAAATAGTACAAAGGCTACTTTAATATCCCCTTTTCACCTTGCAGTGCATCACATTATAGAGTTAGGGTGGGAAGAACCCTCACCAGAGTCTACCTATATCACACATCATGTATCATATATCATGCATCATATATCATGCATCATGCATCAGAACAGTGGTGGTGTATTCTAATGCAGTAGTGCAGGCTAATGCTGCCAACTGACAGGAAATCTTGATGGGCTCAAGGGTGACTCAGCCTTCTATCCTTCCGAAGTTGGTAAAATGAGGACCCAGATTGTTGGGGGCAATATGCTCACTCTGTAAATTGATTAGAGAGGGCTGTAAAGCCATGTAAAGCGGTATATAAGTCTAAGTGCTATTGCTAGTTCTATTGACTCAGCCTTCCATCCTTCTGACGTGAGTAAAATGAGGACCCAGATTGTTGGGGCAATAGGCTGACTGTGTAAACTGCTTAGAGAGGACTGTCAAGAACTATGGAGCAGTACCATATTTTTCGGAGTATAAAACGCAATGGAGTATAAGATGCACCTTAGTTTTTGGGGAGGAAAATAAGAAAAAAGCTGATTGGCAGGTGGATCGGCCTCCCGGAATATCCTTAATCAGCTGTTCTCAGAGGTGAATTTTAGCAACAGGTTCCTTGGTTGTGAGCTCTGTGCCTTGCTTCTTTTTTTTTTTTTTTTTTTTGCTTTTTTTCCTGCCTCTGAAAGCCTCCAAAACAGCTTCAGAAAAAAAAAGCCTCCGAAGCTCTGTTTGGGGGCTTTTTTTCTAGAACTTCATTTCTGATGTTTTTTTCAGCCTCTGAAACCTCCGTTTGAGAAGTTGGGCATGGCTACATTCGGAGTATAAGACGTACCCAGATTTTCACCCTCTTTTTTGGGGGGAAAAACTTGCATCTTATACTCCGAAAAATATGGTGCATAAATAAATCTAAGTGCATTCTTTTTTTAAAAAGTATTTTATTTGTTTTTAAATATCTTAAACATAAAATACGTCTTTTAAGAACTAAGGTTTGGTCCGGTATTAGATAAGTACAATTGCCCACACTTCTTTAACCAATTTGATTCCAATTTTACATCTTTAAAAAGAAAAAGAAAAAACATCAAATCTCCAATTTTTTATCATATAATCTAACATCTTATTCTAAACATTTGGCATTCTATTGTATCACCATAAATCTTAAATCACAAATAAACACAGCTCCTTTTCATACACAATCTTTCATTTTCAAATAAACACCATTCTAAATGTTTTCCATTTTATCAATCAGAATTCCATATATATTCCTTAATCTTAAAACCCATTTCATCAAATCAATATTTTAATTTCTATTGATTTACGTCTAATTTCCTTAATCTTGTCATGAAATACACTTCTCATTTTACATAAAATCACTTCAGAATCGTTTGACATTATCATTCATTCCATGTTTCCATCCATAATTTTATCTAATTCCCAATCTATTTTATTTTGGCTGATTTCCAGCATATTCTCCATTACTCTAAATCTATTATTTAGCTGGTTCACAACTAAATTAGTTATTTTCCAGCATATTCTCCTCGACTCCTCTCGCTGATTCCCAGCATATTCTCCTCCACTCCTAAATCTATTATTTAACTGGTTCACAACAAACTGTTTTCCAGCGTAGTATCCTCCATTCCTTCCACTGATTCCCAGCATAATCTCCTCCACTCCTAAATCTATTGTCGCTGATTACCAGCATGCTTTCCTCCATTCCTAACTCTACTTATTTGGCTGGTTGTGCAATTGTTATTGCTATACATATCATAAGTATAATGATTACTTTGACAATGTGGATTCAGATGAAGACACCTTTCCATCCTTAGGTATTCCATGTGGCATCATGTAAGGTACTGTGCAAATAACACAAATGACATAGTTAACATAATTCATGTCGCTTCTCTGATGACATCATGTCACACTTGATCTTACTTCCCCCTTTCCTTCCTCTCCGCAGCGTCATGTGATGATCTGCGAGGGCAAACCAGGCTAAATTGAGATGCTAATTTGGAGCCTAAACGTCCTGCACCCCAATATCAGCTAGGCAACACCCATAATCGCTTGAATAAAAATGTGCTACGGGGTCCATTTTGAAAGACTTCTCTGTCCAGCAAAGACTGTGATGTCAGTCCTTGAGATCTTGAGATCTTCTAGAACAGGGGTGTCAAACGCACTTTCTTTTATGTACACTGAGAGTGTATGCACCAAGACAAATTTCTTGTGTGTCCAATCACACTTGGCCAATAAAAAATTCTATTCTGTCTATTCTATCTATTAAGGGCTGCATCAGGGCTGTGGTTGACCTCGGGCATGACCGACTGGGCAGGTGTGGCCAGCTTGATGCCACTTACTGGGCATGGCGGACTAGGTGGGTGTGGGCAGCTAGACATTGCTCCCCAAACTGCTGGCATGTTTCCTCTTCACACTGGCTAGACCGGGCTGAAACCACACTGGCCTGATGTTTCCTCTTTGCATTGGGTAGACTGAGCCGAAGCGACACAGGCTGGTCCAGGATCGCTCCGCACGCCAGATCTGACCACATCATGGGCCGGATCCAGCCCGCGGGCCTTGCATTTGACACCCCTGTTCTAGAAGCAGTTCTTCTGCAGAAAAAGTTGGATCACAACTGCCTGTTGTGAAAGCAGACTATTTAATAACCAGAAAATGTGGTAGAAATTATTGTTGGAGTGATAAAAGCCGATAGTTAAGAGGTGGCTCTTTCCTGCTATGCTGGGGTTTTGTGCTGTAAGAGTGACATTTGGAAAACTAATTAAGAAGCTATATTCCCTAGCATTCAGCATGCTCTTTTAGCTGTATGTGGCCATGTTTTTTTAATCAAGTCAGAAGACCGCTCCTATAATTGAGCTCCTTGATTGGCATAACATTGGAAGGCATTTGATGTGTAGGTAACAACCTGGTTTGTTTGGAATCAGAAATGGGGATAAAAATGCAGGCTGTCTCATGGAAGTTTGCACTTTCAGCTGCGATGGAAATGAGCCCAAAAGATCATCATCGTCTCTTGTGTGTGTGTCAGAATAAACTCTAGAATGTTTCTTGCAGCAGATTTTAAAAAGCCATGTTGAAGCCGAGTGAGATATGGAATTAATAAAATCACTGTAGATGCCGTGTAGCAAAATTGCATCTTCACAACTGTAAATAGAGATTAAAAATGGCCCTGTGTCTTAAAAAATATGAATTCTGTAACCACTAATAAACTGCAGGTAGTCCAGTGGTGGGTTGCCCCCGGTTCGGAACAGTTCGCAAGAACTGGTAGTAAAACTGGCAGGAGGCTCCGCCCACTGACCCCGACATCATCAGGGAGCTTTTGTGCATGTGCATGTGCAGAAGCAAGCAAGCATGTGTGCGTATGGCCCTGTTGCGAACCAGTAGTAAAGGTAAGTACAACCCACCCCTGAGGTAGTCCTCGATGTACGACCACAAGGGAGCCCAACATTTCTGTTGTTAAGTGAGACATTTGTTCAGTGAGTTTTGCCCCCATTTTATGACTTTTTTTTTTTACCCGTAGCTGTTAAGTGGATCCCTGCAGTTGATAAATTAGTAATCTGGTTGCTTAAGTGAGGCTTAAGTGAGGTTGCAAAGGCTTTCCCATTGACTTTACCTGTTAAAAGGTCGCAAAAGGGGACACTGCAACAGTGATAAATATGAGTCAGTTGCCAAGCATCTGAATTTTGATTACATGATCATGGGGATGCTGCAAAACTCGTAACTGTGAAAAACAGTCATAAGTGCCATTGTAACTGTGAGCAGTCACTAAATGAACTGTCGTAAGTCAAGGACCACCTGTATTCTGCTGCTTTTTTTTTTTTTTTTACTGCTTCTCAACTTAATTATGAATTGATTTTACTCATAATTGTTTGCCTTCGTGGATTCAGTCACCCAGTATTTGGTTTCACTTATCCGTACACATGGCTGGGTTAACATAATGGCTGACACTAAACATGAAAAGATCAATCAGAATAGAGCTGGAAGGGACCTCAGAGGTCTTCTAGTCCAACCTCGTGCTCAAGCATTTCAGACAGTCTCTTCTTAAAACCCTCCAGTGATGGAGTACCACAACTTCTGAAGGCAACTTCTATTCCACTGGTTGATTGTTCTCACTGTTAGGAAGTTTCTCCTCAAATTCAAATTCAAACCTTTATTGTCAGAGTACAATATGTGTACTGTGAGATTGGCTGAGCCTTCCTTCATGCAAGCCTCCCCCCACCCCACACAATACAACTCACAGTGAAAGACAAAAAAAAAAAACCCCTAGCCCAGTGAATCTAACAATCACCCAATCCTATTTCACCATGTGAATTTTTTGCACATCGTGCTGGCCCCAATTGTACTATGTTGTTGTAGTTATTTTTCATTCAGGAGTCTGACAGCCCACGGATAAAAACTGTTCTTCAGTCTCTTTATGCGGCTGGCTATGCTTCTATATCTCCATCCAGATGGTAGGAGAATAAAGAAGGGCTGACCAGGGTGTGAGTTGTCCCTGAGGATTTTCCTCACCCTTCTAAGACAGCAAGCCCTAGTGTTGTCATCTAGTGAGATCAGGGGGACAGCCAACAATGTTTTGTGTTGCATTCATCACCCTCTGTAATGTTTTTCTATCCGTGGCTGTCAAGCCAGCATACCACACCATAATGTGATGAGTGAGGATGCTTTCTATTGTGGACTGGTAAAAGGTGGATCATCAGTTGTTGTTCCACTTTGTTTTTTCGCAAGACTCTAAGGAAGTGGAGTTAATTCAGTCCTTAATTCAGAAAAGAATCCGAAGACACTGCATTTGCAGAGATAAGGAACCTCTTCCTGTGATGGTGTTTAAGAAACGGTCACCAATCACCAATCAGTTAAATACCAAGCCATGAGGGATTATTACCTAAACCTCACTGACCAAATCATTGCATGGAACAAGTTTTCAGTTCTTGGTGATCAAAGGCAGTCCTCAAAATCTTGGTAATATCATCAGTGCTAGTGAATGTGGGGTTTGTTCCTTGTTTATATACAGTAGTTTGCCAATGTTGGTAGAGTTATGGTTCTCTCTTTAGCAATTCCTTATTGAGGGTATTGTTTTCTGCCAGCTTGTTTGATGTTAATCTCTGCTTATCTGAGTATTGATTCTTGATGAGCATATCTTTTATTTTATGTACACTGAGAGTATATGCACCAAGACAAATTCCTTGTGTGTCCAATCACACTTGGCCAATAAAATTCTATTCTATTCTATTCTATTCTATTCTATTCTATTCTATTCTATTCTATTCTATTCTATTCTATTCTATTCTATTCTATTCTCTGCTTGAGAAGGATATGTTCTGTTTTTTTTTTGTTTATTTTCTTCTTGGCTTTTCTATTGTCTTTTTTATTTTTGAATAGTGTACAAATGTGGTTTATCTCTATGAGTCTATTGATGGCTGAGGAGCAATGTCTGGAGCATTTGTGGCTTATCTCAAGTCTTCTCCTTGTCCAAAGAACAATTTTCAAAGAGGTAGTCTATTCACTGGCTTTTCATTCTGCTACAGATGTCAACTCCACTTTTCAGAGCCTTCCTCCATTTCTTCCTTCAGATGAATGGATTTTTTTGGGAGAGGGGGTATCCTTGGTATTTCCAGACGTCATCTCCAATGCTAAAGTTCTTTTCTGCTTACTCAAAGTCCATCTTTCACTTCCATAGAGTTTTACAGAGAAAACTTGCCGGTAGAAGTCTCATATTTCAAAGTACAGCTAAATTGAAGCATCTGAATCTCATTTCCAAGCCCTTCATAAGAGCTAGACTGTAGCATATTCCATGACTTCTAGTTTTAACTGTTGATAGCCAATCCAAAAAGGCAGAAGCTGCCTACCAGTTCAGTATCACCCTTGTCAGTTCTAATGGTAATTATTGTAGCTAATTGTCACCTTTATAGTTAGTCCCATTTTTTTTACTGTGCCCTTTGATTTTCATTACTAGAATTTGCAGATTATTTGCATTTGTAGCTGTTAGAATAATTCCATCAACATAGTACAGATTATTGGCATCGCTTCTTCCAAATTTAAAACCATGTTGATTTTCTTTCAGTCAAGCCTCCATTAGTATTCTGCATAAATAATGGAATAACAGAATAACAGAGTTGGAATGGACCATGGAGGTCTTCTAGTCCAACTCCTGCTCAGGCAGGAAAAGCTGTACCATTTCAGACAAATGGTTGTCTAATCTCTTCTTAAAAGCTTCCAGTGTTGGAGCACCCACAACTTCTGGAGGCAAGCTGTTCTACTGATTGTCCTCACTGTTAGGAAGTTTCTCCTTAATTCCAGGTTGCTTCTCTCCTTGATTAGTAAAACTGAAACTGAAAGTCCTCTCTTCTGCTTGTGTTTTGCATTTGGAACAGATTTCTTTTGAGGTGGGGAGGGGGAGTAGAACTCTTTAGCATCAGAAGACTGTTTGGAAAGTGAAACAGTATTTGCTGTGTGAGCAAGAAGGAGACAGGAAGTAGGCTGGGCAGGGTTTAGCTCAAGGGTTCTGCATTAATGCTGCTTCCTGCTGTGAAAGTAAAACTGAAAGTGAAACTCCTCTCCTCTGCTTGTGTTTTGCATTTGGAACAGATTTCTTTTCAGGTGGGGAGAGGGAGTAGAACTCCTTAGCACCAGAGTGTGTTAATAATAATATAGGAAATACTAATGCTCTGATGGTCATTTTGAAAAACCCTTTCTTAGTGAGCACCTAGAAGCCAAGAGGAACATACGTGGCAAATTTCAAATTTGAAGGCTTTACGGTTCTGAAGATTTCATGATTAATGCGTGAATGGTTTTCGCTTTTATATATATAGATTCTCATGAGCACAATGAGATGTTCTGGGATTCACATTTTTCTAAGCCCATTCCACAGTTTCACTTGATTAACCCAAAGTTACTTGGACCTTGCCCATGAACAGATCGTGATCTGTTCCACAGATCATGTTTCTAACTATATTTTTCACTATTATATGGTCTCTTCAATCTTCTTGTACCAATAATATGGTCAATTTGATTTCTGGGTATTTCATTTGGTGATGTCCACACATGTACCCATCATTTTGCTTGTTTGAAGACTGTGTTAACGAGGCATTGGCAAACATGGATACTTATGCAGCTTCATTTTGGTTTCCATCTGGTTAATGGACAGAAGCATATCATCACATGCAATTCCAAATGCTAAAAATGGTTTAACATCTGTACTCTGTTGTTTAACAAAGTCAATTAATTAAACTAGTATGATAGTAAAAGCTTTTGAGGGCTATTGTCCAGTAAATCTCAGTGGAGCTTTAATAATATCTGTTGAAACTGCTAGTTAGTTATCTTCATGAATCATTCCAGGAGAGGATTTTAAATTTAATGGTTTGTTTTAAAGAGAACAGGCTGTATTTTTTTCTGTACTGTTCATAGAGGAATATTTACACACACACAAACACGTTTTGTACCGCCAAAAGCTAATTACCCTTTACATTTGAATAATTATAATTATGAAATGGGCTTTCTTCTCCTTCTCTTAAACCAGAACATCAACTTTTGTGTCTCTTTTTTGTTTGATTTTCAATGTAAGTCTGTCCGTTTCTGCACAGTCTAACATCTTATTGACTATCTCTTCATCTTGCGGTGTTTCTTCCTCTTTCCAATATTGTGCAAAGATAATCCTCGCTACTGTTAAAACATGTAATACTAAATACATACTTCTCTTATCAATTTTTTCTGATGTCATCCCTAATAAAAACAGTTCAGATTTAAAATCTACATGTTTCCCTATTATCATTTCTAGCCATCTATGTACTGTATTTTTCAGAGAATAAGATGCACCTCCCCCCCCAAAAGACCCTGAAAATTTGGGTGCATCTTATACTCCAAATGTAGCTTTTTCAAAGCTTTTTTTCAGCCGTAATGAGGCACTAGCAAGTGAAGCGATCTTCTGTGCTTTGCCTGCTTTTCTCATTGCTTCTCTCTCCAAAGATCAGCTGTGCTTTAGAAGCTGTATTTTATCCTCAAGTAGGGGATAAAAAGTGTGTGCGCGCTCCAAACCAGCAAACTAATGTGCTGAAACTGACCAGACTAAGCATGCTAGCCAGATGAATATCTGGTAGGCAGATTTTTTTTCCTACCATATTTTTCGGTGTATAAGATGCACCCAAGTATAAGGCACACTTTAATTTGGGGGGAGGAAAACAAGAAAAAAAGAATTCTGCCTCTGCCTATCAGCATCAGGATCAGCGACGTCCTCACTTCCATTTGGATTTTGATAACATGTAACACAGAGCTTTTTATCAGTTTAAAACAAATCCTATCTATTTAACTGGGCTGGGTAGGGTGGGGTGGGGGATGATTTTCATGAGGGTAGTTATCTCAGGAGGTTAAGGAGGTTAGTCTGCTGCTATAGGAGGTGGGGATCTCCAGTCCTTGCACAACTGGGGAGGAAAAACAGCATTGCCTCCACGCATCGCATTTTCTGCCATTTTTCTCCCCAATCCCCCGAAGCAATTCACAAAGCCACCCACCCTCCTTCTCCTTTTCTGCAGTCTCACTTTCTCTTCCCCACTGGCCAGATCCGTCTCTGGGCCAGGAGCAGAAGCTGACCGGCCTCAGCCTGGGTTGTCTGGAGAAGGGGCAGGCTGGGCAGTGAGCTACCTTGCCTTACACCTCTCGCTCAGAAGAACCCACTTCGCAAGAGCAGAGCCTCCATGCATCGTGTTTTCTGGCATTTTCCTCCCCTATTCTCTGATGCAATTTGTACAGCTGCGCGCCCTCATGAAAATGCGGCAGTGGCAGTTTTCAGCAGGTTCCAAGCAGTACCCTAACAGTTTCTGCCACCCATCTCCCAGCATGCAGTATTGCTCATTTTTGTCAATATGAGGATCCCCACTGCCTGAAACCACCGGAAAATGCGACACATAGAGGCCAACAACCTCCCAAGGGTGGGAGCCAGCAGGTGGGCGGGGATACATTCGGTGTATAAGATGCACCCAGATTTTCACCCCCTTTTGGGGGGGGGGGGTAAAAAGGTGTGTCTTATACACCGAAAAATATGGTATCTTTCTCCCCAAAAACTAAGCTGCATCTTATACTCTGGTGCATCTTATAGTCTGAAAAATATGGTATGTTTGCCCAAAACTTTTTTTTTGTTTTAGCACAAATCCACCACATATGATAAAATGTGCCCATCTTTTGATTTACATTTTCAACATTTGCTGGACATATTTTTAAACATTTTAGCTAACCTAGCAGGTAGTTATTGCCATCTATAAAACATTAAGCACTAAGGAATGTAATTAATAGAAAATGAATAAAAATTATTAAAAATAAAAAAGAACAGCAACTTTTCCTACTCTGGCAGATGTTCATCCTCTGAAATTGTGACTGGAAGCTTTTTTAATGTTACGGACTGCTCAAGGTCTGTAACATTAAAGCCTGAGAACTGAAGTCATTTGCATTTTTTAGAACTTGAAATAAAGCCGTGTGCATAATGTTTGGAGGTATAGACAGATTTGGGACAGTGATGAGTAAAATTGGGTTATCTTCAAGGACAGGGATAGTGTCATGTCCCCATCGGAGTCTGAATCTGCAGGGAAAGATGAACTGGAAGAAGTGCCAACAGAGATCGGCTCTTCTTCTTTGGGCAAATAAGTTGTAAAAAAATGCTTTTAAAAGTTAAAAAAAAATGTGTGCCACAACTGATCACCCCCTCCCCCTTGTGTGCTATTCTACTTACCCTATGCCTCCTTTCGGTGTGCACTGCACACACACACCTTACTTTTGGTGCATGGTGCGCACTGTGCATTTGGCATGCGGCACGCATGTGCAGCCAGCAAACTGGTAGTAAACCGGTTCACATTTCACCACTGCCTGGAGATGTCTGTGCTCTGTCTTGTGAGGCTTGCCCGGTTTGCCTGCTTCACTGAACTTCTTGCTCTGGTTACTGTTTGGCTTATTGGACTGCTGGCCCTTGTTACTGTTTGGTTAACCTGGTTTACTGGACTACTCACAGCTAGAGGCTGCTGAAGATGCATGTGAGAACTTAGCTCCAGGATTTGTATTAAACATGGAGATCTTTGGGAGCAAAGTTGGAGCAATAAAGGGGAGTTAGACCTATTCTCTGTCTGTGTTGTTTTTGTGCCACACCCTGGGTATCACAAATAGCAAAGTCAAAACTGCAGATTTAATCAAACTTGTATGATAGAGTATTCCAAAATTGGAGCTCCCAGCTTTATGTAAACCTTAATTTAATTAGAAGATCCTTTTTTTTCTCAGAATCAGCACATCAGAGAAAATGGGTAACTAGCACATTATCACCACGATTCTCTTTTATTTTATTTTATTTTATTAATCATATTTCTATGCTCTCATTTCTATGCCGCCCAGAGTCCCACTCTCTGAGGACTCTGGGTGGCTTACAACAATCGACACTATACTAGTATACTAAATAGCATATTGCCCCCAACAATCTGGGTCCTCATTTTACCCACCTTGGAAGGATGGAAGGCTGAGTCCTGCCAGTGAACCAGTGAGATTTGATCCGCTGATCTGCTGAACTAGTAGTCAGCTCAAGTAGCTGCAGTACAGCACTCTAACCACTGTGCCACCTCGGCTCTTGAATTAGCTGTCATCTTTTTGTGCTGTTGATGTGTCCTGGGGGAATATTTAGATGGGGTTTGATAGCCAAAACAATAAAATTTTCCTGTAGGAACCAAGCACATCCCCACATGACAACAGGAACAGAATACAGCTGGAGGGGGCCTTGGAGGTCTTCTAGTCCAGCCCCCTGCTCAAGTAAGAGATTCTATATCATTTCAGACAAGTGATTATCCAGTCTCTTCTTAAAAACCTCCAGTGATGAAGCACCCACTATGTCTGAAGGCACCTTGCTTTTCTCCACATTAAATTTCATGTTGTTGGATAGGGCCCATTGTTCAGATCCATCAAGATCTTTTTGGATCCTGAGCTTATTGGGTGTTGGCTATTCCTGCAGCTTAGTGTCATATACAAATTTGATGAATTCTTCTATTCCTTCATCTAAGCATTTATGAACAGCAGTGGGTTTCACATTTCTTTACCACTGGTTCAGTGCGCACACCTTCCACATGCGCACCTGGCCTTCCATACATGAGCTTTGCTCATGCACATGCCTTCTGTGCATATGTGCAGCTGATCTGTCCCCCCCCTTCAGAGACCCACAAAAACACAGCCAGCCGAGGGTTAAGAATCACTTGGCACACTCCGCAGTTCTTATCTCAACCTTGGCAGCGATATGCACACCGTCTGCCAAGGACTTTATTGGTTTACACAAACAAGAAAATCACCTACGTAGCTTTGCCGTTCATCCAGCTTCCAAGACTACGAGGTTGCTCCGTTTGTTTAGCTTTGTTCGTCACGAACTTCGTGACCCACCGTACTGTCTTATATAGATATGTTTCTGGGTGTGGTCCAGTGAGTCATTGATCCTGTGACTCCAATCCAATGACTCAGGATTTCCTCATACGCCGCAGCTGCAGTACCCTTTTCTCTCGCCTTCTTTGGCGTGCGTCCAGGAATGACGTCTCTCCCTCACTCTCATCTGAGACACCTGTTTCCCCACTACTTGGCTCTCTTTCAGCTGGCACCTGAGCCAGTGCCAGAGGGGGAGGGCTGGGAGATCTGGCTGGCTCCTCTTCCTCCTGCTCAGAGCTGCCTTCCTCCAAAGGGATAGGCTCAGAGGACGGGGCCACAACACTATCCCCCACCGCAGGGCCCTTCCCCCGGGTCTGACGGTCGGGATGGGGTCGGGATGGGAACTGTTCGTGGAAAGCCCGCACCAGGTCAGGGGCCTGAACGGCAGATGCGTCCACCCAGGTGAAATCCTCAGCCCCGTACCCTTTCCAAGCGATGAGGTATTGGAAGCGCCCCTTCAGCCAACGGGAGTCCCGAATACTGTCCACCTCATACGTCGAGGCGTCGTCCTCGTCGGCTGCGGCTGGGGGGGCAGGCGGCGGCGGGCGGCGGAGACGGCTAGTGGGAGTCTCAGGGACCAGGAGGGACCGATGAAAAACGGGGTGGAGCCGCATGGAGCGGGGTAGAGTCAACCGATAGGCCACCGGGTTGATGACCGCCTCGATGGGGAAGGGACCGATAAAGCGGTGGGCCAGTTTCCTCACCGGCTGGTCCGTGGGGAGGTGTTTCGTGGACAGCCACACCCGATCTCCAACTTCCAGCAGTGGCGTCGCCCGGCGGCCACGATCGGCGAACCGTTTATAGTCCTCTTTCGCCCGGATCAGCTGCCGCCGCACCAGTTGCTGCACCGCCTGCAGCTCCGAGAGGAAGTCCCGGGTCTCAGGAACAGGGGAGTCCATGATGGTCAATGGAAAAAACCGTGGATGGTACCCGACGTTGGCATGGAACGGTGTCATCTGGGTGGAGGTATGTTGGGAGTTGTTAAAAGCGAACTCCGCCAGGGGAAGGTACTCGGCCCAGTTGTCCTGCTGCTGGTTGACAAAACAGCGGAGGTACTGCTCCAGTATGCCAATGACCTTCTCCGTGCCCCCGTCAGTCTCCGGGTGGTGTGACGACGACAGGCACACCTGCACCTCCAGCGCAGCCATCAGGCTTTTCCAGAAGCGGGCCGTGAACTGGGCCCCGCGATCCGAAACCACCCGGTCCGGCAGGCCGTGGAGGCGGAAGATGTGTTGCAGGAACAGGCGAGCCGTGGTACGAGCCGAGGGCAGGCCGCGGCACGGGATGAAATGTGCCATCTTCGTGAGCGCATCCACCACCACGAGGACGGTCGTGAACGTAGCGGACAGGGGCAGGTCAGTCAGGAAGTCCATGGAGATGGCTCCCCACGGTCTCTCCGGTGTCGGCAGCGACTGGAGGAGTCCAGGAGGGGGGCCGGACGCGGCTTTGGCCTGTCGGCATGGCACACAGGACGTCACGTAGGCGTGCACGTCGTGCCGTACCCGAGGCCACCAAAAAGTCCGCGTCACTAGATTCAAGGTCTTAAAGAAGCCGAAGTGCCCCGCCGCGGGGTTGTCATGGCACTGGTTCATGACGAGGGCTCGGAGTGGACTTGTGGGCACGTACAGCCGACCCCGGTGCCTGAGCAAGCCCTCCTCCACGGTCCATGGGGACGCGGGGCCGACATCCGCTCTCCGCTGCTGCGACCAGTCGTCCCGTCGCTGCGCTTCCAGCACCTGAGTCCGCAGGTCCACCGGTTCCTGGACCGCGGCCAAGGAGTCCGCTGGCAGCACCGTCCGGGGGGAAAGGGAGTCCTTGGGGCAAAAGTATTCCGGCTTACGGGATAGCGCATCCGCCCTCTGGTTGAGGTGGCTCGGAATGTATGTGACGTGGAAGTTGAACCGGGCGAAAAACAACGACCACCGGATCTGCCGCTGGTTCAAATTCCTGGCCGTGGTGAGGTGCTCCAGGTTCCGATGGTCCGTCCGCACCTCCACCTGGTGTCGGGCCCCCTCGAGGTGATGTCGCTAAGCCTCGAACGCGGCCTTGATAGCCAGCAACTCCTTTTCCTAGATGGTGTAGTTGCGCTCGGAAGGAGTGAGTTTCCGGGAGTAGTAAGCGCAGGGAAAAAGAGTGCCGCCATCCACCGGAGCCTGTAGCAGCACCGCTCCAATCGCCACGTTGGACGCGTCTGTCTCAACCACGAACGGACGGTGTGGATCGGGGTGCCTCAGGACCGGCTCTGTGACAAAGGCCTGTTTGAGAACCTCGAAGGCCTGCTGCTGCGGGGGCCCCCACTGGAACGGAACCTTCTTCCGAAGGAGCTGGGTCAACGGCACGGTCAGGGTGGCAAAGCCCAGGATGAAGGTCCGGTAGTAGTTGGCGAATCCCAACAGACGCTGGACGTCCTTCACCTGACGCGGGGGTTCCCAACTGCGCAAGGCCGCCACCTTGTGTGGGTCCATCGCGATGCCCTCGGGGGTGATGATGTGCCCGAGGAACTCTATGGGAGTCTGGAAGAAGTAACATTTCTCCAACTTCGCATAGAGCTGGTGCTCCCGCAGGTGCTGCAGGACCTGGCAGACATGCTGGAGGTGACTCTCCGGGGTCCGGGAATAGATCAAAATATCATCCAGGTAGATCACCACGAACCGATCCAGCATGTCCCGGAACACGTCGTTCATCAAGTGCTGGAAGACCGCGGGGGCGTTGGTCAACCCGAACGGCATGACGGTATATTCAAAGTGTCCGTATCGGGTGCCAAATGCCGTCTTCCACTCGTCCCCCTCTCGCATCCGCACCAGGTTGTAGGCTCCCCGGAGGTCGAGCTTGGTGAAAATCGAGGCCTCCCGCAACCTCTCCATCAGCTCCGGGATCAGCGGCAGGGGATAGCGATTCCGTACCGTGATGGCATTCAAGCGCCGGTAGTCGCAACACAGGCGCAAGTCCCCCGTCTTCTTTTTCACGAAGAGGACTGGGGCCGAGAGCGGGGAGGTTGAAGGCCGGATGAACCCACGGGCCAGGTTCTTGTCCAGAAAGTCCCGTAAGGCGGCCAGCTCGGGCTCCGACATGGAGTACAGGCGTCCCGAGGGCAGGGGTGCGTTGGGCATCAAGGCCACCGCGCAGTCATAGGGTCGGTGCGGGGGCAAGCGATCCGCCTCCTTCTCGCTGAACACGTCAGCGAAGGATGTCAGCTCCGGAGGCAAGGAGACGTTCGGGGCAGAGACGTCCTGGCCGGCACAGGTGTGGTGAAGGTGGTCGACACACTGCAGGCTGGGGAACGAGATGGCATTTCTCGACCACGCCACCTGAGGGTCGTGCGCCCGAAGCCAGGCCATCCCCAGGACCAAGGGGAAGTGCAGGTCCGCCGTCACATAAAACTGGATCGCCTCCTCATGGTTCCCAATGGCAAGGCGCAAGGGCTGAGTAGCGAAGTTGATGGGCCCCGCCACAAGTTCCCGCCCATCAATAGTTTCGACCCTCAACGGAGGGTCCACTGGAACCAAGGGAACCTTGTAATGGGCCACAAAGGCCTGGTCCATAAAGTTCATGGTGGCCCCCGAGTCCACCAGCGCGTGCGCCTGGAGCCCCTCCGACCGGTTAGCCAACAACACCCGGGTGTTCAAAATCAGGTGCCGAGGGGGCTCACAGTCCACAGCCGCCGCCTCTGGCGGGGCATGGTCACCTGCCTGACCCAGAGTTTCCCCTAAGCCAGGCCTGACCCGTTTCCCGGCTGGTCACGCCGAGGCTCCGGAACAGGCTTGAGCGATCCACTCCGCTTCCGGGGACACGAGGCGGCGAAATGTCCAGCCTCGCCGCAATAGAGGCACAACCCCCCTTGGCGTCTCCGCATCCGCTCCTGGGCCGTCAGTTGAGGTCTGGCTGCTCCGAGCTCGATGATCTGTCCCCCCCCTTCAGAGACCCACAAAAACACAGCCAGCCGAGGGTTAAGACTCACTTGGCACACTCTGCAGTTCTTATCTCAACCTTGGCAGCGATATGCACACCGTCTGCCAAGGACTTTATTGGTTTACACAAACAAGAAAATCACCTACGTAGCTTTGCCGTTCATCCAGCTTCCAAGACTACGAGGTTGCTCCGTTTGTTTAGCTGTGCAGTTAGCTTTGTTCGTCACGAACTTCGTGACCCATTGTACTGTCTTAAATAGATATGCTTCTGGGTGTGGTCCAGTGAGTCATGGATCCTATGACTCCAATCCAATGACTCAGGATTTCCTCATACGCCGCAGCTGCAGTACCCTTTTCTCTCGCCTTCTTTGGCGTGCGTCCAGGAATGACGTCTCTCCCTCACTCTCATCTGAGACACCTGTTTCCCCACTACTTGGCTCTCTTTCAGCTGGCACCTGAGCCGGTGCCAGAGGGGGAGGGCTGGGAGATCTGGCTGGCTCCTCTTCCTCCTGCTCAGAGTTGCCTTCCTCCAAAGGGATAGGCTCAGAGGACGGGGCCACAACACTATCCCCCACCGCAGGGCCCTTCCCCCGGGTCTGACGGTCGGGATGGGGTCGGGACGGGAACTGTTCGTGGAAAGTCCGCACCAGGTCAGGGGCCTGAACGGCAGATGCGTCCACCCAGGTGAAATCCTCGGCCCCGTACCCTTTCCAAGCGATGAGGTATTGGAAGCGCCCCTTCAGCCAACGGGAGTCCCGAATACTGTCCACCTCATACGTCGAGGCGTCGTCCTCGTCGGCTGCGGCTGGGGGGGCAGGCGGCGGCGGGCGGCGGAGATGGCTAGTGGGAGTCTCAGGGACCAGGAGGGACCGATGAAAAACGGGGTGGAGCCGCATGGAGCGGGGTAGAGTCAACCGATAGGCCACCGGGTTGATGACCGCCTCGATGGGGAAGGGACCGATAAAGCGGTGGGCCAGTTTCCTCACCGGCTGGTCCGTGGGGAGGTGTTTCGTGGACAGCCACACCCGATCTCCAACTTCCAGCGGTGGCGTCGCCCGGCGGCCGCGATCGGCGAACCGTTTATAGTCCTCTTTCGCCCGGATCAGCTGCCGCCGCACCAGTTGCTGCACCGCCTGCAGCTCCGAGAGGAAGTCCCGGGTCTCAGGAACAGGGGAGTCCATGATGGTCAACGGAAAAAAACGTGGATGGTACCCGACGTTGGCATGGAACGGTGTCATCTGGGTGGAGGTATGTTGGGAGTTGTTAAAAGCGAACTCCGCCAGGGGAAGGTACTCGGCCCAGTTGTCCTGCTGCTGGTTGACAAAACAGCGGAGGTACTGCTCCAGTATGCCAATGACCTTCTCCGTGCCCCCGTCAGTCTCCGGGTGGTGTGATGACGACAGGCACACCTGCACCTCCAGCGCAGCCATCAGGCTTTTCCAGAAGCGGGCCGTGAACTGGGCCCCGCGATCCGAAACCACCCGGTCCGGCAGGCCGTGGAGGCGGAAGATGTGTTGCAGGAACAGGCGAGCCGTGGTACGAGCTGAGGGCAGGCCGCGGCACGGGATGAAATGTGCCATCTTCGTGAGCGCATCCACCACCACGAGGACGGTCGTGAACGTAGCGGACAGGGGCAGGTCAGTCAGGAAGTCCATGGAGATGGCTCCCCACGGTCTCTCCGGTGTCGGCAGCGGCTGGAGGAGTCCAGGAGGGGGGCCGGACGCGGCTTTGGCCTGTCGGCATGGCACACAGGACGTCACGTAGGCGTGCACGTCGTGCCGTACCCGAGGCCACCAAAAAGTCCGCGTCACTAGGTTCAAGGTCTTAAAGAAGCCGAAGTGCCCCGCCGCGGGGTTGTCATGGCACTGGTTCATGACGAGGGCTCGGAGCGGACTTGTGGGCACGTACAGCCGACCCCGGTGCCTGAGCAAGCCCTCCTCCACGGTCCATGGAGACGCGGGGCCGACGTCCGCTCTCCGCTGCTGCGACCAGTCGTCCCGTCGCTGCGCTTCCAGCACCTGAGTCCGCAGGTCCACCGGTTCCTGGACCGCGGCCAAGGAGTCCGCTGGCAGCACCGTCCGGGGGGAAAGGGAGTCCTTTGGGCAAAAGTATTCCGGCTTACGGGATAGCGCGTCCGCCCTCTGGTTGAGGTGGCTCGGAATGTATGTGACGTGGAAGTTGAACCGGGCGAAAAACAACGACCACCGGATCTGCCGCTGGTTCAAATTCCTGGCCGTGGTGAGGTGCTCCAGGTTCCGATGGTCCGTCCGCACCTCCACCTGGTGTCGGGCCCCCTCGAGGTGATGTCGCCAAGCCTCGAACGCGGCCTTGACAGCCAGCAACTCCTTTTCCCAGATGGTGTAGTTGCGCTCGGAAGGAGTGAGTTTCCGGGAGTAGTAAGCGCAGGGAAAAAGAGTGCCACCATCCACCGGAGCCTGTAGCAGCACCGCTCCAATCGCCACGTTGGACGCGTCTGTCTCAACCACGAACGGACGGTGTGGATCGGGGTGCCTCAGGACCGGCTCCGTGACAAAGGCCTGCTTGAGAACCTCGAAGGCCTGCTGCTGCGGGGGCCCCCACTGGAACGGAACCTTCTTCCGAAGGAGCTGGGTCAACGGCACGGTCAGGGTGGCAAAGCCCGGGATGAAGGTCCGGTAGTAGTTGGCGAATCCCAACAGACGCTGGACGTCCTTCACCCGACGCGGGGGTTCCCAACTGCGCAAGGCCGCCACCTTGTGTGGGTCCATCGCGATGCCCTCGGGGGTGATGATGTGCCCGAGGAACTCTATGGAAGTCTGGAAGAAGTAACATTTCTCCAACTTCGCATAGAGCTGGTGCTCCCGCAGGCGCTGCAGGACCTGGCAGACATGCTGGAGGTGACTCTCCGGGGTCCGGGAATAGATCAAAATATCATCCAGGTAGATCACCACGAACCGATCCAGCATGTCCCGGAACACGTCGTTCATCAAGTGCTGGAAGACCGCGGGGGCGTTGGTCAACCCGAACGGCATGACGGTATATTCAAAGTGTCCGTATCGGGTGCCAAATGCCGTCTTCCACTCGTCCCCCTCTCGCATCCGCACCAGGTTGTAGGCTCCCCGGAGGTCGAGCTTGGTGAAAATCGAGGCCTCCCGCAACCTCTCCATCAGCTCCGGGATCAGCGGCAGGGGATAGCGATTCCGTACCGTGATGGCATTCAAGCGCCGGTAGTCGCAACACAGGCGCAAGTCCCCCGTCTTCTTTTTCACGAAGAGGACTGGGGCCGAGAGCGGGGAGGTCGAAGGCCGGATGAACCCACGGGCCAGGTTCTTGTCCAGAAAGTCCCGTAAGGCGGCCAGCTCGGGCTCCGACATGGAGTACAGGCGTCCCGAGGGCAGGGGCGCGTTGGGCATCAAGTCCACCGCGCAGTCGTAGGGTCGGTGCGGGGGCAAGCGATCCGCCTCCTTCTCGCTGAACACGTCGGCGAAGGATGTCAGCTCCGGAGGCAAGGAGACGTTCGGGGCAGAGACGTCCTGGCCGGCACAGGTGTGGCGAAGGTGGTCGACACACTGCAGGCTGGGGAACGAGATGGCATTTCTCGACCACGCCACCTGAGGGTCGTGCGCCCGAAGCCAGGCCATCCCCAGGACCAAGGGGAAGTGCAGGTCCGCCGTCACATAAAACTGGATCGCCTCCTCATGGTTCCCAATGGCAAGGCGCAAGGGCTGAGTAGCGAAGTTGATGGGCCCCGCCACAAGTTCCCGCCCATCAATAGTTTCGACCCTCAACGGAGGGTCCACTGGAACCAAGGGAACCTTGTAATGGGCCACAAAGGCCTGGTCCATAAAGTTCGTGGTGGCCCCCGAGTCCACCAGCGCGTGCGCCTGGAGCCCCTCCGACCGGTTAGCCAACAACACCCGGGTGTTCAAAATCAGGTGCCGAGGGGGCTCACAGTCCACAGCCGCCGCCTCCGGCGGGGCATGGTCACCTGCCTGACCCAGAGTTTCCCCTAGGCCAGGCCTGACCCGTTTCCCGGCTGGTCACGCCGAGGCTCCGGAACAGGCTTGAGCGATCCACTCCGCTTCCGGGGACACGAGGCGGCGAAATGTCCAGCCTCGCCGCAATAGAGGCACAACCCCCCTTGGCGTCTCCGCATCCGCTCCTGGGCCGTCAGTTGAGGTCTGGCTGCTCCGAGCTCCATGGGCTCCTCAGCCGTCGCCACCAAACGCGGTACGGTCCGGGGCGCTGTTGGTACGAAACGCGGGGGTGCCGGCACTGTCGGTGGTTCCGGAAGAGCCCTACGGGGCCGTCGCCGTTGTAGGCGGGCATCGATGCGCAGGCATTGGGTCACCAGCGTGTCCAGGGTCTGTGGCGCCTCCACCCGAACCAGCTCGTCCTGCATCTCATCGCAGAGGCCGTCCTGGAAGGCATCCATCAGCGCCGCCTCATTCCAGGCCGAATCCTGGCCTAGCAATCGGAACTCCGCAATATAGTCCTGCAGGGGGCGCTTGCCTTGGCGGAGGTCTTTGATGCGCCTCGCTGCCGTCTGCACCCGGAGGGGGTCCTCAAACATGGTGCGCAGGTGTTGCAAAAAGCCCTGATAGTCCAGAAGCAAGGGGCTGTCTTGCAGCAACAGGGGCGTGGCCCATCGGGCGGCAGTGCCAGAGAGGGAGCTGATAATAAAAGCCACCCGAACCCGGTCATCCGGAAAATCCTCCGGCCGCATTGCCATGTACAGCTGGCACTGTCCCAAGAAGGCCGGGAACATTTCCTGCTGTCCAGAAAACTTATCTGGCATGTTCACTGGGCATCTTGGACGGGGAAGGGGAGCAGGTGGAGCTGCTACAGGAGCATTTCCCAAAGCAAGTTGTGCAGTTAGCTGTGCTACTTGCTGTTGCAGAAGTTGATTGGCCTCCAGCATCTGCTGTACCTGCTGCTGCAGCTGTTGGTCCATCGTGGGTTAACGATGGAGTTTTGGGTGACGAACAAGATGATCTGTCCCCCCCCTTCAGAGACCCACAAAAACACAGCCAGCCGAGGGTTAAGACTCACTTGGCACACTCTGCAGTTCTTATCTCAACCTTGGCAGCGATATGCACACCGTCTGCCAAGGACTTTATTGGTTTACACAAACAAGAAAATCACCTACGTAGCTTTGCCGTTCATCCAGCTTCCAAGACTACGAGGTTGCTCCGTTTGTTTAGCTGTGCAGTTAGCTTTGTTCGTCACGAACTTCGTGACCCATTGTACTGTCTTAAATAGATATGCTTCTGGGTGTGGTCCAGTGAGTCATGGATCCTATGACTCCAATCCAATGACTCAGGATTTCCTCATACGCCGCAGCTGCAGTACCCTTTTCTCTCGCCTTCTTTGGCGTGCGTCCAGGAATGACGTCTCTCCCTCACTCTCATCTGAGACACCTGTTTCCCCACTACTTGGCTCTCTTTCAGCTGGCACCTGAGCCGGTGCCAGAGGGGGAGGGCTGGGAGATCTGGCTGGCTCCTCTTCCTCCTGCTCAGAGTTGCCTTCCTCCAAAGGGATAGGCTCAGAGGACGGGGCCACAACACTCCATGGGCTCCTCAGCCGTCGCCACCAAACGCGGTACGGTCCGGGGCGCTGTTGGTACGAAACGCGGGGGTGCCGGCACTGTCGGTGGTTCCGGAAGAGCCCTACGGGGCTGTCGCCGTTGTAGGCGGGCATCGATGCGCAGGCATTGGGTCACCAGCGCGTCCAGGGTCTGTGGCGCCTCCACCCGAACCAGCTCGTCCTGCATCTCATCGCAGAGGCCGTCCTGGAAGGCATCCATCAGCGCCGCCTCATTCCAGGCCGAATCCTGGCCTAGCAATCGGAACTCCGCAATATAGTCCTGCAGGGGGCGCTTGCCTTGGCGGAGGTCTTTGATGCGCCTCGCTGCCGTCTGCACCTGGAGGGGGTCCTCAAACATGGTGCGCAGGTGTTGCAAAAAGCCCTGATAGTCCAGAATCAAGGGGCTGTTTTGCAGCAACAGGGGCGTGGCCCATCGGGCGGCAGTGCCAGAGAGGGAGCTGATAATAAAAGCCACCCGAACCCGGTCATCCGGAAAATCCTCCGGCCGCATTGCCATGTACAGCTGGCACTGTCCCAAGAAGGCCGGGAACATTTCCTGCTGTCCAGAAAACTTATCTGGCATGTTCACTGGGCATCTTGGACGGGGAAGGGGAGCAGGTGGAGCTGCTACAGGAGCATTTCCCAAAGCAAGTTGTGCAGTTAGCTGTGCTACTTGCTGTTGCAGAAGTTGATTGGCCTCCAGCATCTGCTGTACCTGCTGCTGCAGCTGTTGGTCCATTGTGGGTTAACGATGGAGTTTTGGGTGACGAACAAGATGATCTGTCCCCCCCCTTCAGAGACCCACAAAAACACAGCCAGCCGAGGGTTAAGAATCACTTGGCACACTCCGCAGTTCTTATCTCAACCTTGGCAGCGATATGCACACCGTCTGCCAAGGACTTTATTGGTTTACACAAACAAGAAAATCACCTACGTAGCTTTGCCGTTCATCCAGCTTCCAAGACTACGAGGTTGCTCCGTTTGTTTAGCTTTGTTCGTCACGAACTTCGTGACCCACCGTACTGTCTTATATAGATATGTTTCTGGGTGTGGTCCAGTGAGTCATTGATCCTGTGACTCCAATCCAATGACTCAGGATTTCCTCATACGCCGCAGCTGCAGTACCCTTTTCTCTCACCTTCTTTGGTGTGCGTCCAGGAATGACGTCTCTCCCTCACTCTCATCTGAGATACCTGTTTCCCCACTACTTGGCTCTCTTTCAGCTGGCACCTGAGCCGGTGCCAGAGGGGGAGGGCTGGGAGATCTGGCTGGCTCCTCTTCCTCCTGCTCAGAGCTGCCTTCCTCCAAAGGGATAGGCTCAGAGGACGGGGCCACAACAGCAGCCTCAAAATGCCCATGCTTAAATAGGAGGGCATAGAGCCGGTGCAGTGGGTGGCCACCCATGATTTCCACTACCGGTTCAGGCGAACCGGTCTGAACCAGCTGAATACTACCTCTATTTATGAAGATATTGAAGAATCCTGAGTGTAAGACAGAACCTTGTGGTACCCCATTGCTTCCTTCCTTCCATGTAGAAGAAGTAGTACCATTAAGGACTACTGCGCCAAGCAAACAGCCTCTTCTTCTCTTCAATGTACCTCGCACCTGAATATTTCTCCTTTTGTGTTTGCAAACCATGAGCCAAATATTTGAGAAAGCCAACTGTCACGAGTCCCTTTCCAGATGGAAAACTCACTTTGGAAGAAAAGATGGGACATTTATATATTTATTTAGCTGATTAATAAGCCTTCCGGCCCTTTGGGAGGAAGACACTTCTGGCTGGCTGAATATTATTGGCTTATATAAGCAGCTGTATTTTGGTTTGGAAGCTCGTCTAAATGGGAGAGAATCAGCAAAAAGAGTTATTTTCCTGTATGCTATCTGTTGTTAGCAGGCGTTGGAAATTTTCAGGGAGGGAAATAAAATGATAATTGCACTCTTAAAAAGTTCCTTAAGGGTTGAAAGCCACTATTGATGCTATACACCCTGTTTTCCCCAAAATAAGACATCCCCTGATAATAAGCTCAGTCGGGCTTTTGAGTGCATGGCAATAAGGCCAAGCACTTATTTTAGGGTTCAAAAAAAATAAAAAATAAGACAGGGTCTTATTTTGGGGAAAACACGTAGGGTGGCATAACACACACCTCCAATGGGGATAAAAAAAGCCCTAATCTCTCCCCCCTCCCATATATACAAACTTTCCTTCCTTCTCAAAATCTGTCTAAAGAGAATTTTAAAAAATATATCGGATTTGTAAATGTTTTGCAAGGACCCCATTGCTATGCTTGGCATCAGTGGTGGGATTCAAGTAATTTAACAACCGGTTCTCTGCCCTAATGATTTCTTCCAACAACCAGTTTGCCAAACTGCTCAGAAAGTGAACAACCGGTTCTCTCAAAGTGGTGTGAACTGGCTGAATCCCACCACTGCTTGGCATGGTCTCTTTGCCGAGATCTCCTTTATTAGAAAGGCTTAAATTGACAGAGGCCGTCCTCGGTATTCTTGCATCTAATGGGTAAAACTGGCCAGGTGGGAAGCCATGTTGCTTTAAGCCAAACAGAACTGTTCTGTGGAGAAGACATCTCTCAACAGTCGAGATCAGGAGATGAATAGCCAAGTCCCCATTGATTCAAAAAGGTAGGAGGCCTAGAATTGTGAACCTCTGTTTTCTCCTTGGATATAGGAATAAATCAACACAAATATAGCCAGGCTGAACCTGTGAAGCTTCTAATTTTACTGACGAGCAGCCCCCCAGCGCACATGTTCAGGAGTGCCAGAAACTGGAAGAGCTGTTCCTTGGTGTGCATGCGCGCGCTGGGAATCTGAGCTTCCGGTTTCTGGCATGCATATGCTTGCAAAGACCAGCTGCTGTGCCGGAAACCAGAAGCTCAGCTTCCCGGCATGCACATGCGTGCCAGGGACCTTCTCTTCCAGTTTCCAGTGCTCCCACATGTGCAAAGACCAGCTGGCTGGTGTGCATGTGCACACCGGAACCCGGAAGAGCAACAGTCAACAGCTGGCATGCCTGGAGAGATGGTTCTGCGTGCCACTTCCGGCATGCATGTCATAGGTTTGCCACCACTGGTCTAGGGCTATTTCATTAAGAATGACCACACAGAGTTGCTGTTCACAGATCGCAGACTCTCTTAACAGAAATGCAATAGGTTTTCAGTGCTTGGGAACTCATGAAAAAAAAAAAAAAGGTCCTTTGGACTATGTAGGAATGCAGATTTTCAATTTTTCAATTTTTTTTTTAAAAAAAAACATAAGTTATGGTTACCGTATTATGATGGTGGATTAAAACTTCTCGGTCTTTCAGCTTTATCATTGAGGATACAGTCTAAATTCTCCTTATCTACGGAGTTCAAATGATGCAGTTTAAAAACTGCTGTGAGCGCAATTTAAAAATTACAGTTCTTTTTTTTTTTTTTTTTTTTTTTTGAGGCAAGATTGTTATATTTCTAGTATTAAAGGTTGTAATTCCGTATTTGGAAGATGCTAGGAGAAAAATACGATGCTGACCCTTATTCATGTGAGGAAGTTACATCTTGGAATATAATCGCAGTCTGAAAATTGTAGAAAGAGACAGAGGATCCTAAAGGGAGGGAGGGAAGGAGGGGGAGAGGTGGGGGAGAGAGAGATGAATGTATGAACTAATTGGGGTATTAAGTCTTTAGATGAATTCCTAAGCAAGTCTTTAAACCTTTAGAACCACCGAAAGAAGGAAAGGGGTGGTCTAAAATTGCAAAATGGGAATATATTTGTTTGAAAACATTTATATTTTGGCATAATTTGGCTCAAATATATATATTAATATATTAATATACACTAGGCACTTTTTGGTAAACTGTCTAAAACTTGAAGTGTTTCTTGCCCCTCACAATCTATATTAAGATTTATTGATAAGGGAGAGGGGGGAGGGAGGTAATGGGGGGGGGGGATGCTAGCGTTTAATTTTGTGTAAAAGGTAAAATAAAACTATTTTAATAAGAGGAGAGGGGAGGGGAGAGAAGGAGAGGGAAGGGGAGGAGAAGGAAGGAGAGGGAAGTAGAGAGTGGAGAGGAGAAGGAGAGAGGGAAGGAGTGGGAAGTGAAGAAGAGGAGAGGGAGAGAAGGAGAGGAAAGGAGAGGAGAGGGAAGTAGGGAGGGGAGAGGAGAAGGAGAGGGAAGGAGAGGGAAGGGAGGAGAGGAGAAGGAAGGAAAGGGAAGGAGACGGAAAGAGATGGATTGTTGTAAATTGGAAAATGTAATGTATTATAAAGGAAAATGCATAATAAAAACATTTTAAAAAAAGATTTATTGAGAAGAAAGAGATGGGATTATAATGATCACAGAGACTATACTGTTTCCCATTTAAAACCAGCATGTGCTACGTATCTGTGCAGAAACTGTGTTGATCTTGGTAACTACCTTTTTGTGACCCAGTGGGGTTGTGGGACTTTTCAGTGATAATTGGAGAAGCTGTTTACTTAACAATCTTTAAAACCATTGACAGCCTGCCAACAGATTCTTAGAGTAGTATCTAATTCAAAGCAAACAGGACATATTCCCCGAGATTGGAGTGAGACTATAAATATCTCCATGTTTCACAAGGGAAATAGAGTAGATCTGATGAACTAGAGAGCTGTTAGCCTTTAATGCACTATTAGTAAAGTTTATGAACATATCTACACTGGACATTGCAGAATTGGTTAAAGGAAGTATCTTGTGATGACCCGAGGTGTGGCACAAAGGCAACACAGCCAGAGAACCAGTATGAGTCCCTGTATTGGCACCAACTTTGCCCCCAACATCCCGTTTACTCTCCGGCCTGGAGGAAAAACTCTCCCACAAACCTGCAGCAGCTTCTGGCTGCAGATCCTCCAGTCCAAGTGTTGTAAGCAGAATGACTGCAATCAATCACTCTAGCAGGGCAGGATAATGAGTCCCAGAAGTGAAGAATCAAGGCCAAAATTCCAGCAAGACAAGTACACAGAAGCACGACACTAATTCAAACAGTCAGGAGGAATGCCAGGAATGCAGGCCACAACTCTCAGCATTAGATGAATTCAGTGTTTGTTCCCGACAAACGTCCCTCCCAACTGTCTCTCCTTTAAACTCCATCCCCAGGTGTGCCTTGTGAAGGGAATCGGGGCCCTTTCCTTCCTCGTAAGCCATGCAACCCACGTTGCTCTCTTCTGCATTCTTCCCTGCCCTAGGAAAAGGAGGAGGGAGGCCTTGGTCTTCATCTGAACCCCCTCTCCCTTGTTCTACCTCTCTCCTGCTCTGCCCAGCCTGACTTTGCCTTTCCCCAGTTTCCTCCACAGCCAACTGAGCCACTCTCCCACTTTCTGTCAGCTGTTCGATGGGGGCATGACATATGACATCTATTGAGTAACAAAACAAACATTCTTCTTTTTAGGGGTTCCACCATTGATCATGTGCTGATTTTCTGACACCTACTTGAGAAATAAGGACATAAAGCAAAGAATGTATTATAGGTTGTTTTTGTATGTTTTAAATTGACTTTTGATTCTCTTTCAAGGCCAGTCTGGTAGAAGAAATGGAAAAATACTAGCATAGACAGTCATTTACTTTTTCTTATCCGGTGTGTCTGTATGAAAATTCTACAATCAGGTCAGATGGTGTTTAAATGACCCTATAATACATCATAAGAGAGTTGTATTTCAGGCCCTGCCATCATTTAATTTATTCCTAATCTCCTAACAGTGAATTTGATTGACACCAATTTACACCTGCCCCAGATTGTGGGCATTACTGTAGCTGCATTCTTATTTGCCAATGCTTGAGCAAACTTCATTTTGCCTTAGACCAGGGGTGTCAAACTCAATTTCATTGAGGGCCGCATCAGGGTTGTATTTGACCTTGGGGGGCTGAGGTGGGTGTGGCCAGGGTGGGCATGGCCAGCTCACCATCACTCATGTCGGGGGCACTCTGCCAGAGAAAATGGGCTCCTGAGCTCTGTTTTGGCTGCAACCCTCTGCCAGTGAAAACGGAGATTGGGAGGGTCGCACGCAGCCCTCCCAAGCTCTGTTTTTGCTGGCAGAGGCACTGAAGACTGGTCCTTTGCTGTTTTGAGGGCAGCCCCGTGGGCCAGATCAAAGTATCCAGTGGGCTAGATCCGGCCCCTGGGCCATGAGTTTGACACCCCTGCTTTAGACAAACTTTTAGAATCTTAGCTGACCAATGAAAAGAACAGGAGTTGATAATTAGCTGTGAGAATACTTTGGTTAAGTATTGTGGGTTTTCTTTCTTTTATTTTTTCTTTTTTGTTAAAAACAATGTAAGGGGACTGTTGAAGGGAAAAAAATAATTGAAAAGTTGCACCTACTACTTATTCTTGGAAGACTCTTCTATCATGCCAGTCAAAAACATCAAAGATGATTTGCATCAATGGGTTATTGAGTTTCTTTCATGCACGTTGCAAAGAGTGTACTAAAGTTCTTCAAGGCAACAGTAATGGGTCAAATTCTTTATTTATAATTAGGCATGCTTCCTAATTATAAATGTCTAGAATCAGTTCAAATAGGTTCCTATGATCAATTTCCAGATGTTTAAATGTATATCAAATACACCATTCTATTACCAATAGAACCATTGGTAGTAGAGCCAAAGACATATTTAACTATTGGCTCAAGGGACATTTTTCCCTACCAGGAAACTTCAGTGTCAGTGTTCTTGGTATCTATCAGTACTTGGAAAACTTGTCTCCCTCATGATCAGTTGCTATCCTTAGAAAACACCAAGCATTTCGAACAGTTAATGCTAGATTGTTTGATATTGAGCAAGATTTTACTGTCATGTTGTACTAGCTGGATACCTGTGCTTCGTTACTTAGGACCATTTTTCACACTTATGACCATTGTAGCATCCCCATGGTCTTGACAGACTCTCATTGTCATCATCGTCACTAACAAAATATATCTGGAGAAACGAAGACTGCTGCTGAGGCCCCGCCATGATACCCCCTATTCTGTGGTAGACCTGACCCTGCACTTTGAATGTTGGCATAAAATTTCCCTCCTTCACCTCTCTGGCTCCAAAAGACGCCATTTGGAAGCATCCGTTGGACTTCCAGGCAGCAGAAAGGCAGTCTTTTCCCTTTAACCGGTGTTACGGTAGAAGGAATGGATTTGTCTGAACTGAGGAGGTCAGTGTAAGAAGTGAGTTGGGGCTGGGACACTATGCAGGAGAAATTCACAATCCTTTGGCTCAGTGGTGGTCGGTGATTGAAACATAAGGGAATATCTCTCCCGCTGCCTTGAGTTCAAAAGCAGTTCTATAGGATGGAAGGCGTAGACATTTTGGTGAGGTAGCAACATTTAGTACTGTAAGGAGCCCCAGACGGCTCCTGAGTGAAGGAGTGGAACGTCTGCCATTTTGACCTGAGGTAACGGAATGTGAGGCAAGTGGCAGTTGGAACTTTTCAGGTGGGGAGGGAGAGTAGAACGTCTAACTCTTTAGCATCAGAGCATGTGAATATACTGTATATGAAATACTAATGATCGGATGGTCATTTCAAAAAATCCTTTCTTAGCGAACACCGAGAAACCAAGAGGAACATACACACCAAATTTCAAGTTTGTAGGCTTTACCGTTCTGGAGATTTCGTGATGAGTGAGTGGATTTTGCTTTTATATAGAGAGATTAAGAAGTATGTAGATAAATATTCAATTAGCTTTTTTTAAAAAAGCCAAACATAGTGATCTCTCTGTACATCATTTTTTCAGGCAAAATTGCTTTCTCCTGTGGTTCAACTTCCATAGAAATTGTGTTTTGTTCTAGTCTTTGTATTGTGAAGCTAGCCATCAAATTTTTATTTTCTTCTTGTGTAAACATATCAAGATGGTCTGGTCTATTTTCTCTTATCTCTCTTTTATCAGATAGCATACAATGTACCTAAACTGTGTGTGACAGCAATTAAACTGCAAATCACTGCAGAACTAGATCTGGGCTAATGCAAATAAAAATAAATACATAAATGAAAATCATGGCATTCAGATAAAATGTATGTGTTTTTTTTATTAGAATGTTATGCATGGTTTTAAACTGTTTAAATGTTATGCATGGTAATTTTGCTGTTCATTCTTTTTTTTTAGCTATTCAGATTATTGATTACATAAATCTTTGCCTAAGTAGGTATCGTTAAATTGGGTAATAGTTATTTGCAACAGCTTCGGAATAAGTTGTCGGAATATTCCATGTTAATAAATCAGTGATTAAGTTTCATAAAGACCATTAGGCACTTTTACTGTGATATTTTGATAAGGTTGACACTCTATATATATATATATATATATATATATATATATATGTTTTCTGAGGTTTTCGCGGGTGTTCGTATGTAGGTCTTTGGTTATTCGGGTCTTCTCCCGCGTAGAATTGGAAGTACTTTGGAAATACTTCCAATTCTACGCGGGAGAAGATCCGAATAACCAAAGACCTACATATATTTATTGGACATGTTGGAAAATATTTAAATTGAAAGAATTGAATATATGGAAAGGTTAATCCATCTTGGTCTGGACCATCAAAGTTGAATGCTGTGTTTTATAAGCATTATATTTTTGTCCTAAGTCCTTGCATTCTGTTTATGTTTCCTTTTTGGAATTTTTAAAATTATTTTTTTACTCATTGGGAATCAGGCAGCTTATAAATTGATTGATTGATTGATTGATTGATCAATCGATTGATGGATTGATTGCCATATAAAGGTAGACCCCAACTTACGACCACAATTGAGCCCACAATTTCTGTTGCTAAGTGAAACATATGTTAAGTGAGATTGCCCCATTTTACAACCTTTCAGAGTTGTTAAGTGAATCACTGAAGTTGATAAATTAGTCAAGCTGCTGTTAACTGAATCTGACTTCCCCTTTGACTTTGCTGGCCAGAAGGTCGCAAAAGACACTGCAACCGTCATAAATACGAGTCAGTTCCAAACCTCTGAATTTTGATCACATGACCATGGGCATGCTGCAAAAGTCATAAGTGTGAAAACTGCTTATAAGTCACCTTTTTCACTGCTGTCGTATCTTTGAATGGTCACTAAATGAACTGTTATACATTGAGAACTACCTGTACTAAGCAATTAAAAAAAATAACAACCTCCCAGGAAATAATTTATGGAAAGCTCTTTCGTTCATGTGAAAGGGCAAACATAGAACCTGAATGCCACTCTTTAAAGCAGCCATATTTTTTTTTCCTGAAGTTTGGCAGGTTCTCCTTTCCAACATCTTTCTGACTCTGTGCAAAGAATAACAGGCTTGGAGCAGGTGCTGAGAAGTGTGACAAATATGCCCCATGCGCTGAAACAATGACTGGAATTGAATCTGAAATATCATTGTTTTGTTCTGCCCAATTATTGGCAGATGTTTCTTTGGAGAAGGAAATTTAGTTGATTTTGGATTGCTGAACTACAAATCGGTACTGCTCTGGTTGTCTTCCACATCTTTCTCCTAGTCTATACCAGAGGTGTCAAATTTGCATCATCACGGTGGCGTCATGTGACATATCGGGACTTTTTCCCCCCTCAGTAAACTGGGCATAGGCATGGCCAGCGTGTGATGCATCGAGCCTGCAAGCTGAGAGTTTGACAGCCCTGGTCTATACAGATACCATAGCAGTTGTTAAATGTGATTGTAGAACATAGATGTAAGTGTTCTATAACAATTACAATTTCATCCCTCGCAGAGAAGACAGGTGAAAAGGGAGATAAGGTAGAATGGAATGGAGTAACTTGCCACAGCCATCTCGCCATAGCCAACTCACCACAACCAATTTACCACGGCTACCTTACCACGGGATAAGTTGCCACGGACAACTCGTTGTGGGAGAATTCAACAATTCAGTCGAATTGCTTAAAATAATTCAAAAATTATTTTATTTTTTGTCATTCACATTTCATTTTCTCCCTCCTTTGGCATTCTTCCTTTAATGATTCTGTTCCACTATTTCTTTGATATTAATGAAACTCTTGTCCCTCCGGTGAGTTGTCCCTGGGAAAATTGGCCATGGCAAGTTGGCCATGGTGAGTTGGCCATGGAGAGTTGGCCGTGGCAAGTTGGCCGTGGCGTTGGCTGTGGTGAGTTGCACGGTAGATAAAAATAGATGATTTTTAAAAATTTAAATCAGATTTTTTTATTTAAATCAGATTTTTTTTATTTTTATCAAATTTATTTTTTAAAAAATGCTTTTGGAGTAAAGATCTATCTAAAGATACTTTTCTATTTAAGATATATTAATAATTTAGTGTATTCAGCATGAAATGGAGCTTAGTTATATAGCATGAAGCTGTATTTACACTTTTGGTAAACTCATTCAATGAATCCAAGCACTGCAAGCTAAATAGGAACCCATCATTTTGTTTGCAAATAATAATATTAAAGATTCTAACTACCAGCAAGAATGAGTCCCTGCATTTAAAGAGCACCTGTCATTTCAGATCCATCATGGCAGCCCCTGTTAGCGGGAATCCACTCACCTGCTGCCCACCATGTCCCTCACCTTGTTGTGTCACTGCCACATCACCAGCCATCCCATTAAAGTGAATGGGACTGTTGGTGAGTCAACAGTGGGTCAGTGGAGGAGCCACTACGGGACAGAGATGACAGTTGCTCTTTAAAAATTATGATTTAAATCAAATTGATTTAAATCAAATTCACCCTGGCAAGTTGTCATAGACCCAAGGTAGAATTTTAACATAGAAAAGCATCAAGCAAAGGAGAGAGAGAGCTAGAGAGAAGAAAACATTAGGAGTTCATTGTATCTTAGAAAAAAAAGGGTTTAGAAATGAGAGAGAACATGCAATACTCCCAAATATATTTGGAATTATAAATAGTAGCCCAGGTCAAATAAGAGATAAAGCTGAAATGAAAACAACAACAACAGCAGATAACTGTCCAGTCTAACATGTAAATTTCTCACTTCCAGATATTCTAGTCTTTAATAGGTAAAGCTTCCCCGTAGCTTAAACAGTCTTACTAGGCCCACATAGCATGTCCTGGACACATATTGGCTTCAGTTCATGACGAAGCAATTTTTATTTCAGGTTTCAAGTCCACAGATGTTTATTCCATTTAACAGGGAAGAAAGAAAGAAATCTCATTGGGGCGTAGCTTGCAGCTGTACATTTACATTTCTTTCTGCAAAGACTGCAGATCTCTCTTCAAAGGCAGGACAAGGAAAATAGCTGATTAGTCCAACTTTGCTGGTCTTTTTCTTCAAAAGCCAATCAAGCATCAAAGGAAGGCAGCCCAGCCTTTCCTTTTGTGCTAATTGGGAGGAAGAGGCAAGATATCATACATACAGTATCTCGAATTGACACGCCTAACCAAGGGTTAAAATGAATAGTCTCATTTGGTCTCCAGACACAGATGTTTTGAGTGACTCTGAAATCTGTGCATCATCAGGCATTGCACGGTGCTTAATGGATTTTACGATTGTTGCCTTTTCTGAATTAAATATAGAAGTAGATTTTGCACGGGTGTGTGGCAGCATAGTGTTGCCTTTTCCGTCCCATGGAAAGATGATGGTTTTAAAAAAAACACTCCATATGCCAAAATAACCTCACACGCAAGTCCTTTGCGAAGGAAACAAACCCTTTGCTTTTTTTTATGTTTTGTTTTTTTCTGGAGACACTTTCTGTAAGTTAGACGGGGAAGTAAAAAAAAAAAGTCAATAAATCCTGAAAGAAGCTGCTGACAGGCTGCATGGTTGTGTCTATTAAGTCACCAGAATTTATTATTTAACAATGCTTATACTTTTATATATATATATATAGTATTGGGACAATTCCCTTCGGTGTTTTCATTTATTTTCCATTTTAAAAAAATATAAACATTTCATCTCTCCTTAAGCAATGTGTTGTCTGGGTACAAATATTTCTGTCCAACATCCTTCCGCAAATTATATACATTGAACAATTATACCTTGTGTAACTCTTCATTTCCTTCATAACATATCTTCTAATAAAAATACAAATAACGTTAAACATGATTATTCTCAACATACTCATGTTATCAATTGCCATTTTATTCTTATTTGTATCTTAATGTATTTTCTATTCTTCTTATTGTCTTCTTCCTTTATTTCCAGTTTCCTTTTTTATACTCTAACCATTGGTAAAATGGTTCCCCTATCATATAATAATCAGTTTATTCTTTCTCCTTAATTCTAGTGTTAGGCTATTCATTTGTGCACATTCTTAATATTTTTCTTAATCACCTTCTCTTCAGTAGGAATCTCTTCACTTTTCCAATATTGTGCAAATACAATTCTAGCAGATGTTAATACATGAATAATTAAATATATATTTTCTTTGTTATAAGTTTCAGGCAAGAACCCCAACAAAAATATTTCTGGTTTAAACTCAATACATTGTTTTATCATCTTTTCCAACCATATCTTTATTTTTGACTTGCATCGTTGAATGGGACCTGATGTATACATGCCTCTTAGAAACAAGAGACGCTGATTGGAAACAGATTTAGCAATGTTGCTTTCCTACAAAGAGCCCAAGAGCCTTTGCCGCTCCTTTAAGCCTTACAGGAGGGGCCAATAATTTCCAGGCCTTACTCCCGAGTTGTTCCTTTTGCTTTAGCTGCTCTTGCCTTCTGGCAGCTCTGTGCATGTGTGCACTAGGAACAGGCTCCTCCTGTTCCTCTACCTCTCTGCTGTCTGACTCTGGAGGCTCTGGAATCCATGCATCACTCCCAGACGGCCCTGGCCCCATCTCTGCCTCTGATGCAGAGCCCTCGTCCAGACTCCAGGACTGGTCCATGTTCCTCCCCAGCCTCCTCACTGTCCGACTCCACTGCCAGCTCTCCAGACTGCTGGTAGACCGCAACTCTGAGTTTACAAGGGCTGAGTCAAGAAATTTACACAAAGGATTTCAGACTTGGGATCAGGCATCAGAAAATATTTCAGAGGTGACTCTGAAGTTTGGGATTTTAATAGGTAAATAAATTCCATTAATTCCAAAGGAAATGACTCTTCAATAGCACATTGATTCATTCCCCAATGCCCAGCCATCTCAAAACCAATAGAACAACTGCAGAGAGAAAGTTAAGAAGACACAATTCATAAAAGGGTTAGTTTTCTCTTAAAATGTCAGCCTTTGACATACTTCTTAACAATCATTTTTGCTCATTCCCTGTAATCCATCTTTAGAGCTTATGTTCTGCAAAATAAGTAAACTACATATTGGAAAATAACAAGCCTCATATTCTGATCCACCAAACTGATATCCCGTTCAATACCAAGTATTATATATCTTCAAGAAATATGCATAATCGTGAGTCTTCCATATTAATTTTGCTTCCAACCACAAAAATGGAATGAGGGGATCCTTACAGTAAGATTCAGATATGCGTGAATCTTTCCCATGCTGTTTTAGACATTTGGTTCTATTTAGATCAAAAGTTTTTGCTATAGTTTAGCAGCAGGAGAGTTTGGGTGAAAGACCCACTGTTGTTTATTAGTTACCTGAACTTCACAAGGGAAACTGTAGATATTGCCCATACCTGATGGAGCTGTGGAAAGTCTGTTCCAAAGAGACAGTTAAATCCAGCAGGGTCAAATTGGTAAATTGAAGAGTTGACTGTAGGGAGCTGAATGAAGTTACAAACCCATTTTATGCAATGACAGCATGGTTCAGGACCATGGACAGTAGCAAGTGTCCCTTGAAGTTTGATATTCTTGCCATCCACAAGAGAAACATCGTGCTTCAGAGCCATTTCAAGTTAATCAATGCTTTGCCATCTACTGGGTGACTCATCACTAGCTGATTCAGCTGTTTAATGGGCCCTTGTGTGATTTGTCATTAAAGCTTCTGCTTGGTGTTTATTGTTCAGATCCAGGATGGCAAAAATGCATACTCGCAGGCTTGCCAAGGACCATTTTTCCCCCCACTTCTGAACTAGAAGCCTTACTTTAATGAGTATTTAGCTGGATCAACAAATTGCCTTCAAAGTGAATGTTTGAAACAGGTATTTACAGGGGCCCAGCAGCTGTGTAAAATAAACATTATTGTTTGCTTTTTGCACATAGAGGAAAATGTCACGCCAGCATTTTATCTTAATTTTACGTTCGGTCCCAACTAACTAACCAGGAGGATAATTCTACAGAGCTTTTATTCTCAGATAAAAGGAAAGAAAAAATAATAAAGTAAAATCCTAACCATTCCTTCCCGGAGGGGGCAGGAGAAAGTCAAAAGCTATTTTAAATTTTGCTAACCTGCAGGAAGACACCTGTCCTAAGATGGTGTCTGACTTGGCAGGAAGAGTAGAAAAGTCTGGGTAACTGCCAGGTATTCTCCTGCAGGAGTACTTGCTTTCTGTCATCCCAACATTAAACAGAATTAAAAGGAAATTAGATCAGCAGGTGATGTATAGCACAAACATACTGCACCACTGAAAGGTTGTCTTAGAAATTCCTCTTAATATGGTGGGAAAATTTGCAGGACCCAATAAACCAGAAATTGGTGGCAAAGCAGACTAAGTACTGTTAAGTAAAGCCAGCTGCCTGCAATTACTGCAAGTTCGAATCTCCCCAGGCTCAAGGTTGACTCAGCCTTCCATCCTTTCAAGGTAGGTGAAATGAGGATCCAGATTGTGGAGGCAATAAGCTGATTTTGTATAAAAAAGAACACCAGTTGGGATGGGGGTGGGGGCGAAAGCCCTACTAAGCAGGTATATACAAAAGTATGAAGGCTATTGCTTAACGCATTGTAAGCCGCCCTGAGTCGCTGGAGAAGGGCGGCATATAAATTAAATTTTAAAAAGAAAAGGAAAGGGAAAAAAAAGAAATTGACTGTCTAAATTTTATGAGATTTGGAATTTTCAAACCCTTTCAGGAGGCTAATGGAGAATCCGTGAATTGTACAGGCTCATCGCAGCTCTGTATTGTCTTTAGATTTAAATTTACTCCCTAAGTGGGCTAAAAAGTAGCTGATGTCCATTTTAATAAGTGAATCCCTTCAAAGAAAAGACCTTCAAAAGCAACTGGCTGTATTCTGCAACATTTCAAGGTTCTAATAATACACGGTATTCAACTTGGCTAGAATAATCCAGTCCATTCATAAGAGTCTGGATTTAGTAGAGCCTAGATATAATTAAGGGTATCTAAAGATAGATTCATAAGTCCAAAAGGGCAAGTCAAGTTAATTAAAGAACTAATATGTTATAATAGGAGGCCTGCATCTCTGAGCTTTCTGTCCACCTAATAAAAGAGTAAAATGAATATTTGTTTTGTTTCTATGGAAAGCAAATTAAAGAGGATAACCCAAGAGTCTTCCAATCAAGAGAAAACACATACAAAACAAGGGACAAGTCAGCTTGTGGGGGTTTTTTTCCCTAATGCCCCACTGGATCACAGGGCAAAAAGTTACAGAGAATCAGAGGTGGGTTTCAGCAGGTTCTGACCAGTTCTGGAGAACTGGTAGCGGAAATTTTGAGTAGTTCAGAGAACAGGTAGTAAAAATTCTGACTGGCCACGCCCCCATCTATTCTCTGCCTCCCAAGCCCCAGCTGATCGGGAGGAAATGGGGATTTTGCAGTAATCTTTTTTACTAGTGATTTAAATCGTGATTTAAATCGACTTGATTGAAATCAAATCCACCCTGCTCAGCCCTATAACACATTTTTCTTCTCCTTTCTTGAAGGACACTGTAGCATGACCTAGTCCTGTGATGGCGAACCTATGGCACGCATGTCAGAAATGGCATGCAGAACCCTCTTTGTGGGTATGTGCACTGTCGCCAGTTACTCTTCTGGTTTCCGGCACTCATATGCACACTGGCCAACTGGGTTTCACAGGTGCTGGAGCACCAGAAAATGGCCTGAAAATGGCCTGAAAAATAGACAAAAACAGCCAAAAAACATGTCATGTTTCAGGCCGTTTTCTGGGCTTTTTTCCAGCTGTTTTTGGACCATTTTTCAGACCAAAAACAGCCTGAAAAAGGCCAGAAAATGGCCTGGAAAACAGCCCAAAAAACACATGCGTGCGCCAGGCAGCTGGTCTTCAGAATTCCAGCAATCCAGCGTGTTCTGGTTTGGACACTCGGTGCTGAAAAAGTTCGCCATCACTGACCTTGTTCATGTAGAGAGAAGATTTGGTTGAGTTCTGACAAGATAAGCTCTAGTGAGGTCTACTGATCTCTGCAGGATAATATTACGGACATAGTTAATTCTTCCCATAATATTAACAGGACTGAGAGATGTTAAATCCCCAGTAGGCTTAGGAGATGGATTATAAACTTTCCTTCCAGCTTGCACATATGTATGCTATAACTAATACTATAACTGCACCGAAGCTCCATAGCAAATAGCATTTATTCCTGACCTCATATATTCTTGACTTTGTGCATAGAAAAATAATATAAATTGAGTATAGGCATGGAAGTTGAAGATTTTTCCCTCTTACGAAATGACATGGATATCATGATGGAGCAATTTTGAGCTTTGTTAGTAGAGGGAAGAAAAGAATAGCATTTTTAAGTTTCTTTCAGGGATCTGTATGAATTTCTTCAGTTTAATTTATATTCTGAACCAGAACGTGAAATATTAGCATATGCACAGATATCAAAGACAGAAATATGAGATTTTATTATATCTCATAGTTTTAACTTTATATTTCTTTTATATATTTCCTTTTCTGTAAGTAACCAAACAATTCTGTTTTTTATTCCCTCCCCCCTTTTGTTCATTTTTGCTTTTAATCATTTTGCTAAATTATTATTATTTTTTAAAAAAGAGAAACTAGCTGAGGAACATTTTCCCCCCCAGTGATCTTGTTCTTTTATATTTCAAAAAGTGCTTTACAGAGGTCACAGCATAATCATATAGAGTAATCAGGTTTCTAGCAGCTGTGTTTCTTTCCCATAAAATGTTAAGCTTTCCAGATATCACCTAGCAAAACAAATTATAGGATAGGAGGGTTTTGGAGGGTGGGGGAAGAGCTGAACATCTGTTACAGATTGGAGGGAAAAAAAGTTTCTGGTTTATGGGATATTTGCCAGGAAATAAAGACAGTAATTCTTTTTTGAAAACAAAACAACTTGAAATGTATGTCTTCAAAAATATATTTCATAGGCCTTTTCGGCTTTTTAAAACGTTGCTTCAAGGTTAATTGTTATGAGCATTTGTTTGCAAACATTTATTTTCGAGGTTAATTGTTATGAGCATTTGTTTTGCAAACATTTATTTTCTAGCTACTGAAATATTTTCAGCTTGATTCTTTCCTGTTGCCTTTATAGATCTACCCATCCACCCATCGCCTCCTGCTGATGATAATTTATGAATTTTGGATTGTTGTCCTACTTGGTATTCTTTGCAGAACATACAATAGTGGCCAAAATTGTGGAAACCTTTTGGGAAAAGTGTTTTTTTCTAAAACTAGCTAATAACACCACTTTTTTTTTAGTAGTATCATAAAATTATATATCAATGGAAAGATAATTTAATCAAGAATGTAATGACATAACATTTATGAAGGATTTGCTATTAGAATATCCTTTTATGAAGGATTTGCTATTAGAAAAGCAGTTACAGTATAAAGAAGAAAAGTGAAACATGTAGAAAAAAATGAGATAATGCAAAAATTATCACCATAGAAAAAATGAGATATACAAAAATGATTCCCATGTCAGTTAATACTTAGTTGGGTAACCTTTAGCATGAATTACGGCCTTACAACCAAGTCTTTTAGTTCTGCAGCTGTTATCATGTGAAACCAAGATTGAATTATTGCTTCTATGAACTGGGTTTTATTGCTGGGTTGCTTTTTTTTTTTTAATTACATTTATATGCTCCCCTTCTCTGAAGACTCAGGGTGGCTTACAATGTGTTAAGCAATAGCCTTCATACTTTTGTATATTTATACAAAGTCAGCTTATTGCCCCCACAAACTGGGTCCTCAATTTACCTACCTTAGAAAGGATGGAAGGCTGAGTCAATCTTGAGCCTGGTGAGATTCGAACTTACAGTAATTGCAGACAGCTGAACATTAATAATAGGCTTTAGTCTGCTGAGCTATCCAGGCTCGGCTTCTCACTAACAAGTTTCTTTAGTTGGCTCCATAGATTTTCAATTGGGTTAAGGTCTGGGCTATTCCCAGGCCATTCCAGCAGTGGAATAGGATTATCTTGAAACTGACTTCTGACTTCCATTCCCCACCATCCAGTCAGAGCTGAAGAAGCTTCTTGGATGAGAAGTTGAAATGTCTTCAAAGAAAAACCCAGGAAGTTCAGTTGCCTCTTGAAAAAGCACCTTTTTTTAGAAAGGCAACTGGTTTTTTAAAAGGCAACATCAGTTATCCAATCTGCTGCTTTTCCTTCTGTCATTCCTACATACCATTATATCACTTGAGTGTCATGGGCACTGTTGTGGTCTGCCCGCAGCCTGCGGAGCTGGCAGCGGAGTCAGACAGTGAGGAAGCTGGGGACAACAATGGGCCAGTCCTGGAATCTGGGGAAGGCCCAGATGAGGGCTCTGCATCAGAGGCAGAGATGAGGCCAGGGACCTCTGGGAGCGATGCATGGACTCCGGAGCCTCCAGAGGCGGACAGCAGAGAGGCAGAGGAACAGGAGGAGCCTTTTCCTAGTGCACGCATGTGCAGAGCTGCCAGAAGGCAAGAGCAACTAAAGCAAAAAGGACGACTCGGGAGTAAGGCCAGGAAATGATTGGCCCCTCCCATAAGGCTTAAAACAGCAGCTATGGCTCTTGGACTCTTTGTAGGAAAGCAACGTTGCTAAATCTGTTTCCAGCTGGCGTCTCTTGTTTCTGAACTCCGTGGAGCTTTGCCAAGAAAGGCCTTTGGCAGGGTGCCAAAGAAGATAAAGGTTTGTGATAAACCCGAAGGACTTTTTCTGAAGGACTTGTTTTGGAATTAATTTGGACTAAGCTGGAAATGAAGTAATTCTCAGCTGTTATAATAAAATAGCTTTGTTTGGGACTAATTGTGTCTTGTAATAACTACTTGGGCCTAGGTGACAACAGGCACTGCCTTCTTTGGATAGGATTTGGGATGATGTCCCAAGTGCTGGTCTTAATCTTTAAAATCCTACATTCCTTGGTTCTTAGGTGTCTTCAGATGGCCTCCATATAGAACCAACCCATCTTGCATTTTTTAAAGATATATTTTTATTGTTTACACATGAAGATATTGAATACAGTGTAATTGTCCTGGCATTCCACTTACCATATAACAAAAGTAAAAACATTACTGTTAATAGCAGTAGGATTCAAATCCTGTCACTACTGGTTTGTTCGTGGGTGTGTGCACACTCATGTGTGTGCATGATGCTTCTGCACATGCGCAGAGATGTCCGGGCAGGTGGGCGGAGCCTCCTACCGCTACTGGTTCTCCCAATCTGGGACGAACTGGTAGCAACACCACTGATTGTTAAACATTTTAGCCAATCTTGCTGGGGGCAGATGCCACCTATAGAACATTTTATAGAGATGTTCCTTATACGATGTGGCCATTGTCAGTTTCCAGTTTCTATTCCAAAGCTTATGTCATTTATCCAATTACATATTATATCCAAAGTATTTGGCCCTTATTATCATCGTCCCTTTAACTTGTTATTCTTCTATTTTATAATCTAATAATAATTGTGTAATATCCTTATCAATTTGTCATCAGTCCCCACTAATATCTTGTCTACTGTTGTTAGTTCTCTATAAAACCCCCATGTTTTCACAACTGTCACATAACATGATTGTATCTGCAGGTCCGACGAGCACTCTAATTCCACCCCTTGGTCTTTTAGTTCTAATCTGGTTTTCAAGTCACCATTCTCATTTATGCTTGTCCCATCTTGTATGCTTGTCCCATGTAGGGATGTTGACAGGGGTGAAATCCAGCAGGTTCTGACAGGTTCTGGAGAACCGGTAGAGGAAATTTTGAGCAGTTTGGAGAACCAGTAGCAGAAATTTTGAGTAGTTCAGAGTAACATTCACGATTGTTGAATTTTCTGTCCTTATGTCTGTGCAACTGAGTTGTAGAAATTACATTAATCGTGAGCTTTCTGTTTCTGGCTTTGCTACGCTGCTACTGTATAAAAGGCTAGTTTTTAAGGCCAGAACATTTAAGTGTAGGGGTGACATCAGGGGTGAAATCCAGCAGGTTCTGACAGGTTCTGGAGAACCGGTAGCGGAAATTTTGAGTAGTTCAGAGAATCGGCAAATACCACTTCTGGCTGACCCCAGAGTGGGGTGGGAGTGGAGATTTTACAATATCCTTTTCCCCAGGAGTGGGGAGGGAATGGGGATTTTGCAGTCTCCTTCCCCTGCCATACCCACCAAGCCACACCATGTTTGCCAAGCCACGCCCATAGAACCAGTAGTAAAAAAAATTGAATTTCACCACTGGATGTTCAGAATTTCCTATTCAGGTCAGTGAAAATAGAGAGAAAAGCCCAAAAGTAGTGATTTTTCCATGGAGGATCTTTTCTAGCATCCCACCAGAGATTCAGAGAAGTTCTACAGTGAAATTGTTGAGGAAAGCTTTGAAGATTTAACTCTCCCACAGGACATTTAGAACATTATGGTGGATATTATTCATTTGGAGTTAGCACCTTGGTTTTTACTCTTTTTTGTTTTTTATCAAATGCTGTGTTACTATGCTGCAAATCGCCCGCAGTCCATCCTAAGTATTTACTCCCAATGCATAAACATGAATTACTAAGGAATTAATTTTTTATTTGTTGGCCAAGAAGAAGGATATGTAAGCCTTCATTAGAAAGAGAGGGAGAATAAAGAAGAGACAGATTAGGGTTATGTGAATGTGCCACTTTGCACATTTATGGTTTTCAGGGAGAAAAAAGATAAAATAGCATAGAAATGCTGGATATTCATGCCGTGATCGATGGCACTGTTCTGGATCACTTGATTTGTAAATGGCACAAACATACAACTTCAGTGTATCTGCTCTTCCTTTGTTGTGGCCTGCCAGTGGCCTGCGCGGATTGTGGCTAATCCGGCGCTCGAGTCGGACAGAGAGGAGGCTGAAGAACATGTGGTGCGAGAGGCAGAGATTCAGCTAGGACCTTCAGATTCTCCAGAGGCTCCTTCAAGTGAAGAGAGTGAAGTGGAGGAGCCTCTTCTCAATGCTCGAGCATTCAGGGCTGCCAAAAGGCAGGAGTTGCTACTCAGGAGGAGATCTCCTCAAGAGTAAGGCTTGGGGCTAATTGGCCACTCCCTTAGCCTATTTAAGTTTGCACGCAGATGGCAAACATTGCAGGAAACAATGTGTGTTCGTTCAGTCGTTCGTTGAGCATAGCTTAGGATCTGGGTATCTATGAGACTGCCTTCTGCCACTGATAGCCTCCGACCAGCCAGTTCGGTCTCACAGAGAGGGACTCCTCAGGGTGCCATCAGTCAAATTATGTTGACTGGCAACACCCAGGGGGAGAGCCTTCTCTGTGAGGGCCCCCGCCCTTTGGAATGAACTGCCCACAGAGATACGTAGGATCCCCAACCTCCATACCTTTCACTGTGCCCTCAAGACCCTGCTATTCCATCAGGCGGGGCTGGCCATTTAAATGAATTTTAATTAGGTATTTTAATTCTGGAGTTTTTAACTAAATTGAGCCAATGCTTAATGCATTGTAAGCCGCCCTGAGTCTCCAGAGAAGGATGGCATATAAATTATTTTTTTAAAAAAATTGTTTAATATTTTTAAATTTTAAATTTATGGTGTTTTGTGTTTTTACTTTGGCTGTGCACTGCCCTGAGTCCTGCGGGAGAAGGGCGGTATAAAAATATGATTAAATAAATAAATAAATAAATAAATAAATAAATAAATAAATAAATAAATAAATAAATAAAAAAAATAAGCGGATGGGGACCGCTTGTCTAGGATGCTCACCCTTTCCCAGTTGAAATGATAGCTTACATCTGTTTGTGTACAGATAGCCCTCAATTTAAACAGTTCATTTAGTGACCAGTTCAAAGTTACAACAGCATTGGAAAAAGTGGCTCATGACCAGCCGTTGCAGCATCCCCGCGGTCACGTGATCAAAATTGGATACTTGGCAACTGGCTCATATTTACGATGGTTTGCAGTGACCCGTGAATCATGTGATCCCCTTTGGCGACCTTTTGACCAGCAAAGCCCATGGGGACGCCAGATTCACTTAGCAATGGGGTTACTAATTTACCAGCTGTAGGGATTCACTGAAAACTCTGGCAAGAAAGATTGTAAAAACTCACTTAACAAATTTCTCACCTAGCAACATAAATCTTGGGCTACTTAAGATGTTTTATTTGACTTTTCTTGGTTTGTGTGCTCTGGTAACCCCATGTGATTGTCATGACGTGACGCTTCAAGCACCACAAAGCTCACTACAGCATAAACAGCACAAGCTATACACAAGGATGACACTGCCATACACCAAAAACATCTCAGAAACAACCAACAGACTATTGACAATTTCCTTTTTACATAGGGAGTGCCAAATGCCAAGGAAGAACGGATGAGTCAAGAAAAAGTCACAATTCAATAGAGTTCCTGAAATTCTAGAAAGAAAGAAGCCAGAAGTTGTTGTTGTTAGTAGTGAAGTCGTGTCCAACACATCGCGACCCCATGGACAATGTTCCTCCAGGCCTTCCTATCCTCTACAGGTCGTAGTCCATTTTAGCTCACACCGACTGCTTCAGTGACTCCATCCAGCCACCTCATTCTCTGCCGTCCATTTCTCCTTTTACCCCCGGTCTTTCCCAGCATTAGGCTCTTCTCCAGGGAGTCCTTCCTTCTTATTAGATGGCCAAAGGATTTGAGTTTCGTCTTCAGGATCTGGCCTTCTAAAGAGCAGTCAGGGTTGATCTCCTCTAGGACTGACCGGTTTGATCACCTTGCAGTCCAAGTGACTCACAGGAGTCTTCTCCAGCACCAGAGTTCTTGAGCCAGAAGTATAGATGCCAAAAATCAGTGGATGGAAGCAAGTATAGAAACGTTTGTTAAAAAATAATGAACGGTTTGGGGTAAATTCACATTTTTTCTTTTTTTTTATCTCATGCCTTTAATTGGTTTGCCAGGCTATTTCTTAACTCCTTTCTGACCTCTACCTAACATTGCTTACCTTGAAAAGGAATAGCTGGAGAGTAAATGTGTTTGTATAATATTGATTTTCATCCATTCAGACTCTTTCTTCTCTTTAGCCACAGTAAGTTAGCAGGAAACAAGTGGAAGCGATGTGTTCAGCTGTCAAATTTCATTCTGATGTCCCTGAGTTTAATGGGCTATAAGGAGATGCCTTAAAAACAGCCCATTGCATCTAGCATTGCCTCTTTTGTACTGTTCAGGCATCACTCCTTGATTTTTTTCCAATCCCGATATATTTCTTCTGTGAAACAGGAGATTGAAAATCAAGCTTTGTTTAATTCCCCAGGCTTTGAGCCACGGATGGTATTCACTTACTTTCCCTACCAGTTCGCAAATGTGAGTGCGTGCACCCGCATTTTATTTATTTATTTATTTATTTATTTATTTATTCATTCATTCATTCATTCATTCATTCATTCATTCATTCATTCATTCAACTTATATACTGCTCTTCTCCCCAGCGGGAACTCAGGGCGGTGAACAACCAGACTTAAAACACATATAGTACAAAAGTTAAGAAAAAACTAAAATAAATTAAATCATTGGCATTACCAATTGAAAATCCCAAATCTACAAAATCGAAAAATTCCCAATTTAAAACCCAAGCTCAGTAAATTTGAAAATTTAAAATCCCCATTAAAACCATTTAAGCTAGGCTGGCTTGTTGGAAGAAATAAGTCTTCAGGGCCTTTCGGAAAGCGTGAAGGTCCGGGATCCGTCATATTCAAGGGGGTAGCTCATTCCATAGGTCGGGTGCCCCCACAGAGAAGGCTCTCCCCTTGGGGGCTGCCAGCCGACATTGCTTGGCCGACGGTACCCTGAGGAGGCCCTCTCTGTGCGAGCGTGTTGGCCAGTATGCTTCACTAGCATTTGCCAAATTTGCGCATGCACGGTCTTTGTTGCATGCACTTTGTGGGCGCGCATGCACCCAGTTTCAAAAACATATCTAAATAGGACGGCATAGAGCTGGGGTGGGTGCCATCCATGATTTCCGCTACCAGTTTAGGAGAACATGTCCGAACTGGCTGAATACCAACCTCTGCTTTGAGCCCTTTCCCCAAAGTAGGTTTTGCACCCCGTATAAGCCTGTGCGCTTATAAATACGTTTCATGACTCTTTTAATAATCTGTATATCTGTGTTTTTAGAAAGGTGATTCCATTTTGATCTTACACAATGAATTTTCTTTCCATCATTTGAAATCAAGGTCTTAATTATCTGTTACTGGTTGTTCGTTACTGTATCATTTCACACCGTTCTCCGTTCTACCTATGCATGCTTTGATATGTGTAAACCAGGGATGAAATCCAGCCGGTTCTATCCGGCTTGGACGAACCGGTAGTGGCAGCTGCAGGAGGCTCCACCCACCCACGCAGATGTCATGATGTCACTTTTTTGTAACATTTTAAGCCTTTGCGCATGCGCAGACAGCAACACGTGCATGCTCATTGGCAAACCAGTAGGGAAGGTGTGAATTTCACCCCTGGTGTAAACCAAGGCTTAGGCAAGACATTATTCTATGAATTACAAGTATCTTGCATTTAGTGAGATTAACAACTAATGCTTCTATTAACTCACTTGTACAAGAACAGGGTGTCTGTATATAAAGTATTAATTATTGTAAAGCTCTGTGTAATGCTTTTGAAGTATTTTCTCATATCCTTATATTATCACAACGGCACATGTATTGAAATAAAACCAGCATCCATGGCTTTACCTAGAACCATGATGGTGAACCTATGGCATGAGTGCCACAGGTAGCATGCGGAGCCATATCTGTGGGAACGCGAGTGTTGCCCTAGCTCAGCGCCAGCACACATGTGCATGCTGGCCAGCTGATTTTTGGGCCTTCGGGACTCACTGGAAATTGGGAAATGGGCTATTTCCGGTCTCCGGAGGGCCTCCGGAGAGATGGGGAAGGCCGTTTTTGCCTGCACCAGGCTCCAAGAAAGCCTATGGAGCCTGGGGAGGGCAAAAATCAGGCCTATTGAACCCACCGTGCCATCACGTGCCAAAAGTAAGGGTCGCATATGGGGGAGGTCGCATGTGCATGTGCGGGGGGGGGGACATTGTGTTATGGGTGTGGGCACACGTGCGCACAACACCCCTGTACTCTCCATGCTTTTGGCACACGATGGCAAAAAGGTTAGCCATCACTGACCTAGAACTTGTAGAATGAATGGAACTAATATGCTGTATTTAGAATAAATGAAATTATAGAAATTGCTTTTGATGTTATAAATGCAAAAAACAAAACAAAAAATCAAATAGCTATCAACTTGCACCTGTCAACTTTTCTCTCTAGAAAGTCAAATTCTTTTTAAAAAATGGAAGTTTATTTCTGACCATTTTATTTTCAGGCTAAATTGTTCTGCATGAATAAGGCTGCTAGGATACTAGAATTAATTATGTGGCTTGAAAGAAATTCTGGCATATCATAATCACTGACCAGATTATCCAGAGATATAAGCCTTTCCTTTGAGATATTGACTTCATGAGGATGTCTCTCTTACCCATCCAATTCTCCCATGCTCTCTTCAGGAGATAATTCAACAAAAATGTTTACAAAATGCCTAGTATTGAAAGACGAGGGGCATTGGGACAATGGGAGACATTTGTGGGAAATGTATAGATAGGAGTCTGTTACAGAAAGTGTGGCCCTCCCACATCACCATTTGTAATTTACCAACAGGATGGTCATGTAGAAATAGTGATGAATCAATGGTTAAAGATAAAGAGATTGTCAGCTTGGGTTTGAGACCCAAGTGAGCTCCCATTCCTTGCTCCAGCAATGGGGACGCAATGAGGTGAGCTCCCATTCCTTGCTCCAGCTCCTGCCCACCTAGCAGGATGAAAGCATGAAAACACGAGTAGATAAATAGATACCACTACACTGGGAAGGTAACAGTGTTATGTGTGCCTTGGCATGCTGGCCACATGACCACACAAGAGTCTTTGGACAACACTAGCTCCCTCGGCTAAGAAACAGAGATGACCATCACCGCCTAGAGTCAAACATGGTTGGTCAGGGGAAACCTTTATCTTCACCTGAAGAAATGCCTCTCTTGGGAGAATCTATGAATGTTCCCATGAGAAATGTCTAATGGGGTTTATGGAGATTCTCAGTCATCCATGTCATGATTGTCCCAAAGGTGTTTTTTCAAGAGGCAAGTGGACTTTCTGGTTTTTCTTTTTCTTTGAAGAACATCATATTTTCTTTTATGGTGAACAGTGCCTGGTGATGACCTTCATGGTTGGGTGATAATAATATTATTATGATAAAGGATACCACAGTCTGAACATAATGTACATTTCCACCCCAGACCACCCCAACGATGCCGTGGAAGTGATGTCCCAGTGCCTTGAAGCCGTGCGGGCCTGGATGGGGAGAAACAGGCTTCGACTCAACCCCTCCAAGACCGAGTGGCTGTGGCTGCCGGCGTCCCGATATAGCCAGCTGACACCATCACTGGTTATTGGGGGCGAATCATTGGCCCCCACGGAAAGGGTGCGCAACTTGGGCGTCCTCCTGGACCCACGGCTGTCTTTGGAAGATCACACGACAGCTGTGGCCAGGGGAGCTTTCTATCAGGTTCGCCTGATACGCCAGTTGCGGCCCTTTCTAGATCGGGACTCCCTACGCACAGTCACTCAGGCACTCGTCACCTCTCGCCTGGACTACTGCAATGCTCTCTACATGGGGCTCCCCTTGGGATGCACCCGGAGGCTCCAACTAGTGCAGAATGCGGCTGCGCGGAGGATTATGGGAGCGACGGGACGCTCCCATGTGACACCTCTCCTGCGTGAGCTGCATTGGCTACCTGTGGACTTCCGGGTGCGTTTCAAGGTGTTGGTGACCACCTTTAAAGCGCTCCATGGCTTAGGACCAGGGTACTTACGGGACCGCCTTCTGCCGCCAATAGCCTCCCACCGGCCGGTGCGTTCCCACAGAGAGGGTCTCCTCAGGGTGCCGTCAGCCAGACAATGCCGGCTGGCGACCCCCAGGGGGAGGGCCTTCTCTGTGGCAGCCCCTACCCTCTGGAACGATCTTCCTCCAAAACTGAGAACAATTGCTGACCTCCGGACTTTTCGTCGGGCCCTGAAAACTCATCTCTTTCAGCTTGCTGGTCTAGCCTGACCCCGCTGAATTTTTAAGATCTGTATTATAGGGTTGGGTATTTTAAATATTTAATGGTTAATGGTTTTAATTTTTAGCCAAAGTTATATGCTTTTTTAAAGAAATTGTTTAACTTTTGTGTACTATTTTATTTGGCTGTTCACCGCCCTGAGTCCGCAAGGAGAAGGGCGGTATACAAATCTAAACAAATAAATAAATAAATAAATAAATAATGTGGTGGTTTCTTTGTTTGATTTTGGTTCTGCAATATAAATATAGTCATGTTTTGTTGGTTTATGATTACGGTTTATCTTAATATGGTTGGTAACTGCATTCTATAGTTCCATTTGTAACTGAATGCTCTGCCCTTTAATGGCCAGGATTATTACACATATTATATCCTAAACGGCGCTTCAGTGTGCTGATGTCAGAGAAACAAGAGTTGTAGCAAGGAGTTGGGGGTCTTGTTAAAATTTGCAGGACCGATAGAAGTTTCCATGTGCCTGAATTATACATCATTTTTTTTTTCACCCGAGATGTGAACACGTGTGAACACAAACACACAAAACATCTTTGGGAGAAATCAACATTTTCTGGCTGCATGGCTGTAATAAAGACTAAGCTTGAGACCAACAATTAGCTGCCCTATAACGGATCTCCAAAGAGATCCAGCTGACAATCTCTTTATCTTTAACCATTGAGCTATCACTATTTCTACATGACCATCCTGTTGGGAAATTACAATTTTTTTTTTTAATTAGATTTATATGCTGCCCTTCTCCAGAGACTCAGGGCGGCTTACAAGGCGTTAAGCAATAGCCTTCATACTTTTGTATATTTTTTTTATACAAGGTCAGCTTATTGCCCCCATAAACTGGGTCCTCAATTTACCTACCTTAGAAAGGATGGAAGGCTGAGTCAACCTTGAGCTTTGAACTGGTGTAATTGCAGACAGCTGGATTTTAATAACAGGCTATTCAGCCGGTTGAGCTATCTGAGGCTTTTAAGAAAGAACCTCAAAGGAAAGGTTTATATCTCTGAATAATCTGGTCCGTGATTCTTAATGATATGCCAGAATTTATTTCAAGCCACATAATTAATTTTAGTATCCTAGCAGCCTTATTCACGCACAACAATTTAGCCTGAAAATAAAATTAAAAAATAAAATTAAGAAACAAACTTTCATTTTTTAAAAGAATTTGACTTCCTAGAGAGAGAAGTTAACAATTGCAAGGAGAGCTGAAGAAGCTTCTTGGATGAGAAGCAAAAGGTCTTCAAAGAAAAAAGGGAAACCAGAAAGTCTAGTTGCCTCTTGAAAAAGCACCTTAGCTTCTAATGGGGTCCTTGATGCTCTCTGAGCCTGCTTGTTTCATATCTGCAAGAAAAGGGGGGAAAAAAACCCAAGCTCAGAGAGCATCAAGGACCTCATACAGTCCCAACCCTGAGCTCCAAAGATCCTCCTTTAAATGTCTAATTAACACAGTTAATGTTTCATGGGGGGAGGCAAGGTACCTTAACTGGTGGATTTGCCATAATATTACAGGGCAGCAAATGGTCAATTATCGGGTTTATTATTATACTAGCACCACTGGACATAACATGGATTTTCTGCCTCACGCACCGCAGTGCTACGGGGTATGTCAGCTTGCATATCTTTTAAACATGTCCTTAGCTTTGTCAAGCCTTGTGTAGCAATGTTCACTTCTGTGAAGCAGAAGACCATTAAAATGGCACCACCAAATTTCACGTCCTTTCCTGTTCCTTTGTTTGAATGATAAATGGTTTGACACCGCAAATGACTGCGTTTTTTTTCTTCTTGTTGTTTTTTACAGGTCGTTTTAGTTTTTGCTCTTAGTATTGGTGCTCTTGTAATATACTTCATAGATTCGTCAAAGTAAGTACTTGAATACTTTTCCTCCACATTTTGCTAATGTAGTTGTGAGTTTTTATGTGGCTTGATTTTTTTTTAACTTAAGTTCAAAGCTTTACATTTTATCATTTGCGTATAAATCAAGATCCATTAAAACATACCAGTTTTCCAGCTATGTTTTCAAAGCCATTGGGAAAGTTATTTTTGTAATTGTTTTTGTCATTCTCCTTCTCTTCTTCTTAAATGGAAGAAGAGACAGCGAATTATAGTCCCGCATTTCTGTTCTTAAAAAAAGAAATCACAATAAGGTAGTCCTCTGACTTACGACAGTTCGTTTAGTGACCATTCAACATTACAGCGGCACTGAAAAAATGACTTATGACCATTTTTCACCCTTATGGCCATTGCAGCATCTTTCCCCATAATCACATGATTTACATTCCTCTGCTTGGCAACTGACTCACATTTATGACGGTTGCAGTGTCCTGGGGGAATCATGTGATTCCCTTTGGCGACCTTCTGAGAAGCAAAATCAATGGAGAATCCAGATTCACTTAACAACCATGTTGCTAACTTAACAAGTGCAATGATTCACTTAACAACAGTGTCAAGAAATAGTCATAAAATGGGGCAAAGCTCACTTAACAAATGTCTCACTTAGCAACATAAATTCTGAGCTGAATTGTGGTTGTAACTCAAGGACTACCTGTATAGGGAAGTGTAAACTGGAGGAATCACCATGAAAATGGCAATGCCATTTATATGTGTAACTACTGAAACTAATTAATATATTGTGGCTTATCTGGGAATTATCATACGTGATGTGTGCCCTAATATAAAGTTGCTCGACTCCTGGCAATATCCTGCAATCTGAATTTCATCCGAGGTTCTTCCCTGGTATTATCCCATCTATCGAGACATGCAAGATGCTGAAATTAAGTCATATTTTCTTTTGTGGTGAACAGTATCTGGTGATGACCTTCATGGTTGGGTGATAATAATATTATTATGATAAAGGATACCACAGTCTGAACATAATGTAGTGGTTTCTTTGTTTGTTTTTTGGTTCTGCAATATAAATATAGTCATATTTTGTTGGTTTATGATTACGGTTTATCTTAATATGGTTGGTAACTGCATCTATAGTTCCATTTGCAACTGAATGCTCTGCCCTTTAATGGCCAGGTTTATTACACATTTTATATCCTAAACAGTGCTTCAGTGTGCTGATGTCAGAGAAACAAGAGTTGTAGCAAGGAGTTGGGGTTCTTGTTGAAATTTGCAGGACTGATAGAAGTTTCCATGTGCCTGAATTATACTTCATTTATTTATTTTTTCACCTGAGCTGTGAACACGTGTGAACACAAACACATAACACATCTTTGAGGGAATCAGTATTTCCTAGCAGGTGGCTGTAATAAAGACTAAGTTTGAGACCAACAATTAGCTGCCACATAATGGACAAATGACACACTGTTGTGCATAGAAATAATTGGTTGTAGTTTAAATGATATCCTTTTAATATGCATGTTTTCCAGGGAGACACAGACAGAGACAAAAATATCATTTTATTTCAATTTATCAGAATATTCAGACAAGGGGATATAAGTGATCCTTAGCTTACATCCCCTTTTACAGTGGTGGTGTTTTTTTTTAGTTTTTTAGTTTATTTTGTTGTCACTGCACCTCGTACAACGAAATTAAATGCCATCTTCAGTGTACATTATAATTATAAAAATAAAACATAAACACACATCCTTCACATTCTATACAATTGAATTAAAAACTCTTGATATTGCATTAATATTGCACTATACAGTAGAATACAATATAGTTACCGCTCTGGGATAGAAGCTGTTTTTTCAGCCTCTTTATCCTTGTTTTTATTATCCTATACCGTCTGCCAGATGGTAATAGTTAAAAAAAAAAAAAAGGTGCCCAGGATGAGATGGATCTTTAAGAATGTTTTGAACTTTCTTAAGGCAGCGGGAACTATAAAGCTCTTCCAAAGTGGGGAGGGGGCAACCAATGATCCCCTGGGCAATGCCGTTGACCCTCTGGACACTGTCCTATCTGCCGCTGTGCAATTGGCAAACCATACACAGGTGCAGTAAGTTATCATACTCTCTATGGTGCAGCGGTAGAAGCTCACCAGCAGTTTTTCATTCAGTTGTTGTTTCCTGAGAAGTCTCAGGTAGTATAATCTCTGCTGGGTCCTTTTGACCAGTGCTGCAATGTGAGCCCCCCAGGTCAGGTCCTCTTTTATGATAACACCCAGAAACTTAAAACTGACCATTTGCTCCATTCAGTCTCCATTGATAAGCAAGGGCTGGATGTCTAATCTGTTCCTTCTGTAGTCCACTATAAGCTCCTTGGTTTTATTGGTGTTAAGGACCAAGTTATTGTCTCCACACCATTCAAGCAACTGGTCCACCTCATCTTGATAGACAGACTCATCCCCCCTCCCTGTCCGGAGATGAGTCCCACCAATGTTGTATCATCTGCAAATTTAGTAATAGTATTACTAGCGCGAGTCGGAATGAAGTCATGCACTATAGTTAACATAAGAAAGGGGAAAAAAATGAAAGAGGAAAGTTGGTTGGACAAGATAAGAGTAACAACCCCTCCTTGCCCAGTAAATCATCTACAAAGTTTGTTTGAAATTCATGAAGAAACAAATCAGATGTGTTATCATGAACAGATTTTTTTCCTTGCAAACAGATAATACCACACATCCTTCTGTAGCTTATCTTTTCAGTTTAGCAGTGTTAGATGCTAACAATCAATCCATAAAAAGTTTTCCCCCATACCAGTCTAATGGTTTTCATAAAACCTTATCGCTATTTTAAAAGAGAGAAGAGTAAATCAAATTAAAATAGGGAGTAACTGTGTTTAAAGTACAAAGTAAAATACACAGTAACTATGTTAGTTAACAAGTTACAAAATCCCTCAACAGGAAAGCGTATACTAGTGTATGAAATACGGTATGTGGCACCTGGTTGCATTTAATTTGATACATCATTTTGAAAACAGCATGCTGAATGAGGTTGGGGAAAAATTACACCCCCACCCCAAAAGAAATTGACTTCTAACTTTACATAACTTTCCTCTCAATTCTTAAAAATCATTTAATTTAGGAAACGTAAGTGGGATCTAGGATGGAAAGGAGATGATTATAGATGCAGAAGCAGGAAAAGAGATATGACAATGTAACAGCAATCTAAAATTGGTTGTCCCATTAAAAAAGCTTCCTTCCTTCCTTCCTTCCCTGCCTCCCATTCCTCCCTCCCTCCCACTTTCCCTCCCTCCCTCCCCCAGGTCCTTCCCTTCTGTCTTCTGCTTTCCTCCTTCTGTCCTTCCTTCCTTCCCTCCCTCTCACCCCCCTCCCTCCCTCCCTTTGCTTTCTTCCTTCCCTTCCTCCCTCCTCTTCTTCCTTCCTTCCTTCCTTCCCTCTCTTCCTCTGCTTTCCTCATTCCTTCCTTCCTTCCCTCTCTTCCTCTGCTTTCCTCGTTCCTTCCCTCCCTCCCCTCTTCTGCTTTCCTCCTTCCATCCCTCCCTCCCTTCCTCTGCTTTCCTCCTTCCTTTCTTCCCTCCCTTCTTCTGTTTTCCTCCTTCTGTCCTTCCTTCCCTCCCTCCCTCTCACCTCCCTCCCTCCCTTCCCTTGTTTTCTTCCTTTCCTTCCTCCCTCCTCTTCTTTCTTCCCTTTCTTCCCTTCCTCCCTCTCTTTCTCTGCTTTTCTCCTTCCCTCCCTCCTCCCCTCCCTCCCTTCCTCTGCTTCCCTCCCTCCCTCCTCTCCCTCCCTCCCTCCCTTCCTCAAATAGCATTTATTGCTATTTAATTTCATTTGTTAATTTTCTTTGCTCATTCTTTCATCATGTCAGATGTATTAAAATGTCTTTTCCATTAGGGCTGGTCAGTGGTCTAGGTTTGAAGAGAAACATGTGAGCATTTGTCAGCAGGTCCTCAAAAAAGTCTATGCTCCCTGGTCATTCCTGCAACCATGTCAAAACCAATGTGAAATCCAGGGAACAGACACAGTAACTTGACAGAATTGTAGTGAGTTATATCTTTGGACTCCAAAGCACCTATTCTGAACTATTTCTGAATTATTACATAATTGTACCATGCGTGGGGAATGGAACGGAACAGAACGGAACGGAAGAGAACAGAACAACAGAACAACAGAACAGAACAGAACAGAACAGAACAGAACAGAACAGAAAAGAACAGAACAGAACAGAACAGAACAGAATAATTTTATTGTAACTGACATACATTAAAACAAAGTTTCACTGTATACAGTTCTGAAAGGGTCAGCATCTCCAATATACACTATATAACCATGACAGAATGAATGAATGAATGAATGAATGAATAAAAAGTCATGCATATACCCACATAGATTATGTGACACACAGAAACAACACAGTCTAGTTCAGATGTATGAATCTTGCAAGTGTACCTGACAGATTGGCATAGGGAACAAAGCTGTTACAGAATTGGGCAGTCCTGCTATAGATACTTTGAAACCTCATCCCAGATGGGAGCAACAGAAACCAGACCATAAAGTCAGTGTGTGGGGTCTCTCACAATACTTTGAGCTCTAAGCACATAGCCCTTTTAAGCAGTATCCTGAATAACAGAAAGTGAGCTTCCTATAATCTTCTTGGCTGTCCTCATTACTCTCTGTAGGGACTTTCTATCCGAGGTGCTGCTGCCACCAAATCAAGCAGGGATGCACTTTGTTAAAATGCTGTCAATCGTTCCTCTGTAGAAAGTGGCCAGGATAAAAAGAGAAAGACGTGCTCTCCTCATCCGACGCAGGAAATACAGATGCTGGTTTGCATGCTTCACTAAGGATGACCTATGGAGAGACCAATTCGGATTGTTAGTTATCTGCACCTCCAGATACTTAATACTGCAAGTGCAGCTAACTAAGTTTCTATCGAGTGCAAAATTAAACTATAGAATTTCCTTGAAACCCTTAGAGCTTTGGATGGATTTAAATGGGGATTTAGCCAGTTTGGTTAAGCCATCAAGCTAGAAACTGGGTGATTGTGAGTTTTAGTCCAATTGTTGGCACAAAGCCAGCTGAATGATTTTTGGGCCAGTCACTTTCCCTCAGTCCTGGGAATGCAGCAATGGCAAACCACTTCTTTAAAAAACTATGGGGTCTTGTACAGGCAATCTCTGAAAACCAGACATGATAAAATAAATGGGGAAAAATGGTGATTGAGAAAATCCATAGAGATAAAATTTATTAATGGTTACTGAATCAGAGATATCATCTATGCATATAAAAGCAAAAACCACCCACACACTAATCACAAAATCTCCAGAACTGTAAAACCTACAAACTTGAAATTTGCCAGATATGTTCCTCTTGGCTTCTAGGTGCTCACTAAGAAAGGATTTTTCAACATGACCATCAGAGCATTAATATTTCCTATATTATAATTAACATGCTCTGATGCTAAGAAGTTCTACTCCCCCTCCCCATCTGAAAAGAAATCTGTTCCAAATGCAAAACACAAGCAGAGGAGAGGAGTTTCACTTACAGATTTACTTTCACAGCAGCAAGCAGCTTTACTACAGAACAGTTGAGCTAAGCCATGCCCAGCCTCCTTCCTGTCTCCTTCTTGCTCACACAGCAAATACTGTTTGAGTTTCCAAACACCCCTCAACTCTCTTACGCATTGACAGGATGGTAGCCAGATGAATACTGATGGATGCTGCAGCCTGGAACATTCTACTCCCACCCCCTCTGTTCCAACTGCCAGTTGCATTATATTAACACACTCTGATGCTATGGAGTTACACATTCTACATTAAGTTGCAGGCTGTAAGTGTCAATTTATCAAACCCAAGCACATAGTTTTGTAGCAAAGCATGGGCGTTCAGATAGTATTTCAATACCTGGAACTTTTGGAACATTTACATCAAATGAAAATATTGGACTTTTAGACCTTCATCTAGTTCATGAGTGGGTTTTTTTAAAATACTTGTTTAAACTCGGCTTTTTTCCTACTTCTTGATCTTACCTTTCACCTTTTAAAACCAGCAGAATAGTGAAGGAAAACTCTTATTAAGGAGGGAGAAATGCCACCTTGAAGAATGTCAAACCAGATTGTTATTAGTATATCTCTTTTCTTTGGAGGAAATTGCCATTATTTGGCTAGTAGCTTCACAGAAACGCTGCACTCAGCTCCCTAGAGAACGACATTGTAACTCAATTTCTCATATAACAGTGTACATATCTATTAGGCCAATATATTATGAAATGCAGTGAAATACCTTGTTAAAATTGCTAGTCAAGCGTTGTGTTTAATAGATGTCATGGCCATTGCAGTTTACATTTTTACATTTTCTGATGGCTGGGAGCCCAAGAATAGATAACAAAACAAGAAAGCAAGAAAGGGGAAAATCTGTTCTCATTCTTACAAATGAAGTCAGAAAGGCAGAATATCTTTAATGCAAAATGAAAAGCATCGTGACCAATAAAATCTTGTTAAGCAGCAAAGGAGAAAAATGACAATGCTTAGCCTACCACAACATTTCTCTAAGAGGAAGATGATACAAGAAAGGGTAGACAGGAAAATATCTTAACAAACAAAAGTGTTGTGCCATGTGTAGCTTCGCCTTCCATCTCATCAGCCTAGAGTTCCTGCTAAAATAATTCTTACAGATTTTTATTTTTCCTCAATAAATATACATTTAAAACACATGTACTCTATACAAGTGTCCATATATTTGTATAATTACACACCTCCCTTAAGTAGCAATCACACATCCCAAAAAGGAACAATCAAGCCAATAGATTCTGTTTACAATCAATTGATGGTCATCATATAAATTAAAACTAATCTCTCTGTATAGAGTGGTATCTTGGTACTCGTTGCTAATTGGTTCCGGGAGGTGTGACAAGTACCAAAAACGATGAGTGCCAAACAAATTTGATATCAAAGAAATAAGTTGGAAAGGGTAACAAGTCACAAGGCAACTAACACTGATGAGTTTTAGCTTGTGCATCGAGTACTAAACAAATGACGACTACCGGGACAAAAAAATTCCCATGAAAATATGTACCGAATTTGATGAGTTTGAAAGCAGCTGAGTACTAAAGTATGACTGTACTTAGAAATCTACAAGTGGTAAAAGATAAATAGAATGGAAGGGAGAGAGATGATGGGAGGGAAGAAGTAACTGGATGGAGAAGGAAAGAGAGAAGGAGCATTTGATTTCCAAGTGGAGTCAATGAAAATCTAGAATTAGGCAAGAGTTCCTCTTGCTGCTATTCAGATTGGGTCCTCAGAAAATGCCTGGGATTGAGGGATAGATGAAGTTCTCCAATCAAGGACCTCTTGACTGAGTACAATTTTCATTTGGTGAGGCAATCTCCCTTTGACATGTGTCAACTTTCATCCCCTTCTCATTTCAAAGGCAAGTATTTTGAGAAAATAAATAGAACCATATAACTAAAAGCTGCAAAACAACCAGGTCAGTTCAAAGTTTACCAAGGTCACTGTTACTAGAAGGCAGGTCAGTTAACCAACCAGTGAGGGTAGCAATTATGAATACAGAAAAATATTAATCTTGCTTGCAGTACCTGTGATACTTAGTAATGAAACAGTGTGAAGATTTAGGTCTCCGAAGAAGTCTTTAATGTTGGGAAAGGTAGAAGGAAACAGAAGAAGAAGACTAGCAACCACCTGAATGGACTGATGGAAGAGAATATTTGTAGCTCAGGGTTGAACTATGGCATCCTTGGTACTCTCTGACGTTGGTTGCTTTCTTGCAGATATTTCGTTATCCAACTAGACAACATCATCAATGTTATCTTGCTTTCAGAAGTTGTGGGTGTTCCCTCACTGGAGGTTTTTAAGAAGAGATTGGACAGCCATTTGTCTGAAGTGGTATTGGGGTCTCCTGCTTGATCAGAGGGTTGGACTGGAAGACCTCTAAGGTCCCTTCCAACTCTTTTATTTTGTTATTCAATGCTAGAAGGGGAATGGGGTTTGCTCTCAGTTTGTATACTCGTGACTTGCCCTGTTAGAGTTGTCCAAGTGCTCAGAAAAGTAAGCTGTAGATGACCAAGCTGAGCCTGAGGGAGGGAGAGTTAAACATATCATCAGTCTTGATGTTCTGTCCCCCTTCCCCACACAGGCAAACACACAACCAGGCACTTCTGCCAAGATTTTATTAAGCAATCAGACTAGAAACCCTTGCAGATAAGAGTTTTGGCAGTAAACTGCAAAATGCCTGCCAAGTCAGTTTTCACTCACAGTCATCAAGAGAGAGAGTTTATGTTCAGTCTGGTTCAGTAGCAAAAAGTAATCCATGAAGCAAGAGTTAGCCAAGGTCCAATCCAAATATGCACAAGCCAGATTTCAGGTAACGCCATGTGGCTCTCAGGTTTTTAACTTTGACCGTCACAAAGCCTGAAGAGCAATCACACCCACTTTTATTCCTTGTGGGGTGTGGCTCAGCGACTCAGCTCAATCTCTGGCCCTCCCACGCCTCTTTCGTTGCTGCGCATGCTTCTCCCTCTGACGCTTCCTGGGATCAAGCCAGGATTCATCATCCTCACTCCCTATCTGTTGTGGTTCCGATATGCTTTCCTCCTGGTATATCCCAGGCTGTTCCTCTTGGCCTTCGGATGGAACCTGAGGCATTGCCAGAGAGGAGGGTCCTGGAGAGGGAGGCCTTATCAGTTCCTCCCCATCATCTTCTGAGTCCCCTTCCTCTGTTAGAACAGGCTCAGGAGTCGGGGTCACAACACTTGAGTCCCTTCGTGCCCACAAGAGATCTAAATCCAGCCCATCTTGAATTCTTTTGACATTTATCTACCAGCAATTTGCTTTGACTATTAGTAGTTTGGATCAGTGGTGAAATCCTGCCAGTTCTGTCTGGCTCATGCAAACCGGTAGCAGCAAGGGTGCATGGTTTGGTGAACCAGTAGTGGCAGCAGTGTGAGGCTCCACCGACCTGCCTGGACGTCATTACTTCCTGGTTTTAACCAGAAAGTAACCCGTTTTTGACCTTCTGCACATGCACAGAGGATCAAAAATTAGACCTGACGATGGCGTGCGGCACTTCTGAACCGGTAGGGAAGGTAAGTAGATTTCACCCCTGGTTTAGATTCTTGTAGAGAACTTAAGCTTTCAATAAATCTTTATACTCATTTAAATTGCCTGGATCATCTGATTTCCCGGGCACTTGACACGCGGAGACAATAAACACCAACCTAATCAAGGAATTCCCAAGAGGAACCATTCCCATCAATGCTAACAGGACAAGCTACGAATATATAAAACAAAAGCAAACCCCCACCCCCTCTTCTAGCACTGATGTTATTATTTAGTTGGATAATGAAACATCTGCAAGAAAACAGGGTGCTTGGAGAGCACCAAGCACCCCCACAATTTGGATAGAGTCAATTACAATGATATGGACTGCACCAGGGGTGGAATTCAATCTTTCTTACTACTTTTTACTACTTTTTTTACTATTGGTTCTGTGGGTGTGGTTTGGTGGGCATGGCAGGGGAAGGATACTGCAAAGTCTCCATTCCCACCCCACTCCAGGGGAAGGATACTGCAAAATCCCCATTCTCTCCCCATTCCTGCAGGAAGGATATTGCAAAATCCCCATTCCCTCCCCATGCCTGCAGGAAAAATACTGCAAAATTCCCATTCTCTCCACACTCCTGCAAGAAGGATACTGCAAAATCCCCATTCCCTCCCCACGCCTGCAGAAAGGATACTGCAAAATCCCCATTCCCTCCCCACGCCTGCAGGAAGGATATTGCAAAATCCCCATTCCCTCCCCATGCCTGCAGGAAAAATACTGCAAAATTCCCATTCTCTCCACACTCCTGCAAGAAGGATACTGCAAAATCCCCATTCCCTCCCCACTCCTGCAAGAACGATACTGCAAAATCCCCATTCCCTCCCCACTCCTGCAGGAGGGATACTGCAAAATCCCCATTCCCTCCCCACCCCTGCAGGAAGGATATTGCAAAATCTCCATTCCCGCCCCACTCTGGGGCCAGCCAGAGGGGGTATTCGCTGAACTACTCAAAATTTCCACTACCGGTTCTCCAGAACCTGTTAGAACCTGCTGAATAGCACCCCTGGACTGCACTGTTGAGAGACCTGAAGGGTCATATTGGGGACAGAACATCCTTGTGGTTGCCGAAAGTCAACACTGACTTGATGTCAGAAAAATCAATCAAAGAAATGAAACAACATGAAACGAACATGACTGGAAATATTAACAGCCGATTAAACCAAAATGTATTTGAGGTCTTCTAAAAGGCAAACATCGGTGGCCAATTTTCAAGCTATCAGCTGGATCAGTCATTCCTGGATGTGCTTTTTTCACAGTGAAAATAATGTTTTCAGTGCAAAAAAACAGTCTCTTTCCATAAATCTTGACATTTGTAGGCATAGATTAGTGACCTAGTAAATACATTCAGAGAAATGCATGCATATTGCTTTGTGTTCATTAACACCAGTACACAAGAGATGTAAACACACTGCTATTCTAGCTAATTAACTTTTCGCTCTTTTAGCAAGATGCTAAAATAAGCTATGCAGGATACTTTTCTCCATGCAGTATCTGTATTACAATAGCAACATAAAGTTCAACAAAGAATCCCTTTAAAATGAAGGAAATTACCAAACAAACAAACAAACAAACAAACCTGAGCTTATCCCTAAATTTCAGAAGATAGTATTCATTTTAGTTTTGCAAGTTCAGATGATGAAAGCTCAATTTCTCTCTTTAAATTTATTATTCGTCTAAAAAAAACCCTCAAAACCAAGAGTTACTTTGGGAGTTAAAGCAGTATATAAATTGATGAATAAATAAAAGAATCAGTTTCACAATACATAAATGTTAGAAATTCTGTTTATATATAGCACCACAGAGTAAACAAAGAGTACATGTGATTTACTGCTGAACTGTTTAACTGTAACAGGAAACAGGAAACTCTGTGAAGGAAAGAGCCTAGAGCAGTGATGGCTAACCTTTTTGCCATTGCATGTCAGGAAGGGGGGGGCAGGGGAGGTTCGCGCACACTCATGCTCACACCCACAATTCTATGCGCCCTGCCCTGCACATATGCACACAAACCACCACCACCCCGCTCCTGGCACGTGGTGGCCCAGTAGGCCCATTTTTCTTTCTCACCTGGCTCCAAATCCTCTCTATGCATCTATGGAGGGTGAAAACAGTCTTCCCCACCTCCTTGGAGGCCCTTTGGAGGCTTGAAACGGCCCGTTTTCCAACTTTAGGTTGACAGGAAGTGACTTTTTTGCTGTCCGCAGCCTCCAGAAACTCCTAGACAGGCAAACAGTTTGTGACTCTTTTTAAAGAATTTCATGAACTATGATAGTTGTGCAAATTATCTTTTATCCCCCAAAAATTACACCTAGTTTTGGATTTAATGACCAGCTGTTTAGTTATCCAGGGGAATCTATTTCAGTATAATATTTCTTCATAATTTTCAGATGTTTTAGGGAAAAAAATATTATCGCTAAGCAGTGTGGTTGCTGAATGGGTGTGCCAGATTTTAGGATCTTTTCTTGCCACTTCTTAAAAGGCAAAATTTGCTTAAATCATCACAGTCGTTAAGTATCACATGTGGTTGATAAGTGAAGCCAGCTTCCCCCATTGATTTTGCTTTGGTTGGGGTAGCAAAAAGTGACCACATAGGCCCCCAGGACACGGCACCTATTGTACACAGATGCCAATTGCTAAATGCCTGAATTTTGATCATGTGATGGATCCAAGATGTTCCAAAAGTCATGTGTGAGGACCTGTCATAAGTCACTTTTTCCAATGCCTTTGTAATTTTGAGCAGTTGTTAAATGAATGATCAATAGTGAAGGACTATCTGTAACAGACGAATAGGGCAACCTTCCAGAAATTGTCATGGAAGGACTTATTGTATCATTCCACTTTGTAGACTTTAACTTCTTTATTTTATCATGAAGTATTACATTTAAATTAACAGAATAACAGAGTGGGGAGGGACCTTGGACGTCTTCTAGTCCAGCCCCTGCTCAAGCAGGAGACCTTAGAGCATTCTGGACAAATGGCTGTCCTGTCTCTTAAAAATTTCCAGTGATGGAGCATCTATAACTTCTGAAGGCAACAATTCCACTGGTTAATTGTCCACACTGTTAGGAAGTTTCTCCTTAATTCTAGGTTGGATTTCTCTTTAAATAAGCTTCCATCCCTTAGGTCTTGTTCTGCCTTCAGGTGCTTTGGAGAATAGATTGACCCAATCTTCTTGTATCAGCTTCTCAAATATTGGAAATTCAGGCACTGATTGCTAATATTCCATGAAAGACAATATCAAAATTCTATTCTATTCTATTCTATTCTATTCTATTCTATTCTATTCTATTCTATTCTATTCTATTCTATTCTATTCTATTCTATTCTATTCTATTCTATTCTATTCTACCATCCCATCCCATCCCATCCCATCCCATCCCATCCCATTCTATTCCTTTGTTGGCTTTCTTCTTCAGCCTTAGCTTACCTGGGAACTTGCAGACGAGCAGTTAGCTCTATTTAGGCATCTGGAATGTCATTCATGCCTTGAGTGATCCTCCTGGGATGATATATTCTTGGCCTACGCTTCTGATCTCATTCACTCATCCCTCCCAGGAATTGTGGGCCAGCTTTGTATGATTACAAGATGATAGACACGTTTCTAGCTAAACTGGCATCAAAGTCATCTGACCCCCAAGGAGGTTGTTCAAAAGAATAACATTCATGAATGTTTATTTTCTGGGCATCCACACATCAGGGCTGGACATCTACATGAAACCAAATCCCATTGGGCCCCAGGATGGTTTGGCGGCCAGCTTTTCAGTTTTTGGAGAAATAAGTTATTCCATTCCTGCAATTACTTAATCTATTCCTCCCAGGAAGTAATAAATTACTCTTTTGAAAGGGCACTTCATCTTTCCATTTCTTGCCTATTAGCAGATGAAAAGTATATTTCTAAGAGTAGAAATTCCTTGAGTAGGTACTGAATGGGAATAAAGCCAATATGTATGATCCTATTAGTGGCTAACCACTGGGGGAAAAAAAGTGCTAATGCTAAATCTTTTCTTATTTGAAGCTCACATCATTGGCCTTTCTTCTTAGGACCAATATTAAATAGATACTATATGACTGAAAGAAAGTAAAGACTTGCTCTTTTTATATCTAATTTCCCCTCCTGAATGGCTTGCAACAACAGTATACTCTCTATCTCTCCCCCGCCTACTTCTTTTCAAACACTGAACCTACCAGAGGCAACCTGCAGACACAATTTGAGGTTAGAAGTTCATAGACTTAATGAGACATTCAGTGCTTAAAGCATAAGTTTCAGAAAATTTATGTTTCTAATTCTCTTTAATGGTTTTGTTGTTGTGGCTGTAATTTAGATGGGTCTGTTGAGACTCCGGTATATACCAGAAAAAGGACAAGATAGGGGAAAAAATAAAAAAGGAATGGCAAGGAATCCTCCAATTCTTGGTTACAAACTAAAGAATGCTGTTTCACGGATATAGATCTCTCCCCCCCCCCCCCCACTTTAGCTGTATAAATATGGATTGCCCTGGTCTTAAATAGCATCTGTCAATGCGGTGAGGATTGTAGAAACCTTTTTACCCGAGGGATTTCAATTTCAATTAAGGTACGGTACATACCATATTTTTCGCATATAAGATACGCTGGACTATAAGACTCATCTGCCTTTTTTGGTAAGGAAAACAAGAAAAAGAAATCTGCCTCTGCCTCCCAGCAATTTTGCCTCGTTGCAGCAAACAGAAAACAACCTGCTTTACTTTCATTTTTGTTTTCAGCATAGCTTAATTAGCACAAGGGAAAAAAAAATCTGCTTCAGCAATTTACCTCCTTGCAGCAAGCAGCAGAGGCCCGGGCAAAACAGCTGAAAGTCGGGAGGCCGATCCAATCAACTTGTGCTTATTAGCCTGTGCTGAAGCTGAAAGGAGCTGTTTCTTGCTGTTTGCTGCAAGGAGGTAAACTATTGGGAGGCAAAGGTCAAAGGGTGGAGGCCAATGGGTAGGCAGGGCTACATTCAGTGTATAAGACGCACCTAAATTTTCACCCGCTTTTTTGGGGCGGGAAGATGCGTCTTATACTCTGAAAAATACGGTAATTGAGGCATCACAGTGGTTCAGTGGCTCAGTGGTTAACATGCTCAGTGGTTCAGTGGCTCAGTGGTTAACATGCTGGGCTTGTCAGCTGGAAAACAGGCAGCCCTGATTTGAGACCCGAGTTCCACACGACTCACTCACACATACACGTCAGTGTGATTTATGGAGAGTTTTATTGGTATTCCCCAGCAGTTCTCTTCACCTGGCTTTAGAATCAAGATAGTCTCCACTGATGAAGCACCCACAACTTCTGAAGGCAAACTGTTCCACTGGTTAATTGTTCTCACTATCAGGAAATTTCTCCTTAATTCCAGGTTGCTTTTTTCCTTTTTTTTTTAGTTTCCATCCATTGTTTCTCGTCTTGCCTTCTGGTGTTTTGGAAAATAAGTTGACCCCCTCCTAAGCTGACAGGAATAGCTAATTCCCTAGTCAGTGATGGCTACGCTTTTTGTTACCGAGTACTGAAACTGGAATGTGCGCACACGCCAGAGCACCAGAACCCAGAAGAAAGCAGCTGGTGAAGGTGTGTGTGCCCACAGAGAGGGCTCTGCATGCCACCTCTGGCACATGTGCCATAGGTTCCCCATCACAGCTCTAGATGATAGGCTCAAGATCTAGATGAATCATGACAGACTTAAACATTTGGCCCTATCTAACAAATTGAAATTCAATGTAGAGAAAAGTAAAGTCCTATACTTCAGCAAGAAAAACTAAAAGTACACATATAGATTGGGTGAACCCAGGCTTAACAGCTGTAACTGTATGAGAGATCTTGGAGTCTTAGTGGACAACCAGTTAAATATGAGTTAGCAGTGTGCGGCGGCAGCCAAGAAAGCCAACGCAATCCTAAATTGCATTAGCAGAGGGATTCAATCAAGATCAAGTGAGGTACTAATACCACTCAATAAAGCATTAGTAAGACCACACCTAAAGTATTGCATCCAGTTTTGGTCACCACATTATAGAAAAGATGTGGAGCCTATAAAGAGTTCAGAGAAGAGCAACAAAGATGATTAGGGGATTGGAGGCTAAAACATACAATGAACGGTTGCAGGAACTGGGCATGGCTAGTCTAGTGAAGAGAAGGACCAGGGCAGACATGAGAGCCGTCTTCCAATATTTGAGGGACTGCCACAGAGAGGAGGGGGTCAAGCTATTTTCCAAGGCACCTGAAGGCCAGACAAGGAATAATGGATGGAAACTGACCAAGGGGAGATTCAACCTAAAAATAAGGAGAAGTTTTATGACAATGAGAACCATTAACCAATGGAACAGAAGTTGCCTTCAGAAGTTGTAGGAGTTTCATCACTGGAAGCTTTCAAGAAGAGACTGAACTGCCCTCTGTCAGAAATGGTGTAGGGTCTTCTGCTTGGGTGGGGGATTGGACAAGATGACCTGCAAGGTCCCTTCCAACTCTATTAATCTGTTATTTTCCAAAGCACCAGAAGTATACATATGTCCATGTATGAGAAAGAAAGAAAAGGATTTTAGGAAATCCAACAAGTAAGAGAGTTTGGTAAGTGGCACTTGAGAGGATGACCAGATAATAATCACAACCTGCTCTTCTGCAAGAGCTTAATAGACCTGGCTCTGCCATTTGGTTTGGGGTGCCAATGGAGGGGTTTTACATTGGGGGTGGTTGATCAATTAATAATAGATCCCACCTCCTCCCCCCCCCCTTGGTTTCTTGTCCTATTACCTTCCTTCCCATCTAGTTTGAGTATTTGGATCTTTTATAGTATTTTACTTATATCCTCTCCTTTCCTCCCCTCTTCACCCCGTCTCACCCTGTTTCATTCCATCCTGTCACGTCCCATACCATGCTGTGCCGTGCCGTGCCGTGCCATGCCGTCCCATCCCATCTCATCTCATCAATGACTTGAGGGCACAAAATAATAATAATAATCTTATAGTATTAATTCAGGACTATTTTTAAAATAAAAAATGTTGATAGCTCTAACAAAGCAAAGTCTGCAGCTAAATTTAAAAAGACAAGATGGGCGATGTAGAAATTTGATAAATAAATAATATCAAATAAAAACATTTTAGTGCCTGTATGTGGGAATAGATAGAAATTGGACTCTATTCTGGTCATAGAGACAGAATTGCTAATGCTGACATTGGTGACCACCAATATATTTATGATCAGATGTTATAAAGGTTTTTCCTAAGCTATTGTCCAAAATTAAATTTGTTGTATCAACATGCCAAAGATACATTGAACGATCTTCTATTATTTGTCACCAAGCAAAAATAGCTGCACTGTGAAAATCTTCTCTAAAATCACTGCTGCTAAAGTACCCTTTGGCTATTTCCAAGACATAAATGAGGATGATTTTTCTCCCAAGAAATACTTTTGCTATTATTTAATGAAAATTGGTGGATGCCTCATCGTATTATTGTTGATGATCCTAAAAACAAAGAGGCAGGTTGAAAGATCTGTGACTGTCAAAAATGTAGGCTAGAGAAAGAAAATGTTTCTTGGAAATAGAGCTGCCAATACTTGCAACAAGGGGTGAAATCCAGCAGATTCTGACAGGTTCTGGAGAACCAGTAGCGGAAATTTTGAGTAGTTCAGAGAACCAGCAAATGCCACCTCTGGCTGGCCCCAGAGTGGGGAGGGAATGGGGATTTTGCAGTATCCTTCCCTTGCCACACCCACCAAGCCACGCCCACAGAAACAGTAGTAAAATAAAATTGGATTTCACCACTGCTTGCAACCTTCTGACAAGCAAAGTCCAGTGGGAAGCCAGATTCACTTAACAACCATGAACAACTGAACTGTGATTCACTTAACAACTGTGCCAAAAAAGCTCATACAATGGGGCAAAACTCACTGAACAACTGTCTCGCTTAGCAGCAGACATTTTCGGCTCAATGATGGTCATAAATTGAAGATTCCCTGCAATTGGCAGATTTACCTTATGAGCAGGTCTTTCCTCCAAACGAATCCTGGGATTCCTGTGTATATATTAAAAAAAATAATTGCTGTCCAATAATAATAATTATTTTTTGCTTGTAATGTCTAGGATTCCGAAGACTGCCAGGAAATAAAAATTAATTGCATGGGGTTTTCTGTCCTTTAATTCATTGGTTTTATCCTGGGGCGATTGCTGTGTATAACCATTATGCTAAAGGCAAATTTCCCCATTCTCATTTGTATCCGGCAGTTACTTAGAAGTAAGCTTCCACCAGCTTCAAAGATCATTGTGTGCACACAAAGCTCACAAGTTTAATCCCTTTGCCAGATATTGGGGGGGGGGGGGGATTTATTAACGGAGATCTCTCAGCTTCCAATCACTGAATCAACCGAGGCTTAATACTGCAAAAGTAGAACTACATCCACAATTATAACCGTTTATGTTATTCAAAGACCCTCGGTTGTATTTTAAAGGGGATTTAAGCCCGTTCTAAACACTAACTTTCAGTCTACTTATTGGCGGAAGGAGCTGTAGCGTCAAAGAAAAATGAAATACGGTTTAAGAAAAACGAGTTATCAAAGCAGCAAAGTGCCCTCTGTAGTGGAAGCTTAGCTGCTGATAAAAATTGAAGTATCATTCATGGCTAAAGATGTTTATTCCCGTCTCCCATTCATGACAGCTGCTAGAGTCACATTTCTTTCCTCCCATCTCACCTGATGTCAAGGTTTACACGCAACGCAGAAGGAGCTGTCAGTGGTCTGATGCCCAGGGAATTTCTTGGTGCTTCGGAGCATATCATGTATGGAAACGTTCCTGCCACTGGCTTTGATATAAATCCAGTCAGATGTAAGGAGGGCGGTGAGGTCATCTTGACTAGTGTGAACACTTTGCTGACAAGAATATTAAAGAGGTTGCTGGAAGGAGGGGAAGGTAATAGGGGCAACCTTTCTTAAAGAAAAGAAGATAAGGAAAACTTCTACTTTACTTTATAAAGCTCTCCCCCACAATTAGGTGTTTCCTTCACTTTCTTCCAGCATGAGGAACATAACAAGGATCTTCTTGTTTTCCAAGAAAAGAACACATCTACATATCTATCTATCTATTTATCTATCTTTCTATCCCCCAGTCTATTCCTCAGTCCATCCATCCCTTCATCCATCCCTTCAACAACACTGTCAAATTATTGACTAAGACTGTATTACTATTCTTCTCATCCTTCCTATTATCTACAGTATCTCCTCCCACTTATGATGATAACCATGTTGCTTGTAACTTTATGATGTATAGTGTTTTATTTGTTTCCTAATATGATTTTATTGCTTTTTAATAACCTAGGACTATCACTAAGTGTTGTATCTTATGATTCTTGACAAATGTATTTTTTTTTCTTTTATGTACACTGAGGGCATTTGCACCAAAGACAAATTCCTTGTGTGTCCAATCACACTTGGCCAATAAAGAATTCTGTTCTGTTCTGTTCTGTTCTGTTCTGTTCTGTTCTGTTCTGTTCTGTTCTGTTCTGTTCTGTTCTGTTCTGTTCGTTCTGTTCTGTTCTGTTCTGTTCTGTTCTGCTGTGCTCTACTTTACTCTACTCTACTCTACTCTACTCATCTATCCCTCCACCTATTTATCCTTCTATCCTTGTCTCTGCCTGCTTGCCTGCCCCCCCTCTCTCTCCATCATCCATCCATTCATCTATCCATCCAGTCCATCCATCTATCCATACATATCCTTCAGTCAGTCCGTCCATCCATCCATCCATCCACCCACCCATCCATCCATCCGTCCACCCATCTCTGCTTCTGCATAGCACTTTAATTTTTATTTTTAATTCTTTGCTGTGTGTGTGTAATAGCTATATAAAGCAAAGGATAGTCCAGGGTTCTTCAACCAGCATGTGGTATTCTCTTCAGTAAAGGAGTTCTCCTCAGATGCTACCACTAGTAGAGGAAACATTATCACACAGTCCAGGGTTGCCCCCAAAGAAGAGCAATGGAGGAACGAAGGGAGAATCAGACATATTGTGATAGATTTGTAGAAAGCCTACATTGATATATGGCAGAATTGTTTTGACTCAACTTTAATATTTGGGTGAGCATCCAGATTGAGCCCTTGAAGGGATGTACTCATGTATCCATGATTAATTGCACAAAAACTCAAATTAGGGATAGCTGGCAGCAATAAAAAAAGTCAAAAACAAGATTTCAAGCAGAAATATAAAAGGAATGTGCCCAGGAGGAATGATTTTATTTATTTATTTATTTGGGAAATTTATATGGCCGCCTACTCACCCACAGCAATTCTAGGTAACTTACAAACATGATGGGGGTAGAGGTTTTTTTCCCCCCACTCTTTTCTTACATTCCCTATCTTCCTCCCTTTCCCTCTGACATCATCTTCATCCAAGTTTGTCCTGAGAGCCGTGGTGGTACAGTAGTTAGAACACAGTATTGTAGGCTAACTCTGCTCACTGCCAGGAGTTTGATGCTGACCGGCTTAAAGTTGACTCAGCCTTCCATCCTTCCGAGATCGATAAAATGAGGACACAGATTGTTGAGGGCAACAGGCTGACTTTGTAAACCGCTTAGAGAGGGCCGTAAAGCACTATGAAGCAGTATACTGTATAAGTCTAAGTGCTATTGCTATTTTTCCCTTCCCTTCCTGGAAGGAGACAAGAAGATGTTTGAATACTTAATAAGTTGATTGATTGATTATATGCCATCAAGTCAGTGCTGATTTTTACCAGCTACATGGAAAGAATTTCTGCCTGTCCTGGTCTTCCATATCTTCCCATGGTGTCTCCATCACCACTGCAACCAAGTCATCTGCTGCTAAACAACCCCTTCTTCCCTTTCCTTCCACACCAGAGCCTTCTCCAGCCAACTAGGCCTTCTCACAATGTATCAGAAACAGGATAATTTCAATCTGTTCATTTGGGCCTTAGGTAAGAACTCTGGGTAGAAATTTAATAACCCGAGTGCCTTATTTTACAGGCATTTAGTGGTAGTGCTGTCTCCGACATATTCTTGGCATTATCTGGCATGACAAAGTTCCAAATAGCGCAGTCTTGGAACATGCTGGAATTTCTAGCATGTATACCCAATTGAAACAGCGATGTGTATGCTGGCTTGGGCATGTCATGGGAATGGCTGATGGTTGGATTCCGAAAAATCTCCTGTATGGTGAACTAGTGCAGGGAAAGCGCCTTAGAGGGAGACCACAGCTGCGATATAAGGATATCTGCAAGAGGGATCTAAAGGCCTTGGGAATGGACATTAATGACTGGGAAACCTTGACCTCCGATCGTTCAGTTTTGGAGGCTAAAGACACAGCATGGCCTTCTCCAATTTGAAGAGACACTTGGCAGGCTGAGGCAAAGAGGCAGTCCCAGAACCAGAGAACCTGCTGGGCAGGGGACAGAATGTATCTGCCCTCAGTGTGGAAGGGATTGCCATTCTCGAATTGGCCTTTTTATTTACACCAGATGCTGTTTTAGGACCTCTTTCCAGAGCACGATACCATAGTTTTTTGAGATGGAAGGTTGCCAATGAATGAAGAATGAATGAATAATGGTAGCTAATACCCAGTGAAGACACCTGTTATGTTAATGTGGTTAAACAGACACACACACAACTGCCCATTTAAACTAGGATGCATCCAGTGGTGGTATTCAGCCTGTTTGAGGGAACCAGTAGCGAAAATCACAGGTGAGCCTGCCCACCCACCCCCCGGCGCTATGCTGTCCTATTTATTTATTTATATTTATTTATTATTAAAATTTATATGCCACCCTTCTCCTGTAGGACTCAGGGTGGCTCACATAATAAAAACAACAACAATACAATTCTAAAATACAATCTGATTTAAAATCCCCAAAATTAAAAACCCCATAATCGGTCAGGGATTTTGATGAAAAAGCCATGTCTTCAGGCCAGCACGGAAAGTGCGGAGATCGGGAGCCATCCAGAGCTCGGTGGGTAACCCATTCCAGAGGGTCGGTGCGGCCACAGAGAACACCCTCATCCTGGGAGTTGCCAGCCGACATTGTCTGGCCGACGGCACCCGGAGGAGGGCCGTTCTATGAGAGCGCACAGGGCGGTGGGAGGCCAGTAGAAGGTGGTCCTGCAAGTACCTCGGGCCCATGCCATGAAGGGCTTTATAGGTAAGTACCAGCACTTTTAAGCAGATCCGGAAGGCCACCGGCAGCCAGTGCAGCTTGTGCAAGAGAAGTGTTGCCCGGGAGTAACGAGAAGCTCCCGTAACAACCCGCGCGGCTGCATTCTGGACCAGCTGGAGCCTCCGGGTACACCCCAAGGGCAGCCCCATGTAGAGGGCATTGCAGTAATCCAACTGAGAGATTTAGCCATGTTTTTGAGGCCGGGAGCATGCCCCGAAGGTGCGCGCACTAGCAAAGTGTATGCATGGAAGGCTGGGTGCATGAGTGGAAGGTGTGCGCATGTGTGAAGTGAGCGTGCCTATGCACAGCAAATCAGTGGTAAAACAGTTTGAAACCTAACTCTGGACGCATCCATCCTCAGTCACACCAAGTTCAAGAGGGATTTTGGGCCAGTCAGTTTCTCTCAACCCAACTTCCCACATAGGATTGCAATGACAGGAAAAGAAACAGTTAGTCCTCAATTTACGGCCAGTTTCAAAACTTATGTTGCCAAGTGAGACATTTGTTCAGTGAGCTTTGCTCCATTTTACAACCTTCCTTGCTACATTTCTTAAGTGAATCACTGCAGTTGTTAAACCTGGTTGTTAAGTGAATCTGGCTTCCCCGCATTAACTTTGCTTGCCGGAAGTTTGCAAAAAGGAATCACATGACCCCGGGGCAATGCCACCGTCATAAATACGAAGCAGTTGCCAAGCATCCAAATTTTGATTATGTGACTCACGGAGATGCTGCCACAGTCATAAGCGTGAAAAACGGCCCTAAATCATTTTTTCCTGTGCTGTTATAACTTCAGACGGTCACTAAATAAACTGTTGTAAGTCAAGGACTACCTGTAGGACGATGTAGTGCTATGTACTTGGCCTTAAATCCCTGGAGGAAATGTAAGGTGTAAATTTATCAGATTGAACAAACAAACATCTCACACATAATTTGGGGGGAACCCTTAAAGCAAAGGTCTTCAAACTTGGCAGCTTTAAGACTTGTGGACTTCAATTCCCAGAATTCTCCAGCCGGAGAATTCTGGGAATTGAAGTCCACAAGTCTTAAAGCTGCCAAGTTTGAAGACCTCTGCCTTAGAGAATGATTCCAGGTGAAAATGGACCATGCTAAGTGTTGGCAAGTCCTCTTAAATTCAGAATTATCACCATTTTGCCTCACTTCAATAAGCCATACCTATTCAAGCACACGGAGTGTCAGGCCATATTAACATAGATTAACAGAGTTGGAAGGGACCTTGTAGGTCATCTAGCCCAACCCCCCCCCAGCAGGAGACCCTATACCATCCCCGATAAATGGCAGTCCAATTTCCCATTGAAAGCCTGCATTTATGAAGCTCCCACAATTTCCGAAGGCAACTTCTGTTCCATTGGTGATATCAGCACTTCAAGCTGCATTTACTCTAGTGCTGACATAAGAAGGAGAAGAGGAGGCATCTGGCAAGGGACGTTTGACTTTTCACCTACTTATTTTCCCTGGAGATGATATCCCCTAGGAGATGGGATGGGAGGGGGGAAATTCCTTTGAGCTGGAGCAGTAGATTAGGGGCAGAGTGACTTGGAAGATGGCCAATGAGTGCAGAGGAGTGGGGAAAGGAAAGGGAGGGTTTTGGGTCAGGAAGCAGTGTTAGCTATGACGGAGTCGGGTATCGGTTGTTGTGCTTAATAAATGAGAGATTTTATCAAAGACTTTTTGTTGAAATCCAATTTATTTGAGACGACATCGAAATTTGACAGGTTGATTGTTCTCACGGTCAGAAAATTTCACCTTATTTACAGGTTGAATCTCTCCTTGATCAGTTTCCATCCATTATTCCTTGTCTGACCTTCAGGTCAGAGGTGGGTTTCAGCAGATTCTGACCAGTTCTGGAGAACTGGTAGTGGAAAATTTGAGTGGTTTGGGGAATCGGTAAATACCACCTCTGACTGGCCCTGCCCCCATCCATTCTCTGCCTCCTGAGTTCCAGCTGATCAGGAGGAAATGGGGATTTTGCAGTATCCTTCCCCTGCCACACCCACCAAGCCACACCCACCAAACCATGCAACATCCACCAAGCCACACCCACTGAACCGGTACTAAAAATTTTTGAAACCCACTACTGCTACTGGTGCTTTGGAAAATAGCTTGACCCTTTCTTCTCTGTGGCCCCTCAAGTATTGGAACCCTGTTATCATGTCTCCTCTGGTCCTTCTCTTCACTAGACTAGCCCAGTTTCTGTAACTGTTCTTCAAATATTTTAGCCTCCAGTCCCCTCATCATCTTGGTTGCTCTTCTCTGCACTCTTTCTTGAGTCTCTACATCTTTTTTATAGTGTGGCGACCAAAACTGAAATATTATATAATCCCATGTTGGTAAAAAACAGATTACGATTAAGATTAGTGATCTAAGTTACTAAGAGTAACTTAGATCACTAAGTTACGATTTCACCACTAAGTTTCTTTTTCCAACCTTAACAAAATTGCCTTGGAAAGATGGTATAATGGAAATACTGCAGCTTGCTTGGAACAAACATACCGTAGTTCTATTGAGTTTCACCTTGAATCAACTTGTTAATTCCTTGGTTTCTTTCTTGGTAAAACGTTTGGTGTCAGTCAATTGCACAGAGCCGTCTGTTGATGGCTGTGAATTGTGGCTGAGCATAGTTGTCATTTCCATCTGTCCCATTATTTGCTAACACATTTCCGTGTGAAGAAATAAAGTACCATAAATAATCCTCATAATGTTAACAATGATGTATTGGATCAGTGTGGGAGAAAGTCTCATCTCTGCCCAAAAGCTGACAATGTATGGCAAGGCTTAAATTCCCCTGCTTGGATGAATGAAGTGAGTTAATCATAGACACATTGATAGTGTATGCCAGATTTACTTCTGCAGTGGGAAATATTTTTGTTTTCATGGGGTGCTCTTTGATACTTCTTCTTTTCACCGTAGCCCACGCCTTTTCCTTTTCCAGGGCAGCACTGTGGGCCAGATCTAAGGACTCTGGGGCCAGATCCAGCCCCTGGGCCTTGTAGTTTGACATCCCTGTTCTAGAGCATTGCCAGCTTCAACAGGTGATAAGCTGATAGAAGACCACACTTGATTGTTCTGCTTGGGGTTTAGACAGTAAGGAGATTTGGACTGGGACTATATCCAAATGAGAACTTAACAGGACATCTTTGGGATAGTGGCTAGGTGTTGGGCACAAATAACGAGAACCAATTGTAAATAGCTTTAGTCAGCAAGTTTATTGCTTCTACCTACTGTATGTTATAAGAATCTCCCCAGACTCCTTTCCTTGTCCTGGGAACCACTAAGTTACGATTTCATGGAACTTGGGGTGGTCCGGCTTATGACATTCGCAACAGTGCATGGACTCAAGGCTAGTTCCCCACTTGACCCCTCCTTCCATTCTAGCTGGCAGTTTTCCAACATTAGGTTAGAAACAAAGTCCTGAATTCAGACTGCAAACAACCACTTCTGTGTTGTTGCCAAGAAAATGGCAAGAACATTTTTGAGAAGTGGCATGATGTAGTAATTATTAGGATGGCCAACTTGTTCCATTCATAGCCAGTCAAAACTACTGGACGGCTTTGGACCAGTCAAAAGACAGTTAAAAGTTAGTTTAGGGTTAGGATATCAGTTAAAGGCCAATCTTAGAAATGTGTTGAACATTTTGGAATAGTTGGAACAACATAAAGAAAACAACAATAAAGAAAACAAGTCACACTGATTTTTTTAGATGTGAAGAAGGCCTTTGACAGTTAGAATTGGGCTTTTCTGTTCAAAGTTGGAACAAGAAAGAAAGAAAGAAAGAAAGAAAGAAAGAAAGAAAGAAAGAAAGAAAGAAAGAAAGAAAGAAAGAAAGAAAGAAAGATAAATGCATAGATAGATAGGTGGGTATGTAGTTGTTAGATGGATAAATATATATATAGAAAGAAAGAAAACTAGCTAGATAGCTAGATAGCTAGCTAGACAGACGGACGGGTGGGTGGGTGGAAGGAAAGGAAGGAAGGAAGGAAGGGAGGGAGGGAGGGAGGGAGGGAGGAAGGAAGGAAGGAAGAAAGGAAGGGGGCGCAGGCAGGCAGGCAGGCAGGCAGAGAGGCATAAGGAACTAGCACCACACTGTGAGCTGATCAAAGTTACTTCTTTACTGTCGTCATGCCTATTTATAAGAATCTCGCTAGATTCACCACATTCCCTTAGGAATTTCACAGGGAAGATTTCAGGTGGAGGTCAGGCCTGCATGGCTATCTGCTTAAACTCAGTTCCATCTTCCCACCTTTCCCCATTCTAGGTGGGGATTCTGGCAAACAGATAAATCTTCAGGTCTCAAGTCAAAAAAAAAAATTATCAGTTATGGAATTGTTTTAGCAACAGGTTCGTTGGTTGTGAGCTCTGCATCTTGCTTTTCTTTCAGCCTCTGAAACTTCTTAAACTTTGTTTCAGAAAAAAAAAATCTGCCTCTGAAAGGCTCCGAAACAGAGCTTCAGAAAAAAAAAAGCTTTTTTTCTGAAGCTCTGTTTGGAGGCTTTTTTTCTGAAGCTTCTTTGAGAGGATTTTATTCTGAAGGAATATCTGTACTCTGTTCAATCTCCTTTCTTTGGTATTGGTATATAGATTAACCTCTTCTGATCTGTTGGTTATTGTGTCATTCTCCAGATTTGTTAGAATAGTTTGGTTAGAACCTTTACTGATTCTTCTTTTGTTGCTTGCCGTATTATTTTAGATGAAAGCCTTTCTGAGCCTTTTTTTTCCTGAAGCTTCTTTCAGAAGCTTCTTTCAGCCTCTGAAATTTCCGTTTGCAAGGCTGGGCGGGGCTACATGCAGAGTATAAGACACACCCAGATTTTCACCCTCTTTTGGGGGAAAAAAGGTGTGTCTTATACGCTGAAAAATACGGTAATTATGATACCATATCACTCCATAGAGCTGTTGTGCTACAATTTTAGAGAAAGGCAGTATTCTTTAAGGCGTGATTTAAATCTTCACTTATTTTAGCTTGTAAATCAAACTGATCTATCCTGAAATTCAATGAACTTTTCAATATAACCTACAGCATCTGCCAATTTTGGGGAATCATATGAATGAGTATTTTCCATTCATAACATTTCTGCAGAAAAGCGTTCTTCTTTAATGCTGACCTCTAAATATACAGTTTTAATTGCTGTACATATAAATGCAGGCAACACAGGCAATGATTCAGCCGATGATGAAACTGAATTTTAAAGTTATGACTTGATTAAAGTCCTATTATGAAATGCAGATTAAAATTCAAGCTTGTCCATGACTATTGTGATACCGAGCTGTTCCAGTAGCATCTTCAGTTTCTAAACTTTTGAAATGTTAATTAAAAATGGAAGCAAAAGGAAGTATTTTTTCTTTGTCTGGACTCCAGAAGGCTGGGGGGAAAAAAAAAAGAAGAAAAGCTGTATTCTGGTTTTGACTGAGTACATCATTACTGGCTGCATTTAACATAATTTATCATGACTTGCCACTTAGTTGAATGGCAACGGAACAGATGTGAAAAACACAAGGACAATTTTTATTTCCTTTATGTGACCTTTGTTTTTCTGATAGATTATTCACAACTGAGTCAGAATTCCTTCAGTAGTCCTTTTAAAGCTTGTCAAGTGTATTTATGTTCCATTGTTGCAAAAACAAGCTTTGAAAATTGTAAAGCAATGTTAATGGAAATTTCAGATCCTCGTTATACACTTTTGCAACATCCCATTATGGGGCTTGCATCTGTACAGTTAGCAGGCAATCAAATCCTAAATGGAAAAGACTTAAGTGGGCATGCAGCATGTACACATACACACAATTGGAGTCCCTGCCATCATCTCTTTTTAAATTTAATATGGGTCAATATTATCGAAGTAAAAGGTAGCAAGTCAAGGCGATGGTTTTCCCAGTTGCAGTGTATGGCTGTGAAAGTTGTACCATGAGAAAGGCTGAGCGCCAAAGAATTGAGGCCTTTGAACTATGGTGCTCAAGAAGACTCCTGCGAGTCCCTTGGATTGTAAAGCAATCAAACTGGTCAGTCCTAGAAGAGATCAACCCTGACTGCTCTTTAGAAGGCCAGATCCTGAAGAGGAAACTCAAATACTTTGGCCACCTAATGAGAAGGAAGGACTCACTGGAGAAGAGCCTAATTCTGGGAACGATTGAGGGCAAAAGAAGAAGGGGATGATAGAGAATATCCAGAGGTGGCTGGATATAGTCACTGAAGCAGTAGGCGTGAGCTTAAATGGACTCCAGAGGATGATAGAAGACCTGGAGGAACATTGTCCATGGGGTCGTGATGGGTCGGACACGGCTTCGCAACTAACAACAAAAACAAGAACAGCAACAACAAAAGGTAGAAAATTCCCGTAGACTTTTGTTCTAAGGATGCAGGCTAAGGCAGTAAAGGTAGATAACAGATTATGACAGCAATTGGGACAAGAATTGATATGGCTAAGTGAAATGTTCATAAACAATGATGTCATGTAACCACATTGCTTAGTGAAAAATTGCAGCAGTCCTAGTTGTCTTTGTTAAGCAAGGATTGCATGAATCGCTGAGTGAAGTTTTTATATGACCATGGCTTCCGACTTCCTGCTGTCTTCCCCATTGACTTTGTTTCCAGCAGGAAACATCTGAAATTGTGGTCATGTAATCATAAGGACACTGTGATGGCTGGAACCCTAAGGAACCCGTTATAAGTACATATCTTCAGTATCATCATAACTGGAAACAGTCACTGAACAGATGGCTGCAATGTGGGAACTACTCAGAGGTCGGCTGCTGGTGGTTTGGACCAGTTTGATTGAACCGGTAGTTGCGACCCGCGGGTGGGACCGCCCACCCGCCTGCCCCAACACTATTCCGTCCTATATCGCTGTGTTTTTGAAGCTGCACACATTCTCACATTTTCGGTGCTGGGAGAACTTGTTGTTACAACCGGCAGCAGCCCACCACTGGGAAAGGTTAGGAAGTTATCCCTTTCTATGTTTAGTTTTATCCCAGGCTGTTTGTCCTTTTTAATTGGAACAACAGTTTTTTAGCTGCTTTGAGGAATATCAAATGGAAAACTTCTTTCCAAAGTTTCCGAACTTCTTATAGTTCACACAGCTTACATAGATCGTCATTGCTATAGAAACATTATTTCATATCATGCAAACCTCATGATTTTTCTCAGCGCTCTGAAAACAATGGACCTTAGAAGGGGAAAGAAATACATTTTCTGGCATATAACTCAGAGCATTGTTAGCATTATTATCTCTTATTCTAGGTTGCTGAGAATACACATTTTAATTTACAGCAAGCAGAATGCACATTTTACATTTCACAGGAAGATACTTTAGCTACTTGGCAATTCGCCTAGAGGCTTTATCTATGCAGTTGGCACATTAGGTTACAAGGGAGCTCAGCTTCAGCAGGGAATCAAAGGTCAAGTTAGGCACCCTCTGTATATGCTCTAATCCTTTCAGGGACCCTTTCAGTATTGTCTACATATAGAAAATAATTAGAACATCAGACATAATTTTTTCAATTCCGCTTCCTAAAGCAGATTCAAAATAGAGTTGTACTTTTGGAGTAATGGAGACTCCTTCGAGATTCTTCAACTCTCTAGTCTAGTTATATCCTGAAATATCTTACAGAATTCAGACATCTCTTGATGGCTTCCATATCTTTTGCTGTTGGAGCTCTGGAATTAAATGTTCCCTTCCAGCATCTTTGAAAGATGAACTTTGGAACTTGTGACATTTCACCGTAGAGATCCCCCCCCCTTTAAATAGGTGAATGTAAATTATTTAATGTCACCATCAATAAAGAAGACGTGTTTCAGTTTTATTTCTATTTCTTGCGGTCATCGTTTATAAGCATGTAAATAAATGCATGTCAGTGAAAATGATGGCTCTGTGGATGAACCTGCTGTGGTCAGCCAGAAATGCTTCAAAGAAATGTGCATACTTGCCAGAAGCCAAGTAGTAATGGAAAATTGCCCATCTAATATTTATTCTGTTTAAATAGGAAACATTATAGAAAGATATGCATAATTCTGCTGTGTGCCCCTTTGTGAAACTAATGCATATTTTTCCATGATGTGACTTCGTATGAAGGGTCCATAGTTATTATTCATTATGATTATGCACACATCTAGCTGTGCTGAATGTGTCCAAGGAATATCAGCATCATTCCTGACAAACTGTTCTGACCTAGGCTTCCCAAGATCATGAAGCAGACTCCTCGTCCTAATAAAACCTCTTTTATTTAGGTTAAAGGGAATTCCTCTCCAACAAAGTCCTGGCAAACAGTCTTTCATGAGAGTTCACAACTACAGACCTTTATCAGGCTTGGACAGTGGCCAGGCCGATATCTTTCAAACACCACTCTGTAGCAGCAATTACTCGGCAAGAAGTCAGGAACAGATCTTCACCCTCATGAATTGAGCTAATTATCTCCTGCAAACTCCTGTCCCTTTCGCTCCTCCTTATTCCCTACGGGAGAGGTCATTCACCGTCCACCTGTGCCTTTACTCCCGAGTCGGCCCTTGTTCCTTAGCTGTTCCCTTCTCCTGGCAGCTCTACGTATGCACACATCAGGAACAGGCTCCAGCTATTCTTCTGCCCCACTGATACCCGACTCCGAAGGCAGCTGATAACTGTCAGACGGCCCTGGCCCCCTTTCTGCCTCTGATGCAGAGCACTCATCAGAGCCTTCTCCAGACTCCAGGACTGGCCCTTGTTCCTCCCCAACCTCCTCACTGTCTGAGTCTGCCACCAGCTCTGCTGGTGGGCCACAACACAAACTGTGATGATATAATGGCTCATTTACTGTGATTGTAGACTTATGTCAGGATATCTCAATGCAAGTTTGTAAGTCGGTGTGATGATGTCATGATTTCAATGCAATCACTGGCCATCCCTCATTCCTACCTGCAAATACCATTGTTGGAATAGATGTTAGAGAGGAACTATGTTTTGGCATTCTTAATCCCATCATGACCTCTGCTATGTTGGTAAACCAAGAGATGTAAAATTGATTGTAGGTGACATTCTTTCCAGTTCTACAGACTACCCTTCATGAATTACTGTTATTTCTGGAACCATTTGGCAAAGGGAAACTTCACACACATGTGCATACACACACATGTATATGCAATCCCAAAAGAGAAAACTCTGGAATTGTAACCGGAGGAAGCCAGAGCATTCATAGGAGTGACATCATATCTTGACCATGAGCAACAGTTTTGTCTTAAAATAACATTTCAGATGCTATGCATATCATGAGCATATTTGTAATAGAGCTCCAACCACTGAAAAAGTATATTTCAGAGGTAAAATATATTTGAGAGTTTTCACTGCAGTAATAGAATAGCACTAAACACACTAATTCCTTGTGTGTCCAATCACACTTGGCCAATAAAGAATATTCTGTTCTGTTCCGTCTGTTCTGTTCCATTCCATATATTCTATTCTATTCTGTCCTGCCCTGTCCTGTCCTGCCCTGTGCAACCCTACCCTACCCTACTCTACTCTCTTACTCTTACGCTACTCTATTTTCGAAACTATCTAACATTCTTAACAAGGCAATGGCAACCAGTTGTTATGAAATGGTCTCTGAGCTGTTCAACATACTGAAAACATTTTTTCTAGCATTGATGCCAAGCAAGACAAGTAAAGCAGTGGTGGGTTTCTACTGGTTCGGCCCAGTTCGGCCAAAGTGCATGCAAAGCGTGTGCATGAAGTGAACCAATGGTAACACCAGTTGAAACCTACTACTGAAGGTAAAGCTCATCTGATCATTCCAAGGGTAAACCATTATTCTCAGCCTCATCAAATTGCTACAGACCCGGGTTGCTCATAACATCCTCAGTTGATTCCAGCAGAACCTGTAGAATCTTCACAGCAACAAAGGCATTAAAACTAAATAACTGAAATAAAGTACTTGAATTTGAATAAATTAATGTTTCCCTTTCATCTTGCAGAACAAATTAAAAAAAAATACTCTGTCCAAAGCACAGAGCGTTTTGGTGGATGCATATGATATGCCCGCACATTGGATTAGCATTTCTGGAGATACAGAATGTAGAGTCCTGGGTGTCAGTCATGTATTCTCATAGTCTTGATAGATATCTTCTCTGGCAAATTTAATCCTGGGGAAACAGATTTCATTTACTCAAATCAAATTCCAGCTGTCTGAACAAGAAGGTTTTGTTTAATGACTCATGGTTTATTACTGGTTAACTGGATGCCCTCTATTGAATATGCATTACTTTTTAGCCTTTCTGACACTCTGAAATATGGGAAAGAAATCATGTAAAATGGCTGAGAATCCTCACTGTCCATCAGCAAGATAACTCCAGAATTTGGTGATGGGAGAGAAGATGACAATAGAAAATTTGGGTTTAAAATTGGGTCAGATTTTGCTGGCGGCTGTAGAAGAAAAGACTCCCTAGCAGGATGAGCAGTTGTACAATGGTTTAGAAGGTAGTTGACTCCTTAAATTTTGTAACACAATATTTTTGAGCAATATGTGCTTGCCTACAACAATACATATAGTTTATAAAATAATGTGTGATTGTGATTACATCCATCATAAATATTATCCTGCCTTGGCTTGTAATTCTTAGAAGTTTGCAAATCTGACTTCTAAGGTAGAAGTGCATAGCTGCTTGTATTGCATAGTCTTAACCATGAATCCTTGGTGGTCTCTGAACTGGATTGTTTGCTTGAAGATGTTTCATTACCCAACTAGGTAACATCATCAATGCAAGTGGATATGGGATCTGCTTCCTGTCACTATTGGTGGGGGTATGCTTTTCATAATTGCTTGATTAAGGTATAGTTTTCTGCTTGATTGTTTGCCTGGTGTTAATCCCTGCTTATCTGGGTGTTGGTTGCTGAAGAAGATGTGTTGTGATCTTTTAAATTACTTCTTAACTTTTTACTCTCTCTTTTAAGTAGTGTATAAATGTGGTTTATCTCTATGTATCTATTGATGGCTGAGTTGTTTGAATGCCGACCTTCCAAGAATTCTTTAACATTTTTGGATTTATCTCTGTTTAGGATGCTGTAACTATGTTAACTGGGAAACATAGTTTCCCAGTTGAAACTATGGTTGAACCTCTCCATATTTTGTGAGTTTAAGAAGTTTTCATTGTATTTTCTGGCCGTTACTTGGTATTAATGATGGACTGTGCTAGTCTTCTGCCTTTATGTCCTATATAGCAGCTGTTACCATTCTTACACTATAGAACTGTGATGGCGAACCTATGGAACGCATGCCGGAAGTGGCACTCAGAGCCATCTCTCCGGCCATGCGAGCCGTTGCTCTTCCAGGTTCTGGCACGTCAGCCAGCTGGTCTCCACATGCGCAGGAGCACCAGAAACTGGAAGAGCTGCCACCCAGTGCGCATGCACGCACCAGGAAGATGATCTTCCATTTCCGATGCACGCTTGCGCATTGGCCAGCTGGTCTTCTGGTTTCTGGTACACATGTGCGCACAAAGACCAGCTGGCCGGTCAAGTGAATGTGTGGTTTGCTCTCTGTTTATACAGTATACAGTAATTTGCCCTGCCAGTTCTTCTATGGCAGTGTTGGTGAACCATTTCGGCACTTGGTGCCATCTTTCCGGGCATGTGAGCCATTGCTCATTGCTCTTCTGGGTTCCGTCATACCAGCCAGCTGGTCTTCACATGAGCAGGAGCACAGGAAACGGGAAGAGCAGCTGCCTGGTGCATATGCGCATGCTGGGAAAATGATCTTCCGGTTTCTTGTGCATGCATGAACACCGACCAGCTGGTCTTTGTGCAAACATGTGCACTAGAAACTGGAAGACCAGGTGCCGGTGCGCATGCCTGCGCCAGAAACCGGAAAAGCAGCACACCAGGTGGCTCTCTTTTGGTTTTCGGCACATGCGCTTCCGTTTCAGCACCTGCTGCCGAAAAGGTTCATCAACACTGCTATAGAAGAACTGGCAGGGCAAACTACTGAATATAAACAGAGGGCAAAACCCTCCTTCACTTGTACTGATGATGTTCCTTAGCTGGGTAATGCAATGTCTACAAGCTAACAGCCAAGCTCAGAGAACTCCACAGTTCAACCCTGAGATTATTACGCATTCTCTTCTATTGGGAGAGACTCAAGCAATTGTGCTCCCTAGACCTTTTTGTTTTATAGAATCTACTGAAATGTATAATCCATCCCAGCTTCTCTGATGGCTAATAGTTGAAGACAGTACTTTATAACTAATATTCTGCTTAAAACAGATAATGATTGTGGCCTGGGGATAAAATTTTAAATTCTCCAATCCAATTCATTTGATTTTCTGCTTCTTTCCCTCTAGAAAATAATTTGTTGAGTTAGAAGCACAGTCAGCCTTTTTTCATAGTGTGTCAGTCTTGTAACCAACTCATGATGTGGAAGTGTTAGAGATAGGAGGTGCAAAGGGTTTAGTGTTGGCTTAATATGTTGGAATGTGTGGGTTGCAACCTCTGCTATACCATTAAGGGCCAGAGTTGGTTTGGCTGATCTGTTTTCCTTTCCACAATGGGACAACTTGCTGTGGCCAACTCACCACAGCCAAATACCGTGTTTCCCTGAAAATAAGACCCTGTCTTATATTTTTTTGAACCCCAAAATAAGCGCTTGGCTTTATTTTCAGGGGGGTCTTATTATTTTGAGGTATGTGGAGCAAGATGGGACTCCTCTTGCCGTCTTACCTGATTTCCATCTCTGCGTTTAAATATTTTTTGTGGGAGGCTTACTTTAGCGCATGCACTCAAAAGCCCGATTGGGTTTATTATCAGGGGATGTCTTATTTTCAGGGAAACAGGGTAACTGCAGGACAACTAGCCATGGCTAACTCGGCTAACTTGCTGCGGGACAATTTTAACAATTCTATTTCATTATTTCAAATAAATGAAAAAATATTTTAATTTTTGCCATTCACATTCCATTCTGTCCCTCCTTTTGCATCCTTTCTGTAATGATTTGTTTCCATTATTTCTTCGACATTATTGTAACTCTGTATCGAAAATGGCTCAGAAATGACCTGAAAACAACCCCAAAACAGCCTGAAAATGACTCAAAAACAACCCAAAAATGGCCTGAAAACGACTCAAAAACAACCCCAAAATGGCCGAATAATGGCCTGAAAATGGCCGAATAATGGCCTGAAAATGACCCAAAATGGCCTAAAAATGGCCCCCAAAATGGCCTGCTTTTTGGGTATTTTGGGGGCCATTTTCAGATTTTCTGGTGCTCCGGTGCCCTCGAAGACCAGCATGCATGCCAGAAACCAGAAGAGCAGCTGGTGACAGCACGCATTCCCACAGAGTGCCACCTGTGTGCCACCTCTGGCATGTATTCGCAATTCTTCCCTCCAGTGTGCATCCTTCCCAAAAATGTTCATTTGGTGGAAGAGAACCATCATCCCCCGGTAGAGGGAGAGTACCAATCTTCAGTCAAGGGTATAGGATAGTTGCGCTTCCCTAGTGGAGCCACCGAAGTTAGTATGATGTGCACATCTCTGCAGTTTGTCATCCATACTTAGCATAATCCTGATAGGGCTTGTTCAGCAAGGCCTAATTTAGCACTACCTGTAAATCAAGAGTACCTGAAAAATGAGACACCCAAGCTAGCTACAACTAATCTCCCAGAGATGATAGTTTTCCAGATTCTTAACTACTGTTTTTTCTGAGGATTTAATAGAAGGTTAAGCCAGGAGCCGATTAGATCATAGCATTTACTCAGTGTCAGGTACTCCTTTTTCTTTTATATTCTACCTGCTTTTCAACATTTACCCATGGCCCAAAAGGTACTGAAAAAGGTGAGCTACTGCTAAAAGTAAAAATAGTAATAGCACTTAGACCCATGATGGTGAACCTATGGCATGTGTGCCACAGGGGGCATGTGTAGCCATATCAGTGGGCATGCGAACTCAGCTCCGGCGTGCATGCGCATGCCGGCCAGCTGATTTTCAAGTCTTCTGGGCCCACCAGAAGTAAGGAAACAGGCTGTTTCCTGCCTCCGGAAGGCCTGAGAGGTTGGGGAAGGCCTGTTTTCACCCTCCCCAGACTCCTAAAAAAGCCCTGGAGGCTGGAGACAGCAAAAAACAGGCCTCCCGGTCCCTCTGGAGTTTGTCAAATGGGCCATTTTCAGCCTCTGGAGGATCTCCAGGAGTGGGGGGGGAAGGTGATTTTGGTCCTCCCCAAAGTCCTATAGAGGCCCTGGAGCCAGGTGAGAAAGAAAAATGGGCCTACTGGGCCATCGCGTGTCAGGAGCAGGGGGAGTCATTTGCATATGCATGGGATCAGTACCCTTAGAATTATGGATGTGATCCCCCCGCCTCCCCCTCCTGGCACGCGATGGCAAAAAGTTTAGCCATCAGTGACTTAGACTTAGATACCGTTTCACGGTGCTTTTTACAGCCCTCTCTATGTAGTTTTACAGAGTCAGCATAATTGCCCCCAACAATCTGGGTCCTCATTTTACCGACCTCGGAAGGATGGAAGGCTGTGTCAATAGCAATAGCAATAGCACTTAGACTTATATACCGCTTCAACAAGACTTCACAACTCTCTCTAAGCAGTTTACAGAGTCAGCCTCTTGCCCCCACCAATTTGGGTCCTCATTTTCCCCCCCTCGGAAAGATGGAAGGTTGAGTCAACCTTGAGCCTAGTGAGATTCAATCTCCAAAATTGCAGGCAGCTGATAGTAAGCAGAAGTACCCTGCAGTACTGCACTCTAACCACTGCACCACCACAGCGCTTAACAAAAATAGGTTTTATTTTTTGTTTTTAATAGAAAGATACAAGTCTTTTTCATTCTTTCTCACTCTGGTTTAGAACCTCGGTGGGGCCCAGATTTTTAAGCTATTGGTCTAAGCCTAGGGACACCCAACCATGGTTTATCATTTGGATAAAATGAATGGTAATCTCTTGTAAGCAACATTGGCAAAGTGTGAATAAAAATGAAAATACACAAATATTTTATGTCATTGGCTAATCTCCAACACCACAGGATGGCATATTTAAGCAACAGGAAATTAATTTCTAAAGATTTAATAGTTTGGGGATTGTGCTCTCCAGAGCCATTAGACTACAATTCTCACAATCTCTTGCCATTAGCTGGGGCTTATGGAAAATATTGTTTATTTATTAATCATGTCTTTCAACCTCCCCCTAAAAAAAGAAAAACAGTGTTTGAGAAATGCAAACCATTCTGGATGGCCTTTGATTGCATCTCCCTATTTATGGAATGGCCATCATGGATTCATAGGGTAGTCTAGAAAATAATTTGGGTGTGTTCTGGCACGGTGTGTTACATGAACTTGGTTTCTTGGACACATGGTGGTTAAAACAAACTGTTGGGTTTAGCCACCTGTACATCCCTAGGCAGCATTTTGATCGTCCCTTTATAGATTGTGATTAAAGTTTTCTGTTGGGCAAAATGGTAGAAGAGTTTGAATGCTTTGCCTATGCAACACACGAAGATCCACAAACACACAAGATGTTCCAAATTCCTTCTGTGGTTTCCTGAATGTAGGCAGAGTTTACTTTGGTTTATTTTAATTGTATTTTATCTTAACAATCGCAACACAACAACCCCATTCGGTTGTTCTCAGCTCTCTCCTTATGAAATGATATGGTCATTTGCAGAAGCTTGGCAGATGAGAGCCCCTCTTTCGGTTCTCGACAGCCAGCAGGGACATCAACAAGACAGCCAAGTTGGTAATCTCATTTGTGATTGACAGGAGTCGTTGGCGATGATGATATTCCTGCGAGAAAAGAGGATAAAGAAAGTCCAGGAACGTATTTTGCTTTGATTCAGGCCACTAAGCATTGACGTTGGTGGAAATGACATGCTCCAGGGTGGGTAGCATCAACAACCTTCAGGGACTTGGTGAAGGGTTGAAGCTATTCCAAAGTGAAGCCAGTTAATTTGAAAATGAATTTGTGTCTATGTCTTCTTTGCCTCCTTCTCCCCACCCCCGTAAAAGTTCCCTTAAAAAGAAAAAAACCAAGAAGAAAGAAAACAACAAAACGAAGTCTGCTTTGTTGCTGTGTGTGATATATTTTTATAGCCTCTGTCTGTGTTGCTGAAATAACCCCCCTCTCTCATGTCAACTCTTACCTAGGAGCCGTTCCACAGACTCACTGATGTAGGTTTTATTTCCCTGCCCTCTTCCCTTCCTGCATGGCACCCAGACCCAAGGATTAGCTTCGCCGCATGATGCAACTTCATGTTGGGTCTCCTGGTTACCAGTGCTCTTCTAATTGCTTGGTGCATGCTTCTCCTAACAGTCAGAACGCTGAATGCAGTCTAAAAGCATTAAATGCATGAATAAAAGACCATGGATCTGTAAGATTTTGAATACATGAGAACAGTTTGGGTGCTATCTTGAGCGGACAACCTCTTTGGTCCATTTTTGCTTGATGCTTTAAAAATCAAAACTATTGACTGTATTGTGAAGGTCTCAGCAGGTGACAGCCCTTAGGTGACTGATGGCTGTCAGAAAGGATGCAGTATTTGGATCGGGGGGGGGGGGCACCAGAGAATTTGAGGGATGTTGGTTAGATTGGGATGTCAAAGTCCTCACAGAAGGAGATAATGGCAATCGACTTTTGGGATATTGCCAGAAAAACCTGCAGATATAGTTCATCATTAGGGCATATTTATGGAGAGAAGGGCATGCATAATTATCCAAGACTGAAAATAACGTTCCCATGCCAGGTCATTTGCCTTCATTTGAAGCTTTAGCTCTTAAACATAACTGAAGATGGCAGGGACAAGGCACACCAGTTGCTCATGGTCAAAGCTTGTTTTTCTCCATTCTATACTTCCATAAAAAACACTAGTAATGTTTCTGCCAAGTGCAGAATTTGCTCAAGCCGGAGGCCAAATGTGTGTGGAATTTTGAGAGACAGTGATAAGAAGGAAGAGAATGGATGAAAGTGCATTTCCCTTAAGCCAAGAGAATGAAAAAGAGCTAAAAGAAGCGTAGACTCAGTTCCCACGAGAAAAATGTTGAACGCTAGAGAAAATCACATCTGAAGTTCTCTTTTTCTCCTTTCCTTTCTCCTGGTTTATAGCAACTACATTTCTCCTAACCATCCACATCTGAAGTTTATATTATTATTATTATTATTATTATTATTATTATTATTATTATTATTATTATTATTATTATTATTATTATTATTTGCACAGTCAGCCAGATGTTTAAACTGGTCTACCTATCAAGTCCTTACCAAGGACTAGGACTAGGCAAATCTGGATGTTTGACGGTGTTATAGAAATCATCGCAGGATGGAAGCAGTTCCAAGTAAAGCTGCCTTCTGCAATTGACTGATGGCAGATTTGTCAATGCCTATGGTGTTCAAGTGGTGCTCCAGTTGTTTTGGGACTACACCCAAGGCACCTATTACTATTGTTGTTGTTGCTGTTATTATTATTATTAAAAAAGGGGCCTTGCTCTCACACCTTTAACAATAAAAGTGTAAGATAAGGTAATAAGAATTTCCCAGTAACGTTTTATCAATATTAACTTACTGATTAAGTTAATGGTTAGGTCAGTGTGTAAAGTAGAGGAAATTCTGCTATAGAAGTTTGGAAATATACTCATTATTTGGTGCATTTAAATAATATTTTAATAATTTAGAAGACCATCAGGACCAGTGTCTTCTGCTATGCATGTTTTTTTTAAGAAATCCGAGCCCCTTATTCAAACTATCAAGATATTTACATCATATAAACCATCTTCAATTTCTAAAGACAACTAACATTAACATATTTCAATGCTCTGTCCACAACAGTTTTGGACGGTAGATATAAAAAGTTCCCCGTGGATTGATTCACATGGACAAGGTGCTATTAAAACTATAGAACACAGCTTGTTACACTGCAGCCTCTTTAAGGATCTTAGGACCTTCTTTATAAGATACTATAAGGAAGAATAGTAAATTCTGATTTTTTTTGTGTAGAGTGCTTATCAGATCACTATGATTTAGTTTCCTTAAATGTAGCCAACTTCCCCCCAATAAATCCACCCCCAATTATTACATTCTTATCCTGTTTGTGCTTTTATTCTAATTCTTATTTTTAATTGTGATCCAAATAAACTATATGCCATGCTTCTCATTTCTTGAATGAATCAATTAAGGAATACTATTAAACTTTTATCTGACCTCGGTTGAACTCAAAGCCGCCTTAGACCTGGTTAGATGTGAGTTGGACTAAATGGCCTACAGGCTCCCTTCCAGTTCTATTATTCTGAGTCACCAGGAAATCCCAGGCTGGAAACTAGATTGGTCCATTGATAAGTCTCCCTCCAAAAGACGATGCCAAAAATTTTCTGAATGACTGCAGAGGGAAATGCATAAATGCTCAGAAAAATGCTTGGAGACGCCTAAGTTGAATGTAATTCAAAGAAGTCCTTATTGTTTGGTTTGTCTAGACCGTGATGGCGATGCATGCCACAGGTTGCATGCAGAGCCATATCTGTGGGCACGCGAGTGTTGCCCTAGCTCAGCTCCAGCACACATTTGTGCCCCGACCAGCTGATTTTTGGGCCCACCGGAAGTCAGGAAACGGGAGAAGGCCGTTTTCGCCCTCCCCAGGCTTCTAGAAAACCTCTGGAGCCTGGGGAGGGTGAAAAACAGGCCTTCCAGCCCCACCGGAAGTCGGGAAATGGGCCATTTCTGGCTTCCTGGCGGGGGGAGGCCGTTTTCACCCTCCCCAGGCTCCAAGAAAGCCTCTGGAGCCTGGGGAGGGCGAAAAACAGGCCTACCGGGCCAAAAGCAGGGGGAGCACGTGTGTGTGTGTGTGTGTGTGTCAAGCATACGTGCATGGGGGCGGGGCACATTGAATTATGTGCGTGACTCCCACACAGTCCCCGTGCTTTTGGGACACGACGGCAAAAAGGTTAGCCATCACTGATCTAGGACAATTAAAGTACAGATGGTAAAATATCTGATGAAGACAACCAAACGATGGGGATGGAGGTATTTGAGACATATCTAGGAGAAAGTTAGTTTTTGGTAACTTTCCTTTCCCTCTCTCTCTCTCTCTCTCTCAACTTAGAATAACTTTATTGTCACTTTAAACATATACTAGTCAGCAAATATTAAAATGAAATATCGTTGCATACAGCTCTCAAAGGGTCACCACCGCCAATATACACTACATAAACATGACTAAATAAATGAATACATAAATGCATGCATACATAATTAGGCATATACCCACAGAGATTATGTGACACACAGAAACAACACAGTCTAGTCCAGATGTGTACATGTACGTGGTGAGAAAAACGAATCTTGCAAGTTTACCAGATTGATGGCATAGGGAACAAAGCTGTTACAGAATCTTTGAGTCCTGCCAGAAACAACTTCGAAAATTCCTCCAAGAGGGAGCAATGTCTTACTTCTCCTTCTTTCCTTCCTTCCTTCCTCCCTTCCTCCCTCCCTCCCTCCCTTCCTCCCTCCCTCCCTCCTTGATTTTAAAAGAAAACAAAAGAAAGCAGTTAGACAATTAATTTCAGCAATGCAGTTCCATATATATTCATATCAACCATCAGGAAAAAGGAAAAATATGAGCTTTGGACTTGAAAATGAACTATGCAATATTATGCTCAATTAATTATTAATTAGTTTATTCCAACACTAATATTATTAGTAATAAATCCCACAAAAGTCTGTCTTTCTGCAGTACCTAGCAAATGTTGTTAGAATGGTTGTGTTAGGTGCACAGAGTCAGAAGTAGGGGTGAAATCCAGCAGGTTCTAACAGGTTCTGGAGAACCGGTAGCAGAAATTTTGAGTAGTTCGGAGAATCGGCAAATACCAACTCTGGCTGGCCCCAGAGTGGGTGGGAATGGAGATTTTGCAGCATCCTTCTTTCCCCTGCCATGCCCACCAAGCCACCCCATTCCTGACAAGCCACGCCCACAGAGCCTGTAGTAAAAAAAATGTGGATTTCACCACTGATCAGGAGTATAGGATAAGTTGCAATTCAAAAGGGGTTTTTTGCTCAAGACTATAGACAAGAATCTATTCATCTAAAGCTGAGTGCTAAATAGGCGCCAGAGGAGGGTCACAAGAATTCAAGAGGGACTTGGACTGTTTGTGCCAACATAATGATTCTAAACTGATGATGCATGTAATTCCACCCTCTAGATCTGCCTGCTCTTCTACTATAGGCTCCTACATCTCACATTGATCCCAAAGTGTTCTCCATTAATGTTCCGTTTGGAAAAGTATTTGTCAAAATACACTTTAAAAATCAGAGGAGGTCAAATTTATCAGCATTTTAACCTTTCAGTAGAGGCCTGCCACAAGTCAGTTTTAACAGATTGTAACCTCCCTTTAAACCAGAGGTTTGTCCCAAGGTTTTTTGTCTATATAGGAAACACAATCTGCCTGATTTTGTTTCAAGATTGATTGCTATTCTCTAGAATTCCGTGACTGGTAGGAAGGAAATGGGGAAGGAAATTTGTTTTTGAATAATGAGGGCATTTTACTGCCTTCTTGTGCATGAAAGTGAAATTTATGTAAATAGGTCTAATTGTAAAAGAACAAAGAAAAAACATCTTAGCCTTTTACTTTTGACGGAGGCTGGTGGAAGCATTCAGGGTTGATCTAAACACATCTATCCTTTAATCTGTCGGAAAGGCGATATATAAAACCATTTAAAAACCATAAAGTACAAAGAAGGAGCCTACAAACAAATAGATGGAAAAAAAGAGGAGAAGGTAAACACAAACATCCAAGGCCACAACAACAGTAGCAACAGCCAAACTGCCTATAAGCAAGTTGGCAGTTTCAGATAATCCCCTTTAACCTAATTATTCTAAGTGACTTGCAATAAAGCCATTAAAACAATCAGAATTTAAGAAGGTGAAAAGAAGGCAGATGGCATTTGGCATCACAATCAAGGATGCTTCTTTCTGGGGTTGTGCAGCATTTTTAGACATGCTCCGGAGCTCAGCCATTTTGCTAAACTGGCACCTTTCTATCCATGTCTCTTACTGGGACCATCCTATTCTTTGAAAATGAATGTTTTCCAAAGGTTCCAGGGCAAACAAGAAAACACAACATCATTGTTTGATCATTTCTCCTCTGTCAGTGAGGGTCATTATAAGGAAAAGATGTGCAATTCAAAAAAAAAATATTAATTTTAGCAAAGCGTAAAATACAAAAATAAGGTAGAATAGAGGAGGAAAGGGGGAAGAGAGAAAATTGTAGGGTAGAGGAGAAAAAGAAAAAAAAAACAACCATTGACTTCCAACTCCTTTTAGATAAGATACTAAGATAATAATAATATGAAACCTCAACATTTTACTTTTATATAATAGCGTACAGTGGCCATTTCTATAACACCAAATATATCTAATCAGAAAACCCCAGAAATCAAAATTTCATTTTTCCCCCCATCTCAAGTATGAAGTCCAGAAGTGGTTCCCAAGTAGAAATAAAAGCAATTATGTTTGTTTCTTCCATCAAAGCAGTCAGTTTAGCCATCTCTGCCAACTCCGTCAACTTTTGCAGCCGTTCGTCCGTTGTGGGAATCCCAGCATCCTTCCATTTTTGGGCATAAAGTAATCTTGCTGCCGTCATTTTGTAAGGAAAGATGTGAAAGTCCTTGGATTTGAGTGGGTTAAATTTCTGAAGCATGGGTTTGGGATTCTCTATTTGCAAATTTCTGTAGCTACTGTGCGAAGAGAAGTAGTTTTCAAATTGGGCTGTCTGGGATTGAATAGTGCAGTCTTAAAAGCAATAAAACTTTTGCTTCTCAAAGAAAGCATGCCATGCACACATGAGAGAGAGAGAGAGAGAGAGAGAGAGAGAGAGAGAGAGGGAGGAGAGAAAGAGGAAGAGGGAGAGAGAGACAGAGAGAGAGAGAGAGGGAGAGAGAGAGAGAGAAAGAGAGAAAGAGGAAGGAGAGAAAGAGGGAGAGGGAGAGAGACACAGAGAGAGAGAGAGAGAGAGAGAGAGACTGCAACCCATCTCTTACTTCATACAAAAATGTTTGTTAACCATTCACATTAGCTGCTCATTGAACAAAAGAGACTGTCTTGAATATACTTAAATCCTCATTATTATTTGAAGTTTGTTAAGAATGAATTCACCTGGGGGTAGGACAAAAAAAAAAAAAGATTTGTAGTAGAAGTGATCATATAAAAACAACATCCAGAATGCGCCTGATGCCACCTTGCTGCTCCTGGTTTGAGAAGACGAGTAATAGTAGACAAACTGGCTACGACCTAATGCTTGGTTTAGAAATTAATCTGTCTCAAGCCAGGTGACGGGCATTAATTTTGTGAAAATAACAATAAGATGAAGAGGTGCAGAATATCCTGTATAACAGAAATTTGCCCCTGATAAATGGATGATTTAGACTGTCCATTAAATGACTGGCAGCCATTTTTTTCAGAGTCCCTGTGCCAATTTTCTAAATGTGCCCACAAGCTCAAAACACCGGAATCCTTTGCACTTTATCATCCAGACTGAAAATTTATCAAAAAATCACATTTATGAGTAAGGCTGATAGTTCATCAAACAGTGCCTGGAGTCAATTTATCACTATGTACAGTTTCGGACCTGCAAATTATATAGAACCTGATATTCAATAACCCCCCTTTTCCCCCTGGAACTGAGTTATTTGTGCCATCTTCAAAATCATTTTAACTCTGGACATGGTAATACATTAACTGTCAAGAAGATGAAACATATTTAAACAGTATTAATCTAGTTTGTGACCCAGCCTTGGGCACTACATCTGTGAGAGGTCATCAAGACATATTCTTCAGATTTATTAGTTATTTATCTTTATAGAATTCAGTTCTGAAATGTATAGATCCATCACTTTGACTTGCGATTTTTATGCTACCAATCTATCATCTGGGGTATTAATTCCATCCCTTTAGGATTAAGATCCGTGATGGTGAAACTATGGCACATGTGGCATCATCAGCTGCTCTTCTCATCTTTGGGTTTCCAGCGCTCCAGTGCGTGTGAAGATCAGCTGGCCGACACGCATGTGCATGCCAGAAATGCAAAGACCAGTGCGCATGCTGGTCTCCGGGTTTCCAGCGCTCTGATATGCGTGCTCTGGCATGTGTGCACATGTGTGCATTCCAGTTTGGGAGCTTGGTGCCAAATAGGTTCGCCATCACTGATTTAGATGATTATATATATGTTAGATGGACAAATTTCAACTAATTGGTGTCTACTTTTGTACAAGCTTTTTGTACTACTCCAAAATAAATTCTGCACCCTTTTGTCCATCATATTGTCATCTTTGTTTAAAGGGTGATATTTCTAGTTCTGTTGTTTGTCACCCAACCTGAAAACCTATCAAAGAATTAAATTGATGAGTAAGGCAGATAGTTCATCAAACAGTGCCTGGAGTCAATTTATCACTATGTACTTGGGCCTGCAAATCAGATAAAACATGATATTTAATAATCTTTTTGTTATAATCCAAAACTTTTTTAAAAAATTGCCTAGCAGAACGTGCAGACTCTGTCTTAGTTTGTTAGAAGGTTCTCTCGCCCAACCATCCTTCTGCTGAATTTAGCTGCCATTATATTTTGCTTTTGGACCCTTAAAGGAGAATGGTGGCTTACCAGCTTACCAGCTTCACAGAATCAATGTATGGAAAATATAACAGATTACCAATCAGATTATTGCCTCATGGATAGGTAGTGTGGCCATTTATTTTCTCTTATTTGGATTGGGAATGGAGAGTTCTGGATTATTCTAGTATCATCTCTCCTGTGAGGGAAGCTTGAGCTTCTAGTTTGGAATGTTTGATTATAGGCACCGTTTAGAAATGAGTCTCCTCCCTTCTTACTTCAATTATTGATGCAGGCAGCCTACAACCATGAATGTAGACTTTAAAAAGAAAATTATGTTTCAAAATGGTATCGTGCCCCTTCATAATTCTCCACAAGATTTTCAGTGCTGTTTTTTGGTTGCTAAATTGCTTTTAACCTCTTAGAAAACTCATTTTTATTTTTAAATGATATTTGCCAAATGACCCTTGCAAAATATCAAACCTAAATAAATAAATAAAAATACAGATGCTGTCACTGCTTATTGTGCTATCAATGTATTTCATATATAAAGGAAAAACACACATTAAACCTATGAAAAGTAAAAAAAAAAATAGACATTGGGCCTTTACAGGGAGGAACATGAGATGTGGGTGTGGCCTACTGATGAGGACTAACGAGCCAGAAATAGCTATTTAGGTCTCCCAGAATGCAGCACAAGATTCCGTTTGCTGCCAGAGTGAAAAAGATGGAGATAAAACCCAGTATGTAGTGAATGTGATTTTGCTCTATTGTGGTTCCAGAAAAATCTTAACTACGTAGGAAAAACCTGGCTTAAAGGAAAAACATATATATCTAACATATATAGAAAACAAATATATATAAAGAGAGGGGGGGGATTGATCTGGCTGATTATGCTTGTGGTGAGACAGAAAGCGAATCACATCACAGGTAGTCCTCGACTTACAGCAATTCATTTAGTGACCATTCAGAGTTACAAAGACACTGAAAAAAAATGACTTCTGATCATTTTTCACACTTACGACCCATGGTCCCGTGATTTATATTCGGATGCTTGACAGTTGACTCACATTTATGATGGTTGCAGTGCCCCTGGGGGTCACGTGATCCCTTTTTGAATCCATCTGACGAGCAAAGTCAATGGGGAAAAAAACCCAGATTCATTTAACGACCGTGTTACTCATTTAACAACTGCGGCAATTCACTTAACAAACGTGGCCAGAAAAGTCGTGAAAGGGGGCAAAACGCGCGTAACAAATTTCTCACTGTGTAACATAAATTTTGGGCTCAATTGTGATCATAAGTCAAGGCCTATCTGTATTTTTTTTTTAGTCCTTTCTTATTGGTCAATCAGAAGGAGATCTCTGATTGGCTCAACCTGTTTCCTGCCTGCACTCTGGGAAAGTGCAGTTGATTGTACAATTTTACAATTAGCATCGAATGCTGGCTTGGAGGGCATGGAAGTGATAGAAAAACTTGGCATAAAGCAACTGAATTTCTTGGAACAAGGGTTGACATACCCACAGAGAGGGGGAAGGGTTATAGTAATAACAATAACAGAGTTGGAAGGGTCCTTGGAGGTCATATAGTCCAGACCCCTGCTCAACGCAGGAGACCTGTACTAGGGATTCAAACTGCTGAACTGCCAACCTTTCTAATTGACAAGCTCAGTGTCTTAGCCATTGAGCCACCTAGTCAGGTTAAGAGCAAGAGAGAATTTTTCTATGGCATAGGCATAGATGGGAAAACCATAAATTTTAGTGACCAAGTCCATTCCTAGAGGTACCCTTAAACATTCCTTGCAGGATTGGCTCACAGGTTTCATTCATTTTTCCTAATTCTTGTGTGCTATATTTATCACGGTCCTTCAGTATCACTTCGGCTGTCACTTCAGCTTTCTGTTTCATGCAGCCATTAATGGCACAGATTTATATAGTAGAACAGTGTTTCTGCCAACTTTCAGATGAATGGACTTCAACTCCCAGAATTCCCCCGCTAGCTGGCTGGGGAATTCTGGGAGTTGAAGTCCATTCATCTGAAAGTTGCCAAAGTTAAAAAACATTGTACTAGCGGTTAAGGAAATTCTACTTAATAGGGCTTCATAAAAATATTACAAAAGCCAACTTAACTGAGTAAGCTTTATTACAGTTGAATATTCTGTTTTTAACCAAGAGAGTATTGGGTGCCAAAATAAGAGTTGAGTCCTAAAATCACTCTTGCCAGAGTGATTCAACCATTTGCATTGGACATTTGGAATGAGGTGGTTGATATTTGCAAAAGTCTTATCTTCATAAACCTCTGAATCATTTCTTTGCTTCCTCACAGTAGTCTGTGTCAAGTCAGTGACACAGTTGTTAAGTAAATCCGGCTTCCCCATTGACTTTGCTTGCCAGAAGGTTATTGTGTGACCTCCCGGGACTCAGCAACCATCATAAATATGAGTCAGTTTCCAAGTGTCTGAATTCTGATCACATAACAGTGGGGTTATGTCTCACATAAGCATTTCACACATATGACAATGGTCATAAGTGTGAAAACTGGGCATAAGTCATTTTTTTCAGTGCCGTTGTAACTTTGAATGGTCACTAAACAAACTGTTGTAATTTGAGGACTACCTTTAGTTTATCTGGTGATGCTTCTCTTGAAAGCCACTGAAATCATTATTTAGAAATATTCCATTGGCAGTGTTCTCAGTTTCATCCTTAGAACAGGGGTGTCAAACTCAAGGCTCAGGGGCCAGATCCAGCTCACGGGGTACTTAAATCTGACCCGTGGGGCCACCGTGGAAACAGCAAAGGATCGGGCTGCAATGCCTCTGCCAGCAAAAACAGAGTACAGCCCTCCTGGGCTCCGTTTTCAGCCACAACTGCCTCCTGCAGCCCTCTGCCTTAGTGGTAATACTTAACTCATCTTCTTCGCCAATAAGAGATTGCTCTGAAAATATAATAGCATTTTAGTAGAAGAAAGTCTTAAAGAACAAAAATTATACTACTCACATGTGAGGAAGAATGACAGCCAATTTCCTCCCCAGCTTTTGAAAGAGAAAAAGGTTGAAAATCAGATTTCTATCTCTCAAGCAAAATGGTATTAAACATACATTGCATATTTTGAACCATGTGGATTCATTTATGCAAGATAAAGTACAAATCAAGTGAATTGATAGGAAACTTTCTTCATTCTAAATATCTGCATATTTAGCAGCTAGCTAAAATTAAGTAACTTTAATTTCAGTTAGTTTATTACGAGAATAAATATATCTAATTTTTCCTAGCCTAAATCAGTAACGCCAGTTACTAACTTTTGAATCTAGTCAGATACATTTAATCTTGCTAGGTGCATCTACTTTCTTCTCAATCCTATATGTTTACATTGGAATCTTCTTTTCAACTTACTTCAATTGTCTAAAAGATTCTTAAGGAATTTACTTAAATTATTGTATACATGCTAAATTTGTGCGATGTGTTGTCTGCTTTGGTTTTAATTAAAATTTTAGAAAAGTGAATTGCTGTAGCTGATCTACAGAAACACTGACATAATTTGCTTTTGCTGTAACTTAGGCCTGATTTAAGAGCAAATTTGCTGGTATATATATTTCAAACAGATTTATGTAATTATATTTCCAGGAAAATGTTTTCTCTAAAAGTCTGTATGTGTGACAATGCTATTTATTATTATTACTCTGTGGTAATATAAATCTCAAACCAGAAATAATGGGACAAAATGAAATCTGTAAGAGAAAGCACTTTTAAACTTTAGGTTTGTAATAGCCAATTATGTACCTGTTCATTATCTTCCAGATGATTTTAAATCTTCAACATTATATTTATATTAGAACTGGCAGACCTTTCTACATCTGAACCACATTTTATAGGATACAACTAAATACGTCTTGAAGTTTCAGGCTTCTGTATGGCAAAAAAATAAATTTAAAAAATGGATGATTAATTTTTAATCTTAATTATATTTCATATAATATATTGATGATATTATACAGATTTTATCAGTTTCTTTTAGCTTTACATTGACAATTGATCTCTTTCATCTTCCGAGATCATTATAATGTTTTATTTAAGGAAGACACTGTCAAGTCAGCACATTTTCTAATAGTTAATTGAATAGTTAATTTACAGCTTCTTAAGAACTTCTCCAATTCATTGTTAATTACTTTCTAGAAAGCTTATAGCTGGGAAGGAAGAAATTATTGGCAACTAATTATGTACCTGCTGTCTGCAATTCAAATGAAACCAGTTGTAGGTAGTAAGGTGGTTCTCTTAATAGCCTGGCAGGCTTGCAAAATAAATATTTGTTTTGAATTGGCTGTTATGTGCCAAATCATGAGGGTGGAGGAAAAAAAGGAAGGAAGGAAGGAAGGAAGGAAGGAAGGAAGGAAGGAAGGAAGGAAGGAAGGAAGGAAGGAAGGAAGGAAAGTTTAGTGTGATATTGCTGATATATTGCTCTTCCCATTTTATTCTGAGTTTTGAGCTGAATTGCAGAGTATGATGGCTGGCTTAAAAACAGGTGCTCACCTTCATAACAGGAAAAGTTTCACCCTAATCTCCATGGCTATTTTATGGTAACTTTTATGGCAACTACAGTGTTGGTGAATATTGTACAGAAGAATTCAGAGTAAGCATTAAGGAAGAAAATGCCTGAGTCTTATAAGCATAAACACATTTACTTGAACTCAAAGCCTATGTTGGAAAATTTCCTGACAGTTCGAACAATTAACCAGTGGGTCAACTTGTCTCCAGAAGTTGTGAATTCCCCAACACTGGAAGTTTAAAGACAACCATTTGTCTGAAATGGTATAGGATTTCCTGCCTGAGCTGGAGGTTGGACTAGAAGACCTCCAAGGTCCCTTTCACCTCTTCTCTTCTCTTCTCTTCTCTTCTCTTCTCTTCTCTTCTCTTCTCTTCTCTTCTCTTCTCTTCTCTTCTCTTCTCTTCTCTTCTAGTTGGCATTAAAAATACCTTCCTGAAATCCGTGTCCTTCTCTCTTCTTTGGTCTTGCCAGTTGCATGGATTTTTACTGCAAATATATTATCACTTTGCTCACCCTTTTCCACTTAAGTACACTGTACTGTAGAAGATTGGTGTATTGAATATGATGACCAAAATAAATAAATAAAAATAGTCACTTTGGATAGAATTTCATGCAATGGTGAGACAAATCTTTGGTCCTTGTCCATTAGGGAAATGTTTGCTGCTGCTTTTGAAACGCCTGAATTTAAGAAAAGGCATGCTACTGTTAGAACTGTTTGAGCCGTTTACAAGTAAACTGGAAATTGACTGCATGTGTAGCTAATCCACTCACTGCCTTTAATTAGACTACAAGTTACTAGAATGCATAGAATTTTGCTTGTTGATGAATTTAACCATGGATTTGCAGAACTGCCACGATACTAACTGGAATGAGACTCTGTGATTTATTTGTTGCACTCAAGTCTTGCAATTTGTTTGTTAGTGAGCTTCCTTTTATTGTATTAATTCCCCCACCCCAATATTAACTGATTTGTATGTGCAACGAAGCATAGTCGCCAACTGCTTATATGTTTATGCCAACCGAGCAACAATTTGTTGCAAAATATTGGGATGTGCTGTGCTATCTCAAGTCTGAGGACTTCTCAAGCATTTCACAGGACTCTTACAAATAAATCACTTTTTAAAAATCAATGCAAGCTGGTATATTGAAATAGAGCATGGTACCACTTGGTATACAGAATGCTAAACCAAATACAGTATGCCTTGTTTCAAGAAAAAATATACATTTGCATTGACTGCTTGAGAAAAGGAGGGGGGGGGAATAATTTAATCTGCATGTGAAAATTAACCCTTAGAGTCCTGCTTCTAATTCTGGGACTTTTGTTCTGTGTTATTTTCTTTGCAATGAGATTCTCTTTTATTTCTTTGAAACTTGATATTGATATCCAGTTGCCTGTAGAATTTCTCCCAGGTTTCTAAACTGGGAGAACATCCATCTGTGATACCTTCCTTTTCCTGGTCAAAGGAAGAATCAAGTGCACTAAACTTACATGGACATTATTTTTTTTTAAAAAAAAGGCAAGATTAAATCATTCATGGTGGGCTGAAAAGTAGAGAAAAACCTTATATAAATTTCCTAAAATGGCCAAATGTTGAGGGGAAAAAAAATCTGTCTGGCTTACTTTTGTACCATTCAACAGCAAACATTGTTCTTTGGCAACTAGCTGAGAAAGGTTCAATCTCTTCCTGGAAGATTAAAGCTGTTGCACAAACCTTTCGCTAACCAAGTTGTAACCTTGATGTGGGTCTTTTAAATCCTTTGTAGAGAGAAGCCAGTTCTTTAAGGGTTAATGGGGGGCTGTGGTCTCTCTTGCTTGTCCTTCCTTTAAAACGCCTGCATGTTTTTCTCTGTTTCTGCTGTTGACTGAAGACATGAATAATTAGAGTATTCTAATTTATTCTACTAAGAGGTACTCAGAGGACAATATTGAGGACCAATGCTTCTGGACCTTTGAGAAACTGGGTAGCTGGAACCAAAATAGCAATGATTGAATTATCTAGATAATGTCAGTGGTCAACTTTTATTTATTAGATTGATATAGTTGCCTACAGTAGTGGCCAAAATTGTGGGAACCTTAAGGGAAAAGGGTATTTTCTAAAAGTAGCTAATAACATCCCCCCCCCTTTTTGGAGTAGTACCATAAAATTATGTATCAATGGAAAGATAATTTAAGCAAGAATGTAATGCAATACCTTTTAGGAAGGATTTGCTTTTAGAATAGCAATTAAATATAAAGAAGAAAAGCGAAACACGTAGAAAAAATGATATATTCAGAAATTATCACCATATCAGTTAATCCTTAGTTGGGTAACCTTTAGCATGAATGACGCCTTACAACGTCTTCCCAGGGAGTGAACCAAGTCTTTTAGTTCTGCAGCTGTTCTAATGTGAAACCAAGATTGAAGTATTCCTTCTATTAACTGGGTTTTATTGCTGGGTCGCTTCTGATTAACCAGTTTCTTTAGTTGGCTCCCTAGATTTTCTTTCTTTTTTTTTTAATTGAAAAGTTTTACAAAAAAGAAAAATATTTTCCTGGAATAGAAAATCCCCCCCACCCCCAATCTCTTGTCCCCCCCTTCCCCCCCTTCCCCCCCAACTTCCCAGAGCAAAATACAGGGTATTAGAAAAAAACAACAATCATAAACTAAATTAACCTAATCATCCTTAAACTAATAAATCCCCCCCCAACCTTATCTCCATTATAGATAACACAATATATCTTTATATTCATTCATACGCAATTTGATATCTTCGCATCTGATACTTATTTTGAATATAGTTAATCCATTTTCTCCAGTCCAAAATATATATTTTCTTGGCTCCCTAGATATTCAATTGGGTTAAGGTCTGGGCTATTCCCAGGCCATTCCAGCAGTGGAATAAATTTATCTTGAAAATTCCCCCCAAAAAGTGGTATTATTAGCCATCAAACCTCAAAAATACACTTTTCCCGAAAGGTTTCCACAATTTTGGCCACTACTGTAAATTGTCTAATAATGGCTCCAGGCAGCATATGCAAATAGCCCTCAACTTGCAACAGTTAATTTGCTAACCGTTCAAAGTTACGGTGTCCCTGAAAAAAAGTGACTTACGACCATTGTTCCCACTTACGACCATTGCAGCATCCCCATGGTCACGTGATCAAAATTCTGAACGCTCGGCAACTGACTCATATTTATGACAGTCCCAGGGTCCTTTCTACGGCCTTCTGATGAGCAAAATCGATGGAGAAGCCAGATTCACTTAACAAACTGTGTTACTAACTTCACCATCGGAGTGGTTCATTTTGCAACGGTGGACGGAAAGGTCGTAAAATGGAGCAAAGCTCACTTAACGAAGGTCTCACTTAGCAACGTAAATTTGGGGCTCAGTTGTGGTCGTAAGTCAAGGATTACCCGTGTCAAATACAAACCCAGGAAAAATAATATTGCAAGGGAGCATAATATTCACAAAAGGAATCCATAAATAAACATGACCAACAATATACCTCCGGAGCTCGTATGTTGCACCATCTATTCCTAACAGATGCGCAATATTTTTTAATATATATTTTCCTGAAGACTGACAGGGTTGGAGCCTGTCAGTCTTAATTTTTAATCTTTTTTTTCTTTTTCTTTTCCTATGCTGGTTTTCTTCCTCCAAATAATTCTGATCTTTTCTTTTCTTTTTCTTAAATAGCCCAATAGAATCTTGCCAGAATTTCTACAAAGATTTCACATTACAGATAGACATGGCTTTCAATGTGTTCTTCCTGCTCTACTTTGGCTTGCGGGTAAGTATATCCGCGTTTCATACCTGGGGGTTTTGTTTGTGTGTGTCTGTGTGTGTTGCAAAATGTAACAAATTGCAGCATTGTCTTCCCCAGATATTTTCATCAGCGAATCTGCAAATTGGATGGAAGCCCTTTAACCCGATTGCTTATTTAGTATCCACGGCGATCATTAAGTGTTGTATCTAATGTTTTATAATGAATGTATTTTTACAATGACTATGATAATGATTTATCATTATTGTTGTATGTACACTGAAAGCTTATGCACCGGAGACAAATTCCTTGTGTGTCTAATCACACTTGGCCAATAAAGAATTCTAATTCTAATTCTAAAACTTGACTATCTCTTCTGAACAAACTATTTGAAGGGTTTGCTCAAACCCACATTGGGAGGAGAAATGCCATGTACCACACACACAGAGACACAGACACACTGGTGACACCACACTTGGAGTACTGAATCCAGTTTTGGTTACCACAATACGAAAAAGATGTTGAGATCCTAGAAAGAATTCAGAGAAGTGCAACAAAGATGACTAGGGATAGGTAGGCTAAACCAGATGATGAACAATTACGGGAACTGGGTATGTCTAGTCTAAGGAAGAGAAGGGCTAAGGGTGACATGATAACTGTCGTATTGTACTTGAGGGCCAGTCACTTCTCATCCAAGAAGCTTCTTCAGTTCTTGGATCTCATCCAAGAAGTTTCTTCAGTTCTTGGATGAACTGAAGAGACTTCTTGGATAAGAAGTGAAACATTTTCAGGGAAAAACCCAGAAAGTCTAATTGAGAACCTTTTGAGAAACACCTTTGGGATAACCATGACCTGGATGACTGAGAAACTCCATAGACATAACAGATGGAAGATTATGAAGGAGAGGTCCAACTTAGAATGAAGAAGAAATTTCCTGACAGTGAGAACAATTATCATTGGAGTGGCTTCCTCTGGAACTGGAGGCTTTCAAGAAGTCACTGCAGGCTTTCAAGAAGAGACTGGACAGCCACTTGTCTGGAACGACATAGGGCAGTGACAGCTAATCTTTTCGGCACTAAGTGCCAAAACTGGAGCGTGCGAGCACGTGCGTGCCAGAGCACTGAAAACCGGAAGGGAGCAGCTGGCTGGTGTGCATGTGCATCAGATCAGCTGTCCGACACACATGCACATGATGGAAACTGGAACAGCAACTGGCGACAATGCGCATGCCCACAGAGAGGGCTCTATGTGCCACCTCTGGCACGCATGCCATAGATTTGCCATCACGGGCATAGGGTCTCCTGCTTAAGAAGGGGGATGGATGAGAAGTCCTCCAAGGTATCTTCCAACCCAATTATTCTGTCAAGTTTGAGGAGTGGGTTTCATCAACCTCTATCCATTAGTCTTTCTGGAACATATGTGATGGCACATGTGCATATTAGCAGACATGTTTCTGAAAGTGGTGGAGCACATTTGAAAGACACCTGGACTAGAAGGACCACAGAAGCAGAAAGGCAATTTGGAAAGGAAGGGAAGGGAAAGGAAAGGAAAGGAGAAAAGTGCTAGGAGAATGACACATTTTTCTTCTGCTAGTTCTCCCAACAGGCTAATTATTATTATTATTATTTTGTAAGGAGGTAGGGAAGGAATAAGGCAAACTGACTTTGGGGAACGTTTAAAAATTTATTGTATGCCATAAGCATTTTATGAATATAATAACAGCAGAACTCCTGTTACTGTACTTTCTGAAGGAAATACTGCATAATTACTTCCCTACCAATATTATTCCTGTAATAAAGATTATACAGTAGTTATGTATTACCTATCCATTATCCATACATAAAATAACGATTTCTTCAGAAAGGAGAATGCATTATAAATGTCCTCTTGTTCAACGATGCAATAACTTCCTGTGAATTGTAATAACTTTACAGAATATTAATGGGTTGTCAATGCCTGTAGAGATAGGAGATAGAATAATTCAGCTCCATCTCTGCCCGGAAAACTTCTTTCTTTGTTCACGTGACAAAAGAGATTTCCCAAAAGAAAATAGTGACCAATTCCAGGTTTTTAATGTACCTCGAAAGCAAATAAAAACAGAGAAGAGGAATGAAGTGTAAACTTTGTTTTCTGGGGTTTATCTCATTTGGAAAGTCGACTTGTATTTTCCAGTTGTGGAATTTTAAACATTGAAAAGCAATACAATTTCCAGTAAGGACACACTTTGAATACTGCATCCAGTTTGGGTCACCATAATTTTAAAAAGATTTAGAAAGCGTGCAGAGAAGAGCAACAAAGTTGATTAGGGGACTGGAAGCTAAAACATATAAAGAAGAAAGGTTTAAGTGTATTGTGGCAACTTATGACAGACAATACTGCCTCTCAGCCCTGATAAAGCCTTAATCCTAGTATGATTGGGGATTTTGATCCAGAACCAAAATCAGCCACTTCTATTGCAGTACCATTGCTAGTTCTAAAATGATTCTAAATGTGGAACCCAGCCTGCTCTACGGGGCTCAAAGCTTGTGAAACCATTGCTTAGAAAGCAGCAATCGGTTTCACATTATGTTACTACTGGTTCACCGTGTGCATATGCTCCCTTCGTGCACGCGTACACTCGCTTCATGCGCACGTGTGCCTGGCTCACGCATGCACCTGTACTTAGCTTCTGCGTGCATTCCATGCATGTGCCCAGTCTCAAAAAATGTGTCTAAATAGGATGACATAGAACTGGGGTGGGTAGGCGGTCCCACTCATGATTTCTGCTACCAGTTCGGGCGAACCGGTCTGAACCAGCTAAATATCGCCTTTGCTTAGAAACAGCAAAAGGGAACATATTGTCACATGTGGTGGCCCTGCCACAAAGCAAAACAATATTGGAGTAGAATCAGATCACAATTAAAAGAAATAACCAAACAAAAGATAGAGATGAGGTCAGAAACATTTTTATTAGGAATACTCCCAGGGTCATACAAAAAAGAAATACAATATTTAATTATCCATATTACCACAGCAGCAAGAATAATCTATGCTCAGAATTGGAAAAATGATAATATATCATCCGAAGATAATCTGATCAGAAAAGTTTTGGAATGTGCGGAGACAGACAAATTAACAAAGGAGATACAAGAAAAAGAGGAAACAGAATATTACTTAGTGTGGGAGAAATGGTATGAATGGTTGGAGGAGACAGGCAAAAGGAAGGGAAAAATTAAATAATTTTATTTATTTATGTATTTTATTTTATTTCAACTTATATACTGCCCTTCTCCCCATGGGGACTCAGGGCGGTGAACAGCCAAATTAAAACACATATAGTACAAATATTAGAAAAAATTTAAAATTAAATTAAATCATCAGCGTTTCAGTATTAAAATCTCAAATCTACAAGACAATTTAAAATAGATAGACAATTTAAAACCCAAAAATCAATAATATCAAAATTTAAAAACCCCATTAAAACCAATCAAACTAGGCCGGCTTGTTGAGATAAGTAAGTCTTAAGGGGCTTTCGGAAAGCGCGGAGGTCCAGGATCAGTCGAATTTCAGGAGGTAGCTCATTCCACAGGGCGGGTGCCCCCACAGAGAAGGCTCTCCTCCTGGGGGCCGCCAGCCGACATTGCTTGGCTGATGGCACCCTGAGGAGGCCCTCTCTGTGCGAGCGTATTGGCCAGTGGGAGGTTATTGGTAGCAGCAGGCGGTCTCACAGATACCCCGGCCCTATGCCATGGAGCGCTTTAAAGGTGAGAACTAACACCTTGAAGCGCACCCGGAAGACCCATGGGAGCCAGTGCAGCTCGCGCAGGAGAGGTGTCATGTGGGAGCACCCTGTCGCTCCCATAATCACCTGCGCGGCCGCATTCTGGACCAGTTGGAGCCTCCGGGTGCACCCCAAGGGGAGCCCCATGTAGAGAGCATTACAGTAGTCGAGGCGAGACGTGACGAGTGCATGGGTGACTGTGCATAAGGAGTCCTGATCTAGAAAGTGGCGCAACTGGCGCATCAGGCAAACCTGATAGAAGGCCCCCCTTGCCACGGCTGCCATATGCCCTTCCAAGGACAGCTGTGAGTCCAGGAGGACGCGCACCCCCTCTGTGGGGGCCAATGACTCACCCCCAATAGCCAGCAATGGCACCAGCTGGCTATACCGGGACGCTGGCATCCACAGCCACTCGGTCTTGGAAGGGTTGAGACAAAGCCTGTTCCTCCCCATCCAGACCCACACGGCTTCAAGGCACTGGGACATCACTTCGAGGGCATCATTGGGGTGGTCAGGGGTGGAGATGTATAGCTGAGTATCATCAGCATACAGTTGGCAACGCACCCCAAAACCATGGATGATCTCGCCCAGCAGCTTCACATAAATGTTGAACAGGAGCGGCGAGAGGACCGACCCTTGCGGCACCCCACAAGCGAGGCACCTTGAGGTCGACCTTTGCTCCCCTACCAACACAGACTGTGACCGGTCGGAGAGATAGGAGGAGAACCACCGCAACACGGTGCCTCCCACCCCCAAACCCTCCAACCGACGCAGCATGATACCATGGTCGATGGTATCAAAAGCTGCTGAGAGATCTAACAGGACCAGGACAGAGGAGCAACCCCTGTCCCGAGCCCTCCAGAGATCATCCACCAATGCCGTCTCCGTGCTGTACCCAGGTCTGAAGCCGGACTGGCACGGATCTAGATTGACGATAGAAATAATGGTCGAAATAGGAGTTGAAGTATAATTGCTAATATGAGGAAACAAAAATTGTAGAAGTGAAAGTGTGTACACGGGTATTGTTATGTATATATGCAAATAAATAAATATTAGAAGTATATGTATAAAAGATATAGTAGAAACAAGGGAGGAAAAAATGTATAAGTAATGAAATTGTTGACTGATGTGAAACTGTTGAAACAGAAAAAGTATTAAAGCTTTCTTTTTGTTTTTTAAAAAATGTTTGATAATAATAATAATAATAAAAAAAAGAAGTCTCTTTCATAAAGCAAGGATGGTCCGTGGTCCATTTATCCTAAATGGTATCCTTGTCTTTTTTTAAATTTCACTTACTTAATTCTTGTCTGTCTTCCTTTGTTTTTTTACAGTTCATAGCAGCCAACGACAAGCTATGGTTTTGGCTGGAAGTAAACTCTGTGGTTGATTTTTTCACCGTTCCTCCCGTGTTTGTTTCTGTGTATTTAAATAGAAGTTGGCTAGGTAAGTATAGAAAATTGCTGTTTCTCATTGTGTATGTGAGAAAGAAAATACAGGCACTCCTTGACTTACAACCTCTATGGGGAGCAGAATTTCTGTTGCTAAACAAGACGGTTGCCAGAAGAGCCACGCCTGATTTTACATGCCTGTTGGCTATGGTCCTTAAGTGAATCATATGCTGATTAAGCAAATCTGACATTTCCCATTGACTTTGATTGTCGGAATCCATCTAGGAATGTCAAAATAGTGATCACGTGAACCCCAGGAACACCGCAACTGTTGTAAGTACACACCAGTTGCCAAGCACCCAAATTTTGATCACGTGACCTTAGGGATTGCCGCAACGGTCGTATGACTGAGGACTGGTTGCAAGTTACTTGTTTTTGGTTTTTTTTAGTGCCGTTGTAATTTCAAATGGTCGCTAAACAGAGGCTTGTAAAGTCAAGGACTATCTGTAGAAGAGAAAATGGCCACTTGTAAAGTGGTGAAGAGGCGTTTCGTGGGAAGCGACCAGCCTGTCTTCTGAATTGATCCCGGGTGATTTTCAAGAAAAAAAAAATGCAGTAGTTTTTCGAGGATGGTATGAGGATTCCTGCCTGGGCTAGATAACTTCTAAGATGCCTTCTAACTCTACGATTCTATTACTTTGAGCATATTTTTCACTAATAAATGTGCTGTCAACGTTCCCCCAACTCCAGTATAGACGCGGAAACAGGCATTTTCCATAGTTCTCATTATTAGCAATAAGTAACCTGGCACATCTGGGAAATCCCGAATCTGAAAAACCCAGGCTTTCCTTCAATAATACAAAACTCCCAAAACCAACTCCTTTCTCCCCTTTCGGTCACATGCTCCAATCACCATCGGTTTCGCCTCGGCCCAGCCCTTGACCACTCCTCCTCCAGATGCTGGACCACCCTGACCTTGACGGATAGGAAAAACTGTTATTATGTCTACTAACTCCCCTCTCCTAAATCCCCTCTCCTACTTTCCCACACATGGGGAGATGGCAGCATTGAAGCTTCCGGCTTAATATGGCTTCCAAGGCTGAAACGTGCCTTGCAGTATTCTGAAAAATGCAAGCTCGTTCGGATAAAAATTCAAAGTGAATCCCAAAGATGCTTTCTCTTGTTTTTTCTTTAAAGACGTTTCACTTCTCATCCAAGAAGCTTCTTCGGCTCTGACAGGTTAGTGGGGAATGGAAGGATTTACACTCCTTGGAGACAGAGCTGGTCTTTGAAGCCCTTGGAGGTTTCTCAGTGTCCTCAGAGTCACCTGAGTGGCTCTCCTGGTTCCTGTAGTCTGCCATTTTGTCCTCTGGAAATCCATTCCTACTCCCACCCCATTCAAAGGGTGTTCATCCCAAATTGTATAGCTAAAAGTCTGTAGAGATTCTCAGTCATCCAGGTCATGGTTATCCCAAAGGTGCTTTTTCAGGAGGCAACTGGACTTTCTTATTTTTTTTCTTTTGAAGACATTTTGCTTCTCATCCAAGAAGCTTCTTCAGCTCTGACAGGATTTCCAGAGGACAAAATGGCAGACTACAGGAATTAGGAGCACCACTCAGGTGACCCTGAGGACATAGAAAACCTCTAAGTGCTTCAACGACCCTCAAAAATGATGCAAATGACCAGCTCTGTCTGCAAGGAATATAAATCCTTCCATTCCCCACTATCCTGTCAGAGCTGAAGAAGCTTCCTAGATGAGAAGCGAAAAGTCTTTAAAGAAAAAACAAGGAAGTCCAGTTGCCTCCTGAAAAAGCACCTTCAGGACAACCATGACCTGGATGACAGAGAATCTCTACAGACATTCAAAGTGAATGAATCTGCCTGTGGCAAGCTGCAGCTACTTGCAACAATGAGATAGATGATTGTGTTCATTATATGATCTATCTTCCTGACACATTTGCGTAATAGATATGGCCGGCAGGAAGGTTTTAATATTTATATGGGAGAGAATTCCTATGCTGGTGGAAGGAGACCTTTGGTATCACTCAAATCTGTCTTTGTTCAGCTCATTTTAAGCAGCACTTACCATATTAAGTTACCATGATGTGAGTTTCTCCTGATGGCGACCGTTTGTTCATTTTCCTAGTGCCAGTAACTAAGAGCTGGATTACGTTCTATTCGCTACCATGCTGAGCGGAGCATTTTCAAATTAATCATTTTGTTAGGGTCGGGCAAGGAAAAATTCAAAGTTTGCTTTAATTATATTTAAGTATTATTTAACATTGCATCACAGGAATTCTCAAACTTTGGGATACAATAACTTTTTTAGACTGAATAAGAAGTTAAGCTTGGCGCAAATTTTGACAATGTTCTTGTTCTATGTGTGGGTGTGAGAAAGGGGGGGGCAGAAAGAGGGAGAGTGGAAGGAGAATGAGAGGGAGGGAGGAGAGAGGAAGGAGAGAATTGGAGAGGGGAAGAGAGGAAGGAGAGAATGAGAGAGGAAGAGAGAGGAAGGAGAGAGAGGAAGGAGAGAGAGGAAGGAGAGAATGAGAGAGAGGGAGAGAGGAAGGAGGGAATAAGAGAGGAAGAGAAATGGAGGGAGAATGGGAGGGGGAGGGAGGGAGAGAGAGAGAGAGAGACAGAGAGAGAGAGAGAGAGAGAGATCTATGGATCTCTTTGACCCTCCAGGGATTCAGGGATTCCCAAACCAGTTTGAGTTGTCTTAGGATGATGTGTGAACCCATCCAAGAGTAGACACAGGTTTTTTTTTTTTTTAATGAATTATTTTGTTCTTTCACAGCTATTTCATGGGTAAACCAGAATAACATAATCCTGGTGCTTCCACTGAATTGTGGATAGTGCTGTCTTTCTAAAACCAGCTGGTTGGGGGGCTTTTTTGGTCTAAAATCTGGCATGCATTTTTCCCAGATGAAGCCGTATCCCCCATGCTTCACCTGCCTCTCCATTTTAGTATTTCACATGGCATTGAAAGAAGACAAAATCAGGGTCCGTCTTTCGTCAATTAAAATAAAGTTGTGATTATTATTTAAGACCACGAAGAGGGACAGTGACATATGGCGATGATGATAAGCTTCATAACTTTAATTTGGCATTCAGTAACTTGCGGCTTTGTCTGGTTCTGTCCTCTTGATTTCCTAGATCTCAAATGATAGAAGTTGTCATGGGTTTTTTTTTTTTTTTGTTTTAAGTCTTGTTTTTAGAGCTGTGTGCTTCTGCCCTCTTGTGGTCATCTTGAAGCATGACTGCATCCTTACTCAAATGAGCTAGGTTGGGAAATTCACGAGCTGAATAATAATAATAATAATAATAATAATAATAATAATAATAATAATAATAATAATCTTGCTAAACTTTCTAAGTCCAACAGGGATTTTTGCTAGGCTTAAAACGACCCCATAAACGCTGAATTCTACTGGAAATATTACAAACCAATTTTATGTCGGATATGTGGTACCCTCAGAGAATTGGGTAGCTGTAGATAGTCTTCAGCTTACAATTAAAATGGAGACCAAAAATTCTGTTGTTAAGTCAGAGATTGGTTAAGTGAGTTTTGCCCCATTTTACGACCTTTATTGCCACCGTTGTTAAGTGAATCACTGTGGTTGTTAAGTTATTAACACGGTACTTAAGTGAATCTTGCTTCCCCGTTGACTTTGCATGTCAAAAGGTCACAAAAGGGGATCACATGACCCCGGGACATGGAAACCGTCATAAATATGAGTCCGTTGCCAAGCATTCCAATTTTGATCATGTGATCACAGGGATGCTGAAATCCTATCATCACAGAGGTGATGTGACAGTCCTAAGGGCAAGTACAGATTGTAAGTCATTTTTCTGAGGCTGTTGTAACTTTGAGCCCTCGTTAAACAGGTGGTCCTAAGTCAAGGATTACCTGTATCATTTTTTTGAGTTCTTAAAGGACCAGGGAACTCTCTGGGATCTGTAGTTGGAGAGCATTAGGCATAAGGTATCAGAATGACACTGTGAGCTGATCAGAGTTTCTTCTCTATTGTTGCTTTCCTAATTTACAAGAATCATGCCAGGATTCTTGGGAATACCCTGTCTCCCTGAAAATACCCTGTTTTCCCGAAAATAAGACATCCCCTGATAATAAGCCCAATTGGGCTTTTGGGTGCATGTGCTAAAATAAGCCTCCCCTCAAAATAAGCCCTCCCCAAAAATATTTAAACACAGAGCTGGAAATCAGGTAAAATAGCAAGAGGAGCCCCATCTTGCTCCATGCACCCTAAAATAATAAGACCTCCCCAAAAATAAGGCCAAGCGTTTTATTTCAGGGTTCAAAAAAATATATGACAGGGTCTTATTTTTGGGGAAACACGGTAAATCCCAATCAGAAAATAAACCCTAGCATGATTTTTCAGCATGCTCGAAATATAAGCCCTAACCCAAAAAATAAACCCCAGTTTATTTATTTATTATTTATTAGTTTGATTTATATGCCCCCTCCTCCGAAGACTCAGGACGGCTTACAATGCACTTATAGCAATAGCTTTCATTCTTTTGTATATACCTGCTTATTAGGGCTTTTAGTACCCCCATAAGCAGTGTTTCTACAAAGTCATCTTATTGCCCCCACAGTCCAGGTCCTCATTTCACCTACCTCGGAAGGATGGAAGGCTGAGTCAACCTTGAGCCTGGTGAGATTTGAACTCGCACTAATTGCAGGCAGCTGGCAGCTAAGTGCTACATAACAGCACTTAGTCCGCTGCACCACCAAGGCTCTTGTAAGCTAAGTTAAGATCATCAGCCAATCAGATGCATTTTAGAACCGTATTTCCCCCCAAAATAAGACCTAACCTGGAAAATGCATCTTTTGGAGCAAAACAATAATATAAAACTTGGTCTTATTTTGGGGGAAACACTGGTAGTTAGATAAAAGCTTCAGAAATTCTCTGGGGGATCTGGACTCCATTGCTTCCTCCTCTGCAATGACTTCAAGCATGCCTTTACATCCTTCCCTCATTCTAGATGGAGATTCCACCACAGAGAGAGGCTGCACAGGTGCAGCTCAGTCCAAATTGTAGCCATTCCTCATTCCAGGTTCCAAAGAGAATCTCAAATGAACCGTGCATCCAAAGCTTGAGGAGCAACCACGGGATCCCTTTGAAACTCCATAGATCCCATGTGATACTTGACGTAGCCCAATCAAACAAACAGGCCCTTCTCTAACCCAGCTGTCATTGAACTGAACTGAAGGATGAGCCAGCCCTACTCACTGGAAAAATGAGAGAGCCGATGATTAGTGGTTTGGAAAACGGCAGTGACAGCCCTGACCACTGTTTCTTTTGAGCTCTTCACTATTCCTTCTGTTCGTAAACAGAGCTGACCCAAGGCTGCAGGACATGTCCTAAGCAAGCCTTTTCCATTTAGAGCAGTTGTTGAGGAAATGAGATCAACTCCCATTTATGCAATGTATAGGGCCAGGGGCAGGGGGAGGAAATAGATGTTAACCATTAGGCAACCAAATGTTTTGTGACAGATCAGAGAATTCAGCCAAGGTTTGTTTTGCCTTGAACCGAGAGACCTCCATTCCCAGAAAAAAAATATTGCTGCTTAACAGCAGCAGTGGATTTCACATATTCTTACGACCGGTTCATCACGTGCACTCTTGCTTCATGTGTGCACCTTCCACACATGCTCACATGCACGCCTTCCGTGCATGCACCTGGCCTCAAAAACGTGGCTAAATAGGACATCTTTATGCCAGGGCAGATGGGCGGGCCACTACTGATTCGCCTGAACTAGTACGAACCGGCTGAATAACTTCACTGCTTAACAATGATCGTGTTATTACCCAAACCATTGTTAACATCTGTTTTACGTGTTGTAAATTAAATTCAGCATTGTCCTGTTGAAGTGCTTCATAAAAGTATAAGCTATAATGATACCTGTGAAGGTTGATGGTTAAAATCTTTAAGATGGCAAAGCACTATTGATACAAGCGATTCCTTATTTTAATAGTTGTGGGAATTGGGTATGGATAGTCTAGAGGACGAGGGATGCCACGATAGCAGTGTTCCAGTGTTTGAGGGGCGGCCACAAAGAAGAGGGGGGTCAACCTATTTTCCAAAGCACCTGAAGGCAAGACAAAAAGCAATGGGTGGATACTAATCAAAGAGAGAAGCAACCTGGAAATAAGGAGAAACTTCCTAACAATGAGGACAATTAATCAGTGGACTGGCTTGCCTTCAGATGTTGTGGGTGCTTCAACACGGGAGAACTTTAAGAAAAGACTGACCAGCCACCTGTCTGAAATGGTATATGGTCTCCTGCTTGAGCAGGAGGTTGGACTAGAAGACCTCCAAGGTCCCTTCCAGCTCTATTCTCATTCAGGAAAACGATTCAATGGATGGAAACTAATCAAAAAAAGAACCAATTTAGAACTAAGGAGAAATTTCCTGACAGTGAGAACAAAAATTCAGTGGAACAACTTGCCACCTTAAGTTGTGGAGGTCTTTATGAATAGATTCTGTATCTATCTATCTATCTATTTATGTATCTATCTATCTATCTATCTATCTATCTATCTATCTATCTATCTATCTATCTATCTATCTATCTATCTATCTACCTACCTACCTACCTACCTACCTACCTACCTACCTACCTACCTACCATTTATCTATTTACCTACCTATCATCTATCTATCTATCATCTATCTGTCTGTCCATCTGTCTGTCCATCCGTCCATCCATCCATCTCTCTATCGGATTAAGCTTAAATGCAAATTTAATGGTCAAATAGTTGTATGGACAAATACCAGCACAGGTATTTTAAAAAAAATCTGAATTGATGAAGAGTTTTTGAGGAGATGTGTGTCTAAACTAATTAAGAAGGACAGCCAAGGAAATGTTGAGTCATCTTACATGAAGATTCTGTCAAGACAGGAATTGCCTATCTGTGATCACTGGCATCTCTTGTTCTTCCTTTTCAGCAAATGTATATAGTTTGTAAAAAAAAAAGCTGCATCCTGACATCTTCTCTTTTTGAACACAAAATCAAAGCCGTTGTTTATTTAACAACACAGAACAGGAAAAAACAGAGGGTTTTTAAACATATGCCTTACCAAGTAAACAAGGGAAGGTACTTTTTATTTTAAGGAAAACATAGAGGTTATGAAAAATACATTGAAATGTTCCACACAAAATCCATTGAGTTCTGGTGCTTTAATTTTTTGTGTCTATATATGTCCACTTTTGAGTCCTGAACAAGCCTCCTGGGAAGATTTTTGGCTTTTTTCCCCCTAGGGTTGAAAAAGATTCACTGGTCCAAAGTCACCCTGTGCTTTAAGAGGGCTCAAACTTACAATTTACCATTTTTCCAGCTCAGTGCCTTTAACCATTACACCAAACCAACTGTGACTTTACCATCGCTCTTCGTCCACATCATTTCTTCATTCTTCATTTCATCAAAGGGGCACAATGTAATAAACATTACTGTAAGAAACCCAGTTGTGGAAGGTCAAGGTTAGCTTTTAAAGCCTCTGCATTGTGATAGATATTCTCACATTTATTATATAGCCCTGAGTAAAGTTTAAAACTGTAAGGAAGGCTGAGCGCCAAAGAATTGAGGCCTTTGAATGATGGTTCTGGAGAAGACTCCTGCGACTGCAAGGCGATCAAACCGGTCAGTCCTAGAGGAGATCAACCCTGACTGCTCTTTAGAAGGCCAGATCCTGATGATGAAACTCAAATACTTTGGCCACCTAATGAGAAGGAAGGACTCACTGGAGAAGAGCCATGATGCTGGGAAAGATTGAAGGCAAAAGAAAAAGGGGACGGCAGAGAACAAGGTGGCTGGATGGAGTTACTGAAGCAGTCGGTGTGAGCTTAACTGGACTCCGGGGGATGGTAGAGGACAGGGAGGCCTGGAGGAACGTTGTCCATGGGGTTGTGATGGGTCAGACATGACTTCGCAACTAACAATAACAACAACAAAAGTTTAAATATTTCTACATTTATACTGTCAGAAAAATGATATACATGTAGCAGTAGCGATAGATAGATAGATAGATAGATAGATAGATAGATAGATAGATAGATAGATAGATAGATAGATAGATAGACATGGATAGATATAGATATATATAGATATATAGACTTATATACTGCTTCACATAGCCATCTCTAAGTGGTTGACAGAGTCATCCTCTTGCCCCTAATCATCTAGGTCTTCATTTTACCAACTTCGGAAGGACGGCAGGCTGAATCAACCTTGAGCCCGTGAGAATCAAACTGCTGGAAATTGGCAGTCAACAGAAGTAGCCTGCAGTACTCTATTCCCAACTTTTATGGCTGTAAACACCCCCTTTTTGGGGGGTGGGGAGGGGTTTAAAATGAAACTCTTTGCCAAGATCTGGTGAGGTTATTTGCCACCAAACATTTTTGACATAAACCTGTTAACAGAAACCTTGTTGTGGAACAATATTTTTCGACCCATAGGACTAGAAGGGACTTTGGAGGTTTTCTAATCAACCCCCTGCCCAAGGTTGATCGTTATGCTACCCAAGACAAGTGCTTGTCCAATCTTTTCTTGAAAACCTCCAGTAATGGAGCACGCATGATTTCTGAAGGCAAGCTGATCCACTTGTTAATTGTCCTTACTGTTAGGAAGTTTCTCCTTAATTCCAGGTTGCATCTCTCTTTGATCAGGTTCCATCCATTGCTTCTTGTCCAGCCTCAGGTGCTTTGGAGAATAAGTTAACCCCATCTTCTTTGTGGCAGCTCCTCAAGTACTGGAAATACTTCTCTTTGATAGAATGAGACTAGTGGTGGTATTCATCGGGTTCTGATCAGTTCTGGAGAACCGGTAGCGGAAATTTTGAGTAGTCTGGAGAACCAGTAAATACCACATGTGATTGGCCCCGCCCCTATCTATTTTATGCCTCCCAAGTCCCAGCTGATCGGGAGCAAATGGGGATTTTACCAGTAACATTTCCTTGGAGTGGGGTGGGAATGGAGATTTTACAGTATCCTTCCCTTGCCATGCCCACCAAGCATGCCCACCAAGCCATGCCATGCCCACCAAGCCACACCCACAGAACCACTAGTAAAAATTTTTGAATCCCACTACTGGATGAGACGTACCTAACTCTCTCAATCATTCATCATACAATTTAACTCCCAGACTCCTTTATCTTATTTGCTGATCTTCTCTGCATACTTTCTAGGATCTATTTACTGTGTTTTATTTCTCTGCATTGACTGGAGAAGAGTTTGCTTCTCTCTCTTCCCCCCTTAAAACAACACATATTATTTATATACTATGTACTATGTCTTAAAGACAAACGTTTTATTCATGGTTAGTGAAATCTTTGTGCAGGCTTATTAGAGTAAATAAAGGGGATAACCTGTGGTCTTTGTATTTGGGAAAGCAACCAGGCCGGTGATGAAAAAATGGAAATGCTACAATAAAACCCTCCTTGAAATGATTTCCAAAGCTTGCTAGGAAGGCTGGAAAGCAACAGATTGCATCCCTTCTCTCCAGTCCCACGCAGTTTCTAACACATATAGCACAGACACAAGTGTGAGGACTAATTTGCCCATATTTCCTTGGCATGAAAAGATCTGAACATTCGAACGTGAGCCTCAGTGGTTCTTCCGTGAAGGAGAAAAGAGAACAAATTATCTCACTTTCAGGAAAACTTCCCATTAGCTTTTGCTTTTCCTGCTGTCACTCAAATTCAGAATGTGATGCACTGTTGTGAAGGAGTCGCTGGCAGGTTGGGCACCTCTTCCCATTTTGAATCACCTTTGCATCCAGATCATTGTGCTGCTTTGCTATTTTGAGAGAAAGTCACCTTCAAGGTAAATTCGACTTCTGGTAACTTCATTGATAGTCTGTGTAGTTCACTTTCCTAGTATAGCCCTGTGTGATATAACTATGTCTGATTTACTTGCGTGCAAATTCACTGGAGAAGGCAATGATACTAGGAACCGTTAGCGCAGGGGTCGGTAACCTTAAACACTCAAAGAGCCACAAAGGTCCTAACTGGAAGCCCTCTGTTCAATTCTGGAGCTGACCAGAAGTCCGGTTCCCCCACAATAGAGTCTCCTCCTAGCATGGCATCCCTTTTCCTCTGCCAACCGGAAGTCTGATTCCCCTACCATAGAGTCTCCTCCTAGTGCAGCATCCTTTTTCCTCTACCTGTCCTAACCGAAAGCCCTATCAATTGTTGAGCCGACCGGCAACAAGGAGCCGCAGCAGAGGGATGAAAAAAAGGGTCACATGCTGCTCCAGAGCTGCGGTTTGCTGACCCCTGTTTAGCAGACCAAGAAGAAGGGGCAAGCAAAGAACACACTGGCTTGATAATGTCAAATCTGATGCAAAGTTGAACATACAACAACTGAAAGAAAAGCTGTGCTTGACTAGGTACACTTGGACTGTAGACTTGGACTGTCTACAGGAGTCATGCTAGGCAACTAAACCACTTCCACATGACCTGCCTCCACAGACTTCTGAGGATCCGGTAGCAGGACAAGGTGCCAGGCATAGAAGTCCTCTCCAGAGCAGGCCTGCCATCAGTTCACACCCTGCTGATGAAAGCCCAGAGAGGCTGGGCTGGACATGTTGCAAGGATGCCAGACCATTGCATCCCTAAACAGCTCTTCTATGGTGATCTGTCTCAAGGAAAGCCATTGCATGGTGGACAAAGGAAGTGATACAAAGACATGTTGAAAGCCTCCTTCAAGTCCCTGGATATCGACACCACCTCCTGGGAAACCCTGGTACAAGATCGACTGACATGGTGCATGGTGCATCGACTGACTTGGTGCATCCACCAAGGCTGCCAGACATCTGAAGACAGAACAACAACCAACCACACCACAAGAGAAGCGAGCACTCCGCAAAGCCAGAGCTACAAATGCTGCAACAATGGTCCCCACACATGTCTGCCCAACATGTGGCAGAACATTTCATGCCCGTATAGGCCTTACCAGCCACCTGCGGACACATCGTGGACAGCCCACAACCCGTTAGATGTCAAGGTCATCTTCGAACACGATGAACTAACATCATCAGCATGGAGATCACTTGTCTATACAGTCACCAAGAATGGACACAACTGAACAGTTAAAGCTACTATTAGTAGAGTCCCATACTGAGATATTTCTTTCTCGTTTTCCATTCAATCGCTTATCAGACATGACCCTGCTTAATTTCTTAAGACCACCCAAAATCAGTAAGATATTGTCAATTAGCTGTATTTCACCCTCTCCTGGCTTTATAAAGTCTGTAGTTTGCATACCTACAAGAAAGGAGAATAGTTGTTTTTCTGTTTTTCCCTCCTTCCTGCTTCTTGGAATGTGAGTTGTGAGAATTTCCAGAATGGGCAACCAATTGAAGGACTCCTTATGAGAGTGGGATAACAGATAACAGAATAAGAGAGTTGGAAGAGACCTTGGAGGTACCTTAGAACTTAGAATAAAAGAGTTGGAAGGGGCCTTGTAGATCATCTAATCCAAACCTCTGCTATGCCAGTGATGGCGAACCAGGGGTGAAATGTTCCCAGTTTGGACTTGTTCACCTGATCCGGTAGCGATGGAGGCAGGTGGTTCGGAGAACTGGTAGCAAAAATCCCTGCCCCCCCTCGCCATGCCCAGCTGAGCCACACAATCATCAGAGGCTTTTTTTTTTTTAATTTTAAAAGCATTTTTTCTACAACCTCTTCAGCTGAAAAATGCTTTTAAAATTAAAAAAAAAGCCTCTGATGATTGTGCTGCTCAGCTGGGATCGTCAAAGGCTATTAAAAGAATTTTTTCTACAACCTCTTCAGAGGCAAATGAGCTTGGACTATCAGAAGCTTTTAAAAGAAAAAATGCCTCTGACGATCAGGCAACTCAGCTTGGATCGTCAGAGCCTTTTGAAAGCATTTTTTACAACCTCTTCACCAAAGAGGTTGTAGAAAAAATGGTTTTAAAAGTAAAAAAAAAAAAAATTGGCCACGCCCACCCAGTCACATTACCCCACCACCACCAAGCCACACCCGCAGAACCAATAGTAACAAATTTTAGATTTCACCCCTGTGGTGAACCTATGGCACATGTGCCAGAGGTGGCATGCAGAGCTCTCTTTGTGTCGACGTGTGCTGTCACCAGCTGCTCTTCAGGTTCTGGCATGTGAGCTCCAGTTTCGGCACTTCCGCATGCCCGGAAGGGAGCAGCTGGTTGCTGTGCATGCACACTGGACCAGATGTCTGGCACACATGCCCGTGACAGAACCTGGAAGAGCAGCTGCCCGCCGTGCACATGTGCACCAGCCAACTGCTCACTTTGAGGACCTGGTGTACACTCCAGTTTCAGCACTTGGTGCTGAAAAGGTTAACCATCGCTGCCCTGTACCATTTCTGACAAGTGGCTGTCCAGCCTCTTCTTGTCCAGTCTGTTCTAGTCCAACCTCCTCCTCAAGCAGGAAACTCTGCTGATGAGCCAGGGTTAAAAAATTAAAATTAAATAGGGTTCAGACAAATAGTTGCCCGATCTCTTCTTAAAAACCTCCAGTGTTGAGGCACTCACAACTTCAGGAGGCAAGTCATTCCGCTGATTAATTGTTCTCCCTGTCAGGAAATTTCTCTTGATTTCTAGGTTGGTTCTCTCCTTGATTAATTTCCATCCCTTGCTTCTTCTCCTGCCTTCAGGTGCTTTGGAGAATAGGTTGACCCCCTCTCTTCTTTGTGGCAGCCCCTTAGATATTGGCAGACTGCTGTCCACCAGTCTAATCGTCTTTGTTGATCTTCTCTGCAGTATAAGTCTCTTCATTATATTTTCTGCACTATAAGGTATAGACCTGAGCTCGTTCATTTGTAGATAGGGAATTTAGCTTTTTGAGGGGCATATTGAAATAGATTCAGGTGGATCTCTAGATTTCTGAAGCTGATAAAAGCAAAGGGGGAAGAAAAGGGAAAAAAAACAAATTTGTAGATATACTGAAATAATGTTGATCTCTTTTGTGGGGTCCAAGCAAAAATGTTTGGGTCTTAGTAAGTGACTGTGTTGACCACAGAGGTTAGTTCATTTGTTCTCCCTTTCAGCTGTGCAAGTATTTGATTCGAAATATAATACTAAGGCAATTGGAATGGTTGAATTAAATTGGATGTCCTTTCCTGAACTGAATCAATGGTTTAATTTGATTCCGTTCAGCAATCTGATTTGGGGGACTCGAAATCAAATTGATTTGACTTGCCAAATCAAATCAACCACTCAAACTCCATCAAAAGAGATGTCCATATCATAGATGGGTGTCTATGTTAAAGACAATATTCTCTGCTAAGAATTTTTTACTTTATTTTATTTTTTTACAGTATGAGGAAGAATGCAAAAGATATTCCTTATCTAAAAAAAATTACAAAAACTTTTCAAACCCATTATGAAGTTGAACTGATTGTTCGTTAGCCAACTATATTTTTGTAGATGTGATTTTATCCCTTTAATAGAGGAAGTAGAAATATTTAACTTAATCTTGCTTTCTAATGAATAGCTTCTAGTCAGTATTTAAAAGCAACCTTTCATTCAACTCTGTGAAAAGAAGAAATGAAATCTGACATGTCCTGCATGTGGAGTAGATCAGCTTCTTCTTTATGTTGAAATTTTAATACCCGTCATGCACCTTTGTTGAAAATTCATAGAACTCCTTGAGACTGAATAAAATAAAATTTGGAAAAGTGGAAGATGAATAATGATTCATTATATGCTAGTTTTCAAGCTTTAAATTCATCACAGAAACCATTTTTAAATGATTTTAATTTAGTGTCTTTTCTGTACTCTTTCAGTCTTTCTCCATGGCATTAAATATCTTTAAAAAAACCCATTGGAATGTTTCTAAGAGACATAAACTCTACTTTTTTGGGGGGACGGGAGTGTCTAGAATGAAGGACACCATAACTCAGTGGCTAAGACACTGAGTGGCTAAGACACTGATCTTGTTGATCGAAAGGTTGGCAGTTCGAAACCCTAGTGCCCCGTAATAGGGTGAACTCCCATTACTTGTCCCAGCTTCTGCCAACCTAGTAGCTCAAAAGCATGTAAAAAATGCGAGTAGAAAAAATAGAGACCACCTTTGGTGGGAAGGTAACAGCGTTCCGTGTGCTTTTGGCATTTAGTCATGCCAGCCACATGACCACGGAGACGTCTGGCTCTTTGGCTTTGAAACGGAGATGAACATCAACCCCTAGAGTCGGGAATGACACATATGTGTAAGGGGAACTTTTACCTTTACTTTAGCACGATACAAAAGAAATGCATAAATTACCATGGCTTTGTTTTATATATTAGAAATGGACAGCATTTGTCTGATACTCTGTCTGATTTCTTTTGGATCAGTTTTGGGTATTATTTTTTTAGTTGTATTATTTTTGTCTCCTACACTAAATTCCATTTGATGCTGTTTTTTTAAAAAAATTAACTTTGGTTTTTGTTAACATTATTCAAAAGTCCCATAATTTTTTATCTTTTTATGCAAACCTCTTGCCATCTTTAGTTATAATATACACAAGTGAGAGGTGAAGCCCAGCCTAGGATGAAGGTTTTTTCCTCCCTTCTTGACAAATTAAAACTCTTGCCACCTTATGCAGAAGAACTACAATCTAAAATAGATTGGAGGGCTTGCTATTTTCCCCAAGACTTTGTTACTCAGTAGAAGAATAGCTAATTTTTTAAAAATATTATTATTATTGGTTAATCTGTAGTGAGACTGGAGGCTGGTTAATAGCTCAGTAGCTCGAGTCCTAACCAAGGACCTAGGAACTGTTAAGGTATCGTCGGAGGATGTAAACTGTTCCGAGTAAGGTAGTTTTTTGTAGAGTCAAAATGTTCAAGTCCGGTAAATTTAGAATTTCTAAATAGCGGGGTAGCCCTTTGGGTATTGCTCCAAGGGCTCCAGTTACAATCGGGACAACACACTATTATTGTTGTTGTTGTTGTTGTTGTTGGATTTTATTATTCATTGATTTTAATTTGGTTTTAACGGGATTTTATTATTTTATCATTGTATGTTTTTAATCCTGTGTTCGCCGCCCTGAATCCTTCGGGAGAAGGGCGACATATAAATACTGCCAAATAAATAAAATAAATAAAATTATTATTATTATTATTATTAGTCAACAAATAAGAAAACAAGTAACAAAGTAGACACAGACATGGACATAAAAAAAATTGGCACAAAAAAAAAGGATATATATTGGCAAAACATAGCCATAAACACATAGAATGAGTACATATAGTTGGGAATAGTAGGAAAGGGACGGTAGGCATGCTGGTGCGCTTATGCACGCCCCCTTAGGGACCTCTTAAGAAACGTGAAAGGTCCACAGTAGACAGTTTAAGGCAAACGGTATGGGGATTAGAGAGACTAACAGGATCAGGTAGAGCGCTCCAGACATTTACTACTCTATTGCAGAAGTCATATTTCCTACAATTAAGATTAGAGCAAATTACATTGAGTTTAAATCTATTGATGGCCCTTGTATTATTATAGTTGAAATTAAAGAATTCATTTACAGGTAGAACGTTTCAGTAAATAATCTTATGAACTGAGCATAGGTTGAAAGGTAGACTGATGGAATTGTACAAGCATAGACAATGTTTTATAGCACTACTTTTCGTACTTTTGCTGACTGAAATTACTGTGAATAACCCTGAATTAGCTAGGGTTTTTGATGCAGCTGGAACGAATATTTGAATGGTTGTGGAACTGCGGGAAAATTTGTGATAGATTTTGGAAGCTACCATATTTTGCAGTTGTTCCCACTTTTTATGAAATAAGTGGGTTCATATAGGATAATCACGACAAAGGTGCTAGCCTGAATATCTTGTCTGAATCCTTTCTTCTTAGATTAGGACAAAGTTTAGATAATGAAGAATAACATCTCACTCTTAATACACGTAGTCCTGGATTTACAATCACATTGGAGCCCAACATTTCTGTGGCTGAGTGAGACAGTTGTTTAGCACGTTTTGCCTCATTTTACAGCCTTTCTTGCCACAGTTGTTAAGTGAATCTGGCTTGCCCATTGACTTCTGGTTGTCAGAAGGTTGCAAGTGATCTTGGGACACTGCAACCGTCATAAATGTGAGTCCGTTGCCAAGCATCTCAATTTTGATCACATGACCATGGGATTCTGCAACAGTCGTAGTTAGTGTGGGTCTTACCTGGTGGCTCAGCAGACTAATGCATTGTGATTAACTCCAGCTGTCTGCAATTACTGTAAGTTCGAATCTCACCAGGCTCAAGGTTGACTCAGCCTTCCATCCTTTCTAAGGTAGGTAAAATGAGGACCCAGTTTGTGGGGGCAATAAGCTGACTTTGTATAAATATACAAAAGTATGAAGGCTATTGCTTAACGCATTGTAAGCCGCCCTGAGTCTCTGGAGAAGGGCGGCATATAAATCAAATTTTTTTTAAAAAGTGTGAAAAACAGTCTTAAGTAACTTTTTCAGTGCTGTTATAACTTCAAACAGTCATTAAATGAACTATAGTAAGTAGTCACTATATACAGTAGTGGCCAAAACTTTGGAAACCTTTTGGGAAAAGTATATTTTCTAAAACTAGCTTTTTCCAGCCTCTGAAACCTCCCTTTAAGAGTCTTTTTTCAGCCTCTGAGACTTCTGTTTCAGAGGCTTTTTTCCCCCCAGCCTCTGAAATCTTCCTTTCACAGGCTTTTTTCAGCTTCTGAAACCTCCATTTCAGAGGCTGGGCGGGGCTACATTTGATGTATAAGACACATCTAAATTTTCACCCTCTTTTAGGTGAAATATGGTATTTATCAATGGAAAGATAATTTAATCAAGGATGTAATGCAATAACTTTTATGAAGGATTTGCTATTAGAACAGCAGTTACAGTATAAAGAAGAAAAGTGAAACACGTAGAAAAAACGAAATATACAAAAATGATCACCATTGAAAAAATGAGATATACAAGAATTATCACCATGTCAGTCAATAGTTGGGTAACCTTTAGCATGAATTACAGCCTTACAATGTCTTCCCATTGCATGAACCAAGTCTTTTAGTTCTGCAGCTTTTATAATGTGAAACCAAGATTGAAGGATTGCTTCTATGAACTGGGTTTTATTGCTGGGTCGCTTCTGACTAACAAGTTTCTTTAGTCAGCTCCATAGATTTTCAATTGGGTTAAGGTCTGGGCTATTCCCAGGCCACTCCAGCAGTGGAATAGGATTCTCTTGAAACCTCTCCCCCCAAGTGATGTTATTAGCCATCAAACCTCAAAAATACTTTTCCCAAAAGTTTCCACAATTTTGGCCACTACTGTAGTATAGTAACTATAGTAAGTTGAGACAACCTGTACTTGGGAGAACCTGGGGAAGCCGTCTTGGTGATTCTAGGATATCGCTGGAAAAGAAAGGGCTTGTTTACCCCCCATCCTTTAAAATCCTCATGCTCCATCCCAAATGCCCAAAATTATATTTTTGGAATATGCATTCCAAATTTCTGCAGCGGATTCTGAGATACCAGAGGTGTGCAGGTGAGGGGACTTCTCTACAGCCTGTGGGCTGTGGAATGTCCTTAGATCGGGGTTTTGTGGAGGCTGATTATGGAAACCTTTTTGAAATCTTGCCCTGTGTGCCTTGCCCCACCACAGCTTGAAACATTCTGGATATTATAGTTTTCTTTCAGTGTGGAACAGTGGAAGTCAACTTCAATTTGTGTGAATTAAAAAACTGTGAGGGCGAGATGTGACCTTTGTAGAAACCCATAAAGCTCTTTCTGGGACAACCAGATAACTGTTTATCGAGGGCTCGTTCATCTCCCTTCTTCAGAGTGCTAATCTGTTTTGATTTCTCCAGCTGGAAGGATACATTTTGGAGTGGGTATGAAAAGAAGATTATATAACAATATCCGGATAGGGAATGCCTTTTAAGCTCTGATATTGTAGATATCAAACAAGATCCGTTTTTCCATCAACAACTCAGTCCTGCTTTTGGCACTCTTCTTCAGAGGTTAGAGAGCGGAAGGAGCGAAGGAGTTAGAAATGTCTTTTCCTCCACTGATCCTGAAATATTTTTTGATATAAAGTCAGATGCAGAATCATCTCACTCGTCTGCCACACGGTTTGAGATGAACAACGGAGTCTTGGTAGCCTAAATCTTGGAAGGAAGTAATGTTTTGCCGATCCTTCCAAGTTGTGTTGTGATGCTTCCTAGCAAGATGCTGGTCTACAACCTCCCTTCAGGGGGTAGCCGCACAGAAACTTTTAAGCCTCGCCGAAAGAAGTCCCATGGAGATTTATTTAAAAATGGATACCGAGTCAAATCTGGCCTTAATAACCTTGAGAAGGAAGAGCCACATACCTTTCGACAGACTCTGGGGTCCTGTTACAGAATTGGCTACCACTGGGGTAAGAAACAATCAGCTGACTAAGGGACTCTTTTCTGAAGCAGTGATTTATTTGCAAGATATGAAGGGTTTCCACATCAATTGGGAGCAAAGGATTCGTAATTTGTGAAGCCGAAGAAAAGCATTTAATTATGATTCTTTTTTAATAACAGAAAGGAGGGAAAAAAAGTTTTACTGAGATATTTTAACGAGATTAGACCAATGGTATTTTATTTAAATGTCATTTCTCCTATCTCTCCTTTCCTATTATCCTTTCTTAAAAAGAAGTATTATTCTTTTATGGAGAACCATTTAAAAATTTAAGTAATCCTCTTCTTTTTAAAAGGTGATCAGCTTTCTCTCTTTCGATATTTCTTCTCCTTAACACTACCTCCGTGACTTCCCTCTCCCTTCTTGCATTTAATGCCTGTGATTATTAATCTACACAGAAAGGTAAAACTGTTTTTCACTATTTTTTAAAATAAGAATAACCTTGTTCAAATGGATTGCTTGGTTAAACATTTTAGGGATGTCATTTCCTTCTCTTCATTCTTGAAAGCCAGTATAAAATTTAAGGTGTCACTGAGATTTCCCAGTAGATACAAACCTTTGCCAATGTTTGAACAATTAACCTCAAATCTAAGCAAGTGAGTTTTTTTTTCTCCTCCAGCAAGCTTCTTTGCTTTAATTTCATCTTCAGTTTATATATCCTTGGTCTTCTCCTTTCTAACTGTGATTTCTCTGGGATTCTCCACAGCCTCATTTTAAAAACAGTGTTGTTAGAAATGTGCACGATATTAGAAAACCAGTTTGCTCTCATTCCAGAACTTCTGCATTAGTTTGGCAGAAACGAAACCTGGAACATTTTTGATTATTCTGGATTTTGGATAAAATGAACTCTAGATGAGGCAAGGTTGAGGATCAAAGCTGGTCTTCACGATACCTCTCTGAGAGCATTACCAACGTGACATGTTCTCTCAACTCCCTTATTCCTGATCTTCCCTGCTTTTTCATTCCCCTTTCACTTCCTCCCCTCCCCTCAAATGTTTTGGGTGTCTAGAGTAGCATATCTCCTGTTCCCCAGAGAAAGGAAGGGAAGAGGAAAGGTACTGAGAAGATTACAGGTGGGCCAGTGGCACAGCTAAGGAGAAGAAGCTGAGAACATCAAGAAAGATGAGCTGATGGATTGTGCCCAGGAAACTGACTTGCCATTCCTCTTCTCCCCTCAGATCCTGTCACTATCATTCTTCTCCTTTCCTCCACATTTCCCTCTTCCCCCAAATCACTCAGTCCCATTTCAGTCCATGTTTGGTTCAGAACAGCCCGTGTTTGTCTGTGCACAGATGAAAAGGTTTGAAAATTGTGTTTCAGATTGGGTATGGCCCATCCCAAAGCAGGTACTCTATGCATTGATGAAGTCTTCCATGCACATAGCAGATTGCACATGGAATAATCTTATAAAGCCTTTAATATCGCAAGGATATTTCCAAAAATAGTTTTGGAAAGAATACTTTGGACATAATACTTCCAAATTATTTTGGAAATATCCCTGCGATATTAAAGGTCTTGTAAAATATTCATTTTAGGAATGCGGTGGCTCAGTGGCTAAGACACTGAGCTTGTCAATCGAAAGGTTGGCAGTTCAGCGGTTTGAATCCCTAGTGCTGTGTAACAAGGTGAGCTCCCGTTACTTGTCCCAGCTTCTGCCAACCTAGCAGTTTGAAAAATGCGAGTAGAAAAATAGGGACCACCTTTGGTGGGAAGGTAATAGTGTTCTATGTGCCTTTGGCATTTAGTCATGCCGGCCACATGACCATGGAGATATCTTTGGACAGCGCTGGCTCTTTGGCTTTGAAACAGAGATGAGCACTGCCCCCTAGAGTCGGGAATGACAAGCACATATGTGTGAAGGGAATCTTTACCTTTAAGATATTCATTTAAACAAATGAACAGAATGCAAATTGTCCTTCTTGTATTATTACCAATTCCTACGCTTCAATCGGCTTTAAAAATGGATATCACTTTGCATTTCCATAAGGTTTTTCATCATGAAGAAATTGATGAGCCTTATGTTGTTCTGTCCCTACCAAGCGGAAACACGGTATTATTTATCTAAATTGTTTTCTAAAAGGCAAACTCTCCAATTAGTCTAATTAGATACATGCCATCTTCTAGAAAAATTGACAGCCTTGATTAAAAACAAGCTGATGGTCATAGCAAACAAATTTATGGTTCCTTTATTGAGACTATGTTCAGCTTTTGATCTCCCATAACTTTGAGTGATGGGAAAAGCTTCATAGAAATAAGACAGTTAAAGAAATGTTCAGGTTACTGATTGGACCTATCTTAAATTTACAGCTAAGGCAACTTTATATAAGGTGTTCTCAAGGTATAGCCCAACCACACTATAAAAAAGATGTTGAGACTCTAGAAATAGTGCAGAAAAGAGCAACCAGGGGACTGGAGACTAAAACGTATGAAGAACATATGAAGAATGATTAGGGGACTGGAGACTAAAACATATGAAGAACTGTTACAGGAACTGGGCATGATAGTCTGGTCTAGTGAAGACAAGGGCCAGGGGAGACATGAGAGCGAACTTCCAATATTAGAGGGGCTGTCACAGAGAGGAAGGGATCAAGTTATTTTCTAAAGCATCTATAGGCCAGACAAGGAATAATGGGTGGAAATTGATCAAGGAGACATTCAACCTAGAAATAAGGAGAAATTTTATGACAGTGAAGACAGTCAACCCATGGAACAGAAGTTGCCTTCAGAAGTTGTGGGAATTTCATCACTGGAAGCTTTCAAGAAGAGACTAGACTGCCATCTGTCAGAAATAGTGTAGGGTCTCCTGCTTGGGTGGGGATGGGGGTTGGATTAGATGACATACAAGGTCCATTCCAACTCTGTTAATCTGTAATCTAACAGTAGTAACGGTGAAAGGGATCTAAGTGACCTGGTAGACCACTTAACTCTTTAAACACCATTTAACTCTGAGCCAGCAATGTGCTGCAGCTTCCAATACAGCAAATGCAGTCTATCAATGGAGGATAGTTTCATTATCACATGAGGTGATGAACATTATACTGCATTGGTGAGACCACATTTGGATTACTGTGTCCAGTTCTGGTCAAACACAATATAAAGAAATACATTGGAAAGTGTGGAGAGGTGGCACGCAGAGCCTCTCTGTGGGCACGCATGCTGTCACCAGCTGCTCTTCTGGTTTCCGGCGGGTGCATGCATGCCAGCCAGCTGATCTTCATGTGTGCCAGAGCCCCGGAAACCTGAAGATCAGCTGACCAGAGTGCATGTGCGCACCACCCACCTAGATTTCGGGTTTCAGGCGCTCCAGCACGGGCTAAAATAAGATGGCCATTGCCCATGCATGCACTGGAAACCTGAAGACTAGGTGGGCAGTGTGTGTATGCTCTCTGGCTAGCTAGTCTTTAAGTTTTAGGGGCTCTGGCATGCATGAAGACCAGCTGGCCAGCGCAGATGCGCATGCCAGAAACCCAGAGACCAGATGCATGCACTGGCCAGCTGGTCTTCGAATTTCTGGGGCTCCTGTGCACATGCACGCACACTCATTCCAGTTTGAGCAATCGGTGCCGAAAAGGTTCTCCATCACTGGTATAGGGTCTCCTGCCACAGGCAGAGAATTAGACTAGAAGACCTCTGAGGTTCCTTTCAACTAATATGTTCTATCTTCTCTATGTAATTCTATCTAATATCCCTAGTTTGACTTGTCCTTATTTTAAAGGAGGAGTCAAAAAGTCCTGTCCGCAGGCTTACAGCACTGTTCAAAATTTGCACTGATTATATTTCTAATTTACATTCTATTTCTCTTGATTTATGTTTTTTATATTATACCTGTACTTAACATTACACTTTCTGATTGCTTCTGCATTTTTTCACACTGCAGAAAATCATTCTAGGACTAGGTTATGTTGCCTGTTGTTGGTTTGTTTGCATGCGTGTCTCTGTGTTAGAAAATCTTTGTTTTCATTTTCCATTATTCCCAATTTTAATCATGTTCCTGTTTATCTGTGTGTCTTTCTTTCAACCTCTCTCTACATCTTATATTTGACGTTAATGTCATTTTTATAAAAGTAATTGGTTAAATACTGCATTTTTTTTGAAAAATCATTGTCCTTCAGAATTTTTTTCTGATACATCTTTCCTAATTTTTGTTATGTTTGTGTATTTATTTTGTGTGTGTTTGTTTAGCTTAAAATGGTAAATGATATATTGCTTTAGTACCATAAAATGACCTTTAGCTTTTGGCCATTGTTATCCAGAGATACACAAACACACACGTGAAATATATTTTTAATTAAACAACAAATTGGAATTTTCTAAGTGAATACGCTTTAAAACAAAATGATTTGTTCTAGAATATGAATTAGGACAAGTATTTGTTTAATCTCTACTGATTATAATGAAAATAAACTACTTCTTGGTCAAGATGGGTTATCATTCTGGGTTATTCCACAGAATAACAGCAGTTGTGTTCTGTTTGAAGAATTTAAACTTCTGTTAAGTATATGCCAGTTTCCTGCACTGATATTGTTAATTTACATCATTATTCTATCCTGAATACAGCAAACTGGTTCGTCTTCCCATATTGTAACATAAGCTAGCTTAGATAGTGACGGGGACTTCACTGCCATTATATACATAGAAGTGGTGGGTTGCCCCCGGTTCGGACCGGTTCTATAGAACTGGTAGTAAAACTGACAGGAGTCTCTGCCCACTGACCCTGACTTCATCAGAAGCAAACTGCGCATGTGCAGAAGCTAGGCGCATGCACGAGTGAAGTGAACGCTCACGCGTGATCCCATTGCGAACCGGTCGTAAAGATAAGTAGAACCTACCCCTGGTACATAGTTGCAAAGAAAAAATATAATATAATATAAATATATAATATATATTTATATATAATATAAATAAGAGGGATATAATATATTATATTATATATTATAATTATATATAATATAAATAAGAGGGATACAAGTAAGTAGCTACTTCTGGTCTTCCATAAAAACCTAGAGGAGTGTGATAAAATAATGATGATACAAATACCGCTTTGGGAAATCTTTCTGAAATCTTCTGAAAATCCAACACGTGCTGTATTGTTTATTTGTTTGTTTGTTTTCAGGGCATTTATTTATGTTAAAATGGTAGATGGTGTATTGCTTTTAGTGTAATAAAATGACCTTCCCTTCCTACAGCATCGTCATCTAGAGACATACAAATGCAGCTGGGCCCGTATAGGAAATGCAACTATTTCTCGTTTCTGTCCAAAATATTGATGTGCACCCTAACAAGACCTTTCAGAAGGAGAGGGGAAAATTAAAGCACACACATCAATTGAACTGAACTGAACTGAACTGAACTGAACTGATTTGAATACTTTATTTGAGCAAGTGTGATTAGACACACAAGGAATTTGTCTCTGGTATAGAAGCATCCAGTGTACTGGAGACAAATTCCTTGTTGGCTAAAACAAACTTAGCCAAATAAAGTATTGAATTCAATTCAATCCAATTTGATTCGATTTGATGCTATAGGAAGGGAAGGTCATTTTATCAATGCCCTCTTTTTAGACAGAATGGAACAATCTGCCACCACAACCAACCTGCCGTGGCCAACTCGCCACAGACAACTCGTCACGGGACAACACACCACAGGTCAACTCACCATGGGGTTCAGTGAAGTTTATTTTTGCTGATGAAATTTATGTCAAAATCATTTTATCTCTTGCATCAAAGGAAATAATGCATATGACTACTAGCTTTTCCAAAGCTTTGATGAATAATAAAAGGATCTAATCCTGTGTTGAACTGTCCCCCAGTGGATTGATCGCAGAGAGTTGTCCAATGGCAACTGGGCCATGATGAGTTGGCCATGATGAGTTGGCTGTGGCAAGTTATCCTAGACTCCTTTTCAGAGAATTTCTCATGAAATGGCACATGGCAAGCAATATTAGGTCACCAGTCTCGGACATGTATATTTAATAGATATGAGAATGATCTGACACACTAACAAGCAAAAAAATGACTTTTCCCGGGTTTGTATCAAGGAATGCTGAATTTTCAGTGGTTGACTTCATTTCCAGTGTGATATGAAAACTATTATTATTTTCCTAACTATTAATCTTTTTTATGTAGGTGTATAATGTAGCTAATATAACTTTATTCCTGTGAGAAGCTCTATGGCTCAAGTATTTCATGACACAAACATTTCTTAATAAAAGAATACATTTAATAATGTACAGTGTTGTTATTGTTTTTTTTTTTTTTTGACTTCTCTCTCTTTTTCTGTTTGAATTACAGGTTTAAGATTTTTGCGAGCTCTTAGGCTGATTCAGTTCTCAGAAATCTTACAGTTTCTGAATATTCTTAAAACAAGGTAAGGCCACAATATACATAGATAAAATTAAAATAGACAGACAGACAGACAGACAGACAGACAGAGATTGTAGACAGGCAGACAGATTAGATAGATAGATAGATAGATAGATAGATAGATAGATAGATAGATAGATAGATAGATAGATAGATAGATAGATAGATATTGTAGACAGACAGAAAGATTAGATAGATAGATAGATAGATAGATAGATAGATAGATAGATAGATAGATAGATAGATAGATAGATAGATAGATATTGTAGACAGACAGACAGGATAGATAGATAGACAAGATAGATAGATAGATAGATAGATAGATAGATAGATAGATAGATAGATAGATAGATAGATAGATAGATAGCCTGGTGGCTCAGCAGACTAAAAGCATTGTGATTAGCACCAGCTGTCTGCAATTACTGTAAGTTCAAATCTCACCAGGCTCAAAGTTGACTCAGCCTTCCATCCTGTGTAAGGTAGGTAAAATGAGGACCCCAGTTTGTGGGGGCAATAAGATGACTTTGTATAAATATACAAAAGTATGAAGGCTATTGCTTAATGCACTGTAAGCCGCCCTGAGTCTTCGGAGAAGGGCGGCATATAAATCAATTTTTTTAAAAAAAGATAATAGGTAGAGAGAATGGATGGATGGATGGATGGATGGATGGATGGATGGATGGATAGATAGATAGATAGATAGATAGATAGATAGATAGATAGATAGATAGATGATAGGTGATAGATGGATGGATGGATGGATGGATGATAGATGGATGGATAGATAGATAGACAGGCAGACAGGCAGACAGACAGACAGACAGAGACATAGGGATGGATGGATGGATGGATGGATGGATGGATGGATGGATGGATAGATAGATAGATAGATAGATAGATAGATAGATAGATAGATAGATAGATAGATTTGTTGTGTTGTATAAAGGCTAAATACACAGTCCTTCAGGAATTAAATGGACAAGACTCAGAAAATATGATTAATGCTCATTTTCAAATGTGAACCAAAATTTGAATTGTTTTTGCTGCAATTTCTACTTGCAGTGATGAATTAATGATCCTATACTGTTTAATTCTTCTGTCCTAATAATGGACATTTGATAATAAAAAGGAAGAAAGTATGCTTATTCTAAGAAAAAACATAGCCCTCTAAATTAAACATATATAGGAATACAGTTGAAGTAAATCCAAGTATTAATTCAGTTCTTCTATCGCTTCAATGGCATTCATGGATTAATTATTTGCTGGATGAACATACAATGGACTCAAATCCATATACCTATAACCTTGGTCAGATAAATGACATTTGCATTGAGTAAGTAACAAGACTTAAGACAGAAAAAGTAACTGGCCAATGGCTCATTTGCAAATAAATTTAACAATTTTTTTTTAAAAAAAACCCTTCTTCTATCAAGTAAATTTGCTTCCAAGGATCTATCATTCATGGGGTCCTAATAATTCTAATTCTATTATTTTAGGATTTGAATCTATTAATCTATTAATGAGGCTTGAGTTTCCTTGAAGTTCCGTTTTATTAAAGGTGTCATATTGGCACATCTGGGAAAACCCAAATCTGAAAGCTTCCAGGTTTTCCCCACCCATAGGAAAGTCCAAGTCCCTGCCAACACCCTCATGTTCATCACATGGTCCAATCCAAGCACCATCCCAACTGGAGATGTCTTCCAGTTTCATCCATCCAGGTGCAGGGCACAATGTCCTTGACTCTCTGAGAAAGGAATGTACTATGACTATATATCACCCCTGGTCCATACAATCCCCCCTCCCAGTTTCCCACAGCACTAAATGTGGCAGGTCTGAAGATCCAATGTAAATATTGCTTCCAGGTCTGACACCATCATCTTCACCAATCCCTTTTCCGTTGTAGACGTTGCCAAATCTTTCCATCTTTTGTGCATAAAATAGTCTCATTGTGTTTATGATATATAAAAATGACATTCATTATTTTTTCCCCAGCTGTTTGTCCATCGGTCCTAAGAAGAAAAACTTCAATTATATAATAATCTGTACAATTCTCTGTATTATTGTGTGTATTTGAATCCTATTGACACATACATTTTTATTTTACAGCAGGCAGTTTCTAAAAATAGGTGGATTTTCCCCACCACCCCTTTCATTCTGACTTCTTACATATATTTATCCCCTCACTATGCTCTATCCTTTCCTGAATTAAATGAGGATTCGCTAAAACTTTAGGGGTTTAGGCTGGGCTCAAGCAGTATTAGGGGCAGCGCAGATGTCTCTGACAGCTTAAGAGGAAGGAAAAAAATGGCGATTAATCCACCTATTTTTAGAATTGGGGCTGAAAAGACAAAACACAAATCTTCTCCTTTAAAGTCAGGAAAGCCATTCTGAATAATCCTGGCTCACCTAAAAACAATCAAACAGAGCTATTGGAAAAAAAAAAGAATAATCAGTTTCCATTTCGCGATGGAACATTTCTTTTCATAAATCAGATACAATAATAATTAAATAATGATGATCAAAAATACTCATTTACATATTCAGGAAGTCCTCGACTTGTAACAGTTCATTTAGTGGCCATTCGAAGTTACGGCGACACTAGAAAAAGTGACTTACAATCATTTTTCACACTTAACAACTGTTGCAGCATCCCCATGGTCACGTGATTTACATTCGGATGTTTGACAACTGACTCACACATTTATTTATTTATTTATTTATTTATTGCACTTTTATACCGCCCTTCTCCCGAAGGACTCAGGGCGGTGTACAGCCCATAGTAAAAACAATAGAGACACAAAAGTTAAAACCAATTAAAACAAATTCAATAATTAGGCCATATTATTAAAACCCCAGAACTAAAATACCCGTTAAAAATCATTATTCTATCAGACCAGCTTGATGAAATAGCAGGGTCTTAAGGGCACAACGGAAGGCGCGGAGGTCGGGGATCCTTCGTATATCTGGGGGCAGTTCATTCCATAGGGCAGTAGCCCCCACAGAGAAGGCTCTCCCCCTGGGGGTCTCCAATCGACGTAGTTTGACCGATGGCACCCTGAGGAGGCCCTCTCTGTGGAGCGAACTGGCCGGTGGGAGGCAATCGGTGGCAGAAGGCGGTCTTGTAGATATCCAGGCCCTAAGCCATGGAGCGCTTTAAAGGTGGTCACCAACACCTTGAAACGCACCCGGAAGATCTCCGGGAGCCAGTGCAGCTCACTCAAGAGAGGTGTTACATGGGTGCAATGTGTCGCCCCCATAATCACTCGCGCAGCCACATTCTGGACCAGTTGGAGCCTCCGAGTGCTCTTCAAGGGGAGCCCCATGTAGAGAACATTACAGTAGTCCAGACGGGACTACTTATGATGGTTGCAGTGGCCCGGGATCATGTGATCCCCTTTTACGACCTTCTGATAAGCAAAGTCCATGGGGAAACCAAATTCACTTAACCTCCGTGTTACTAATTTTGCAGTGATTCACTTAACCCATGTGGGGAGAAAAGTCATAAAATGGGACAAATTTCTCACTTAGCATAGATTTTTGGGCTCAACTGTGGTCGTAAGTTGAGGACTACCTATACACCCATCCTTTGACATAGTGACTAAATTAGTAGACCAGTGAAATGCTGTGGACATAGTATATGTTCTGACCTAAGCTTCCTTAGAAAGTAAACAGCACAAACTTAGTCCCAGCAAACCTCTTCAATTCAAACGGCTGTGAATGATTGTCATTTCCTTGGAATGCTGCCAGAGAACTAATTGCCAAACGCAGGGCAAGGCCAAACTTATCACAGAATCAATCAGAGCTTTTCCTGAGCTTTTACTGACCAGATGAACTAATTGCTTTCTGCAAAAACTCACGTCCTGTTCGCTTCTCTTTTATGTCTTATGGGAGGGGCCAATCATCTCCAAGCCTTACTCCCAAGTCGACCCTGTTTTCATAATTGTTCCTGTCTTCTGGCAGCTCTGAGCAGCGACACACTGGGAACAGGCTCACACTGTTCTTCTGCCTCGCTGATGTCAGACTCCGGAGACTCTGGAGGCAGCAAAGAACTAGCAGATGGTCTTGGCCCCCTCTCTGCCTCTGACTCAGAGCCCTCATCCGAGCCTTCCCCTGGCCCATGTTCCTCCCCAACCTCCTTACTATCCGACTCTGCTGCCAAGCCACAACAGTATACTTAGACTTTAGCAAGGCATTTGACAAGGTAGACCACAACCTACTTCTTGGTAAGCTAGAAAAAATCAGGATAGATAGCATCACCATCAGATGGATTTTTAACTGGCTGACATGAAATAGCAGTGAAGGGGAATGTTTATTTGTAGCTCAAGGTTGAAATGAGGGGTCCTTGGTGGTCTCTGAGCTTGGTTGATTTTTGCAGACCTCCAACATAGCTCCAGGGCAAGCCACCGGACTATAAATTGAGAGTAAACCACATTCCTTACTAGAACTGATAATGTTATCTCGTTTGGAGCATGAAATGTCTTCAAGAGAACAGCCAAGCTCAGAGAGCCTCAAGGACCCCTTATACATCAAATATTCAAAACGCCAATAGCCCTGGTGGCACAGTGGTTAAAACGCAGCATTGGAGACCAATTCTGCCCACAGCCTGGAGTTCGATCCTGATCAGCTCAAGGTTGAAACAACCTTCCATCCTTCTGAGGTCGGTAAATGAGGACCAGGTTGTTGGGGGCAATAGGCTGACCCCGTAAACCACAAAGCACTGTGTGAGGCGGTACGTAAGTCTAAGTGCTATTGCTGGTGCTATTAGGAGGCAACAGTATTCATCTGACTATACATTTTCAACCGATGCAAGAACTGTCCATCAGAATATATTTACACTATACTATACAATACACTGCAAAATTAAAATTAAAAGAATGATTATTAACTATTTATCCGAAAGGCGAAGTGCATATAATACATGACTCAAATGGAGAAATGAAAAAGCCGCTCAAATACATCCGTTAAACAATATCAGGCTGTTTTAATTTTATACAGTTAAAACGCGTAAACATTTATCCATCCTTTGGGCTGTAAAGAAAAAAAGGTTTCAAATTGTGAACATCAGAAGAGACGCCTTGCCGCTAACCAAGCACTCTTTTCATTTTGGAAGTTGGCTACCACCTCTGGCAAACTAATGGCCCCATCGCTCCAGACACCATCGGGAAACACCTGACTGTATTTGTGTGACTGTGAATCTCTGTGCGTACAGGTAGTCCTCAATGTACGACCGCAATTGAACCCAAAATATATGTTGCTAAGTGAGAAATGTGTTAAGTGAGGCTTTGCATCACTTTACGAGCTTTCTTGGCACAGTTGTTGAGTAAATCCGTACAGTTGTTAGATTAGTGACCCAGTTGTGAAGTGAATCTGCCTTTCCCATCGACTTTGCTTGTCAGAAGGTCGAAAAAGGGGATCACGTGATCCCGGGACACTACTACAGTCATAAATATGAGTCAGTTGTCAAGCATCTGAATGTTGACCACGTAACCGTGAGGATGCTAGAATGGTCATAAATGTGAAAAATGGTCATAGATCACTTTTCTCAGTGCTGTTGTAACTTCAAATGGTCACTAAGTGAACAGTCATAAGTCGACTTACCTGTATTGCCTCTATTCAGACAACACAATGAGGCAGATGGCCATTGCCTTCTTTTCATTATTTTTTTTTCTAAATTCCTGTAAAGACGGCCGCCCTAGGCTTCTTCATTGTCCACCAAGTCCATCCCTCTCAGCGTTCCCACCATATAGAAAATATCCATATATTTTTCATCGCAATAACACAGGAGCCGATTTCCATGGCACCTTGTGGGGACTTTGTTTTGAAATTCAATTCCCATCTAACTTTAGATTTCCTGGTGGTCTCCCATCCTAACGGTCCTAACTCCGTTTGGCTTTTCAAGATGAGCCAAGAGTGACCTTGGTGCTTAGCTGTGAAAAAGTAGATTTCCTTACAGTGGTGAAATCCAACCAGATTTATCTGGCTCGCGCGATCCGGTAAGGCCGGTGGCGGGAGGCTTTGCCGACCTGCCCAGACGTCATGCCGTCCCATTTTTGACCTTCTGCACATGCACAGAAGGGTCTGCACATGTGCAGAAGAGGCGCACGCTCACATTTGCAATCCGGTAGCAAAGGTAAGTGCATTTTACCCGTCTCCTTCCTAGTGAGGGTGAATGTTTATCATTCACTCATAAACACATTTTTTTTCCCACCCGTAAATCATTCATTTCTTTAGATTTTCAACAGTTTCCTATTTTATGGATATCCTTTGTTTATTGAAAGACACGTTGAACCCATAGGATTCTTTTATGCTGAGAAACTGACCTGTTACTTGAAAGAAAAAGTTTGTGGATTTTCAGGAAGGAAGGTTTGAAAAAGCTAGAAAATGTTTGGGTTTTTTTTTTATCTTCTCATTCTCTGAGAAGAATGTGTTTGATTTTCTCTTTTTCTTTTAACCAGTAATTCCATCAAGTTAGTGAATTTGTGCTCGATATTTATTAGCACATGGCTGACAGCAGCTGGATTTATACATTTGGTAAGTATGCTCAAAAAGGCTTATTTGGGGAGCTTATTTAGAATTATTATGAGCTAATCCGGCTATGGATCATTTTTCTTTTTTTAAAAAATGCACCATGTATTTCTTCTTCGTTTTCAGTGGTAACACGTTTTGCAAAGTGGTTTAATCTAGTGAAGCAACTCCAGATGTGTTGCTGTTCAGAATAAAAGTAATAGATCAAGGATTTCTCAATCTCAGAAATTTTAAGTTACGAGGACTTCAACTCCCAGAATTCCCTAGCCATCATGCACGGCTGGGGAATTATGGGAGTTTTGGAAGTCCCTGTAGCTTAAAATGGGTGAGGTTGAGAAACACCGTAATGGAGAATTCCCCTCAGTCATACAGTATGTCATTTTTCAGATTTTTAATGCAGGATTCCTGGGTTCTTTTAAATATTATTAGTAAATCTTGTTTCTCACTGAGAAATTCTTCCGAGAAGAGAAAAGGAGAAAACAGCATGAAAAAAACATCAGATTTTGTCAACTGCTTTGTCTGAAACTGGAAGAGAAAGCTATGAATTTTGGGGTCTTAATTTTAAGATTATGGAGAACTTTTACCGAATTTGACAATAACCACAACAAGCCACTATGTGGCAGTGTGGGTTTAGAAACAAAAAAATAAAATGTGGTAGCAGATACAAGACAACTTCTTGTAAAAAAAATGAAAAATATTATATATTACTAAGACTCACAATCTATGGATGTACACAATGCTCATTTTCTCCTGAAGATCAGTGAAGACTGTTGCCTGCTTGAATTAAAATAACTTAACACATCCTCTCCTTTAAGGATTTGATTTCCAATATATTTTGGAACTACTCTTTAGAAATAGATCCTACCAGATTCCTGATTTGGGGGGAAATCAATTCACATTTTTTCTCTTTTGTGACATTTCATCTTGAGTGACAGTTATTATGGTAGCTACTTGCTGCTATAATAGGGAGGAATTGTGTGAGTCTTGGTGACTATTCCCAAGAGTAGTTTCGCACTAAGATTTGTAGATACCCTATATCAGTGATGGCTAACCTTTTTGCCGTCTGATGCTAAAAAATGCATCCGAAACGAAGCTTCAGAAAAAAAAAGCCTCCAAACAGCTTCAGAAAAAAAAAAGGCCTGGTAGCTCAGTAGACTAAAGCATTGTGATTAACATCAGCTGTCTGCAATTACTGTAAGCTCGAATCTCACCAGGCTCAAAGTTGACTCAGCCTTCCATCCTTTTTAAGGTAGGTAAAATGAGGACCCAGTTTGTGGGGGCAATAAGCTGACTTTGTATAAATATACAAAAGTATGAAGGCTATTAACGCATTGTAACCCACCCTGAGTCTCCGGAGAAGGGCACCATATAAATCTAATTTTTTAAAAAAGCCTCAGAAACAGAACTTCAGAGCTTTTTTTCTAAAGCTTTGTTTTGGAAGCTTTCAGAGGCAGAAAAGAAGTTTTTTCTGAAACAGTTTCAGAAGTTTCAGAGGCAGGGAAAAAAAGCAAGGCACAGAGCTCACAACCAACTAACCTGTTGCTAAAATTCACCTCTGGGAACAGCTCTGGGATCCACCCGCCAATCAGCTTTTTTCTTATTTTCTTCCCTAAAAACTAAGGTGTGTCTTATACTCCGGTGCATTTTATACTCCGAAAAATACAGTATTTTAGGATGATTTACAGATCCTCGACAGGATTCTGTATTTGGAACATTCCAACCACGATGTAACCTAACCAATTTGATATAAGGAAAATGACTTGTTTTATCACAGTCCATTGAGTTGTTAAGGTTAAGATCGCTCCACTTCATTAGAGCTGTATGAGGTGTTCCCTGGCAAAATAATAATAATAATAATAATTGGCTTCAACTGTTTTCAATGAGATCATAACTGCATTGCATTTTTTCCTCCCTGAAGTTACCAATTATGTACTAATAAGTTTGTGAATGGGAGCATCGCATTGCAGACAATGATGCCTTTAATTTACTGTTGTCCTTTCATTATAGGTGGAGAACTCAGGGGATCCATGGGAAAACTTCCAAAATAACCAACCACTTACATATTGGGAATGTGTTTATTTGCTAATGGTTACTATGTCCACCGTTGGCTATGGAGATGTTTATGCAAAAACTACCCTTGGTCGTCTTTTCATGGTTTTCTTCATCCTCGGGGGATTGGTAAAACATTTATGTTATATTCTGCCTATTTATATATATATATTTAATGTAACGATTATACCGTAACTTATGACTTCAAAATACATATCCCATTGCATTGCATTTTGAAGAGCTAGTTACTGAACTAGGGCAATGGTGTATTTACGGATATTAACGTTTGCAGAGATAGTAAGGATAGGAAGCATCTGAAGAATTAAAAGCTTTAAGCAATGAGGAGGACGGCTGGGCACACTTTGAAAATCCTTCAGGGACCCTGCTTTGGTCTTCAGAACAAGTCCAGTTCCTCTCCGCTGTTCATGAGACCGGCCTATTGAGTAGCAATGGGGTGTTTGATTCCTCCCGCAACCTTACCAATGAAATAAAATATAGGTTGTCCTTCACTTACGATGACAGTTGAGCCCATTGCTAAGCATGACGGTTGTGAAGTGGGTTTTGTCCTGTTTTACAACCTCTCCTCCCACCCTTGTTCAGCAAATTGCTGCGGTTCTTCAGCTAGCAACCCGGTTGTTAACTGAATCCAACTTTCTCGTTGACTTTGATTCTCAGGCAAGTTTGCAAACGATGATCACGTGACTTCAGGGCACCGCAACTATCCTAAATACACACCAATTGTCCAGATTTAGATCACATGACCACGAGGATGCTGCAATGTTCCTGTGCAGAGGTGGTATTCAACCGGTTTGTACCAATTCAGGCAAACCGGTAGCGGAGATTGCAGGTGGGCCCACCCGCCCCCGCCCGCCCCTGTCCACCCACCCTGGCTCTATGCCATCCTATTTAGGCACGTTTTTGAGGCCAGGTGTATGCATGGAAGGCGCGCAAGTGAGCAAACCGCATGCGTGGAAGGTCGGCCGCATGCACGGAAAGCGTGCATGCATGCAACGAACTGGTGGTAACAATATTGGAAACCCACTGCTGGTCCTATGTGTGAAAAACCATCATAACTCACTCTTTTCAGTGTCGTTGTAACTTCAGTAAATGAATGGGTGTAAGTTGAGGACTACTACTAAATCTAATTTTTGGAGGAATTAAAAATGACAAAATACAAATTTGTTAATACAAGGAGACAGTCATTTGAATCTCTCTTGCACGGTGTCCCAACTTGTTCAATATACTGGGTTTCTCAGATCACTGCCTTAGTTATCAACTTAGCAGTTCTACATCCAATACAGGTAGTCCTCAGTTTACAATGGTTCATTTAACAAGTTACAAGAATGTCACTGAAAAAAGTGACTTAGGACCATTTTTCACACAACCATTGCAGCATCCCCATGGTCACATGATCAAAATTTGGACACTTGGTAACCAACTCATATTTATGACCGTCGCAGTGTCCCGAGGTCATGTGATCCCCTTTTGTAAACTTACGACTAGCAAAGTCAATGGGGAAACCAGGTTCATTTCATAACGGTGTTACTATCTTAACAACTGCAGTGATTGGCTCAACAGTTGTGGCAGGAGACATTGTCCCACAGGGCAAAACACACTTAACAACTGTCTTGCTTAGTGTCAGAAATTTGGAGCTCAATTGTGCTCATAAGTCAAGGGTTACCTGTGTGTACATTTGAGCCCAGGAGAAAATGTAACAACGAAACCAACTTTGTCTGCTCCAGGTTTCCGAGCAAAAGTGCCACTGCTTTCAAAGGTTGGGTGTGTTAACGTTAATGAGCACATTCCTTAAAGCAGTCTTAACTTTTCTGAAGGTCTGCTGAAACGCAAAGGGAAAATAAAATGGAAAGGAACTAAGCTTTAATGAAAAGCGGGGAGAGGTTGGACTTGAAGGCCGACTTACGCCGGTGAAATTGCTTTGAAAGTGTGCACAGCCTCCATGCCTAGTTGGTTAATGTTGGACTCCTGATAACAGTCCAGGTGAAATTAGTTGCGGTTTCAAGACCTTCCCTTTTGTGTTCCTTCCCAACATTCCAACAAACACTGTGGTTTAGGATCCTCCTTAAAAGAGCTGTTGCCGGGGGTTTCTATTTTTCCCGGCTAGCGGGAAAAGCAAGTTCGCATCCTTCCAAATAGCAACCAAGGATGAGGCTAAAATAGACAGTCATTACAAATTTCCCAACAGATCGGCAATGAATGCCCCGTGTGTGTGTGTATGTGTGTGTGTGTGTGAGAGAGAGAGAGAGAGAGAGATTTTTGGGAGAGGAAAAGGAAGCCCAGCTATTCTGGAGGATTAAAATTTGTAAGATGCACTTTCTCCAAGGAGCTGAGTTTGTATCGCATGGCGGCAACTGCTACCTTAAATCTTTGGGTGTCCTTGCAGATGCTCCAGCTGTGGTGCTCAGGATACTGAAGGGACATCCTGAACAAAGTGGACCCCCTTATAGATATTGTCCCTGAACAAGTTACCAATTATTGTTTTTTTCTCAATGCAATAAATTTCTGGTAGCCATTGCATTTTCGCCCTAGAAAAGAAAAACCAACCAGTGTTCAGGTTGAAGTATAAGGTAAGTGACTTCTTCAACCGCAGGTGTGTGTGTGTGTAGAGATGTGCCTGCATGTGTATGTGCAAACCCATCTACAGTAGTGGCCAAATTGTGGAAACCTTTTGGGAAAAGTGTTTTTTTGAGGTTTGACAGCTAATAACACCTTTTTTTTCTTTTCTTTTCTTTTCTTTTTTTTTTTTTTTGAGTTTCAAGAGAATCCTATTCCACTGCTGGAATGGCCTGGGAATAGCTCAGACCTTCTCCCAATTGAAAATCCATGGAGCCAACTAAAGAAACTTCTTAGTCAGAAGTGACTCAGCAATAAAACCCAGTTAATAGAAACAATCATTCAATCTTGGTTTCACATTAGAACAGCTGCAGAAGTAAAAGACTCCATGGGAAGACGTTGTAAGGCGGTAATTCATGCTAAAGCTTACCCAACTAAGTATTAACTGACATGGTGATAATTTTTGTATGTCTCATTTTTTCTACGTGTTTCCCTTTTCTTCTTTATACTGTAACTGCTATTCTAATAGCAAATCCGTCCTAAAAGTTATTGCTTTACATTCTTGACTCAATTATCTTTCCATTGATATATAATTTTATGGTACCACTCAAAAAAAAAAAAAAAGTGGTGTTGTTAGCTAGTTTTGGAAAATACACTTTTCCCAAAAGGTTTCCACAATTTTGTCCGCTACTGTATGTCTGTAAGCTTGTATATTTACAGCAGAGGTGTCCAATTTTGGCAACTTTACAACTTGTGGACTTCAAGTCCCAGAATTCCTCAGCCAGCATGGATGGGTGAGGAATTCTGGGAGTTGAAGTCCACAAGTTGTAAAGTTACCAGGGTTGGAACCCCCCTGTATTACAGGCCTAAAAGTAACCAAGGTGTACATATATAGACAGGCACACCTCTCGTTTTAGTGATTTTATCTCAAACCTTTTTGTGCATTTTTCCTTCTCTTGCCAAAAAGGTAGATCGGTAGTGGCAGCAGCTCTTCGAGGCATCCCAGCCACAAGCAAACTGTTTGTTGGACAAAACATGGCAGAATACATTTTTTTTCCTCCTCGTTGCCTTTTTTTTCCTTTTACATCCTTACATTTTCTTACCCGTCTTTTAAAAAAGATGAACTTAAAAAAACAAACAACTTTACATCATGTTCATTCTCATTGTGCAGAAAACCCACTCTGTTTTTATTTCATAAACCATTGACATGAGGTGGAAAAACCTCTCACCTGTCTTGTCTAAAATACTCATAATAATGCAAGCATCAGAAATACGGCTTTGCGGGGAGTTTTGGACAGTAAACATTTGAAAAATTCCACTCGCCCCGCTTTTCGAAAATACTAGCCACGGCACCGTTTTATCCCTTCAATGTCACTTTGACTCAATTTTGTTCTTCTTCTTGGTTTTTGTTTTTCCCCCTTTTTTTGCATCGTTTTTTTTTTTCATTCCTTTCTCCCTCTTTTGACTGTTTTCTGTAGCCGAGCCGGTGTTTCCCTCTTTACAAAAAAACTCCCAACATTTGACTTTCTTGTTTTGAGATGAAAACTTTTTGCAATCTTCCTTTTTCTTGTTTTTGTTTTTGGAGGAAAGGCACTTGATTAGGGCCTATGCCTTGCATTTTCAGATCGTAAGGATGATGTATCTTCTTATAAAACTCATCGGCCCCTCCCCTTCCTTTGACCTCTCTTTTTAGTCTTTTCTCTGTCTCCTGTCTTCTTCCTTAGGCCATGTTTGCCAGTTACGTCCCTGAAATCATAGAGTTAATAGGAAACCGCAAGAAATATGGTGGTTCCTATAGTGCGGTTAGTGGAAGAAAGTAAGTATTCCAAGGCACTCTGCTGCCTTTGGTGCGGCAGAATACTCTCTGCATGCTATTTTTCTTTTCTTTTTTTCTTTTCTTTTTTTTTTTTTTTTTGTTTTGCTTTTCTTTCATGCATGTAGGCAATGTTTGCGCGCTACGTGCCAGAAATTGCAGCTCTCATCCTTAATCGGAAGAAATACGGCGGGACTTTTAATTCAACCCGAGGCAGAAAGTAAGTTGAAAGAACTGGAAAAAACAAAACAAAACTGAGAGAGCCAAACTGTGAGACCAGGTGGAACTTGAGCCCAAGTTCCACCTTCCCCCCTCACACTACTTTTTTATTATTATTATTACATTTTTATATTAAATATCAAGGTATTTAAAGACCTGTGTTTTGACAGACAAGCACAATTCAAAATGCACGGACGATGTCTACTTGAATAGTGATGAAATGTTTGCAACCAAATCGCCAAGCTCGGAGCTCACACCAACAGCTTAACTACCATCCCGAGCTACTAATCTTCAAACACATTTCGAAAGTTTAATGTTTCATTTGTAACATTTAACATATAACAAAATTAACAATTAACCAATTCAGCTCGTGAACATAATCCATGTTGAAAATAAAGTTAGATGCAGCTCTTCATTACATTTGTTGCAACATGCTAATGTTTCGGACCTTAGATAATGGCCTGAAGAGTTTCTAAAGATCTCTGAAGTATACTAGCTATAATTCTGTCAAGTTGGCTAACTCAAATTGATAAATTTGCTAAATTCACTTTGGATGATCAGCAATAGTTATCTTGTAATAAGGAGGTTCTTAACCTCCCCTAGCAATTTTTAGATCATAATTGCTCCAAATTTCCACAATATTGTATTCATACTACACTGGTAGAGAAAGTAATCTTACAGAACTTTAACATTTCCAATTGGTATAACTAACTCTACACTATATCCCATTCTGATGGTTGGTATAAATAAATTGAATTCTTACTTGTCTTTTTGTAAATCATAGAAAATGATATCTTCTAGCCTTCTCCTTTGCAATCAATTTTTGTTGTTGTTGCAAGATCCAATCTGGGTTGGTCACTGTGACCAGAGATTGATTGATTGATTGATTGATTGATTGATTGATTGATTTCATCAAGCATGTATTTTATGACAGATACAAGTGTAAACATAATTATAAATACATGAAATGGATACAAATAAAAGAAAACATTAGGACAGGGATGATAGGCACACTGTGGTGCTTATGCACGCCCCTTACAGATCTCTTAGAAATGCAGTGAGGTCAATAGTAGACCGTCTAAGGTTAAAGTTTTGGGGATTTGGGGAAGAAACCACAGAGTCAAGTAGTGCATTCCAGGCATTGACCACTCTGTTACTGAAGTTGTATTTTCTGCAGTCTAGTTTGGATCAGTTTACCATGAGTTTGTATCTATTGTGTGCTCTTGTATTGTTTTGGTTGAAGCTGAAGTATTCATTGGCTGGTAAGACATTGTAGCAGATGATTTTATGTACTATGCTTAGGTTTACTCTTCAAACTTTCAGAGCCCATCTTCAGGGAACATCTCTTTATTGGAATATATGCTTTTGGGCTATTCTGTATTTATGGGGTACCTTCCTACTGGAAGTGTACATGTCTGGTTCTGGTGACTGATCCAGATTTGATCTTGCAGCGTTATCCTGGGACATGTATATTTGCCTCCATTTGTAATTTCTTTTGGTCTCTTAATCCAAGAAGCTTCATTTTCCTTTTAATTTTGGAGTCTCTTGAAATCATGACGTCCTTGTCATTTTTTAATGCTAGGTTGATATAACCTATGATAATAAGCAAGCCGTCTGCTTTTGCTATTGACAAGACCCAAAAGATAGATAACATATTTCAGCTACAACTCCAAACTAGTATTTAATTTTCAGGATTTTTAAGTGCACTTCTAAGAAAAACTTAACTTTTAATTTGAAGAGGAACATTGAAATTCATTTCTTTTGTGACTGTTGAGGTTACTCTGATGCACTCAAAATGTTCCTAGCCTAATGTTGTGAAAGGAATTGTCTTATAAAGGAATTCTATAAATCAAAATTGAACTGAATAACAGAATTGGAAGGGATCTTGGATGCCTTCGAGTCCAATCCAGAGGTGGGATTCACTTACCTTCCTTACCGGTTTCCAAATGTGAGCGCGTGTGTGCTCACACGCTTCACTCACATGTGCCTCCTCTGTGCATGTGCATGGCCTTCTGTGCATACACAGTGCTTGTGCATTACATCTGGGTGGGCAGGCGGAGCCTCTCTCAGTCTGCGCTACCAGTTCGCCTGATCTGGAGAGAACCGGCTGAATCCTACCACTAGTCCAACCCCCTGCTCAGGCAGGAAACCCTATACCATTTCAGAGAGATAGTTGTCCAATCTTTTCTTAAAAGCCTCCAATGATGAAGCACCCACAACTTCTAGAGGCAAGTTGTTCCACTGGTTAATTGTTCTCACTGTCAGGAAATTCTCTCCTTGATTAGTTGCTACCCATTGTTTCTTGTCCTGCCCGCAGGTGCTTTGGAGAGTAGCTTGACTCTCTCTTCTTTGTGGTAGCCCCTCAAATGTTGGAAGACTGCTATCATATTTACCCTAGTCCAGTAATGGCTAACCTTTTTGCTATCGCATGCCAAAAGCGGGGGGAGCGTGATGGGGTCACATGCACGCGTGCCCTCATCCATAAATTTATGCACCCTGTCCCCCCATGCTCCCCCCTGCTTTTGGCATGTGATAGCACGGTGGGCATGGTAGGCCCATTTTTTGCTCTCCCCAGGCTCCAGAGCCTTTCTAGGAGCCTGGGGAGGGCAAAAAAGGCCTTCCCCACCCACTCAGAGGCCCTCCAGAGGCCGGAAACAGTGTGTTTCCTGACTTCTGGTGGGCCCAGAAGGCCCGAAAATCAGTTGGCTGGTGCACGCAGGCATGCCGGAGCTGAGCTCACGTGCCCACCGATATGGCTCCGTGTGCCACCTGTGGCACCCATGCCATAGGTTCGCCATCACGCTCTAGTCCTTCTTTTCATTAAACTAGACATACCCAATTCCAGTATTCGTTCTTTATATGTTTTAGCCTCAATTCCCCTAATCATCTTGGTTGCTCTTCTCTGCACTCTTTTTAGAGTCTCAACATCTTTATTACATCATGACAATGTACATCATGGTGTGACATTTTGATCCGAATCCAAATACTTTTTGAGCACTCACACTTTGCTATTTTAAATGTGAATTCAATTTGTGGAGTTGAAAATCATCTTGATAGCATTTAAAATTTATTTATTTATTTATTTATTTATTTATTTATTTATTTATTTAAATTTATATACCGCCCTTCTCCCTGGGAGGGGGACTCAGGGCAGTGAACAACCAAATTAAAACACATATAAAAAATGTTTGACATATAGGTAGTCTTCAACGGAATGGAATGGAATGGAATGGAATGGAATGGAATGGAATGGAACGGAACGGAACGGAGCGGAGCGGAGTGGAATAGAATAGAATAGAATAGAATAGAATAGAATAGAATAGAATAGAATAGAATAGAATAGAATAGAATAGAATAGAATAGAACTGGAAGGGACCTTGGAGGTCTTCTAGTCCAGCCCCCTGCTGAAGCGGGAGGACATAAACTATTTCCGATAAGTGACTGTCTAGTCTCTTCTTAAAAAGCTCCAATGGTGGAGTACCCATCATTTCTAAAGGCAAACTATTCCACTGGTTACTTATGTTACTCCACTTACGACTATAATTGAGCCCCAGCAATTATGGTAGTAAGCCACGACAGTCGTAATATGAGACACTGCATGACCAGACCCAATTTTACATCTTTTTTTGTAGTAGTCGCTAAAGACTACTACATAAAGTGACTGCTACGGTCATTAAGCAAACCTTTGCTATGGAGGTGCTTCCCCCACCCCCTAGAAATCATAAGTAAACATCAGTTTCCTGGACAAAACACACACACACACACACACACACACACACACCCTAAATCATGGTCATGTGACTTCAGGGTGCTGCAGACAGCCATAAATGTGGCTGTTTGCCGATTGCTGAGCACCCAAAATGCAGTCATGTGACCACAGGGGAATGTTGAAACTTTGGGTTGTAAGTAGCTTTGAGGGAGGGCCTGCCATAACTTTGAATAGTAATAGTCATAAGTTAACGGGTACCTCTGCTTTGCCTTAATTATCAGCAACGGAACTCCAATCTATCCATCAGCAAAAACTCATGTTTTCTAGCTATGTTGCAAGTATAGCTCCTAGGTTTCTGAGCTAATAACAGCTAATGAAGGCTAAGTTCATGTATTTATGTAACATATTTTTATACCCAGAGTTCTTGGCATAGTATCTCACCAGAGTTCACAATGCTGTGGTCAATACAGCAGAATCAATGGCATGAATTAAACCTTACCAGGAAACCAAAATATTACCATTGCATTTTAGTGCAATGGTAATATAGTCAAAAACATGCACCAAATCGGAAAAAATCGGAAAATTGTGAGGTCAGGCATCCTGGGTTCAAAATGGCTTGAGGTCACTTGTTGGAGAATGTCAAGACGATATTCTTGGCTGGAATTATTTTGTTCGTGGTCCACCTCCAAACCAAAGTGAATATTTCTATTACTACAGAATTTACTTTCTAGGGGGTTACTCAGAGTTTTGATAACTACTTCCTGTAGTGCAAGATGATTAGCAGAATTTGAAAGGTCCTACAATTCCCACTAAAGGGGGTCAAAGAAGAGTTATGCTAGTTACGGGTTAATCCATTTGCTTTCAACGGAATTAATCAACACTTCTTTTTATTTTCTAGTTTGTTTTTTTTAAGTCTAGTTTCAATTTGTCCTCCTCCCTGAGAGGAAGAGTTAGGCAAGAGCATTTTCATAATTCGTCTTTTCTTCAAGATTAGCATGGGTCCTGCAAGGTTTTAAAAATGAGCTTCGTTATTTTAGGGTAACTAACCCCGTTGAATTGAGTGAGATTTACTCACTCGAAATGGGATACAATTTCAGTCTGAGTTGGGTGAACATTGAATAAAGTACTGTTTTTTCTCTCTCTCTCTCATCTATATCTATCTATCTATCTATCTATCTATCTATCTATCTATCTATCTATCTATCTATCTATCTATCTATCTATCTATCAGGGTGTTCAGGGAGGGGTAGCACCTCTGGTGTAGGGGCATGCCATGTCCTTTTAGGGCAGATGGTTTTAGGACAGCTTTTAGAGTAGTTCGTCCACCTTTAGTCCCCACCTGTCACTCAGCCCTGGCCTGTGGCTCCTAGTAACTGTAGCATGCTCAACGGCCACACCCTGGGCAACAGCTTCGACAGGCTGGTCAAACCAGGTTGAGAGTAGCCATTGGGTCATTGACATTCAGTGAGACAGGGATTTGTCTATCCCGAGCATTTAACATCGATATTGCGGCCCTGTGTGAAACTTGTCTAGCCAACGAAGGTCAGCTCACAGCAACAGGAGGCGGTTATACATTCTTCTGGTGTGGACGCAGCAATAACAAATGCCATAAATCTGGAGTTGGCTTTGTGGTTAAGAATCATTTTGTCCACAAACTTGCCAGTCTTCCCAAGGGTGTGAACAACCAGCTCATGACACTGCATCTCTCACTACCAAGAGGAAAACAAGCCACACTGATCAGCACCTACGCACCCACAATGATGAATCCGAATGAAGTGAAGGACAAGTTTTATGAAGATCTCGATGCCATACTTTCATCCATGAAGCACACCGGCAGGCTGATTCTACTTGGCAATTTCAACAGAAGAGTAGGATCTGATCACTCTGCCTGGGATGGCGTCATTGGAAAAAATGGAATCAGCAAATGTAACAGCAATGGCCAATTACTCCTAAAGACATGTGTGGCTCACGATCTGATCATCACCAATAGCATCTTTCACCTGCCCACTTCACAAAGACATCCTGGATGCACCCAAGCTCCAAGCACTGGCATCTTACTGATTATGGGATTGTGTGGAGGAAAGAAAGACAGAATGTAAAGGTGACCAAGGCCATGCTGAGCACTGACTATTGGACTGACCATAGAATCATCATGTCCAAATTAAGCTTTCACATCAAGTCAAAGACACATCTGCAGGAAAACTGGATAACTCAACAGGCTAAAAACAGACTAAAGCCTGTTATTAACATCCAGCTGCCTGCAATTACACCAGTTCAAATCTCACCAGGCTCAAGGTTGACTCAGCCTTCCATCCTTTCTAAGGTAGGTAAATGAGGACCCAGTTTGTGGGGGCAATAAGCTGACTTGGTATAAAAAAATATATACAAAAGTATGAAGGCTATTGCTTAACACATTGTAAGCTGCCCTGAGACTTCGGAGAAGGGCGGCATATAAATCTAATTAAAAAAAAAAATAAAAAAATGAAAAACAAAGCTGTGATGAAACGGATCAACATCAGTAAACTGAGGAACCCCAACACAGCAGCTTCACTAGCAGAAGATCTTGACAACTCTCAGAGCTGCAATTAGAGGGAAATGCTGAGAAGGACTGGGAATACCTTCGGGATATTGTGCACTCTTCTGCACTAAAAGTTCTTGGAACCTCACACAGGAAACAGCAGGACTGGTTTGACTAAAATGATGAAGAGATCAAGTCCCTACTTGGTGAAAAGCACCACCTTCACTGTGTTTATCAGAATGACCTGTCATCAACAGCTAAGAAAAATGCCTTCAACAACCCTTGCAGGACCATACAGAGCAAGCTTCAAAGTTGGGGGACTCCTAATTGAGTACCAAAACAGATGAAATTCAGAAGTTTGTTGATAGAAATGATGCTAAACAGTTCTATGAAGTCCCCAGATCCTTGTACGGATCTCAGCCCTCAGGGAGTTCCCCCCTACTGGACTCAGATGGTGCAACTCTCATCACTGAGAAGACTCTGATTCTACAGTGATTGTCTGAGCACTTCCAATCCATATTGAAATGCCTATCTTCCATCAACAATGAGATGATTGACAGAATGCCCCAGGTGGATATCAACCACAGCCTGGACACCCCGCCATCAAAGACTGAAACCCTACAGGCCACCAGCCAGCTGTCATGTGGCAAGGCCCCAGGATCTGATGTGATCCCAGCAGAGGTCTATAAGGATGGTGGTGCAGTGCTTGTCGACAAACTCACTTAGCTGTTCCAGTCTTTCTGGAATCAAGGATCCATTCCTCAGGAACTGTAAGGTGTGTCCATCATACACCTCTACAAGAGAAAAGGGAATCAACAAGTCTGCGATAATCATAGAGGAATATCACTGCTTTCCATCGCAGGCAAGATCCTTGCATGACTGTTGCTGAACCGCCTGACTGACCACCTGGATTTATTACCCAAGACACAGTGCTGTTTCCACAAAGAGAGTGGCACTATGGACATGATCTTCGCAGTCCAACAGCTCCAAGAGAAGTGTCAAGAGTAGAATCATGAATTGTACACCACCTTCATGGATCTCACTAAGGCTTTTGACACGGTCAGTCACCATGCACCAAAAGGTCTGTGGTGCATCATGTCAAAGTTTGGGTGCCCTGATAGATATATCCTGATGGTATGTCAGTTCCACGACAGTATGATGGCTCATGTTCCTGATGATGGAGAAGCTTCAGAGGCCTTTCCTGTTACAAATGGCGTCAAGCAAGGGTGCATGTTGGCACCGACCTTGTTCAGCATAATGTTTTCAGCTATGCTGTCAGATGCCTTCCAGAACAGTTCCTTGGGAGTTAGCAGGATATATAGGACCAATGGGAAACTGCAAAAACTCCAGGCATCACCAAGATAAAGGAGACTTTGTTACATGACCTTCTCTTGCTGACGACTGTGCCTTGAATGCTGGATCAGAGCAGGAAATGCCAGCCAGTGTGGACAAATTTGCAGCAGCATGCGACAACTTTGGCCTCTTCATCAACATAAAAAGACCAAAGTGATGCATCAGCCAGCTCCAAAAGCCGAACACCAAGAGCCCACCATCACAGTGAAGGGACAAAAACTGCAAGCAGTGGACCAATTTACATACCTTGGCAACACCCTTTCCTGTGCAGTGACAATTGACATCGAGGTCAACTGCAGAATCGCCAAGGCAAGCTCTGCATTTGGCAGACTACTGACCAACATGTGGGACCACCATGGAATAAGCCTTGCTACAAAGCTCAAAGTCTACCGAGTAATAGTGCTAACTATCTTGATGTAAGACAGTGAGACTTGGACTGTATACAGGAGGCAGGCTAGGCAATTGAACCACTTCCACATGATCTGCCTCTGTAGAATTCTGAAGATCCGGTGGCAGGACAAGGTGCCAGACACTGAAGTCCTCTCCAGAGCAGTCCTGCCAGCAATTCACACCTTGCTGATGAAAGCCCAGACATGCTGGGCAGACCAAGTTGCAAGGATGTCAGACCAGCGCATCCCTAATCAGCTCCTCTATGGTGATCTGTCTCAAGGAAAGCGATCACATGGGGGACAAAGGAAGCGATACAAAGACATGTTGAAAGCCTCCTTCAAGTCCCTGGATATCAACACCACTTTCTGGGAAACCCTAGCACAAGATCGACCAAAATGACGCATGCTTATCCACCAAGGCTGCCAGACAACTGAAGACAGAAGGACAACCACAGCACAAGAGAAGTGAGCGCTCCGCAAAGTCAGAGCTGCAAATGCTGCAAAAATGGTGCCCACTCATGTCTGCCCGACACGTGGCAGAACGTTTTGTGCCCATATAGGCTTTACCAGCCACCTGCGGACACATCGTAGACAGCCCACAACCTGTTAGATGTCAAGGTTCTCTTCAAACACGATGGACGAACATCTATCTATCTATCAATCATCTATCTATCTATCTATCTATCTATCTATCTATCTATCTATCTATCTATCTATCTAATCTATCTATGAGATTTCTTGGCCACCCATCTTACTACAGGGTAACTGTGAGACCAGAGATTGAAAAAGATTCACATTCAACATAGATGAATAAATGGCATTTTTCAAGAAGTTAGGTTGGGAGGGGATGTTGTCTCACCGATGCTCAGTATCGGTCTGGTAGACCTAAAACTTCAAATTCCCACATCCTGCTTCATTTGACGACTAGTTTATAAACTTTCCTGCTGGCTTTGGGCCTTGCAAAATTTATTTTATCTCTGGGGCTTGTTTTATTTTGTTTACTTTGCAAAATGCACTCTTTCTTGGTCTCCCTCCATCTGTTTGGTTTCGCCTGTGCAGTTTGTGGACCAGAGTTGAATGTTGTCATCAGGGCACATACTGTTTGACTTTGTGCGTTGTTTCCCGGTTCAGAAAGCTAATTTCTAAATGCCTCGGAGAAGCCCTCTGCTCACACATGTCTCTCACCAGAGCCTCGGAGTTTGGGAACGGCACAGTGAAAAGCCATTAGCAGCTCAATGTTTGATATTGGTTTTGCAGTCAGGAGAACAAGATTGATGAAATGTTATGTTTGGCTGGAAAGTGGAGCTTTCCTTTGGAATTCAGCATTGAGAGAATGGGCTGTCAGAACCAATAAGTCTTCCATTGCTCTGGATGGAAAGCATGTGGTAATAATTAGCAGCGTACAGCTTTTCGCTGAACGACTCGGCGCAGACTTTGGCAGCAAACTTAATGAAAGAATACAGTTCTGCAATTCTTAACGTCAAAAAGTTTCCAGATAAAAATGTAATGCATTTGAAAAACTGGAGCCACTAAACTTTGTTGAAAGATGTTATTCAGAGCCTAATGGGGGATTTTGTTCTCTCAGAAAGAAGTATTCATTACGTTCCTTTGTTTAAACATACTATTCAAATAATATATGTGTTCTACCATGTTCAGTATGGAGCTTAAAATGAAGCAAATACCATCAGGCTATCACTGTACAGCTCAGTAATGTTTTCATCTTGAATTTATATATTTTAGTTAGTTAGAGAAATTATATGGTCTCCCATTCATTGCTGGGTGGCATATAAAGATTGAAACCAGAGGTGGGTTTCAACCGGGCAAACCGGTAGTGTTGATCTGCAGGTGGGCCCTCTGCCCTGGCGCTATGCCGTCCTATTTAGCCACAATTTTTAAGCCACGTGCATGTGTGCAAGCCGCACATAAGCAAAGTGTGTGCACGGAAAGTCAAGCTCGTGCATGCGCACACACTCACATTTTTTGGTGCGTGGTGAACCAGTGGTAAACTTATGTGAAACCCACCTCTGGTTGAAACGATAACCATGTTGTCCCAGGTTAATGACACCTTTCAATCATATAAAAAACACATCAACAAACAGGTAGCTTAGCTTCTTGGCCTAAATGCCTGGAAAAACAGATCTTCAGAACCTTTTACAGAAGACCAAAAGGTTGGGACCATCTAAATCTCTGGGAAGATATTGTCTCACTGGGCAGGTGCTGCCTCAGAGAAGCCACAACTCCTGGATCCAACAAGTTGTTTAGCAGAGGAGAACCCGAGCATCCCATCTCTGCTAGATATGGATGGTTGAGAAGAAATGTTGAAGGAAAAGGAATCCAGCATCTGGAATCGCACCCAGAAATCTCCTGGAGGTCAATGTAGCTAGCAGACCACCGCTGGGTATAAAAAACACGCCATTGCCTTCTGGATGCACTACAAATATTCTGCAAAATAGCAATAGCACTTAGACTTATATACCGCTTCACAGTGCTTTACAGCCTATTCTAAGCAGTTTACAGAGTCAGCAGTGTCAGATTTGGTAATTGTTGGTAGTTATTTCTATTGGTAGTTGGTAGTTTTTTTCTATTGAAAAAAAAATCTACTTCCTGTTTTGTGCACATACATGTATTCTGAACCATTAATTCCTGGTCAGTTACTTTGGAACAGTGTTTCTCAAAACATCCTTACTTTAAGAGTTGTGGACATCAACTCCTAGAATTCCACAACAGAGCACAGCACAGCTGGCCGGGGGATTCTGGGAGTTGAAGTCCACACCTCTTTAAAGTCTTGAAGGTTGAGAAACACTGCTTTAGAGTGAAGGATCTAGGTGCTAGAGGCTTTGAAAAATAATTGGGCAGAAGCTAAGTAAATTTACCTACCGTGAATGGAAATGTTAAGGAATGCCAGTGGAGTGGGCTTCATTGCCAAATAGCTCATAGACTGAAATCTTGGAGCAATAGCCAGTTTGTAGAAAGAGATGGAACATTTTCAGTGAATACAGTGAACTAATGACATTATTATTTTTTCTGTGATATATTCACTTCAAAGGTTCATATTCTAGTTTTTTTCCCCAGAAACTGAAGGCAATAGCAATAGCACGTAGACTTAATATGCTGCTTCACAGTCCTTTACAGCTCTCTCCAAGCGGTATACAGAGTCACCCTATTGTCCCCAACAATCCTCATTTTACTGACCTCGGGAGAATGGAAGGCCGAGTCCACCTTGAGCAGGTCAGAATTGAACTCCAGGCTGTGGGCAAGTTTGCCTGGAATGCTGCAGTTTAAACATTGCACCACCAGGGGTCCTGGTGCAGCCCTATATTGAGGGCCTTACATCACGGGTCCCCAACCCCTGGGCTGCATCCCACTACCAGGCCTTTAGCCATTCAGAACCGGGCCCCAGAAGTGGCAGTCAAGCGCATGCGCACATCCCCACTTCTGTGAGCAGCGGGCAAGCGATTGGGAGCATGTGCCGACTGCTTGCGTGGAACCCCCCCACCCCCACCCGGTTGGTCTGCCACCCTGGAAAGATTGTGGGAACTCCTATGGTAATCCAAGAATAAGCCCCACAACAAGACTTCCCAGGCCAGAGATGGTTACAATTAATGGCCAGGCCAAACCTGTTTAGAAGCCCCCTAGTCACAGCTACCACCTTCTCTTCAACAGAGCATTTTCTTTTTTGATTTTGGCATGGAGACAGGCAGAAGTGGGCTTCACATAATTTAATAACCGGTTCCCCTAGTCCAGAACCAAAAATGTGAACACGCGCATGTTCTGTGCTTCAAACACATGGCGATTTCATGTGTGCGGCTTCCAGCACGCCTTCTCAGAAAGCCGCAGTAAGTAGAGCAGGCTAGGTGTGGAAATCAGCTGGGGTGGGTGGGCAGGGCGAGCGAGCCAGAGAGTGAGATATATAGGACGGGATAGCACCGAGGCAGGTAGGGGGGTCCAGCCAGTGATTGGAACTACCGGTACGGGTGAACCGGTCCGAACCTGCAGCAGCCCACTTCTGGAGACAGGTCTTCATTCAGCAGTCAGTTTACACTGGTGCTTGATCCAATAGGATCAAGCCCCTATTAGCTTGACCAAGGACCCCTCATTTGAACCCTGCACTAGAAACATCTCCTTTATCGTACCCTTGAAGTTAGATAAGAAGTTCACAGTTGCAGGAAATTTCTAATCCTGGCTAGACAAAATTCAATGACTACGAGTTTCAGAAATAATTACCGAAATTATCACCGATTGATAATAATCCAATCATCCTTTGGAGGATGGATGAACATGATAGTACCATGTGGCTCAGCTCTTTGCAGCAGCCATTCCTTTCTCAGGACAGTGCGGCTGCAGAGGCTACAAGATCCTGGTAAAAGATGCAGCTGTTTTAAAGAGCCACAGACAGGCACTCTGTTCAAGCCTCAAGATTTTGATTCTCAAGTGCTTCACTGGCCTAATACTGAAAATATTTGCATTCATGTCGAGCATAATTATTATTATTTTTCGAATATTTTTTTTAATTATTTTTATGCATCTCATTTGTGAATGGTTTGATTACCGGGTTTCATACATTCCAACATAAATAATCATAACAATATTATTCTTAATAATTGCAGTCCATTTTCAGTTTTGGATTTACTAACATACAGTATAGTTTCTGCTATCATCTTTCAACTCTAAATTTTCTCATAGTTCTGTCATACTTCATACCCTCTTAATATCTATTTTTACTATTTCCCCCCTCATATTTCTACTTCCATTTTAGCCCCTTTTCCCCTTCCCCTATCATTTTAATAATCAAAGGCGTGATCTTTCCTTTTTCCATTATTCAATATTCCAATATGTCAATCATAATCTTTCTCTAACTTTGTTAATAATCACATTTTCAATGTATATAATATTGTCTTCAGTCTTTCATTTCTTATATTCATTACACTTCCTAACACATATTCAAAAATAATTTTTATCTTTTACGCCACATATAAACAATTGTCCAAATTATATAATTTTCATACACTTCGTTAAGATACTTTCATAAAATATATTCACACTCCTTTTTTTTCCCCATTCTCCTTTATCCCACACCTTTCGCTATCCAAATAAAAGGAAATGGAAGAAACAGGAAGATAGTGGGGGAGAAGAAAAAGGAGTTAGAATAAGTACTCATAGAAAAAAACAATGGGGGAAAAAGATGAGGGGAGAGAAAGATAGAGGTTATAGTCAAAACATAGACTTAAAAGTAGACGGAATAAATGATCTAAAAGAGATATATGGGAGGCAACCTAAAAAAAAAGGAAGATTAAAAAGTTGGATGAGAGTGAAAGATGTCTAGTATAATTATTATTATTATTATTTTGCAAACAGAAGGATGTGGAACCGTAAAGTAAGCCAATTCAGTAGCATTTCACCACCGCACATTGACAGGTGTTCCTGTGTCATTTAAAATCCTCAAGTTTGTTCCTGAGTTGAGTGATTTTAACCAATCGATCATATGATCATATCACATTTTGTCCTCCAGAAATACCATGGCCCAATATTATTTATTTATTTATTTAATTATATTTCTATACCTCCCTTCTCCCGCAGGACTCAGGGCGGTGTACAGCCAAAGTAAAAACACAAATACACCATAAATTTTAAAAGTTTAAAAGTATTAAATAGTTTGGCCCAGTTTTGTTAAAACCCCAAAATTAAAATACCTAATTAAAATTCACTTAATTGATCAGCCCAGCCTGTTGGAATAGTAGGGTCTAGAGGGCACGGCGAAAGGTACAGAGATCAGGGATCCTACGTATCTCCGGGGACAATTCATTCCATAGGGCAGGAGCCCCCACAGAAAGGGCTCTCCCCCTGGGGGGCGCCAGTCGACATAATTTGACTGATGGCACCCTGAAGAGTCCCTCTCTGTGAGGGAGTACTGGCCGGTGAGAGGCTATCGGTAGCAGAAGGTGATCTCGTAAATACCCCAGTCCTAAGCCATGGAGCGCTTTAAAGGTGATAACCAACACCTTGAATCGCACCCGGAAGACCACTGAAGCTCGCGCAGGAATATACTTTCTCATTACAACATTGCTACTCTCAAATGCTAGTTTGAGGTAGTCTCTTCCTTTTTTTTCCCACTGATTGATTGATTGATCCCATGTGCCGTAGATTTATGTCCAAGTCATCCCTTCTCAACAGATTCTGGGCCTCTGTACACCCTTAAACAAGGCAGGTAGAACAGCAATTCCTATAAAAGTGTTTAAAAATGCATCAGGATGTCCCCATTCAGCTACGGCCCAAAACAGGGTGGGATGCAGGTTGACGTCAACTCAATGGATCCCCAAATTGATGTCGCTATGTGAGAAATTTGCTAAATGAGTTTTGTCTCCCATTTTATGACTTTTCTTGCCACGTTTGTTAAGTGAATCACTGAAGGGGTTAAGTTAGACACACGGTTGATAAGCGAATCTGGCTTCCTCCATTGACTTTGCGTGTCTGAAGGTCGCAAAAGGCGATCCCATGATCCTGGGACACTGCAGTCGTCATAAATGTGAGTCAGTTGCAAAGCATACGAATGTTAATCACGTGACCACATGGGAAGCTGCAATGGCCATAAGGCAGTGGTGGCATTCAAATAATTTAACAACCGGTTCTCTGCCCTAAAGATTTCTTCCAACAACCAGTTCATCAAACTGCTCAAAAAGTTAACAACCGGTTCTCCCGAAGTGGTGCGAACCGGCTGAATCCCACCACTGCCATAAGGGTGATAAAACACTTTTTTTCAGTGCCATTGTAACTTCAAACGGTCACTAAATGAACTGTTGTAAGACAAGGACTAACTGTAGCACTGTTTTTTTGGTTTTTTTTTTACAAAAAGCTAAGAGGATTTCAGGCAGAGTTACAGTACATACAGGCAGATGGTTTCCTTAAAGCGTCTTCTTAACTGGCAAAATTAAAATGTTGATTGGTGAAAAGAAGAAATGCGTGTGACTATAAACCATAATCTCAGTGTTTGGGGGCTGATCCAGGGGTGAAATCCAGCAGGTTCTGACAGGTTCTGGAGAACTGGTAGTGGAAATTTTGTGTAGTTTGGAGAACTGGCAAATGCCACCTCTGGCTGGTTCCACAGTGGGGTGGGAATGGAGATTTTGCAGTATCCTTCCCCTGTAGTGGGTAGGGAATAGGGATTCTGCAGTATCCTTCCTCTGCCACGCCCACCAAGCCACGCCCACAGAACCTGTAGTAAAAAAATTTGGATTTCACCACCAGGCAGATCACCTACTGAATAATAATGTCAGAAGATTTTCCTGGAAGTGCATTAATAGTGTTAGATCTTGTTTGTCTCATGAGTTCCTAAGAGCAATTTATTATAAGCGAGGCTGAATTCTGTGCGCAAATCTTCACCGCTTTTGGGAAGTTTCTTCGTCGTTCTTGAATTTATAAACCATCAGTTCAAATCATCCACTTATCATAAGAACAATCAGTGAGAGATTCGTTCCAGAAGAAAATATGAGACTTGATAGCTATGTTTCGGTCTCTTTTTTTAATAATTAAAAAAAGGGAAAGACAGATAAAGTAAACATAAAGACAAGCAGCTAATTGAAGCTGACAGAACCCTTGGATAGATTAAACCTTGTAATTTGAATCTGAATCTTTACTTAAAAGTAAAGTTTTTTTTTGGGGGGGGGGCTTTTTCATTCCTCCCTAGCAAAGTTTCTCTTGCTATTTCAAAGATGAGAGAAATGAAGAAGGCAAGATGGGGTAGTGAACTAGGAATGATCAACCCAGAGTGCTCGTCATTCCTTAAGCATAGCAGCCATCTGCTTAACCATTAAAATAAAGATTAAAATTGATAAGGAGAATGAAGTGAGGGACTCTCATTGTCACTGAGTGTGAAAGAACTTGCCTCCAGAAATTGTGATTGCTCCAACAATGGAGTTGTTTTTTTTTTAAATTTGATTTATTTGCCGCCCTTCTCCAAAGACTCAGGGCGGCTTACAATGCGTTAAGCAGTAGCCTTCATACTTTTGTATATTTATACAAAGTCAGTTTATTGCCCCCACAAACTGGGTCCTCATTTTAACTACCTTAGAAACAATGGAAAGCTGAGTCAACCTTGAGCCTGATGAGATTCGAACTTACAGTAATTGCAGACAGCTGGTCTTAATCACAATTCTTTAGTCTGCTGAGCCACCAGGCCCTTCTATTTTTAAGAAGAAATAGCCAATTTCTTGAGTCAATAGCAATAGCAATAGCCCTTAGACTTGTATACTGCTTCACAGTGCTTTACAGCCCTCTCTAAGCAGTTTATAGAAACAGCCTATTCCCCCCCAACAATCTGGGTCCTCATTTTACCGACCTTGGAAGGATGGAAGGCTGAGTCAATAGCAATATCAATAACACTTAGACTTATATACCGCTTCAACAATGTTTTACAGCCCTTGCTAAGCAGTTTACAGAGTCAGCCTATTGCCTCCAACAATCTGGGTCCTCATTTTACTGACCTCAGAAGGATGGGTCAGCCTTGGGCCCGACAGGATTGAACTGCTGACAGTCGGTACAATTAGCCTACCGTTCTACATTTTAACCATTGTGCCACCTCGCTCAAGAAGGCAAATCTTGATTCTTTTATCCACAAATGGATGGAGTTTTAAGAGGCACCTGTTTGTAGAAAATTGTCCAAAAACTTCAAGTGATTCAAACTTCCCAGCATTTCCATGTCCAGTAGAAACAGCAGGCTAGGATGATCAAATCAACATGTGCAATGTCTTTGCCTGCACCAAGTTGAAGTTTAAGATGAGCAATGATACTCTTTGCCTCCTGCAAGAGAGAGGTGACTTGAATAGACTACCATCCATTCATTCCCTTTGGCTTTTCTCAAAATAAATTTTATTTACAGCTGTTTCTGATTATGGTAGAAAGTCACAGTGGGAGAAATAGGTTGTTCACGGGCTTTAAAAAATTATATCACACTACCATAAACCTGTGGATATGTAATTGTCTTAACAGTGCAATGTGACATGAATATTAAAAAGGAGAGTAAATTGGACAATTGGTTTAGAAAATTATATCCTAAGTCAAAAAAAAAAAAAAGATGATTAAAGGTCTGAAAATTAAAACATGAAGATCAGTTGCAGGAATTGGGTATGGCCAATCTAGAGAAAAGAAGGACTGGGGATGACATGATAGCAGTCTTCCAGTATTTGACAGGCAGCCACAAAGAAGAAGGGGTCAAGTTATTCTCCAAAGCACCAGAAAATCTCCATTCCCTCCCCACTCCAGGGGAAGGTTACTGCAAAATCCCCCAGCAGGGTCGTGCTGAGGATTTTGTTCAATATCTGGATGATAAAATAACTCAGATTCGGGATGAGCTGGCCTCTGACTGGGTTAGTTCGAGCGAGGTGACTGAGCCCAGTCTTGAGAGTGTTATCTGGGCTGAGTTCGATCCTGTGGCTCCTGAGGACGTGGACAGGATCCTGGGTAGACTGAACGCTACCACATGTTTGTTGGACCCGTGTCCCTCCTGGTTGGTGCTGGCCTCCCGGGAGGTTACACGAGGCTGGCTCCAGGAGATTATACATGCTTCTTTGAGTGAGGGTGTCCTTCCGCCTGCCTTGAAGGAGGCGGTGGTGAGGCCCCTCCTCAAGAAGCCCTCCCTGGACCCGGCTGTTTTGGTAAATTATCGTCCTGTCTCCAACCTTCCCTTCCTAGCGAAGGTTGTTGAGAGTGTGGTGGCGCGGCAGCTCCCCCGGTACCTGGATGAAGCTGTCTATTTAGACCCGCTCCAGTCCGGCTTCAGGTCTGGTTACAGCACCAAAACAGCATTGGTCGCGTTGGTGGATGATCTCTGGAGGGCCCGGGGTAGGGGGTACTCCTCTATCCTGGTGCTGTTAGACCTCTCAGCGGCTTTTGATACCATCGACCATGGTATCATGTTGCGCCGGTTGGAGGGATTGGGGGTGGGGGGCACCGTTCTGCGGTGGTTCTCCTCCTACCTCTCCGACCGGTCGCAATCGGTGTTGACAGGGGGGCAGCGGTCGACCCCGAGGCGCCTAGTGTGTGGGGTGCCACAAGGGTCGGTCCTCTCGCCCCTTCTGTTCAACATTTATGTAAAGCCGCTGGGTGAGATCATCCGTGGTTTTGGGGTGGAATTCCATCAGTACGCTGATGACACTCAGCTGTACATTTCCACCCCAGACCACCCCAACGATGCCGTGGAAGTGATGTCCCAGTGCCTTGAAGCTGTGCGGGTCTGGATGGGGAGAAACAGGCTTCGACTCAACCCCTCCAAGACCGAGTGGCTGTGGCTGCCGGCGTCCCGATATAGCCAACTGACTCCATCGTTGGTTATTGGGGGCGAATCATTGGCCCCCACGGAAAGGGTGCGCAACTTGGGCATCCTCCTGGATCCACGGCTGTCATTAGAGGATCATACGACAGCTGTGGCCAGGGGGGCCTTTTATCAGGTCCGCCTGATACGCCAGTTGCGCCCCTTTCTAGATCGGGACTCCCTGCGCACAGTCACTCAGGCGCTCGTCACGTCTCGCTTGGACTACTGTAATGCTCTCTACATGGGGCTCCCCTTGGGATGCATCCGGAGGCTTCAACTGGTACAGAATGCGGCCGTGCGGGGGATTATGGGAGCGACAGGGCGTTCCCATGTGACACCTCTCCTGCGTGAGCTGCATTGGTTGCCGGTTGATTTCCGGGTGCGTTTCAAGGTGTTGGTAATCACCTTTAAAGCGCTCCATGGCTTAGGACCAGAGTACTTACGGGACCGCCTTCTGCCACCTATTGCCTCCCACCGGCCGGTTCGCTCCCACAGAGAGGGCCTCCTCAGGGTGCCGTCAGCCAGACAGTGCCGGCTGGCGACCCCCAGGGGGAGAGCATTCTCTGTGGTAGCCCCCACCCTCTGGAATGATCTCCCTCCAGACCTGAGAACTATTGCTGACCTCCGGACCTTTCGTCGGGCGTTGAAGACTCATTTTTTCCAACTTGCCGGACTTGCCTGATCCCTCCTATTTTTAAATATTTTAAATTTCAAATTATTTTAAATTATTTAAATTTTTAGAGTTTTAGTGTTTTATTCGATATATTTTCAGCCTAAATTTATATGGACTTTTAGTACATTTTAACTCACCGTATTGTTATTGGTTTTAAATTGGCTGTTCACCGCCCTGAGTCCGGAAGGAGAAGGGCGGTATAGAAATTCGATTAATAAATAAATAAATAAATAAATTTCCTCCCAATCAGCTAGGACTCGGGAGGCAGAGAATAGATGGGGGCGGGGCCAGTCAGAGGTGGCATTTACCGGTTCTCCAAACTACTCAAAATTTCCACTACCATGGTTACATAAACTTAATATTTATTTGTTAGTTAGGTGAGTGTCAGATGCAAGAAATAGGAGCCAAGGCAGTTCAAATGAATACAAGTTTAATGCCTCTTAATACTTCGTACAAGAACTGAACTACTAACTAACTACTAAAAGCAAATTAGCATAGTTAAGAGCAGAGGTGGTATTCAACCGGTTTGGACCGGTTCAGGTGAACTGGTAGCGACGACCTGCGGACCCACTCAGCCGAGTGCAATCCCGTCCTATATCACTGTGTTTTTGACACCACACTCATGCACGGATGGCGCGCGTGAGTGAATTGCCATGTTGTTTGACATTGCATGCTTGTGTGGATGGCGCACGTGACCGAATTGCCATGTTTAGTGACTCTGCACGTATGTGCAGACGGCATGTGCTCACATGCTCACATTTCCTGTGCTGGGCAAACTGGTTGCTATAGTATGTGAATCCCATCTCTGATTAAGAGCGAATGGAATTCAAAGAGGACTGGATTTAGACCTCTTGTGGGCGCAAAGGGCCTCGTGACTGATAACTCATTTGACCCCTCCCTCTGGCTCAGCATGATCATCTTCTACATCAGTTTTATTTTGTGCTACGTTTAAACAAGAATCTGAATTATTAACAGTCAAAGCAAGTTGGCAGAGGGTAAGAGCCAATGGAATTCAAGGGGCCTGAAGGGAGTCGAGATTAATGACGTGCTTGACTCCTCCCTCACTCTCAGCCTGGTCATCTCCTATATTAAGATTTTTTTAAAAAAAAATACAAGTAGAGCACTGATATTATTTTTAAAGTTTTGAACCAGTATGGATGAATCAGAAGGAAAAAAAAGCTATTTCCATATAAATGTGATTCAAGTATATTTTAATGAGGAAACCAAAGTTCAGGAATTATGTCATTTTTCACAATAGTTTTCACATGGATTTGGAGTTTTCCCATTTGCCTAACTTTATTTTAAGCTTGCTAGTTGCAAGAATCATGGACAGAGAAGAGGAATACCAGGGAAACAGAACAGGAAGGGCAGCCAACCAAGAGATGGACACACGATTAGAAAGCCGAAAAGGAGGAGAGAGGGAGAAAACCACAACATATGTATTTGATATAAATATTATAGTTATACAGAGACATTTAGATCAATATAAGTCACATTTCATTTACTTGCTTGACAGAATGAATGCAATGTAGTCAGTAGACGTTGGACAAAATTTGCAATTCACTGTCAGTGATTTACTGTGATGGGATGGCAAGGGTGATTTTTAACAGATCCTTTATGCTTGCTCCAATAGAATGGATGTGATTTTCTTTGAAAATAAACAGCCAAGGGAGCTTTGCATTTTTTTATATATTGTTTGTATGCACAGGGAAAAGTCCCCCCCACCCCCAGCATGATATGAAAGTTGCTATTTTAAAGGGTAGGGTTTTTTTAAAAAGGGGGGGGGGGAGGGTATAATTTGCATGGCCTGACCGATCTTTTACTGGGTTTCCCTTAGGAAATCTTGTGCATGGAATGTGGAGAATGGAATTGATTCAGTAATTGTTGTTGGCAGTTATTTCTATTGGGTGGGGGGGGGAGGGAATCTGCATCCTGTTTTGTGCACGTATTCTGAACCACTAATTCCTGACCAGCACATTGGGTTGCATTAGTGTAGAGCAGTGTTTCCCAAAGCTTCATGACTTCAAGAGGTGTGGACTTCAACTCCTAGAATTCCCCAGACAGCACAGCTGGCTGACTGGGGGATTCTGGGAGTTGAAGTCCACACCTCTTAAGGTTGTGAAAGTTGAGAAACACTGCTTTAGAGTGAAGGATCTAGGTGCTAGAGCAGTGATGGCGAACTGAATCCCAAAAAGGGAGCACTTTGCACATGCTCGTTTGGGCCGCGACCAGGAAGAGAAATTGCCCAGGGAGCATGCGCGTGCCAGAAAATGGACTTCTGTTTTCCAGCGTGAGCATGCACACTGGCCAGCAAGTCTTCCGGTTAGTGCCGGGCATGTGCATGCTAGAAAATGGAAGACCAGCTCTTCCAGTTTCCAGCACTGCCTCATACACAAAGAACAGCTGATTGTCACGAGCATATGCATGCCAGAAACCTGGAAGAGGAATGGGTGACACCACGTGTGCCAGGCAACATGGCTCGGTGGGCCACTTTGGGCACACGTGCCATATATTCGCCATCACGGTGCTAGAGGCTTTGAAAAATAATTAGGCAGAAGTTAAGTAAATTTCCCTACTCTGAATAGGAATGTTGAGGAATGCCAGTGGAATGCTTCTTTGCCAAAGGCTCATAGACTGAAATCTTGGAACGATAGCCAGTTTGTAGAAAGAGATGGAACATTTTCAGTGAATACAGTGAACTAAGGACATTATTATTTTGGGGGGGTTTATTTACTTTGAAGGTTCATATTCTAGGTTGTTTTTTTTCAGAAACTGCAGGCAATAGCAATAGCACTTATATGCCACTTCACAGTGCATTAAGTGGTTTCTAAGTGGTTTACAGAGTCAGTCTCTTGACCCCCAAAATCTGGGTCCTCATTTTACCAACCTGGGAAGGATAGAAGGCTGAGGCAATAGCAACAGCACTTAGACCTATATACCACTTCACAGTGCTTTTTCTAATTGGTTTACAGCAGGGGTGTCAAACTCCATTTCATTAAGGGCCGCATCAGAGTAGACCTGGCTGAAATGATGCTGGCCCAATCTTTCCTCTTCACATTGGGTAGACCAGGATGGCCCTGTTGGCAGATCCGGCCACATAGTGGGCCATATCCAGCCTGCGGCCCTTGAGATTGACACCCCTGGTTTACAGATTCAGCATATTGCCTCCAGCAATCTGGGTCCTCATTTTACCAATCTCGGAAGGATGGAAGGCTGAGTCAACCTAGAGCAGGTCAGGATCGAACTTCTGGCAGTGAGCAGAATTAGCCTGTAATACTGCATTCCAACCACTGCGGCAACAAAGCAGTTGAAGATTAGTACCTTCAGGTTAGCACCCCATGAGTGCTGAGACCCTGTCTAGTGTGGTAGACCCTTCCTTCTATGTATGTGGCACTTGGTGGCTGTTCTTGTGCTTCTTTGATCAATGCCTCACTTCTATATTTGAATACACCTTTCCATCTATTTGCAGAATTTCCCAATGTCTTCTCCTTCAGCTCTCTGCAGATGGTACATCCCAGGCATGTGTTGCCATGGTACTTCCTCTGCTTGATCTTCCTCCTAGGACTGTTGTTGCCCCACACCCCCAAACACAGCATCTGATTCCATGTGAACATTGTATTTATCATTGGATAATCCCTTCCCCTTTAGGAGCAATTTATTACTCTACTTGCATTTGAAAACACTTTACTATTTGGACATTACCTTCCTAACTTCATACAGTTTTATAAAGTATATCAGCCTGGAGCCTCCATGATAATATACACATTAAGGTTGTGCTGTCTAGAGAGCGGCGTGGTGGCCTAGAGGTGAAGCTCTTACCTCACAATCAGAAGCATGTGAGTTTGATCCTAGGTAGTAGTAGATATTTCTCTATCTGGCTGCAAAGAGAAAATACCTGCTGTGAGCTTTGCATAGGCACCAGGAAGGGTATCCGGCCAGTAAATGCACAGTTCCATTCAGTCGCACTGACACCACCTTGATGCAAGGGATTACAGGGTTGTTAAAAGAAAAAAGAAAGGTGCTGGCTAGATGTCCAGAGCCTGTAGTTTACAGGCTCTGGAATCATCAGGTGAAGTAGCACCTTCTGCCTTTCAGGCTTGCTGCCTTCTCTGTTTTCTGAAATGTTGGCCAAAAAAATCCAGCCGTAACTGTAAAACGGAAGATTGTCCCAAAGCAAAAGGATTGTAATCTTCTTCTTCTTCTTCTTCTTCTTCTTCTTCTTCTTCTTCTTCTTCTTCTTCTTCTTCTTCTTCTTCTTCTTCTTCTTCTTCTTCTTCTTCTTCTTCTTCTGGGGGGGGGGGAAATTACAACTCCCACAGTCATTCTTTTTTTAAAAAAAAATACTGATTGGAAATGATGAAATCTAATTTATCTGGAAGAGATTAGATGGCCCAAGGAGGACAAAGGTCAATCAGCATTCAGAAATTTCAGTTTGATGCCAAATGCAACGATTGCATGAACCATTCCCATAAAAGAGGCTTGCCAAATGCGTAGAGAAGTTACGATGAATGCTAAATCATTTTTCAACACCCAGCTTCAAAAAGGCGAGTGTTGCAAGAGCTCCGGATTATTTAAAATCAAGCAAAGCCTTAACAGATTGGAGATCTTTGTATTTGGAAGGGCCTTCTTTCCCACCAAACTTCCAGATTCTTCTCAGAATGCCTTTCCGCCTTCTGAAATAAATTGGATTTCAGCAAGGAACAAAGTATTTTGGGAGCATGGCATGTCTGTCCCACCTACTTGCAAAACCCCTTTGGGGTTACTTTTGGAAACAATGCAAAAAAGCCCCTGTTGCATCTCAGTTGTAAATTCAAATGTAATGCTTTTAATTTGATTTTTATTTTAAATTCCCTCAGCTATTATTTTTTTGTTATTATGTTTCCATTATTGCAGAACAAACCCAAATAATAATAAGCATAACATAAGCCTTAATAAGGTAACCAGAGGTAAAAACAAACAAAGAAACCAAAGATACTTTAAAAAGAGAATAATGATTGTGGATGGTAGATGGATGGATGGATGGATGGATGGATGGATGGATGGATGGATAGATAGATAGACAGACAGACAGACAGACAGACAGACACAGATAGATAGATAGATAGATAGATAGATAGATAGATAGATAGATAGATAGATAGATAGATACAGACAGACAGATACAGATAGATAGATAGATAGATAGATAGATAGATAGATAGATAGATAGATAGATAGATAGATAGATAGATAGAGATAGATAGATAGAAAGATAGACAGATGATAGATAGATAGATAGATAGATAGATAGATAGATAGATAGATAGTGACAGATGATAGATAGATAGATAGATAGACAGACAGACAGACAGACAGACAGACAAAGATAGAGATAGATAGATAGAAAGATAGATAGATAGATAGACAGACAGACAGACAGACAGACAGACATTGATAGACAGTCAGACAGACAGACAGACAGACAGATGACAGGCAGTCAGGCAGATTGTCTTAAAGAATATCTCATTTTTAACATCCTTATCAGTGGTGGGTTGCTACCGGTTCGCCCCAGATCGGGCGAAATGGTAGCGGCGGCAGGGGTGGCAGCACGCACCCACGAGTGAACCGGTAGCAACAGGTTTTGAAACCTGCCCCTGATCCATGTTCACTACTTTTATCCAAATTGATATTAATGCAGACAAGGGAAAACACTTCATAAATGCAATTAAGAAATGATGATTAAAGATGACTGCAGGGGTGAAATGCTCCCGGTTCGCCCGAACCGATAGCAATGGCGGCAGGTGGTTCAGAGAACTGGTAACAAAAATCCCTGCCCCCCCACAATGCCCAGCTGTGCCACACAATTATCAGAGGCTTTTTTTTTTAACTTTTAAAAGCATTTTTTCTACAACCTCTTCAGCAGAGGCTTTTAAAAGCATTTTTTTTCACAACCTCTTTACCAAAGAGATTGTAGAAGAAATGGTTTTTTTAAAAAAAGCCTCTGCCGATCAGGCAACTCAGCTGGAATCATCAGAGGCTTTTAAAAGCATTTTTTAAACAACCTCTTTGGCTGAAGAGGTTGTAGAAAAAAATGCTTTTAAAAGGGTCTGACGATCCCAGGTGAGTTGCCTGATCGGCAGAGGCTTTTAAAAGCATATTTTACAACCTCTTCGGCCGAAGAGATTGTAGAAAAAATGGTTTAAAAAAAAAAGTTGGCCACGTCCACTCAGGCACATTATACCCCCCCCCCAAGCCACGCCCACAGAACCGGTAGTGACAAATTTTACATTTCACCACTGGATGATTGAAATGTGTTGCAGAGCTTTTGAAAGCTCTTTGTTGCTCAATTTTTGAGCCAAAAGCATTTCCCCATCTTTTTAGCTACTTCTTAAAATTCCCATATTTTTAATTGTTGAAAGTTTTTTCTGGGGTTTAAACTGGGAGTTAGGGTTAAAAGTTGGGGCATAAATCAAATCATGACAGAAAATTTAAGATTTGTGTACTTTTGTAAAGGAGTTGCTTCTTCGTTGAGTTGGCCCTCCGATGGTCAGCGACTTGATTTTAGCTTCACTTACAGATGACGGATTGAACACTGCATTTGGAACTGGGGGGAAAATGTGATGTTTAAGAGGTTATAGGAAAACTGACAAGTAGGATTAATCAATGCCATGCTTGACATGAAGCGAGAAGAACATTCTGGGTGTTCAAACGAAGTCAGCTTTGGACTGAACCACATAAAACAGTGAAGGAAACAGAGCAAAGCAAGGATGGGATGATTACACAGGCCATCTATGATGACGAGGAGATATGTTGTTTATGACCAAACAAGGTAGAAAGCATCTATTAGTATGTGGAATTGACTCAATCTGGCAAGTAGGTTTCTACTTAATGGCAAGATTGACCTTCTGGGCCCAACCTTGAATTTTTCCAAGTGACAGATGGAAACCAAGAGACATTTGTTCTCCGAACTGCAGTACTAATCTCTTCGCCATTTTCCTTTTGGCAGTAGAGCAGAACATTGCAAACAAATAGCCTGTATAGTGGTGGCAGCATCTTAGGGACAGATTGTGCTAGTTTTGAAAATAAATCTCTGGGTTTTTGCTGGGTTCTCATCCTCAGCTTGAGAAAAACAACCAGGGAGGGCTTCTGGCTCAGCGGGAAAGTGGTATGCAGCACTACAAAATGGATATTTTTTCTAGAAGTTGCCTCAGAGTTAGCCTCACTTAAAAAAATAAATAAAGCAGAAATAGCTTCAGAGTAGAATACATATATACACCTTTTTTACCCCCCCCCAAAAAATAAGACCCAACTGGAAAATAACCCCTAGCATGATTTTTCAGGATGCTTGTAATATAAACCCTACCCTCCAAAATAGGCCACAGTTACAATTTTCACCCAGATGGGTGCATTTAGTACTTTATTTCCCCCAAAATAAGACCTAACCAGAAAATAAACCCTAATGCATCTTTTGGAGCAAAAATTAATATAAGACCCGGTCTTATTTTCGGGAAAACACAGTAGAACATAGAATAATTGTCATGGAGGTCTTCTAGTCCAACTCTCTCTTCAAGGAGGAGACCATATACCCATGATGGTGAACCTATGGCACGGGTGCCACAGGTGGCACACAGAGCCATATCAATGGGCATGCAAGCATTGCCATAGCTCAGCTCTAGCACGCATACGTATGCCAGCTAGCTGATTTTTGGGCTTTCCTGTCCCACCAGAAGTTGGGAAATGGGCTGTGTATGGGCTCTGGAGGGCCTCCACGGAGGAGGGGGAGGCCGTTTTTGCCCACCCCAGTTTCCTAGAAAACCTCTGGAGCCTGGGGAGGGTGAAAAATGGGCCTACCGGGCCCATCGGGCCATCACGTGTTAAAAGCAGGGTGGGAGGGCGCGCATGCATGCGCAGGACACATTGAATTATGGGTGTGGGCACACACATGGGCGACCTTCCAGCGCTCCCCCCGCTTTTGGCTCATGACAGCAAAAATGTTAGCCATCACTGCCATATACCATTCTGGACCAATGGCTGTCCAGTCTCTTCTTGAAAATGTCCAATGATGGAACACCCACAGTTCTAGGAGGCAAGGTGTTTCAACCAATTAATTGTTTTCACTGTCAGAAAATGTCTCCTAGCTTCTAAGTTCTAGGATCGCTCTCTCGTTAATGATCTTCCTTCTAACCATTACTTCTCATCCTATCTTCGGGTACTTTGGAGAATAAGTTGAATTCTCTGTGACAACCCCTCAAGTACTGGAAGACAACTAAGAAAGCTCTTCTCTTCATTAGGCTAGATATACCTAGCTCCCTTAACCTTCATTTAACAATTTAGTTGATTCCCTCTTCTTTGTGACAGCCCTTCAAGTAGTAGAAGACAGCTATCACATCACCCTTAGTTCTTCTCTTTATTAGACTAGACATACCCAATTTCTGCAAACATTCATCTTACGATTTAGCCTCCAGCCCCCTAATAATCTTTGTTGGTCTTCTCTGCAGTCTTTCTAGACTTTCAACATCTTTTTTTGGGGGGGAGGGGTATCATGGGGACCAGAACTGGGGGCAGTATTCCAAGTGTGGTCTAATCAGTGCAATATAAAGCACTTCTATTATTTCACATTATCTTTTCCCATTTGCCATCCATAGACATGGGTGGTGCAGTGGTTAGAATGCAGTACTGCAGGCTACTTTTGCTGACTGCCGGCTGCCAGCAATTCGGCAGTTTGAGTCTCACCAGCTCAATTTAATTAATTAATTTAATTTAATTAATTCAATTTATATGCCATCATTCTCTGAAGACTCAGGGCAGCTTACAATGCATTTAAATATATATATATATAAACATTTAAAAATTAAAACATTAAAACCCATTCACACCATTCATGGCCGGATCTCACATGATCGCAACAGCGAGATCAACGGCCCCAGGCCTGCCAGAATAGCCAGGTCTTCACCGCTTTTCGGAAGGCCAATAGATTGAGGGTGGTCCGGACCTCAGGAGGTAACTGGTTTCAGAGAGCTGGGGCAGCCATAGAGAAGGTCCTCTCCCACGGGCCCGCCAGCTGGCATTGTTTAGCTGACAGGACGTGGAGGAGACCAACTCTGTGGGAGACCAGTAGGGAGCCAGTGCAGCTCATGGAGAATTGGTGTAATGTGGGTGTACCTAGATACACCCACAATAGCTTGCGCTGCTGCATTCTGGACCAACTGTAGTCTCCAAACACTTTTCAAGGGTAGCCCCATGTAGAGCGTGTTGCAATAATCTAATCATGGGGTGACTGTGAGGAGAGCCTCCCGATCCAAGTAGAGTTGCAATTGGTGGACCAGCGAACCTGTGCAAAGGCCCCCCTAGCCACAGCTGTCAGATGTTGCTCTAATCTTAGCTGTGAGTCTAGGAGGACACCCAAATTGTGAGCCCGTTCTGAGAGGGACAGTTTCTCTCCCCCCCACCCAGAACCAAGGATTGACAATCAACATAGTCTTTAGGAGGCAATACCCACAGCCACTCGGTCTTGTCTGGGTTAAGTCTGAGCCTGTTGACTCCCATCCAGACCCTCACAGCCTCCAGGTATCGGCACATCACATCCACTGTACCACTGAATTGACGCGGCATAGAGATATACAGCATATTGCTGATACCTCACCCCGTATTGTTGGATGATCTTACCCAGAGGCTGCAGTTGATGTTAAATAGGAGGGGAGAGAGGACCGAGCCCTGAGGCACCCCGCAAACGAGGGGCCTAGGGGTCAATCTCTGTCCTCCTACCAACACCGACTGTGACCAACCAGAGAGATAGGAGGAGAACCACCGTAACACGGTGTCTCCTACTCCCAACTCCCTTAGTCAACCTTCCAGCCCTCTGAGGTGAGTAAAATGAGGACCCAGATTGTTGGGGGCAATAGGCTGACTCTGTAAACCACTTAGAGAGGACTATAAAGCACTGTGAAGTGGTATATAAGTCTAAGTGCTATTGCTATCTTCCACTAGCCTGCTAAATATACTGTTCTCTTAAATCCCATTTCTTTGTCTCCTATTTTCTGCTCCATTTCTGCCATATCCCCATCTTTTCCTCCTTCGTTCCCTGTTCTTTTTTCTTTTTGGGACTCTTAAAACCTACTGCCTTTTCCTTCCTCATTCATACACTGAGTTCCCTTGTGCACTTTGCCACAACCTCCACATCGGTGGAAATAGGTTGACCACACTACTTCCAAAAGTTAGCTATAAAAAACCTGGATTTATGCACACCCAGAAAAGCATTACAATGATTTCTAAAGAGATCTACATACTTGATCATTCTTGTCCATTGAAGGGAGCAATATTATTTAAGACGTGCCATCTTCCTATCATCGGGCTGTTTCGTAGTCGCAAATGACGCTGCTGCAAAAAACAAAAACAAAACCATGTTGGCTAGAGAGTTTAATCATATCTTTGTGCTTGTTATTGATTTAGCCATTGTTCTGCATCATTATCTTTCTACCAACAAAGCCCCTACAATTATTTTTCACATCCTTAGTCAAGCACCAAATTATGAAACAAGGGCAGACACTCATAATAGGTCCCCGAGGTAAATTACGGGACGGTGATTGCTCGCTTGCTATCTCTCATTGCTTCCAGACAACAATTTCTCCCACAATCATTTATTGGAATACAGTCAGGACAATTACGGCGTACGAGTGACCTGGATGGTCTAAATGTTACCTCAGAAAGTGCTTTGCTTATGATGGGCCACCTGCTGTCATCTTGGCTGCCAGCTTTTCAACTTTCCCTTAGATAGATCAGAACACTGAACAGCTTGGTGTCATTGAACATCAGCCATGCTCCCTTCTGCTCTGGGGACTATGGATAAATGCAGGTGGCTCTTTATGAAGTGACCGCTTTCTTCATGATGGATGAGACAACTTCGTAAGCTGTTTTTCTGAGCCGTGGTAACTTCATAACTGATGAGAAACCTGGAGAAGTAAGGAAAAAAGAAAATACTTCATGCCGATTAGAACGATACAGTACAGCCACAGTTGAGCCCAGAATCTACACTGCTAAGCAAGACAATTGTTCAGAGAGTTTTACTCTGTTTTATGACCTTTATTTTGTCACAGTTGTTAAGTAAAAGAATAATGCATCCAGTTTTGGTCACCACATTTAAAAAAAAAAAGATGTTGAGATTTTGGAAAAAGTGCAAAGAAGAGCAACCGGGATGATTAAGGGCCTGGAGACTAAAACTTATGAAGAATGGCTGCAGTATTTGTGTATGGCCAGTCTAGAAAAAGAAAGGACTGGGGGAAACATGGTAACAGTCTTTCAGTATTTGAGGGGCTGCTACAAAGAAGAGGGGGTCAATTTATTTTCCAAACCATGAGTGGGCAGGACAAGAAACAATGGATGGAAACCAATCAAGGTGAGAAGCAACCTAGAGCTAAGGAGTAATTTCCTAACAATGAGGACAATTAACCAGTGGAACAGAAGTTGCCTTCAGAAGTTGTGGGTGCTCCATCACTCGAGGTTTTTAAGAGGAGACTGAACAATCACTTGCCTGAAATGGTATAGGGTCTCCTGCTTGAACAAAGGGTTGGACTAGAAGACCTCCAGGGTCCCTTCCCGCTCTATTCTCATTGAGTCCAATGATTGATTGGACTGATTGATTGAGTGATTGAATTGCAACCACTTAACAACCATTCAAAGTTAACAATGGCATTAAAAAAGTGAGATACAACTTGTCCTCCACTAATAACTGTTGTAGCATCCCTGTGGTCACATGATCAAAATTGGGGCACTGGAAAATTCCTATGCTTTTATGACAGTGGCAGCATCCAAGGGTCACATGATTGCCATTTGTTCCCAGCTGGTTTTCAAAAAGCAAACACTATGGGGGAAACCAGATTCTCTTAATGACTGGATAATTCACTTAACAACTGCTGTATTTTGCCGAACAAGTGTGACAGCAAAGGTTGTAAAATTGGATGCAACTCTTTTAACAAGTGCCTTGCTCAGCAATGGAAATTGTGGCATCAATTGTTGTCATAGGTTGAGGGCTACCTCTATTCCTCTCCTAGAATACCAGTCAATTTCTTCAAATATCTGAAGAGGATTATTCATTCTTAGACAAGGCTTAGACGAGGCTGGAGGCTAGTTGGGAAAAGGGTCCATTTATTGATGAACAGAAACACATGTTTGTGGTGCAGCTGACCACATGGAGTTGAGAAGTGGGGGGGGGGAGTGTTTATACCTTCTCTTGGGCTTTGTACTTGAACTTCCTGTTCCTGTGCAAGAACATGTATTCTACTGGCTGTTATATGGGCCATAGCTGGCTCTGTAGGTTGTCTGAACTAAGTTTGGTTGAAGTTTGGAGGGTGATGCAATGCCCTTAGGAGGTTGTGCAATGTGGTGAGCTCTGCTGCTAGATGGTAGAGGGTTAATCCTATTATGTCCTGAAGGGTCATATCTTAATCCCATCACCCTGGAGCTGAAGGTCTTTTGTTTTGTAGATAGACTGGCCCAATCTTTCTCAATGGGCACAAAATATCTGCTGGGGGCTATTAAGAAAGGTGGGAGCTGCTTTCCAACAGCATGTTTCTCCATTTCTCCCTTTAGTATTCTAAATATTATATTTAGTATAATATTCTGCCTTTTTAATATTTCTCAAAATATTTCATTCTTCTAGGAGAGGGGTGGTTGCTAACTTTCTACACCTATGATTTCAGTTCAGTTCAACTATTCTCGTAATTATTTCTATCACTGTGCAAAAGTCATATTGTGTGTTTGTGTGTGCGTGAGAGAGAGAGAGAGAGAGAGAGAGAGAGAGAGAGAGAGAGAGAGAGAGAGAGAGAGAGAGAGAGAGAGAGAGAGAGAGAGAGAGAGAACAAATTATTGAAATTTGAAGGAACAGCAGGGGGATAAGATTTTCCTGACAAATTGGGTGCAAGCGGTTTTTATACTAGATGCATTCAAACATATGGTTGATCAGTTATTATTTTTTCGTTCTTGGCAAAATTGAAAGAAAGATGAAGGCAAAGTTTTCCCTGTGGGGATAAAATCTTCCAGATTTCAGATGAATCAGTTCAGGGATATTCATACAAAGGCTTCCTTTACAGGTTTTCCCCCTCCCCTCCTTAAGCTGCTAAAAGATTTGGAGAAATTGTGGAACAGGAAACGGCTTGGAAGGAAGCACTGAAGCAATCGGCAAGCAGTTACTGGAAGGGAAACTGCAGTCTGGCTATTCAAAAGAAAAAGGGACAGGAATGCAAAAAATCTGGCCAAGGAACTTGTGTTGAAACATAAATATCCCCTTTGCAGCTCCCAAAGCATCCCGAAATGAACGGGGTCAAGTTGGGGGATTTTTTTGTCTTGCTTCTTTAGGGCTCCTAAGCTTTGCAGATACATAAGGAATTCATAGCAGCCATTATTAATTGCACTTCTCCAGTTTTGCAATAATGGCTGATGCACAACACCAAACTTTAGTGGATAGAATTCCTTCTATGTTACGGGATTTTTGTGGCAGCCTTAGATTATCTCCTTTTATAGTCCCAACCATTATAGGCAAACAATGCTAGTAACAGACATTTATAATGCCGTGGTACTGTAAAACCACACCTACAATACGCTGCATCCAGTTTTGGGTACCACGATATTAAAAAAAAAAGAGGTTGAGACTCTGGAAAGAGAGCAGAGAAGAGCAACAAAGATGATTAGAAGGCTGGAGGCTAAAACATATGAAGATTGGTTGCAGGGATTGGGTAAAGAGAAAGAGAAAGAGAGAGAGAAAGAGAGAAATTATATTACAAAAGTTTTTTTTTTCTTTTTTATTGTTGCTAAACATAATATTTCAAAAGCAGAAAGGGGCATGTGATTTAGAATAACAGGCTTGGAAGGGACCTTGGAGGTCTTCTAGTCCAACCCCCTGATTAGGCAGGAAAACCTACACCTCTTCTTAAAAACTTCCAGTGTTGGAGCATTCACAACTTCTGGAGGTAAATTGTTCCACTGATTGTTATAACTGTTAGGAAATTTCTCCTTATTTCTAAGTTGTTTCTCTCTTTGATTAGTTTCCACCCATTGCTTCTTGTTCTACCCTCGGGTGCTCAGAATAGCTTGATTCTCTCTTCTTTGTGGCAACCCCTGAGATATTCGGACACTGCTGTCATGTCTCCCCTACGCCTTCTTTTCATTAAACTAGACATACCCAACCATTCTTCACATGTTTTAGCCTCCAGTCCCCTAATCATCTTGGTTGCTCTTCTCTGCACTCTTTCTAGAGTGGTCAACATCTTTTTTACATTGTGGCGACCAAAACTGAATGCAGCATTCCAAGTGTACCAAAGCATTATAAAGTGGTATTAATATTATTAACATTATAAAGTGGCATAAAAGTGCATTTATCACATTTTTCTTAGAACAATTAGCTGAACTCCGGGTTGTTTATCATTATTTTAGGTAGTAAAACCTCATTATTCAAGTTAAATTGCCATGTTGGCACTTTGCGATAAATAAGTGGGTTTTGGGTTGCAGTTTGGGTACTCGGTCTCTAAAAGATTATCCATCACTGGTGTAGTTTAGTGAAAAGAAGGACTAGGGGAGATATGATAGCAGTGTTCCAATACTCAGGAATTGCCACAAAGAAGAAGGAGTCAAGCTATTCTTCAAAGCACCTGAAGGCAGGACAAGAAGGAATGGGTGGAAACTAATCAAGGAGAGACCCAACCTAAAAATAAGGAGACGTTTTCTGACAGAACAATTAATCAGTGGAACAGGTTGCCTCCAGAAGTTGTTGGTGCTCCATCACTGGAGGTTTTTTAAGAAGAGATTGAACAGCCATTTGTCAGAAATAGTGTAGGTCTCCTGTTTGAGCTGGGGATTGGACTAGAAGACCTCCAAGGTCCCTTCCAACTTGGTCATTCTGTTTATTTCCTCTGAGAAAAGATGCAAAGATGCAAACGCGTTGGGCACGTTCATAGAGAGTACCTTAAATTGCAAAAGGCACGTTTCAAATAACATAATATCATGTGATATTAGTATTTTAATGGGTTGATTTCTCTTACATACCTTTCTCTAGAGTCCATCTTCAATTATAATAGAATAAAGAATGGCAGGATGGATAAAAACCTACAATGTGGTGCAAGCTTTTCAGCATAATAAGTCCACAACAGTTTCTCTTATAGGTCAAACTTAGCTGAATAGAGTCAGGTGATCCCAAATTATCGATATCAAATGTAATATGAATACATGGGGGGAGGGAGAGATATAACATTCAGATCAATCCTGACACATCCCTCTTTGTAAGAACATTGTGAGTTGATATGCACGTACCTAAATTAGGAATGAAATGATGACTACAGCCTTTGTTCTGCTGTTTTGCTTTCCTGATGAATGTCCTTTTTAATCCTGGTTTGCTTAAGTAATGATTAAAAAGTTAACATTAAGAGCCGTGGTGGCGCAGTGGTTAGAATGCAGTATTGCAGGCTAATTCTGCTGACTGCCAGCAGTTCAATCCTGACTGGCTCAAGGTTGTCTCGGCCTTCCAACTTTCCAAGGTCGGTAAAACGAGGACCCAGATTGTTGGGGATTCTATAAACCACTTGGAGAGGGCTGTAAAGCACAGTGAAGCAGTATATTTTATTTATTTATTTATTAATCGAATTTCTATACCGCCCTTCTCCTACCGGACTCAGGGCGGTGAACAGCCAGTTTAAAACCAATAACAATACAGTAAGTTAAAATGTTCTAAAACTCCATATAAATTTAGGCTGAAAATATATCAATAAAACACTAAAACTCTAAAAATTTAAATAATTTAAAATAATTTAAAATTTAAAATATTTAAAAATATTTAAAATAGGAGGGATCAGGCAAGTCCGGCAAGTTGGAAGAAATGAGTCTTCAACGCCCGACGAAAGGTCCGGAGGTCAGCAATAGTTCTCAGATCTGGAGGGAGATCGTTCCAGAGGGTGGGGGCTACCACAGAGAATGCTCTCCCCCTGGGGGTCGCCAGCCGGCACTGTCTGGCTGACGGCACCCTGAGGAGGCCCTCTCTGTGGGAGCGAACCGGCCGGTGGGAGGCAATAGGTGGCAGAAGGCGGTCCCGTAAGTACCCTGGTCCTAAGCCATGGAGCGCTTTAAAGGTGATTACCAACACCTTGAAACGCACCCGGAAATCAACCGGCAACCAATGCAGCTCACGCAGGAGAGGTGTCACGTGGGAGCGCCCTGTCGCTCCCATAATCCCCCGCGCGGCCGCATTCTGTACCAGTTGAAGCCTCCGGATGCATCCCAAGGGGAGCCCCATGTAGAGAGCATTACAGTAGTCCAAGCGAGACGTGACGAGCGCCTGAGTGACTGTGCGCAGGGAGTCCCGATCTAGAAAGGGGCGCAACTGGCGTATCAGGTGGACCTGATAAAAAGCCCCCCTGGCTACAGCCGTCGTATGATCCTCTAATGACAGCCGTGGATCCAGGAGGACGCCCAAGTTGCGCACCCTTTCCGTGGGGGCCAATGATTCGCCCCCAATAACCAACGATGGAGTCAGTTGGCTATATCGGGACGCCGGCATCCACAGCCACTCAGTCTTGGAGGGGTTGAGTCGAAGCCTGTTTCTCCCCATCCAGACCCGCACAGCTTCAAGGCACTGGGACATCACTTCCACGGCATCGTTGGGGTGGTCTGGGGTGGAAATGTACAGCTGAGTATCATCAGCGTACTGATGGAATTCCACCCCAAAACCACGGATGATCTCACCCAGCGGCTTTACATAAATGTTGAACAGAAGGGGCGAGAGGACCGACCCTTGTGGCACCCCACACACTAGGCGCCTCGGGGTCGACCGCTGCCCCCCTGTCAACACCGATTGCAACCGGTCGGAGAGGTAGGAGGAGAACCACCGCAGAACGGTGCCCCCCACCCCCAATCCCTCCAACCGGCGCAACATGATACCATGGTCGATGGTATCAAAAGCCGCTGAGAGGTCTAACAGCACCAGGATAGAGGAGTACCCCCTACCCCGGGCCCTCCAGAGATCATCCACCAACGCGACCAATGCCGTTTCGGTGCTGTAACCAGACCTGAAGCCGGACTGGAGCGGGTCTAAATAGACAGCTTCATCCAGGTACCGGGGGAGCTGCCGCGCCACCACACTCTCAACAACCTTCGCTAAAAAGGGAAGGTTGGAGACAGGACGATAATTTACCAAAACAGCCGGGTCCAGGGAGGGCTTCTTGAGGAGGGGCCTCACCACCGCCTCCTTCAAGGCAGGCGGAAGGACACCCTCACTCAAAGAAGCATTTATAATCTCCTGGAGCCAGCCTCGTGTAACCTCCCGGGAGGCCAGCACCAACCAGGAGGGACACGGGTCCAACAAACATGTGGTAGCGTTCAGTCTACCCAGGATCCTGTCCACGTCCTCAGGAGCCACAGGATCGAACTCAGCCCAGATAACACTCTCAAGACTGGGCTCAGTCACCTCGCCCGAACTAACCCAGTCAGAGGCCAGCTCATCCCGAATCTGAGTTATTTTGTCATCCAGATATTGAACAAAATCCTCAGCACGACCCTGCAAGGGGTCCTCCCGCGCTCCCAGGTGAAGGAGGGAGCGGGTCACCCTAAACAGGGCGGCTGGGCGATTATCTGATGACGCAATAAGAGCGGTGAAATAATTAGATTTCGCCGCTTTTATTGCCACTAAGTAAGTCTTAATATGAGCTCTTACTAGTGTTAAGTCGGATTCAGAGCGACTAGCCCTCCAACCACTCTCTAGGCGTCTTTTCCGGCGCTTCATCTCCCTCAGCTCCTCGGTGAACCAAGGAGATAAGTGAGTTCGGTGCCGGGTCAGAGGCCGCAAAGGCGCGACCCGGTCCAAGGCCCCACCGGCTGCCCTATCCCAGGCAGCCACCAGGTCCTCAGCCGAGTCGCGTGTCAGTGTCTCAGGAAATGGCCCAAGCTCCGTCTGGAACCTATCAGGATCCATCAGGCGCCTGGGGCGGAACCACCTAGTTGGTTCCGCCTCCCTGCGATGGGGTGTAACGGTCAGAAAGTCGAGACGAAGGAGCGAGTGGTCAGTCCATGACAAGGGTTCAACACCTATATCCCCAATATCAAGACCACTCAGCCACTGACCAGAGACAAAAACCAAGTCCAGGGTGTGTCCACCAATGTGAGTCGGGCCCTGAATTACCTGGGTCAGGTCCATGGCCGTCATGGAAGCCATGAACTCCCGAGCCATCTCAGATGTCTCGCCGATAGATGGCAGGTTGAAATCCCCCATAACTATCAGCTTGGGGGTATCAACCGCCACCTCGGCTATAACATTGAGAAGTTCGGGCAGGGTCGTTGCCACGTGGCAGGGAGCCAGGTACGTGACTAACAGACCCATCTGCCCACCGGGACCCCATCTCACAAAGGCGGACTCACACCCGGCTATCTGAGGTACAGTGGCCTCCCTCGGACCCAGACCTTCCTTAATAATGACCGCTACTCCCCCACCCCTGCCCTGGGCTCTCGGCTGGTGGAATGCAAGGAAACCCGGTGGGCACATCTCCACGAGGGGAACTCCCCCCTCGTGGCCCAACCAGGTCTCGGTAATACCGGCCAGGTCCGCACCCCCCTCTTCAAGAAGATCACATATGAGGGGGGCCTTGTTTACCACGGACCTCGCATTGCACAACAACAGCCGGAGCCCCGGGTCCTGAGACTCTAAACAACCCGGGGAACAGGAATAGCTCCGGGGACCGGGGCGCGCAATCGCTCGAAGACAGCGAGTGCGCGCCCCCAACACATGATATGGTCCCCTGCTCTCGCCATATCTGCCCCTCCCACATAACGTAGTTATCACACCACCCTCAACAGAGGGCTCATTGAGAGCCCTCTTGCCTCCAGAAACTAAGCCCCCCGTGGCATCAAAGACTGTCGGGCCTGTCCCTTTCCCCCCCGGGTTTCCCCCCAAATCCACTCCCTCCCCCACCCCAGGACCCCCTAAAACACCCCTTAAAAAATTCCTTAAAAAACCCCTCAATCCCCTCTTCGCAACATGCCACCTCTCGGGGTCCCAAAACCCGTCATTAAGGTAGGCCCTCGATAGTGTGGAGGGCCAAACCCGCGAGAGGGGGGAATCTCGCAGGGCAAGAAGCGTCGACCTAGGAAGCATCCAGCAGAAGTGGGCCAAAAATAGTGGCATGGCAAAGGTCCATGATCATAGTTTGAAATAATGTCCTGAAGCAGGAACCAGATCAGACAGGAGAAAAACGCCGCTACCCTCTCACGGTAGCGGCCAAAGAGTCTCTGCATTCTGTCTCAAGGGAGGGAGTGTCCAGACCACCCTCTCACGGTGGTCCAATCAGCAGGCGTGTTGGAAAGTCCAAGGCCACTCTCTCACCGTGGCCCGGCGAATTCGTCCTGCGATGTGGCACCCCCTCAAGGTGGAAAACAGAATCGGCTCCACAGTTCCTCCCGTGAGCTGGCCTGTCTTCTAATGGCCAGCCAGCGGACGATGGAATGCTGCACGAAAGATGGTAAAAAAGGCCAGGAGTCCAAGCACAGGCAGCTAATGGAGAAGCAATCTTGATTTAAAGGGCCAGCGGAGGGCCAACTAGCAGAAAGATGGAATGCTGCTAGACAAGGCTAAGGGAAACTGGAGTCCAAAAGCCCAATTTGCTGGTAAATAGGCATGGGGTTAGAGGGCCAGCGGAGGATAGGCGGGATGGGGGGGGGGATGCTGAGGGCTTCATCTCATCCACCAGCGCCCTCAGACCACCACCAGCTGCCAGCGCCCTCTCACCGCCGTCGCCGCTCGCCACTCAATCTTCCTCGTTCCCTGCGGCGCCGCCATCTTCCGCAGCGCCGCCCAGCGCCGCCCAGCTGTTTTTTGGGCGGCGGGAACCTCCGGAGACCTGCTAGGGCCTGCTGGGGCCTGCTGAGGCTTCGCAGCGGCTGCCCTCTCACTGCAGCCGCCGCTAGCCACACGCCGCCCCTCGCCGCCATTCCGACCAATTTCGCCGCTCCGCGCCGCTCCCCCGCCGCGCCACCATCTCCGCAGCGCCTCTCAGCTGTTTGGAGGCCCGGAAACGGCGCAAGCGGTGGGGGCCTTTGAAAACACGCTGGTGGGCTACAGACCCACCAGCGTGTTGGCAGCGTGCTCCGCTGGCTGGGCGGGGGGTCGCCGATGATCCGCGGCCCCCCAGGACCCTCTAAAGCCAGCCAGACGACCCATCCTCAGAACGGAGCCCTAGATGCAGCCGCCATCTTGGGCATGCGCAGAAGAAAAAAAAAATATAAGTCTATTGCTATTTCCACGGTAACAGGAAGCTAACCTGAATCAAAATATTAAATGGCGGTATGCAAAAAGAAAAGACCAATCATCTCACTGGAATTTGCAGTGGACCATAATGGCTAAGGATGCTGTAGTAGGGGTAGTTTATTAATTAATTAGTCTTAAGGCCATATCAAAGAAAATAAAAGTAAAATACAGGATCTAATTCTTGGGTAAAATTAGTAAACCAGAATACAGAAATAAAATACCTGTGTTGTAATCAAGCATTTGGATAAACACATCACCATTATTTATATTTATATTTACACACACACACACACACACACATAAATATACATATACATACATATACACACATGTGTGTGTGTGTGTATGTGTGTATGTGTATTTGATTTGATTTGATTTGATTTATATACCGCCCTTCTCCTTGCGGACTCAGGGCGGTGAACAGCCAGATAAAAAAACAAGGTACACAAAAGTTAAATATAAATTTGGCCGAAAATTAAAACAATTCAATTTAAAATTAATATCAAAACACTAAAAGTTCTAAAAAATTTAAAAGGGATCAGGCCAGGCCGGCAAGCTGAAAAAAATGTGTTTTTAAGGCCCGACGAAAAGTCTGGAGGTCAGAGATCGTTCTCAACTCTGGAGGAAGATAGTTCCAGAGGGTGGGAGCTACCACAGAGAAGGCTCTCCCCCTGGGGGTCGCCAGCTGGCATTGTCTGGCTGACGGCACCCTGAGGAGGCCCTCTCTGTGGGAGCGAACCGGCTGGTGGGAGGCAATTGGTGGCAGAAGGCGGTCCTGTAAGTACCCTGGTCCTAAGCCATGGAGCGCTTTAAAGGTGATTACCAACACCTTGAAATGCACCGGGTAGTCCACCGGTAGCCAATGCAGCTCTCGCAGGAGAGGTGTCACATGGGAGCGCCCTGTTGCTCCCATAATCCCCCGCGCGGCTGCATTCTGCACCAGCTGGAGCCTCCAGGTGCACCCCAAGGGGAGCCCCATGTAGAGAGCATTGCAATAGTCCAGGCGAAAAGTGACGAGGGCCTGAGTGACTGTGCGTAGGGAGTCCCGATCTAGAAAGGGCTGCAACTGGCATATCAGGCGAACCTGATAAAAAGCCCCTCTGGCCATGGCCATCGTATGATCCTCTAAAGACAGCCGTGGGTCCAGGAGGACACCCAAGTTGTGCACCCTTTCCGTGGGGGCCAATGATTTGCCCCCAATAACCAGCGATGGCGTCAGCTGGCTATATCGGGATGCCGGCAGCCACAGCCACTCGGTCTTGGAGGGGTTGAGTCGAAGCCTGTTTCTCCCCATCCAGACCCGCACGGCTTCAAGGCACTGGGACATCACTTCCACGGCATTGTTGGGTATATTTAATATAAAACACCCAAACTGTTCAATGTCGTGAGTTCTTAGCTGTACTGCCTTAACTATAAACTTAGCAGTTTTTCTCACAATATATAAAGGAGTCTCTGTGGATTTTACTCCTCTAGTCATTGCCAGCTATAGGATCAGTGTTCATCTGTATTTCAAGGCTATTGAGCCAGCACTGTTCAAAGACATTTCTACAGTCGTGGGGCCAATATGATGTTATAGAACAGTATTACCTTCCCACCAAAATGGTACCTATTTATCTACTTGCCTTTGCATGCTTTCAAATGGCTGGGTTGGCAGGAGCTGGAGCAAGGGCGGGAGCTCACCCTGTCATGTGGAGCTCAGGTCTCAAACCTGGACTGCAGGCTTTCCAGCTGACAAATCCAGCACCTTAACCACTGAGCCACTGCCCTTCCTCTCACAACATATAATGCTGCTGGAAATGTAGCATCTAAAGCAGGCTAGGCGATGTGCTTCTGGTTTATTTATGTGACTATAATTACAATATATTGAATTAAATGGTATTCATTTAAGACTCTGTAATATGGGTACTTACGTTTCTCTTTTCAAGAATAAACTGGAGACCGTCACCAGATTAATGCTTATTTTCTTTTTTTCTCCATGATTATTTTCTTACAAAAGTAACAGTCATGAACCTTTCAATGAATTTGTTCTTGTTCTTCCTGATCATCTTTACAGCAGACTTAATTGTGTCCTTTTTTCTGTCCCAGGCACATTGTTGTCTGTGGCCACATCACTTTGGAAAGTGTGTCCAATTTCTTGAAGGACTTCCTACACAAGGACAGGGATGATGTCAACGTAGAAATTGTCTTTCTGCATAAGTAAGTACCTTCATATCACTACTCTCAAAAAAAAAAATGGTCATGTGGGGCCCTAAAATCTGTAGAAGGGAATTGAAGTCCGCATGTCTCAAAGTTGTTAAGGTTGAGGTACACAAAACTAGAAGATACTACCTACATTGGAACGTTGGATTTGGTGGCAATCTCAGCAGGATGCATTGAGAAGATGTCCAAACTGAACTCCAGGTATGAATTAGGTGGGCTTACATTTTTCCTGACTACAGTAGTGGCCAAAATTGTGGAAGCCTTTCAGGGAAAGTGTATTTTTGAGGTTTGGTGGCTAATAACACCACTTTTTTTGGAGTTTCAAGATAATCATATTATGATTATATGTTAATATAATATAATAATATAATATAATATAATATAATATAATATAATATAATATAATATAATACAATACAATACAATACAATACAATACAATACAATACAATACAATACAATACAATACAATACTATACTATACTATACTATACTATACTATACTATACTATACTATACTATACTATACTATACTTCTTTTTAACTTTTTCATTAGATGTTTTTTACTGTTGTGAGCTGCCCTGAGTCTGGCTGGAGATAGGGCGGCATATAAATCTCATTAAATAAATTAATATATCATATATCATATCATATCATATCATATCATATCTTAAACTGTCTATTGTTGACCTCACCCCATTCCTAAGAGGACTGTAAGGAGCGTGCATAAGTGCACCAGTGTGCCTACTGTCCCTGTCCTAATATTCCTTTTTACTTACTCTTTTCATGTATTCAAATTATGTTTATACTTTTACCTGTTATCTTATATATGCTTGACAAATAAACTTATGATTATGATTATGATATTCCACTGCTGGAATGGCCTGGGAATATCCCAGACCTTAACCCAATTGAAAATTGATGGAGCCGACTAAAGAAACTTGTTAGTCAGAAGCAACCCAGCAATAAAACCCAGTTAATAGAAGCCAACATTCAATCATGGTTTCACATTATAACAGCTGCAGAACTAAAAGACTTGGTCCACTCCATGGGAAGACATTGTAAGACCATAATTCATGATAAAGGTTACTCAACTAAGTATTAACTGACATAGGGATCATTTTTGTATATCTTGTTTTTCCTACATGTTTCACTTTTCTTCTTTATACTGTCACTGCTATTCTAATAGCAAACCCTTCATAAAAATTATTGAATTACATTCTTGATTCAATTACCTTTCCATTGATATATAATTTTATGGTACTACTCAGTGGTGGGTTTCGCTTAGCTTTGCTACTGGTTCGCTCACGCACATGCCACTTCTGCACATTCGTAGAAGCTCCTGTGCATGTGCAGAGGGTATTTGATGATGTCCAGGCAGGTGAGCAGAGCCTCCCGCTGCCGCTACTACCGGTTTGCCCGAACCGGGGTGAATCTGTAGCAACCCACCACTGGTACTACTCCAAAAAAAGTGGTGTTATTAGCTAGTTTTAGAAAATACACTTTTCCCAAAAGGTTTCCACAAATTTGGCCGCTACTGTATATTAACGGTTGTATTCTATCCATAAAGCAAGTAGTGCATCAACCACTACCTCCGGCTTTTAAAATAAGAAGACCTACATTCAAATCCTTTTCAATAAGGAAAGTCAACTCTATTTCCATGAGGGAGTCGCCATTCTTCAGATTAGTTTAACAGAGAACATTGTCTTGAAAAATGACATTGTCGGGAAGTTAATGAGAAGACTAAACATATGCAATATGCAGGTGGGTTTTGACTTTGAAGAAGGATTGGTAGGCTAAAATGCATGACACAAACCAGAGTGAGGGCTCCTTGGTGGCCTTCTGAGCTCGGTTGTTTTCCTTGCAGATGTTTTAACAGTACACTGATGATGGTACCTAGTTTGGTTATGAAACATCTGCAAGGAAACAACCAAGCTCAGAAGGCTACCACAGCCTGAAATCTGCTGTCAAATTCTGGGGGAAATATTTTCTCTTGCCCCAGTTGCAAACAAGGCTAGTAATAGACATCGTTTTTACATTCTGTAGGTTATAATTATTTAACTTTTGGAAAGTGTTTGTAATAGTCTGAGTACCTCTTTTGAAAAAAGACACCCTGCAAATATTTCAGCTGAGAGCACAGAACATGCCTTGGGTGTATTGTCCTTTGACTCATAAGTACATTTTTAATGACATATTTAACAAGGCAAGGTTTGTAAAACATGGCAGGAATGCATTGTCTGCTTTAGGTTTCGGTTCTGAATATAATTAAAGGCACAAATCATTTAACCAAAATGAATGAATGTGAGATTTCCATAAGGTTGTAGTGGATAATTGTATTCTTTATTATGCCACTCATAGACCTTGCCTACCAACCTAGATGTGTGAGGTGCATTGGGCCTGACATTTTAAATGTCATAATCATGGAGGGACACGTCTATGTAGATTCTCAGTCATCCAGGTCATGGTTGTCCCAAAGGTGCTTTTTCAAGAGGCAACTGGACTTTCTATGTTGAAAGAAGCTTCTTGGGTGAGAAGTGAAACATCTTCAAAGAAAACCAAGGAAGTCCAGTTGCCTGTTGAAAAAGCATCTTTAGGACATGGAAGGGCATCTTTTCTTAAGTCATTAAAAGCTCTGATTAAAGTTGTATATGCTTTCAATTGGGTGGGATTCAAAAATTTTAGCAACCGGTTCTCTGCCCGGTTGCTGGGTGGGCGTGGCCTACTCTGCCTCCTGCACCACGATGGGGGGCAGCATTTTTGCCCTCCTCAGGTTCTGGAGGATTGGCTCGAGCCTCCAGGAAGGCAAAACTGGCCTCCATCGGGTTCCAGAGGCCCTCAAGAGGCCAGAAACGGGTCCATTTGCGGACTTCCAGGAGGCCCATTTTCCATCCTCCCCAGGCTCCAGAGGCTTTCCTTGAGCCTCCAGGTGGGCGAAAATGGCCTCCCCCGGGCTCTGGAGGCCCTCTGGAGGCTGGAAACAACACCATTCCCAGATGTCTGGAATTTCCAGGAGGCCCATTTTTTGCCCTCCTAGAGCCTCCACGTGGGCCCTACACTTATCTGGCATCTCCACACGGTCCATTTTCGAATGGACCGTGTGGAGACTCCTAGGAGGATTGGGTGGGGTAAGCAGGGCCAGCCAGTCCTTGCAACTACTGTTCGGCGAACCAGATGTAAAATTAGCATCCGGTTTTCCCAAACTGGTCCGAACCGGCTGAATTCCACCCCTGCTTTCAATGCCTTATATCTTTTTTTTTAAATTTGATTTATATGCCACCCTTCTCCGGAGACTCATGGCAGCTTACAATGCGTTAAGCAATAGCCTTCATACTTTTGTATATTTTACAAAGTCAGCTTATTGCCCCCACAAACTGGGTCCTCTTTTACTCTTTGAAGTAAAAGATACGATCTCATTAAGTAACTAGAACTTTTTTGAGCTTTCTATATGACATGGGGAAAAAAAAGATGGTGTAAGTCATGGAATCAAATCAAATCTGTATTATAGTCACAGACCAACATAACTGTTTCTTTAATGGAGCTCAGTGTGTCTCTTAAAGCAGTCACCATATATTTTCCAGACTCAGTTGGAATGCTGAAAAAAAGTTGGCTGGCCTTAGTGAATAGCAGAGAAGTGTTATGCTTTGCTGAGTTTCAAGATGTTTAGAGTTTAGTTTATTGATTAGCCCATATCAAAGTGCAGAGTTCCAAACATAAATTATTACTAAAATCCGTTAAAAAAACAATTTAAAATGAAATTGGATCTTCGCTGAGATTTGAAAGAACACCTCCAAATCATTTTTGGAGAATGCTTTGTATGTCTTTGTGGTTTAAAGACCGAGAATTCTTTTAGGATTCTTAAAAGGGACCCCATGGGAAAATTTGAATAGGATTCTTTGAACAAAAAGAATATTATGAACGTCACTCATGCTGCAGAGTACTTCATCATCAATATCATTTAAACAAAGTTGGCTGTAGATCTCAATGAATTTTTATTTTCTATCATTTTGAAACCACAAATCTTCTACGTGTGGCTCTGCATGTTCATCTATCCAGATCACAAATGTCACCCGTCAAAAGTATTTCTAGACATTAACTAAGATGACCTGAAAAAGTTTCATATATGATCTTTGGCATGTTAAAAAAAAGTTTGAATTCCAATTTGAAAGAAACTGAAACCAATAATCCTATTAAACTTATGAATCATTAAATTATGCGTGAAGAACAGGAATTGACCCAGGCAGTGGCATTTTGATGTATTGTGAATGATTTTTATTCTTCGCTAGATTTTATATTTACCAGTGCTAGGAATTAAGTCTACATTAAAATTTTCGAAGTCTGTGGAGTTATCTCTCTGCTTTTGTTTTTCTTTGATTTTGCACTGCTCTTCCCAAGATCTATGTACATTGTTTTTACACTGTCAGTTTATGATTTTTTAATAATTAAAAATTTATTGCACTAATAACCTGCCCAGGAACCACAAAGTTGTATAAATCAGTTAAAATATATAATAAAACAGAGAAAAGGATAAACACATCACTAGAAACGTCATTGGGCAGCAATCAATATATCATGAAAATCATAATAATAAAAATAGGATTTAAATAGTGAAATTTTAACAATAGTTTAAAATCATTTTCAAAACAGGTGGGAAAATTGAGGAATAGGCATCACATTATCATTAAAGTTTCAATAGTGATTGAGTAGGAAGACCAACTCTGGAACATTGTTCAGTAATTTGAACCAGTCACATATTTCCAATTTAAATCTACAAAGATGTACATTGAACAGAAAACAGAACACAAAGAGAAGAGGCAGGGCATAATTCTAAGTAATTAAAAATGAATTTATGTGTTTGGGTTCAAGAGAGCTATAACATTAGTTGCCACTCAGATCTCTGAAGAGTATGATAAATAAAAGCCTTTCTTTTTGTGGCCCAGCTCTCTTTCTCTCATTTTGAAGAGACCCAGAAAGATCTCAGATGAAGCTCTAGATAGGTCAACAGGAAGCTCTAGATAAGTCAGTAGGAAGGTCTAGATAGGTCAATAGGAAGATACACATAGATAACACTTGACATGTTGTTGACATGGATCCATGTTTATTAAACCTCCTGTCAAAATAAATATGTTAGTCTTCAAGATACCACAAGATCAGATACAGCACTCAAGAGGCCAGAACTTCTGGATTGATTCCTTTGTGAAATAAAGTCTAGAAAGAGTGAGGCACATGTTTTAGTTTGCAGGAAGAATTCATATGTTTGATGAGAATTGCGGAGAAGTTGATTCTGATAAATTTTAGCCATCTGTGTCCTGCTGACATGTATCCATTAAATGATGGATGTTGATGCATGAACAGACAAGAGCATCGTCTTTCTCATTTCCGTGATTTTATTACTTGTAATATGCAAGAAATTTGTAAACACCAGTTTATATACTACCTTTAGCACAGAAGAAAGACTAGAAAATATGCAAACTAAACAATACACAAGGGTTTTTTTTCTTTCCCCCCCCCCCTTTTTTAAATAGTTGGACCATAATTTCTCCACGTCAGTCTTAATTTCCTGAAAATGCCCTATCAGCAGACATGAATGCTTAAATACAGTTTTGATCAGCTGGCTGCTATGACTAATTTGAAACACTCTTGTGTTGGTTCTTTTCCTGTCTGTCAAAAATTTCAAAGAGTTGGGATTAGGCAAAACTACAGGATATAGGAAAGTGCAAAATACACAAAGGAGCTGTTTTTCAACTGCTTCAATGTAAATGATGAGTGACTGCTGAAAGCGTCACATAGACAGCTACTAGCATTCATTTCTATACAAGCAACCTTGTATAGAAATGACTAGATAAGAACAGAATGCAGAATGCAGAATGGAAGGGAGGGGAGGGAAGGAGAATTAGGATAGGATAGGATAGGACAGGACAGGACAGGACAGGACAGAAGAGAAAATAGACTAGACTACACTAGATTGGACTGGACTGGACTGGACTGGAATGGACTGGACTGGAATGGAATGGAATGGACTGGGATAGGATAGGATAGGATAGGATAGGATAGGATAGGATAGGATAGGATAGGATAGGATAGGATAGGATAGGAGAAGACAGGAGAGGAGAGAAGAGAAGAGAAGAGGATAGGACAGAAGAGAAATTAGGATGGGGTGGGATGGGATGGGACGGGACGGGATGGGACAGGACAGGACAGGACAGAAGAGAAAATAGAGTAGACTAGACTAGACTAGACTTGACTAGATTACACTGGACTGGATTGGACTAGGATAGGATAGGATAGGATAGGATAGGGTAGGGTAGGATAGAATAGGATAGGATAGGATAGGGGATAGAATAGGATAGAAGAGAAAATAGGATAGGACAGACAGGATAGAAGAGAAAATAGACTAGACTACACTAGATTACACTGACTGGACTGGACTGGACTGGACTGGACTGGACTGGACTGGACTGGACTAGACTAGACTAGATTAGACTAGACTAGACTTGAATACAGAATGCAGAAGAGAATTCTTTATTGGCCAAGTGTGATTGGACACACAAGGAATTTGTCTCCACTGCATAAGCTCTTGTGGCAGGTCCTTGTTAGCTATGCTTCCAAAGAACAGACAAATTTTAGGGTAGAATAGTAGAAATGATAAATTTAGTCTTCCCGTGAGGGATGTGTGTGTCTATGTGTTTGTATATTTATTTGTATCCTGCCTTTATCATTTATAGAAGGAGGTGAACATATCCAACACACTTTCCTCCTCCTGTTTCTCCACAACAACAGCCCTGTGATGTGCATTGGGCAGAGAGAGAGAGAGAGAGAGAGAGAGAGAGAGAGAGAGAGAGACTGGCCCAAAGTCACCCAGCTGGCTTTCATTGCTGAGACTGGACTAGAACTCATGATCATCCAGTTTCTATCCTGGTGCCTTAATGTTCTGCCCCAGCTACAGACCCCAAAGAACACAGCACACACAAGGCCTATACAAAACTTAAATTTACTAAAATAACTCAGTCTTTTCCAAACAAAGGCTGTTAATAAACTTTCTTAACAGCCTACAAGAAACCAAAGATAAAGTAATCACAATCTTACTAAGGTTGGCAGAAAGCCCAGAAGCAATTTTCAGAGAATCCAGATGCGAAGAAGAGTGATCTAAAGTTGTTCCCTACAAATTGCTTCAGTCGGTGTTCCTCCTTAAATAGGCTAAGGGAGTGGCCAATTAACCCCAAGCCTTACTCTCGAGGAGACCTCCTCCTGAGGAGCCACTCCTACCTTTTGGCAGCTGTGCGCACCCGTGCATCAAGAAGAGGCTTCTCCTCTTCGTCCTCTTCACTTAAAGGAGCTTCTGGAGGTTCTGAAGGCCCTGGCTAAATCCCTGCCTCTGGCACCACATTTTCCCCAGCCTCCTCACTGTCTGACTCGAGTGCCAGCTGCACAGGCTGCTGGCACAGCACAACGCCAGCCTCGCTGTCAGAATCAGCTACAATCCGCACAGGCCGCTGACGGGCCACAACACTTAACCACTAGGCCAAACTGGCTTGCCGCAGCCTGTGATCAATTCATTATAAGCACCACTATAATTGGACCCAGTATATGAGTGTATAATGTCTGTTTATTTGTGAATGTATGTATATTTGTGTGTGAGTATATATAGCAGAATAAACTTAATTCACCTTTTCAGTAAAATTAAGCACTTGTACAATGTCGTCTTTCAAAATGCATACCCTCCACTAATTCCAGAGAAAAAGGAAGAACACAATTTAAATTCTGAACATAATCTACTTCCTTGATGATTTTTTAATCATTCTGACCTGGGGATGAAGAGAGGGGTGATATTTGGATGAAAGTGAAAACGTTCTGGAGAGCTCGTAGCTGCAAAGAAAAACAGAGATGAAAATGATTATCAACAAAATCGATGTTACGAGCTGCTGCGAAATCTGTTAACCTTTTGGAACCGTTCGAGAAATCAGTTTTGTCTTTCTCTTTCTTTCCCTCTCTCTCTAAATTTAGTATCTCCCCTAATCTTGAGTTGGAAGCTCTTTTTAAACGACACTTCACTCAGGTGGAATTTTTTCAGGGTTCAGTTCTCAATCCGCACGACTTGGCTAGAGTAAAGGTAAGGAAAGGTTTCTTTATATTTTCTACCCCACCATTTGGAGAAGAAATTGAACAAGCAGGGTTTAAAAAATGCAAACTGATTTTAAAACCTGATTCCATGTCCCAAAAGAAAATGGGAGGTATATTGTCCTATAAAGAAATCTAGGAACTTCTTGTGGACAACACTGCTGTTTTTCCATTTCCATGGCAAAATGGGACACCTCGCTGCAGCCAACTTGCTATAGCCAACTTACCACGGGGCAACTCATCATGGCCACCTCGCTGCAGGACAACTCACCGCAGAACAACTTAACAATTCCATTTCATTCATTTGAAATAAATAAATAAAAATGCTTTTAATTTTTGTCATTCACCTTTCGTTCTGTCCTTCCTTTTGCATCCTTTCTTTAATGATCCTGTTCCACCAGTTCTCTGACATTAGTGTAACTCTTGTTCTGCAGCGAGTTGTCCCGCGATGAGTTGGCCATGTCAAGTTGGCCATGGCGAATTGTCACAGACAATTTTCCCTGATGCTTTGGCAGAAATCGTTCCATTCCAGTTGTCAAACTATATCGATGGGTTGCATCTTAAGAAGCCCCTTCAAGTTCAAATTGGCTCAGAAGAAATAGCACAGAAATTATCACCTTTTTGGACTGTTAATCCTTCTGGAATAAAGAGATCCTGTTTTATAATAAGGTTCTTTAGAAAAAAAAGAAGAAGGTGGATAATGCAGCAATAGGCGAACAAGTTTAAGACTGAAGTAGCAACAGTTCAGAATTCTGCTTTTATGAACGGGCTAATTTTTCTGAATATAACCCTTTACTTATAGAATTTCAGCAGAATAACTCAATGAGGCCATGGCTGTCTCTCAGTCTAACCGCAAACCTTGACGTTTAGTCCTTGAAGACTATATGTATATATAAAATAGAAGCTGGAAGTTGTTGGGCCTTGGGCACAGGTTATTCATCCCTGGCAGATGGGTGAACGTTGACTCCCAGAAATGTCAGTAATGGCCAGGCTGGAGACCTGGCTCCACATCATCTGCAGGTTGCTAAAGTTGATCTAGAGCAGTGATGGCTAACCTTTTTGCCGTCGCATGCCAAGAGCGTGGGGAGCATCGGGGGGGGGGGTGTTGCGCATGTGCGTGCCTATACCCATAATTCAATGTGCCCTGCCCCCCGCATGTGCGCACGTGACCCTTCCGCACTCCCCCGCTTTTTGGCATGCAATGGCACAGTGGGCCTGGTAGGACCATTTTTCACCCTCCCCAGGCTCCAGATGCTTTCTTGGAGCCTGGGGAGGATGAAAATGGCCCTCCCCATGCCCCTGGAGGCTGGAAAGAGCCTATTTGCCAACTATTTCAGGCCCGGAAGGCCTGCAAATCAGCTGGTCAGTGCGTACATGCATGCCGGAGCGGAGCTAGGTGTCCACTGATATGGCTCCATGTGCCACCTGTGGCACACATGCCATACGCTCGCCATCACAGATCTAGAGGTATGTTTTTCCTCATAACATCCTGAGGTTGAAAGGAGCCTGTGAATAATAGCATTTATTTGCATGAAAATCTACATGTGATCTCTTAGCCCACATTCCATAAAAACTAAGTATGTTTTTTTTTCGGGGGGGGGGGGACGGGGAAAGTTGCTTTTTCTGTGTTTATGTTTTCTCCTTTGATGTCCAGATAGAGTCAGCACATGCTTGCTTGATCCTTGCCAACAAATACTGCGCAGATCCAGATGCTGAAGATGCTTCTAATATCATGAGGTAATTTAGGTGGAGCGATTTGTATTTAATGTCCCTTTTTTTTTTTTTTTTTTTTGAGGCACACACCAGGACTTTCTCGTGCCAAATATGGCTGTGAATTGAGGGAATATCAGCTGTTGCACGTCAAATTTGGTTTCTGGGGAAGATGTAGAATAGTGAGGCTTATGTAGAGAGGAATTAAAAATAGAACGAGAATGGAATATAATGCCTTGTTCCTGGAAAGAATACAAAAGAGCCTCACTTTGAGGTTTCTTATGAAAGTTTGTTCTTTGTGGACTACCTAGATAAACTAAGATGTCAGATTCAAGGAAGTGTGGTGTTAGAAGAGTCTAAAAAGACACGAAGTCAACTATTTTCCTTAATTGAGAAATTTAAATGAAAGCATCCCAGACAGATATATGAGCCGTGGTGGTGCAGTGGTTAGAGTGCAGTACTGCAGGCTACTTCTGCTGACCGTTGGCCGCCTGCAATTTGGCAGTTTGAATCTCACTAGGCTCAAGATTTACCATCCTTCCGAGGTGGGTAAAATGAGGATCCCAATTGTTAGGGACAATACGCTGACTCTGTAAAACCACTTAGAGAGGGCTGTAAAGCACTGTAAAGCGGTATATAAGTCTAAGTGCTCTTGTTATTGCTATCTGGATGAAGTCATACAATGAAGATCTTCGTCCTGCAAAATTGAGGATAAATCACCACATAATAGCATAATGGTTTCTTGCTGGTTATTTTAAGACTTTGAGAGACTTGAAACTTGTAAACCTTGTAGAAGAGCCACAGGCAGATAATCCTTGACTTAGAACAGTTCGTTTAGTAACTGTTCAAAGTTATAATGGCACTGAAAAAAGTGACTTACGACCAATTTTCATCCTTATGACCATTGCAGCATCCCCATGGTCATGTAATCAAAATGCAGGCGCTTTGGCAAGGGGTTCATATGTATATATGATGCTTGCTGGGTTCCAGGATCATGTGATCCACTTTTGGGACCTCCTGACAAGCAAAGTTGATGGGAAAGCCAGATTCACATAGAATAGAATAGAATAGAATAGAATAGAATAGAATAGAATAGAATAGAATAGAATAGAATAGAATAGAATAGAATAGAATAGAATAGAATAGAATAGAATAGAATAATAGAATTCTTTATTGGCCAAGTGTGATTGGACACACAAGGAATTTGTCTTGGTGCATACGCTCTCACATAAAACAAAAGATACATTCGTCAAGAATCATAAGGTACAACACTTAATGATAGTCAGTTTCAGTTTCAGTTTATTCAAATTTGTATACCGCCCTACTCCCCGAAGGGACTCAGGGCGGTGAACAGCCAATTAAAAATACAATATAATACAAAAGTTAAAAATTTAAAATGAATTAAACAATTAGACTGAAATAATTAAAATCCAATTATAAAAACATTTAAAAACCCAATATAAACCCATTATAAAGGGAGGTTAAGCCAGGCCAGCCTGATAAAATAGGAACGTTTTCAGGGCCCGGCGGAAGGTATGTAGGTCCTGTATTCTCCTTATCTCAGGGCGGAGCTCGTTCCAGATGGCCGGTGCCCCCACAGAGAAGGCTCTCCCCCTGGGGGCCTCCAGTCGACACTGTTTGGCTGACGGCACCCTGAGGAGCCCCTCTCTGTGGGACGGACTGGTCGGTGAGAGGCTATTGGTGGCAGAAGGCAGTCCCGAAGATACCCTGGTCTCAAGCCATGGAGCGCTTTGAAGATAGTAACCAGAACCTTGAAGCGCACCCGGAAGACCACTGGGAGCTAGTGCAGCTCGTGCAGCCATAGGGAAACAGTCAATATAAATCTTAAGGTTAGCAGCAACAAGATTACAGTCATTCAGTCATAAGTGAGAGGAGATGGGCGATAGGAACGATGAGAAGACTAATAGTAGTGCAGACTTAGTAACTAGTTTGTGTTGAGGGAATTATTTGTTTAGCAGAGTGATGGGGTTCGGGAAAAAACTGGTGTGCAGTGCTCTATAGCATTGTTTTGAGGGTGGGAGTTGAAACAGTTTATGTCCAGGATGCAAGGGGTCTGTAAATATTTTCACAGCCCTCTTTTTGACTCGTGCAGTATACAGGTCCTCAATGGAAGGCAGGTTGGTAGCCACTGTTTTTTCTGCAGTTCTAATTATCCTCTGAAATCTGTGTCTGTCTTGTTGGGTTGCAGAACCAAACCAGACAGTTATAGAGGTGCAGATGACAGACTCAGTCATTCCTCTGTAGAATTGTATCAGCAGCTCCTTGGGCACTTCGAGCTTTCTGAGTTGGCACTTAATGACTATGTTACTAATTTAAACACTGCAGTGATTTGTTTAACAACTGTGGCAAGAAAAGTCGTAAAATGGGGCAAAACTCACTTAACAAATGTCTCACTTAACATACATTTTGGGCTCAATTGTGGTCGTAAGTCAAGGACTACCTGCATTAATCTACCATAGCCAGAAATCAGGAGGAATCTCATAGTACCTTTTTCCCTAACATATTTTATCTGGGCTTTTTGAAGCTAGTCTACCAAGAATAAATATGAGATTATTTCCGAATTAAAATGACAAGAAATGCTTTTTATCCCTTTTTCAGAGTAATTTCTATAAAGAACTACCATCCCAAAATACGAATAATCACTCAGATGCTGCAGTATCACAATAAGGTAAGGAATACTGTGATATTTACCAGCAAGTTTTTCTGATAAAAGATTTCTCTGATCAATTGCCCAAAAGACACTAGAATTGAGACATTAAGATATAATATCTAAGATAAGAGCCATGGTGGTGCAGTGGTTAGAATGCAGTATTGCAGGCTAACTCACTGCTCATTCCAGGAGTTCGATTCTGAGCAGCTCCAGGTTGACTTTGCCTTCCCTCCTTCCGAGGTCGGTAAAATGAGAACCCAGATTGTTAAAGGACCAATATGCTGTCTCTGTGTGTCTTATGTGGGATGGACAGCTTTTTCCAATCATCCTTGTCAGGTCAGAGGAAAAGGAACTGTTCATGTTGAAGAGCTCGATGCATTCATCCCTGATGTTTATTATATACCAACAGCAAATAGTAGTTTGCTTAGTCAGAGCCACTTGTCCATGGATACTGATACTTAGTCCACTGGAGCCTGTGGCGCAGTGGACTAAGTGCTGTTAAAATAGCATTTAGTTGCCAGCTGCCTGCAATTACTGGAAGTTCGAATCTCACCAGGCTCAAGGTTGACTTAGCCTTCCATCCTTCCGAGGTAGGTAAAATGAGGACCCAGATTGTGGGAGCAATAAACTGACTTTGTATATAAAAAAACACCACTGGGGGGGGGGGGGCGAAAGCCCTACTAAGCGTATATACAAAAGTATGAAGGCTATTGCTTAATGCATTGTAAGCCGCCCTGAATCTCTGGAGGAGGGCGGCATATAAATCGAACTAATAAATAAATCAATAAATAAATTTTCAAGGGAGGGAAATGCAAATTTATTTCTCATTCCTGAAGCAGTCCATGCTGAACCATCTGTCTGTGTCCTCTTCAACAAATGTGCACATGCTTGAATTTCCTCCCTGTGAAAAGAACCACATTCTTAACGTGGGAAGTCCATGAACCAAGTTGGTATGATTATTATATTCTTTATCTCCCAGAGTAGGGCAGCTTGTTTTCCCAATAATGAGGGGGGGGGGGGGGAAGACCAGAAAAAAATACAAGTAACTTAAATCATAATGGGACGACTTGCTGCAGCCAACTTCACCATGAAATGAAAACATAAAAATAGGGTTGTTTTTTTTTTTTTAAGAAACAAAAAGCTAAAGATATTCCTTTCCCTTTCCTCTCCTACTCTTGCCTTCCCCTAAAAGGGTAAAATGCATAATCCAAGATTTGAGGGATCGTGGCTGACCTGTGGTTTTATTTATTTTTTTCCCCCTGTTGCAGGCCCATCTGCTCAATATTCCAAGCTGGAATTGGAAAGAAGGCGATGACGCCATATGCCTTGCTGAACTAAAGCTGGGGTTTATCGCCCAAAGCTGCCTGGCACCAGGCCTATCGACTATGTTGGCAAACCTCTTCTCCATGAGATCATTTATAAAGGTAGCATCTCGTTTCGTGAGGGGATATTTAATGGGATTCGGTTTGTCAAGGGGCCGCGTTTGAGTGCGTGGTTTAAACTCAAAACCAGAAAAGAATCCATCAACATTAAAACATAGAATAACATACCGCAAAGAAACACACACAAAAAACCTCTTTGCTATTACAGATTGGGCAAGGGGCCAGGATCCTTCCTAATTATATTTTTATTTGGCACATCCATGGGCCATTAGAGATTGTCCATAGCACAATCTTTCTGACTCTTTATTCCAGTTAGATAAACCACATGTTTATCAACAGAAAAATCCTTTGCAGTTAAAAATATGATCTCTATCCAACCCATATGGCAACCATCCACCCACAGGACGGGTCAAAAGGCATAATGGTTTTTCTTTCTTGAACATTGTTACCTCCATTAATTGGCTGGGTATCTCAGATTGCAATTATAAATATGAAACAAGTATCTGTACTGAAATCCAAAGCTCCAGTGAGAATCATTCATTCATTCACTTTATTTCATTTTATTCAAGAGGTCCCCTGGGATTTATGAGAAAATCAAAGTCTCAGGCTTTTCTACCAGTTTGTTCTCTTAGTGTTAATTTGCTCTCATTCTCATTCTCATCCTCATCCTCATCCTCATCCTCATCCTTTCTGTCTCTGTCTCTGTCTCTGTCTGTTTGTCTGTCTCTCTCTGTGTCTCTCTCTGTCTCTCGCACTCTCTTTCTCTGTCTGTCTGTCTGTCTCTCTCTCTTTGTCTCTCTGTCTGTCTGTCTCTCTCTCTCTCTCTCTCTCTTTTGACCACACTGTCCAATTTAGGAATTTACATTGCTTCTTTTACATGAATGTGATCTTGTGAAATGAACTGTAGTCTTAGAAAGTCATTCTAGAAAGACTTTGATAACATGGCTCAACAGCTGTCAATCTAAGTTGGAGACCCTAGCACCACACAATGGAGTGAGATCCTGCTCCTTGCTCCAGCTCCTTCTCAGCTAGCATTTCAAAAGCATGCTAATGCGAGTAGATAAATAGGTACCACTTTGCTGGGAAGGTAGCAGCGTTCCGTGCACCTTTAATATATAGCCATGCTGGCCACATGACCAGAGAAATTGTCTTCAGACAACATTGGCTTCCCCGGCCAAGAAATGGAGAAGAGCACTACATCTTAGAATCAGAAATACCTGGACAGGGAAACCTTTACGGTTACCCTTAGTATTAACACACAGTACACAATATAGAAAACAATAGAAAGAGCAACAATTGAGAAGAGCAGCAGAGATGATCAGGGAATGGGGGCTAAACTTTGCGATGAACAGTTGTGGGAACTAGGTATGTCTAATGTAAGAAAGAAAACAATGACTGGTGACATGATTGCCTCTTTCAACATTTGAGGGGCTGCCCTAGAGAAGAGGGGGGTCAACTTATTCTCCAAAGCATGTGACAAAATGTAACAGATGGAAGATAACAACCTAGTTGGAGAAATTTCCTGACAGTGAGAACAATTAATAAGTGGAATGGCTTGCCACCAGAAGTTGTGGGTGCTCCATCACTGGAGATTTTTAAGGAGAAATTGGACAGGCATTTCTATAAAGTGATGTAGGGACTCTTACTTGAGCAAGGGGTTGGAATAGAAGACCCTTCAAGGTCCCTTCCAACCCTGTTATTCTGCATTCTGTGATAACAGCAATAATTCACCAGGCATCAGGAAACATTATAATTGGCAACAACTTGTTGTTGTGGCCCGCCAGCTGCAAGCAGAGCTGGCAGCAGACTCGGATCATGAAGAGGTTGGGGAGGAACTTGGGCCAATTCTGGAGTCTGGGGAAGGCTCTGATGGATGCTCTGCATCGGACATAGAGCCAGAGCCATCCAACATTTCCCAGCCACCGGAGAGGCAGCTGCCTTTGGAGACTGAGAGGAGTGAGGAGGAAGAACAGCTGGGGCCTGTTCCTGATGCATGTATGCACAAAGCAGTTAGGGGAGATGAACAATGGAGGATAAGAACTCAACTTGGGAAGCAAAGCACACATGGATGCTAAATGGCCCCGCCCTGGCTGCAGAATAAATAAATTCTACAGTCCCTGTACCCCCACCCTCAGTATATCTGAAAGGAGATAGCATCCTTCTCAATTTCTCATGTGTTTTCAGACTAACAAGGAAATGCTCCAGGCAAATAAACTCAGAGCATAATATGCTGTACATGTTCGAAGACTGCCCCCACCCCTGCCCCCAGGAAAAAAAAAACCCTTAGCAGAAGTCCTGCCATCTTGGAAAACGTAGATTGAAGTGGAGAGTTTCCTTCCCTCCTCCTTTGCAGCTGATTGCAGAGTAGTAGAAATCACCCTAAATATTTCCTCTGTCAATGACAAAGCTCCATGATCAGCAACGACACTGCACGCATTTCACTGATTATGGCTTAATTTTTGCAACCCAAGTACTTCCAGTAAACCCCTGGCCCCAACATTCGTATCAAAACAAACTTAGAAAAAAGACGTGCAGGGGAATATTTTGTTTCGTTTTCTGCTTTTAGAGTACCAGTTTTCATATGGAACCTCTTAGTTTGCAGCAGACCCACCCACACATACTGTATGAACACAAAATAATAATGGCAAATCTGTGCCATTCTGTTAGGTATAACCAAACAGGTTTCTGAAAATGTTTACTTTAAAAACACATAGACCTAGAGAAATGTAATGAGCAGAATTTCAAGCAACAGATTCTGCTATTCATCATGGCAGTAATAATAGTATTCTCTAAATACATGGGAAAACAGCCAAATGATAAAGGGAGGTATGGAAGAAAATATGCTGGAAATTAGATTAAATAAAACATGTTTTTGTGATAAACCTGTGTAATATGAAAAGTGTAATAGATGATAAGTGGGATAAAATTAAAGACAAATTGATAAAGTTTAAGATATTAAAATTCGAGGAAAAGGGTCAAGAGATTAAGAATTAGATAGAATTTTATTTTATAAAGTGTAATAAAAATGGAGTTGTATTGAATTTGAAATTAAGATTTGTAGTGATAAAATTGTAAGGTAAATAATTAGAATAAGAGGTTAGAATATTGTTAAAAATTATTTTGGTACCGATGGTAAAAGATACAAGGTGAAGAAGAACAAGATATAATCAGGATTGATATATAGATATAAAAGCGAGTGAAAGTTAACTTGAAATTAAAATTGTATTGATATAATGGATTTGTTTAGATGAAGATGTTAGAATTTATGTTAAAACTTGTTCTTTTATGTTTTGAATTTTTATTTGTAAAAGATGTAATGGGAAATTGTGAATGGAGCTTGTTAAAGGAAAGTAAGCGTGGTAACCATCCATCACCTGATCGAGACTCTGCTCTTGAAAGTTATATTTTATGTTTAAGTTTGAAAAAAATAAAAAAATATATTTACAAAAAAATAATAATAATAGTATTCTCTAATAGTAGTCTCATAATAACAGTGTTTTCCCCTCATAGTATTAATACATATTAATTGCTAATACTAATCAAAATTAATAAGTTACAGTAATCAACCCTAATAGTAAAATTATTCTTTGTAATTTTAGAAGCTCTAGCTCCTGTTTCTCTTATTTAACCATCGATAAAACAGATCCCATATCTCAAAATATTCAGTGTCTTCCTTTTCTTTAATTTCAAATGTTAGTTTATTCATTTCTGCACATTCTAAAATTTTTGTTAACCCAGACAACACACTGTCTGTATGGATCTTGACCATGTTGCTCTTTCTATTTATATTAATAAACACACACACACACACACACACACACACACACACACACACACACACACAAACCCACCAAATTCTGCTAGTTAACAGGGTTCAAGATAGTAGAGATCTTTTGTAGGAAAACAGCAAAGCTCAGAAATCGCCAAGGACCTCACAGATTGAATATCATAAAATACTTTCCCCCTATCGCGTTATAGTTTGCTTTAAGCATGTCGAACCACGTTGATCAAGCGGAAGTAATGTGATTATCATACCATGCTAAGCTATAAATCATAGTTCATAAATCATAAATGTTATGTGTTCACTTACCAGACTAAGCCAAAATCAAACAAGGCAAGTTCAGCATAATGCAAGCTAACTAGCTAATTAGTTGGCTGCAGGCTTTTTTATTTATTTATTTATTTATGAGATACTTAGGACTGATTTGCTAAGTACAGCATGCAAGAACAAGCGAGGCCGGGAGAAGTAATCACAGACCTTAAATGAGCCAGAAAGGTTTGTAGTAAATTCATAGGTGTTTTTAGAACAGTCCTTCACAAGGCACGAGAAAACAATTGCTTTTAGGAAAACACTGTGGCTCAGCGCAACACTTCAGATCAGCTGAGCCCCGTGATTGCTGATATTAGATGCATTAAATCCACTGTTTCTATACAATATTGACTAATAAAGTTGTAAGAACAACAGTAGGTTTCATTTCAGACCAAAGGTTTCAGCTATAAAACTTCTGTTTGTTTTGCTGAATAAACGCATTCAAGGATATAAATCTCTCTTTATTAAGTATTCTAGTTGAAGGAGATAGATGTGCTAGTTTCTTTTCAATATCATGGACAGGAGGCCCAGATTTTATCACCATTTCATTTTGGGGGATTTTTGTGTGTGTGTGTGTGTGTGTGGATGTAGTAGGAGCAGTTGATATACAGTATTCCTCAAATGTCTTTGGACAGATCTCTTCTGCTTGTAAAATGATAAACACTGCCAAACTTTATCGAAGTAAAAAAAAAATCAGCTGTAAATGAAAAGTTTGAAAAGAATAGGATACTTTAAAGTTGTTGGGTTTTTTTTTTTTTATTAAACAACACATACATAAAAGTGAGCTACAGCCTTGTAATTTACAATGGGTAGCGATTCTTATCGGAAAATCATGTTCCAATGGGACCTTGGGAATATCTGGGTTAGCATCTTGCCTGTAAATTTTGCAACTTTGCAAAAACGGGGAAAAAGAAGCTTGTGCTTCAAGTGAAGGTTGTGCAGACTTTGATAACAACTGTATATATTTGAGCAAAAATACAGTTGTTGTTGTTGTTTTGAGGCATTGTAGAAACTTGGTTCTTGAGTGTTATGTGAAGTTCCTAGAAAGGAATCTTATCTTCAGAATTATCTGACTCAATACATTTTTCACAAATGGAGCTTGTTTATTAAGTTCGCATTCTCCAAAGCTCTTGCAACATATTAAAAAGGCGGATCAAAACTGCCCAAATTATATTTTGCCAGCAATATTTTTCACGAGATCTTTTTCTTAAATACTGTATGTTTCCCTCCCCACTCCTCTGGTCAATAATAAAAAAAAGGAAAAGAGAAAATTATTGAACAGGCCTAATTCAGAAAGTTTTTCTTTTTAAAAAGAAGAGTTAAATATAAATAACTTCTCCGGTAATATTAAGTAAATATTAAATAAAGTTAAATATCTTCTCTGTTAATATTACACTACTAACCAGAGCATACAAAACCTTTGCTAGACCAATTCTTGAATACAGCTGATCTGTCTGGAACCCGCACTGCATATTGGACATTAATACAATTGAGTGTATCCAGAAATATTTCACAAGAAGAATCCTTCACTCCTCTGCTCGCAACAAAATACCTTATGCCACCAGACTTGGAATTCTGGGTTTAGAAAATTTAGAACTACGCTGTCTTCGGTCTGACCTAAGCATAGCTCTTAAATTTATTTACTACAATGTCCTACCTGTCAATGACTACTTCAGCTTCAACCACAACAATATATGAGCACACAATAGATACAAACTTAAAGTGAACGGCTCCAAACTCAATTGCAGAAAATATGACTTCAGCAACAGAGTAGTCAATGCCTAGAATACACTACCTGGCTCTGTGGTTTCATCTCCAAACCCCCAAAACCTTAGACTGTCTGCTGTCGACCTCACCCCATTCCTAAGAGGTCTGTAAGGGGTGTGCATAAGAGCACCAGTGTGCCTACTGTCCCTGTCCTAATGTTCCCTTTAATAGTATTCATTTTATGTATTCAATTCATGCTTATACTTATATATATTATCTAATACCTACTCAACAAAATAAAATAAATTAAAATAAATTAAAAAATAAAGTAAGTACCAATCTTAATTTCCTGAAACTGATTTGTGTTATTCACAGCCGTTTCCTATTAAAAATGTTTTTCTTCTTCTTTGCTCTCCTTTCTAGATCGAAGAGGACACTTGGCAGAAGTACTACTTGGAAGGAGTAGCTAATGAAATGTACACGGAGTATCTTTCTAGTGCCTTTGTTGGTCTGTCATTCCCTGCTGTTTGTGAGTAAGTACTCGAAGGCATCTTTGCCCTTAATCCTAACCTGATGGTTTGCTAAAATGCTGAAAAACAATAGCAATAGCCCTTAGACTTATATACCACTTCACAGTGCTTTACAACCCTCTCTAAGAGGTTTACAAAGTCAGCCTATTGTCCCCAGCCATCTGGGTTCTTGTTTTACCAACCTTAGAAGAAGGGAAGGCTGAGTCAATAGCAATAGCACTTAGACTTATATACCTCTTCATAGTGCTTTACAGCCCACTCTAAGTGGTTTACAGAGTCTGCATAATGCTCCCAACAATCTGGGTTCTCGTTTTACTGACCGGGAAGGATGGAAGACTGAGTCAACCTTGAGCTAGTAAGAATCGAACTGTCAAACTGTAGCCAGCAGTCAGCAGAAGTAGCCTGCAGTACTGCACTCTAACCACTGTCCCACTGCAGTATTTATTTATTAAATTTTTATACCACCCTTCTCCCGAAGGACTCAGGGCGGTGTACAGCCATGATAAAACAACATATAATACAAAATTTAAAAGCACTTTAAAAAAACGTATTAAACAATTTGGCCCCCAAATTAAAACTCAACGATTAAAACACCCATTACAAATCCTTATTAAGCCAGGCCAGCTTGTTGGAATAGTAAAGTCTTAAGGGCACGGCAGAAGGTACGCAGGTCAGGAATCATACGTATCCCTGGGGGCAGTTCATTCCAGAGGGCGGGTGCCCCCACAGAGAAGGATCTCCCCCTGGGGGTCACCAGCTGACAGTGTTTGACCGACGGCACCCTGAGGAGTCCCTTTCTGTGGGAGTGTGTTGATTGGTGGGAGGCCATCGGTGGCAGAAGGCTATCTCGTAAATATCCAGATCCTAAGCCATGGAGTGCTTTGAAGATGGTAACCAACACCTTGAATTGTATCCAGAAGACCACCGGGAGCCAGTGCAGCTCACGCAGGAGAGGTGTTACATGGATGTGCCGTGTCGCTCCCATAATCACCCACGCGGCTGCATTCTGGACCAGTTGGACCCTCCAAGTGCTCTTCAAGGGGAGCCCCATGTAGAGAGTGTTACAGTAGTCCAGACAGGAACTACTGTAACGCTACTGTAGTAAGTAGGAAGGGAAGAATTTCCTGACAGCAAGAATGATGAAACAGTCATAGCCATCACTAGACACCTAGATATTAACAACATATATAGACTATGCAAAAGAGACAATCATCCAGTGGGATTTACTTACCTTCCTTACCGGTTCGCAAATATGAGCGCACGCGCCACCTCTGTGCATCTGCATGGACTTCTGTGCATGCACAGTAGTCACGCATTACATCCAGGAGGGTGGGCGGAGCCTCCCACAGTCACTCCAACTAGTTCGCATGATCTGGATAGAACCGGCTGGATCCCACCATTGCTTCAGACCAACAATCAAGTAAAAAACACCCCAATCAAGAAACTGCCCAAGAGCCATCAGTAAATAGCCCAATGAAAGAATCTCTAAGACCGCCCCCACCCACATAGACGGGACAAGCCTCCAGAATATAAACTGAGAGCAAACCTCACTCCTTACTAGCACTGATGATGTTAGGGTCAAGGAACATCTGCAAGAAAACAAGCCAGCTCAGAGAGCACCAAGGATCCTTCCTATGAAACGGTGGAAAAGCTTGCCCCCCAGAATTGTGGGAGCTCCCATCGCTGGAGATTTTCAAGAAAAGATTAAATATCAAACATTTGAATGTAGTGACAGTCAGTTCCATTTAGGGATCACTTTGGAATTTTTCGGCACCATGTTGTGGATTATGAACATTTTTAATTTACAATAAATGATGAGTGTTTTAAAAATAAAATGCTAAACAGCTTTATAATTCTTAGCCCATTTAATCTTATTTAAGCCTAGACAGAATAATTTTATTATTGTTATTAAAGCGGGATAAAAACCTTGTTAGGTGTGACATATGTTGGGTGTCGAATTATAATTTTTATGCATACACATATCTCTATCTGTCTGTAGATTTGAAGATAAGAATATAGCTGGGGGGTTATATTCATTACATTTTCACACAGGCAATGATCACTCCAATTGATAAAAATGTATGTATCCCTCCATTCCAGCACTAAGAAATTTGTCAGAGGTTAGAAATTTGTTCTTTGAAGAAAAGGGATTTTGCTATCGTAAAAACTTGAAAAATTTCCACATTTCTCATTTTTACTTCTTTTTGGGGCCAGTTTTTACAGGGATGTTTTTCAAAAGTCATTTTTCCAACGTTCGGTGCTTTTGAATTCCGTTCAGCCAGTGAATAAAACTGATTTGTAAATTAAGTCATCATCATTGTAAGGGTTCGCAATCGTTTGCGAAGGTTTATCATTGCCTCATTAACAGTCAACATTAACATTTCCCAGGGCTAATAAATTCTAGCAGATGTAATGCAATGTCATCAGCTAAGCATAAAATTTGGAATGGCTTCTGTGACATTTTGCATGATAACTAAATGTCTCCCACAGGGCCTGATTGTCATGATAACGGCTCTGTGGATGTTGAAAGTCAATCTTAAAACAATTGTTTTATGTGGCCCTTTTAAAAAAAAATCCCTGTCTTTATTACTATCAATTTTATGTAACGTTAGGTATAATTATAAAGGAAAGGGTGTTAATGAATTGTAGTTCTTACCCTCTGACATCGTGTTACAGGCAGTCCTCAACTTAACTGTTCATTTAGTGACTGATCAAAGTGACAACAGCACTGAAAACAGTGACTTACGACCATCACTTTCACACTTATGACCTTTCTAGTGTCCCCTCGATCACATGATCAAAATTCAGACGCTTGGCAACTGATTCACATTTATGACAGTTGCAGTGTCCAGGGGCCATTTAAAGAGCCGTGGTGGCACAGTGGTTAAAATGCAGTATTGTAAGCAAACTCTGCCCACCGCCTGGAGTTCGATTCTGCTCAGGTAAAGGTTGAGTCAGCCTTCCACCCTTCTGAGGTCGGTTAAAATGAGGATCCAGATTGGACCAGAAGATCTCCAAGGTCTCTTCCAGCTCTATTCTGATTGACTGATTTCATTCATCTAATGAAATGCTTCACATTTGATGCCTAAAGATATGCAGCAGCACAAATGTGACATATGTCTATGACACCTTACAATATTTATTTGTAGCTTGGATGTATAAACATCTGTCTTTACTATGCACAACTGGTTGAACATAGGATGTTGGCTGAACTTTCTTGTATAGGTACACCTTGACTTACAAGCATTTGTTAATGAGCCTTCAACAGCGCTGGAAAAAGCGACAATGCCATTTTTTACACTTAGGATCAGTGGTGGGTTGCTTCCGGTTTGCTCTGGATCGGACGAACTGGTAGCGACGATGGGAGCCTCCGCCTACTCACCCAGACGTCTCTGCACATGTGCAGAAGGTTCTGTGCATGCGCAGAAGCATTGTGCACACAGGTGCACGTACATCCATGAATGAACCGGTAGTGGCCGAAATTGAAACTCACTACTGCTTACGATCCTTGAAGCATCCCCTTGGTCATGTGATCAAAATTTCAACGCTTGGCCACTAGCATGTATTTATGATGGTTGCAATAAACTGAGGTCATGTGATTGTCTTCAGTGACCTTCTGATAAGGACTGTCAATGGCGAAGCCAGATTCATTTAATGACCGGGTTAACCAACGTAACAACCGCAGTGATTCTCTGAACAACTATGGCAAGAAAGGTGGTAAAATGGGACAAAACTCACTTAAAAACTGTCTGGCTTAGTAACATAAATTTTGAGTTCAACTGTGGTCGTAAGTCAAGGATTTCTATTCATTAATGTTCCCCAAATGCGTCAAGACAAATCCGAAAATCGTAATACAAGACACTGAACCTTGATACAGTTATTTTAGAGTTATATCAAAAAAATAACAGATATAGTTATTTCCTGCATATTTCAATGAATTAAACATATTGGTCCCACCTCCAATTTATGTAAGCAATAGCTCAAGCCCTTAAATGGAGTAATTTGTTTCTTTTTGGAAGATAAGAGGATTATGATTTCCTTAAAGCAAATTACAGTATCTATGTTCAAAATGCACTAGAGGTGGGTTTCAGCAGGTTCGGACCAGTTCTGGGGAACCGGTAGTGGAACTTTTGAGTAGTTCAGAGAACCGGTAGTAAAAATTCTGACTGGCCCCGCCCCTATCTATTCTCTGCCTCCCAAGTCCCAGCTGATCGGGAGGAAATGGGGATTTTGCAGTAACCATCTCCTGGATTGGAGAGGGAATGGAGATTTTACAGTATCCTTCCCCTGCCACGCCCACCAAGCCACACCATGCCCACCAAGCCATGCCCACAGAACCGGTAGTAAAAAAAAAATTGAAACCTACCACTGAAATGCACCCATTAAAATCCAATGCTTCACAGTTAAAATAGATGCGAAGACAATCTGTAATGTCATTTCTGCTCTGGAAAGAATCTGAACATAAAATGCATATGGGGCAGTGGTGAAATCCAAATTTTTTTACTATGGTTCTGTGGGCGTGGCTTGGTGGGCATGGTGTGGCTTGGCATGGCATGGCAGGGGAAGGATACTGCCAAATCCCCATTCCCTCCCCACCCCTGGGGGAAGGATATTGCAAAATCTCCAATCCCACCCCACTCTGGGGCCAGCCAGAGGTGGTATTTGCCAGTTCTCAAAATTTCCACTACTGGTTCTCCAGAACCTGTCAGAACCTGCTGGATTTCACCCCTGATATGGGGGAAAGGACTCAGGGGTTTATCAAAGCATTATTCCTATGAATAATAGAGATATTTGCAGCCAGATGAACAGAGAGAACTTCTGCTGATATATTTTGTTGTTACTAAAGGTCGTAAAAACTTTGACGAAGTTGAGGAGTGCAGGCAAAGAGCTAAACTATATTTTATAAAGGTCTATATGTAGAAAACCTTAAGGACAACAGCAAAGTATTCATGATATCAACAAAATAAAGAACATCTTCTGGTTTTGTTTTCTTTCCCTCTGCTTGTTCCTGGCAGACTGGTCTTTGCGAAGCTAAAGCTTTTAATGATAGCCATAGAATACAAGTCAGAGAAACGGGAAAGCAGGTATGTAAACCCATCTATCCGAACCTTTTCGTGGTGCATCTCTGATTATTTGGCCTGCTTGAATTTCTTTCTCTCATTCATTCTTTTCCTTTCTTTGTTTCTTGCCGTTTGGATGGGTGTTTATATTTATAAAAGAATTTTATATTCCAGACAGTCTTGCCATCATGCTGCCCACTTATATACCCAATCAAAAGGCAACATCATGCCTCAAAGTCCAATAAAACTGATGAAATGCCTGATTTTAATTTAAAATTGCCCTGAAACCAGTCTCCTGCATTAAAGAATGTAAGTTCTCAATTAAAATGACACCTAGGCAGAGTTGATGAAGGACAGCTTAGAATCCCAGTTCGGTTCCTTCTTGATAATTCTACATAACCCAATACAATTGAACCAGGGTAAGTATTTCCAAGTGATGTACATAACTCTATACATAGGATTGCTGCAATCTGAATCCTATGCAAAGCGTGGCTTGAAAGATCACAGATAGAGTTATATATATTACACCAGTCAAACAGAGAATTGCATTACAGGAAAAAAAATATTTCACCAGATCATTATTCAAAGTTCAACAGGAGATTCATCTACGGCTTCTTCTGGTCTATTTCTTCAAGCTTGGAGTTATTGATGACATTTTTAGAAGACCATTTGAACTTAACTCCATTCCCCATTATAAAAGATAATGATCCAAGAACAGAATAGAATGGAGTGGAGTGGAGTGGAGTGGAGTGGAGTGGAGTGGAATGGAATGGAATGGAATGGAATGGAATGGAATGGAATGGAATAGAATAGAATAGAATAGAATAGAATAGAATAGAATAGAATAGAATAGAATAGAATAGAGGAGTGGAGTGGAGTGGAGTGGAGTGGAGTGGAGTGGAGTGGAGTGGAGTGGAGTGGAGTGGAGTGGAATGGAATGGAATAGAATAGAATAGAATAGAATAGAATAGAATAGAATAGAATAGAATAGAATAGAATAGAATAGAATAGAATAATGGAATGGAATGGAATGGAATGGAATGGAATGGAATGGAATGGATAGAATAGAATAGAATAGAATAATGGAATGGAATGGAATGGAATGGAATGGAATGGAATGGAATGGAATGGAATGGAATGGAATGGAATGGAATAGAGGAATGGAATGGAATGGAATGGAATGGAATGGAATGGAATGGAATAGAATAGAATAGAATAGAATAGAATAGAATAGAATAGAATAGAATAGAATAGAATAGAATAGAATAGAATAGAATAGAATAGAAGAATAGAATAGAACAGAACAGAATAGAACAGAACAGAATAGAATAGAATAGAATAGAATAATGGAACGGAACGAAACAGAACAGAATATAATTCTTTATTGGCCAAGTGTGATTGGACACACAAGGAATTTGTCTTGGTGCATATGGTCTCAATGTACATAAAATACAAGATACGTTCATCAAGAATCATAAGATAGTTATCATTTCTGCTAAAAAAGAAAAAAAAAACTCCCAGCCTCTAAAAATGCAAGACCTAGCACTGATGATGTTACCTACTTTGGGTAATGAAATGTCTGCAAGGAAACAACCAAGCTCAGAAGCCACCAAGGAGCCCTTGGTGATTTGTGTCATGCATTTTAGCCCATCAATCCTTCTTCAAAGTCACACCCACCTGGATACTGTACACGTTTAGTCTTACCATTAACTTCCCAACAATCTAATTTTTGGTGGCCATGTTCTACCTTAAACTAATCTCAAGAATGGCGACCCCCTCTTGGAAATAGAGTTAACTTTCCTTATTGAAAAGGATTTGAATGTAGGTCTTCTTATTTTAAAAGCCGGAGGTAGTGGTTGATGCACAATGGATAGAATGCAACCATTAATATAGTCAGGAAGAATGGAAGTTCACCTAATTCACACCTGGAGTTGACTTTGGACATCTTCTCAATGCATCCTGCTGCGATGGCCACCAAAGCCAACATTCCAATGGATTCAGCAGGTGGCATCTTCTAGTTTAGTGTTCCTCAACCTTAGCAGCTTTGAGACATGTGGACTTCAATTTCCAGAATTCCCTAGCTATCCACACAAAGCTGGGGTCCCCATCCCTTAAAGGTGCTGAGGGTGAGAAATGGTATCCTGGTTCCATTTTATTGAAGTTCTTCATTAACCTTGTACCAAATCTGGCCTAACTGTAGACTTCATAAGTTGAATTCTGGAATCTGAAAATTCCACAGCTTCCTGCAGATTTCATATGTTCCGTTCATGGGTGTTTCTCATCCTGCTCTGTGATAGCTAAACACATACGAGAGAGAGAGAGATAGTGATAGAAAGAGAGATTGATAGAGAGATAGAGAGAGATTTTCCCCTTATAATCACACCCACTCTCCATTTTTAAATAACATTACTAATCTTGCCAAAATTTATTTTCTTTGAACTAATATACATCCCCTACCTTCAACATCATGTGCATATTTTTCAGTGAAGCTAAATCTTACCACAAAATGTGCCAAAGAGTGAAATAATTTCAATTAAAATTATGGAACGTCATTAGAAAGTTATGGTTTTATAGAATAGGGGTCCCCAACGCAACCAGGCCACAGCATTGTTTTCATGGACCAGGAACCGGTCCATGCATACAAGTGAAGCCCCATCCATGAAATGCAGGCAGCACACAAGCCACGCCCCTTCTGGTCCACGGAAAATTCTGTCCCCACGGAAACGATCCCTAGTGCCCGAAAAATTGAGGGCTGCTGATTTAAGAATGTAGCATGTTTGATAAGATGAGCAGAATATTGAAGACAGGAGGAAAGTGAGATTTACAAGATAGGGTCAAAAAGTTAAAAATGGTGGCCAAAATGGCCACATGTCATATAAAAAATGGGTGGTGTTTCAAACACATTACCATAGTCAACTTTTTTTTTTTTTGACCGTATCCTGTAGACCCACACTGTCCAAATATCTGTGCTTCTCTTATTTAGGCAGTAGTTTTAATATCTTTGCAGCCTCTGTTTTATTTCCCATTGCTGCTTTTTCAGAAGAAGCTGAGGTAACCCCCCAAAAATAGACAAGTGGACTTGTTCCACCACTGGGAATCCAAACTGAGGAACGTCAAAAACAAAAAGTGTTACAAACTCTTCATTACAGGAATCTTTTTTTACTCTGCTCGGCTTCTCCAAAATGCTAGTTAAGAAAATCTCACACGGTTTGGCAAAATTTCATTTTTTCCACCTGGGAGACTCAGTCAAGGGGAGAGAAGTTAGCTGTTGTGACCCAGGCCCAAGTAAGTAATAGGAAAATCAGTCAGTGAAAAAACAAACAAACTTTATTCGAACAGCTGAGAATTACTTCATTCCCAGCGTTGTTCAATTACATTAAAACAAATTCCTCCCAACACAAATTCCTCAGTCTTATCGCAAACCTTAGTCCAATTAGGCAAACTGCCAAAGGCCTTTCTTGGCAAACATTCAGAAGTCACAGATACAAAAATAAATACAAGACATAGACGATGAAGAAGATAAAGCTACCAACATCGTTTTCCAGCAAAGCCCAAACATCATTGCTGGTCTGTTTTAAGCCTTATGGGAGGAGTCAATCATCTCTTGGCCCTACTCCCAAGTTGTCCTCTTTGCTTGAGCTGCTCTTGCCTTCTGGCAGCTCTTCTCATGCGGGCATTAGGAACAGGCTCCTCCTGCTCCTCTGCCTCACTCCTATCAGTCTCTGGAGGCTCCGGAGTCTGCACCCCACTCCCCGATGGCCCTGGCCCCATCTCTGCCTCTGATGCAGAGCCCTCATCCGGGCTTCCCCAGCCTCCAGGACTGGTTCATGTTCTTCCTCAGCCTCATCGCTGTCCGACTCTGCTGCCAGCAGGCTGCTGGCAGACCACAACATTAGCTTTCTTTATGGGTCTGAGTGCCACTAGACAGATTTTTAAGTGAATCAAGGCTAGGTTAGATCCAACATCTTCAAATTATTTATTTTGGACATCCTTTTGGACATATTTTGGACATCCTTCCTCCCATTTCACAATTCAAGGTGAACAAAGGTGGTTTTTTTCTCCCAGTTTCTCTCCTTCAGTTTCTTCTCCTGCTTAGGTAAAAATCCTAGCAGAAGAAGAATTGCTAACTTCAGTGGTACATTTGAGGGGTCCTTGATGCTCTCTGAGTGGCTTTCCTGCAGGCATTTCATGACCCAAACGAGGTAACATCATCAATGCTAGTCATCGGGTAATCTGCAAGAAAACCACCAAGGACCCCTCATTTCAACCCTGAGCTACAAAGATTCTCCTGTAATGGTACAAGTACATTTGGCAGCCACATCTGACATCCCATCACAGTTATCTTCGCAGCACTGGTCAAACTTTGACCTACTGATGTGACTGGGAAGCACTTTGAATCATTCAAAGAATCAAAGCTGAGTAGAAAATGAGAAGAAGTACTTTATGCAATCTGAAATAGATCCTTGAAATTCAACATCTCAGATGAAGAGTTTCTCATGTTGCTTTCCCTGCATACAAAGATATCCCAGCATCAAAGGGAATTTGAACAGAGATTCATTCCGTGACACCTAATTTGCCCTTTGTCATTTAAAAAAAAACAATTTCCTCTTTCCCAATTATTGATTGGTTTCACCCCATGTCAGGTTTTCTTCCCCTTTTTCATTGTTTTTTATATATGTACTTTATGAAAACCCATTCAAATTTCTTAGTTATGCCGAGCTTTGTAGCAATCATACCCCATTTTGTCATTTGCATCTCTTGTATGAAACAAAATAATAATAATAATAATAATAATAATAATAATAATAATAATATAATTCCTGTTACCCCAGTGATTTGTTTTATATTATTGAATATTAATATCTAATTTATTTTAGAGACATCCCATTTGCAAGAAGCATGAGCTCCAGCATTTTCACCATTTCATTCAGGAATATATTGAATATAAATACGGGCGCTCGGCAGATCCCTTGATACAATATAAATGAAAAAAAAAATCCAAAACTTGATTTTGACCCAGGCTCAATACTCATTACTAAAATGGATAACAAATACAAATGAAATATTAGCAATTCCTTGCCTGAGATTCATTAGCACTTACGTTCATGAATTCCACCTCTGTTTCTCTGCTGTAATTTCTTTTGTTGCAAATTACTAACATGTGTAACAGCCATCATTTTCCTTTCAGAAGTACTGGACAATCTATTTCCCCCTTTGTGGCCTTCCAAAGGACTTGGAGGTTATATACTAGATTAGCCTCTTCTAGATTAAGGGAGAATTCAGGGAATTTAGGCAGCTAAGAATTGAAAGAGTGGTTTGCATGTTGTAGAATTGGCTTTTAAACACAGATAAGCAGAACCAAGCTCCTTAATCATGGATACCTTAGTCATATCAACACTTTGATTCAGCAATAACATTGTATAGTTGAGGATGATCTACTAAAGTTTTTGCTTAAAGATAAATTATGTTTCTGAAACATGGAATGGTCCTTTCTCTCTCCTATGGAACATCGTAGCCCATAGGAACGCGCTCACGTGGTTGACTGAATCATTGGGGAAGATGCATTGCCCATTGTCCCCACACAAATGTGTATGTTGTGAAAACAGCACCAAAATCAGTCCTTCTTCCAATTCCTAGCTGGATTATGGACCTAAGAATCAAGTTATTCTCCTGAAATCCCTTGCATTTGGGCGTATGTTTTACTACCGTGTTTCCCCGAAAATAAGACCCTGTCCTAATTTTTTTTTAACCCCAAAATAAGCACTTGGCCTTATTTTCATGGAGGTCTTATTATTTTCATGGAGGAAACCAGAAGAAATGGCAGGGCTTGGCTGTGCATGCATTTAAATATTTTCGGGGAGGGCTTATTTTCAGGGGAGGGCTAATTTTAGTGCATGCGCTCAAAAGCCCGATTGGGCTTATTATTAGGGGAGGTTTTATTTTAGGGGAAACAGGGTACTGCTTTGATGGAAATGGTTTTCTAAGCACCCTGCAGTATTTTGCAGTTTGGGTTGAATAAGGACACATTGCTAAATTTGTTAAAGAAATATAGTCCGTACTCCTTTGATGTTCCTTGGATTTTTTAAGGAAAAGTAAAAAAACAAACCCTGAAATATTCCTGGTAAGAGCACTCTTAGAGGAAATTGATAAAATAGTGGTAATTCCATCCAAACCTGTTAAAAAGTCAGGGACTCTTTTGTCAAATTCTAATTCGGTGGCAGGGGGCTTTACTTATTTATTTATTTGCCAGCTCTAATAATAATAATAAAAAATAACGAAACAAAATAAAAATTAACATTCTTCTCTCGTACCCCATGTTTATCCCTCTGTTGGACCTTTCTCCTGTCTTTCCATTTTATTTGACGTCATTCCCAGCAGAAATCCTTTTTTTAAAATAATAATAGTCATAATAATAATAATTTATTTATTTATTTATTTTAAAAAAGGAGGGAAAAGTAGATTTGGAGAATTTCAAATCAAAGTGTTGTGGGTTATTAACTTATATATTTATTTATTTTTTGTTCCGGCCTTTGGTTTTTTTTCTGGTGGGAGGGGGTGTCAGTTCATTTCTTATCCAAGTGTTTTGATTTGCAAATTTTTTTCTTGTCGTTTGCAGAAGTCGAAAGCGGTATGCCCTCTTCGTTACTTTACCTTCCAACCTCAATCCTACCTCCAATCCTTCTAACTTCAGGACTAATTCCTTACCAAGAATACAGGAAGATAACATCTTTGTCTATCTTTCACATTTATATATATAGATATATATATATAAATATATATGTATATAATATACATACAGAATTTATATTTATATTTTAATATTTATATATATATATCTATATATATACATATATATAATGAGCCCCAAAGTTTCAAAGAGGAGAGAACATTTGATAGTAACAGTTGGTTTCTGCATTGTTTTTTCTTTTGTGTCTTCTGCACTAACTTCTTTGCAGGAATAATACCCATATAAATTACATTTAGCAACGTTGCCTTAGGAGAAAAGATTAATCCAATAGGAAAAGTTATATCCGATTTCATTCAATAGGAGAACTGTCTCTCCTGTCCAGTACTCCTCTTCCCCTGTTTTATGTTCCTGTGTTTGGTTGCAACAGTCTCTGCTTCGTGTCTATTAACTTCTGCTATTTGTTGCTTTTACATTTGCTACCCTTGTTCAAATTCCCCCATCCAGCGTCCTTTCAGAGTTTCTGTTCCACACGGAGCTTCATGCCGTCCCTTCCACCATTCATTAGTAGTGTCCAAATGCCTTTTTTGTTTGTTTGCTTGTTTGTTTGTTTGTTCGTTTCCGCTTTCAGTTTTGAGCCTAACACTGAATCAAAATAACTGAAATATCTCCCCACCCAGAAGCTACTACAATTCTATTGATGGCCTTCATGTAGCTTTTCTGTACAAGACTTTTGACTGGAATATTTAAATGGGTTGACCTATTACCCCCGACTTTGTGCTGGTCCGTTTTGCGTTTATTGTGCTGATATTCAAGTACTAAACGTGAACCGACCTGCCATGCAGTTGTTGTGTCTTTGAGAACAACAAGGCATGCCTCACCAAATCCCTCTTTTAATTTCCTTCATCTGAATGCCTCTCCAATGCCATCCTGGCATTTTCTTTGTTCTCGATGAACCTATCTGAACCTGCATATCCTGAAATCGGCTGTTTTCTTTCTCCCGTCCCTGCTTCTGTCTTTATCATCCTGTGTAGTCTGTGATATTCTTTCTGTTTAGTTCTTATTTCCTGTGGATTTGGAGTAGATTTGTGAACAAGATACCTGGCTTCCTGACAGTTTGGCATTATTCATATGATCCAACTGCAGAGAAGTTACTGCAACACTTTGGCATCTTCAAAGGATCTGCAGATGTTGCACCTCTTATACGGCTTCTTGTTTACCAGTAATTTTAACCTCGTGGTAAAGGCATGCAAAGCTGTGTGGAAACAAGTGTGTGTGTGTGTGTGTGTGTGTGGTTTAAAGGTGTGTTATTTTGCTCCCGGTTTAGAATGACCCAAATTCCACTTAAATTAGAGCATCGGTTGCTCATTCATGGGCGTCTATCCGCTTCGGAAGATGTTGAATTCGATCTGCTTTGACTTAAAAGCAAATTTGGGCATCATAAAAAAAAAGAGAGCTACTAAATCTTTTGGCTATCCCCAATTACGAGGAAAAACTTAATTCTCTGGGAGCAACACATAGAACTGCTTGCTGTAGTTATGATCCGGCTCTGGTGTTTTGCAGCTTTACAAAATGTTTTGTCATTTGCCTTCTCGTTGGTGTCTATGGTGATTTCTTCTCCTCTCTGTGTAAACCTGTAGTAACATAAGCTTGTAAAGTCCTGGAGAGTGCTAGCAGAGAGATTCTTTGCTCCTCCAAACCAACAGACGTGCATGTCTCTGTATTATTTACAAATATGGTCTCAAGAAACTCATCAAGGAAAAAAAAAGTAATTTTTTTTTTCCTGTCATTCATAAATACTTCAACGAATAAAGTTCATTTTAAGGAAATCTTAGTGGACCTTTTGCCCTAACCCACAGACCGATCTTCAAGAAAACCTTGCCTGTAATCAGGAATGTCCCATCTCTCTTAAATACAGCACTGCATCATGGTGGTGAAAAAATATATATATTACTGTGATCTTAATTGCACGGGGAATGGTACAGCACATCTACCATAGCATGAAAGTTGCTACTACTATTTTTTTTTAATCGCTCATCCCATTGAAAAGCTTGACATTCGACCTACATCTGAGCTCAGAACATTGTAGATGCTTTAGCATGCTTTCAATGCTGAGGCATACAAGATAGAGTTTTGGACTTATTCGCTGATGTAACAATATACATTTTAATGCTCTGTTCTCATTTTTTTTTCCTTGAGAAATACAGGCGTTAGAGCAAGCTAATGTGCCCTTTAGTTTCTTAGAATTCAAGACCTAATAGGAAATATTGGCATTAATTTATAATATGGATCTCTAACTATCAGAATGAGATTGAAAGTTAACTCCATGTTACATTAAACCATTTGTTTTTTAAAAAAGAAGCTTAATTTCATCCAGCCCCCACTGTTCATTTTCCTGAAATTCTATCTCCTTCGTGGATATGTTAGGAATAAAGGATTAAAAAAAACATGTCCAGGCAGCAAACTACATAAGTCAAATGCCTGAGAAGTTTCTTTCCCTGCAATGCCATCTTTAAGGGTAAAGGAAGGATTGGTCAGAGTGAAGAAAACAGATTTATACCACTGCAATGCGAGCCTTTTTTTTTTCTATGCACGTTGCAACGTTGCACAGATATCCAAATGGCGAGATGCTTGCAGAATGATGTTTTGTCACTGTTTGGGTTAAAATGATACAAGCAACGAGGTCCTGTCCCCTGTGTTTATGAAGATTACAATCTAGGGATCTCCACTTAAAAGTTAAGGAATCACTGATGATTTTACTCCGCTAGTCATTGCCGACTATAGGAGGACATACTCATCTCCATTTGAAGGCAGAAGGCTCAGTGGCCACAGAGATTTCTGCAGTCATGCGGCCAGCATGACATCATGGAGCGTTGTTACCTTCCCACCGAAGTGGTACCTATTCATCTACTCACAGTTGCATGTTTTCGAACTGCTAGGTTAGCAGGAGCTGGGGTGAGGACAGGAGCTCACCCCGCCACGTGGTATTTGGGTCTCAAACCCAGGGTGTCCACTTTCTAGCCAACAAGCCCAGTGTCTTAACCTCTGAGCCGCCACACCGCTCTTCAGACGTAAGAGTCTGTGCTTAATGTAACATGTAATTTGACCCATAGAACTAGAAGCTTTATTTTCACGAACGTAACAGTGCTTCAAATTTATCTAAGATTTAACTAAGGCAAAGTATAGTTCTACTGAAATGTTATGATTTCATAGCAGGACATAATATCCACTGTCTTATAAATAAGGCCCCTAGTCCTAAATCAGCGTTCCATAATCTCAGCAATTTTAAAATGTGTGGATTTCAACTATCAGAATTCCTCACTGGTCTAAATGGTAGTTATTTAGAGAATAAAAATTCACAGGTTTTTTTTTTTTTTACAAAGGTATAGATTTTATGCCATATAATTATCCTCAATTATCCTTCGATGAGAGCCACATTAAGTTGAGTGATAGAAGACGGTCAGCTCAAGTTTAGTTTTCTGATCAATCATACCATTAATTCTGATCCTACTGAAGTTTCATTTGAATTAATATTTAACATGAAACAATGGAAAATATTACTTCAGGCTAGAAGGAAAAAATGTGAATTTCGCCTGCTGTTTAATTAAATGCCACTTTTAGTGTTTTAGTATTATGTTAATTTGGTACTGTTTTTAAAAATGATTATCAATGTTCCATGGAGAAACAAATCAAAAAAATTAAGACCTGAATTCATAATCAACATAAATTCATTATTCATTATAAACAGGCAAAATAAAACTGAAATGTGGATTGCATTGTATATTAAAAGTCACATTACAACGGAAGAATACCAAATAATAAAAATAGACAGAGGAACTATAATACTTATAGTTTTCCCCCATTGACAATAATTAACTAAAAAAAATCTTTACTTTGAAACAAGAGTACAGAAATTTTTATGTGAAAGTCAGATTTCCTCACAGGTCTGAGAAAATGAAGAGAGTCTACAAACATAGTAATGAAATGATGAGTACTCGGGGATAAAATTCAGGGATAGAAATGCCCGTCTGATATTGCGTGATACGATCTCTAAAATTTTCAATGCAACTTACAATTCAGCAATTGTATGGGACAAAAATATCAGAGAGGGATCTATTTCCTGCACTCAAGTTTAGATTTTGCTCTTTGGTGTCCAGCCAAAATGTCGGCACTTCCACCCTGGGTATGACTTGCTAGTCTTTCTGAATTCCCCATAGGTTTTGAACCTTTTCATCGCTTATTTTTTAAATATGGTTTAAATTCAGGAAATCTGCTCCAACGTAGGTTTTGCTATTCAGGATGTCTGCCAAGCCTAAACCACCCAGATTTTGGACATTGAAAAATGTTATCCATCTTATGAACAATCGAGACCCTGCAATTTTTTTGACAAAGCTTTTCAATAGTGGTTTGCTCTGGCCACCTTCTCCTTCCTAGGGCTAAGAAAGAGGGACTAGCCCAAAATCATCCAGCTGGCTTTGTGCTTCAGGTGAGACTAGAACTCACATCCTTCCAATTTCCAGGTTGGTGCCTTAACCACCACACCAAACTGGTTCTGACCTCAATATTGATCAATAATAGCACTAGCAATAATGCGTAGACTTGTGTAGCACTCCATAGTGCTACAGCCATCTCTAAGTGGTTTACAGAGTCAGCCTATTGCCCCCAACAATCTGTGTCTTCATTTTACCAACCTCGGAAGGATGGAAGGCTGAGTCAACCTCAAGCCCGTCAGGATCGAACTGCTGGCAGTCGGCAGAATTAGCCTGCAATACTGCATTCCAACCACTGCACCATGATGCTCTTATTTTAATAATTGCAAAACATTGGAGCACCCTTGAACATCATCGGCATTGACAAAGTCACCATCAGTCAATTGCAAAAGGCAGCTTTAGTCAGAACAGCTTGCATCCTCTGATGCTTTAACACCATCAAACATTCACATGTGCCTATCTCAGGTCCTTAGGAAGGACTCGATAGGTAAACAAAAATGCCATGTCCAGTATGAACATCTGATTGACTGTAATAATAATAATATGTTCTTGTACTCAAATATATGCTAATAATTGTTAAGCTCAGAATTGTCCTGTCTCCTAAATCACATTTTTCTCTTTTTGATCTTTGGCTTATCTTCTAAAACAAGTTAAAAATTACAACATTTCGCTACATTTCAGCAACAACAACAAAAATAGCTAAAGAAAGAACTTCCAGATTTGAAAATAAAATTCAGATTAAATTCAATGGCAACTCAAATTTAGCTGCTTAATAGAGAGATGGGGGAAAAACCCCCACCTCTTTTACATTATCCACAATGATTGCTAATTGCCTTAGCAATAATCAAGGAAGTTGTAAAAGAGGTTTTGATTAGGAATTAGATGGGCTCACCACGTATTGAAACCATCTTGCCATTATCGATCTAGGAAGGAGAAGTGGAGATTGTCCAAATTAATGTCATTTATTTTTCTCTTCTCCAACACAATAAGTGCAGATGCTGGATACTTGTGGTCAGTCTGAAAAGAGTTTCCACTTAACAGCATTATATCTAACCACAGCTTCTTCCTGCAAAATCTCTTATGTGCCCTTCAAATATTTCCAGAAGAATACCATTTATGAGTAGGTAGCAGGAGGAAGGATCCATTGACTCTCAAAGATAATGCCAGAAAGCTGTACCATGTGTATCTCGCACTGTTTGTGTTCATATATATGTGCTTTCACTGTCTCATTCCCTTAAAACATGTTTTTTACTAAGTCCCAATCGATTCTAATCGTGGCAGTCTTCGTTTCCTACAAACATTGCATGCATGTTAACTCTCTTCTAACTTAACAATGATGAAACTGTGACCAGAGAGAGAGAGAGAAAGAGCCAATCGAATTTCCCTTAGAAGCTCTCTAAAACTGCTTTGAAAATGAACATTTTCTAAATGAGGGATCCTTGGTGCTCTCTTAGCTTGGTTGTTTTCTGGCAAACATTTCATTAACCAAACTGGGCAACATGATCAGTGCTAGTTTGACTATTGCTGACCATCACTGATGATATTACCTAGTTGTTGTTATCTAAATGAGGGACCAAGGATCTCTCATTTCAACCCTGAGCTACAAATATTCTCCTTTATTGGTATTATCAAAATGGTGCAAGATGGGAAGCACAGTTTTGAAGCGCTAGGAAATTGCACTTCAGATGCAAAACTAGAGATTGTTTTTTTTCAGCACAAACAAATTACAACAACCCATAACTGCCATTGTGTAAACCAGAGGTCTCCAAACTTAAGACTGGTGGACTTCAATTCCCAGAATTTCCCAGCCAACATCTCTTTAAAGTTGCCAAGTTTGGACACCCCTGGTGTGAATCATTATCTTGGACCAAGGCACTAAAAGATAATGGAAAATTTTCTATGCCTATGGTTTTCCAGAAAGAAAAACCAATTTTGTGAATTCACCATTTTTGTGTGCGTGCTAAATTAACCTCGTGCCTTTTTGAAACAGTGAGAATTCTCCCTCCCTTCTTCTTTCATAGGATGTGTTCCATTAAAATAAGAAATGTTAAGATAGTGGGGCAGGATCAGGTAGTGAAAAGATACATGTGGAACATAGAATGATTTAGTCCCTTTAAAAAAAAAATCTCCTTTGAAAATCTTGACATTCACTAAATAGAGACCAGGCACATTCCTACAATGTATTCCACATTATTTATTTATTTATTTATTAATGGTACTTGTATGCCACCCTATCTCCAATGGACTCAGGGTCACAACAATTAAAACAAAGCAAACAAACCATTAAAACAAAAATCCAGGTTAAAATTAACAGAAATTCAATAAAACCCAGTTAAAATTCTATTAAAACCCCCATCAGTCCAGGGCAGCCAGGTGAAATAGCCACATGTGTGTTGATTACATTTTTGATCTGTCCAACTACCAAAGTTTTCCAATGCAGAGATCTCCAACCTTGGCAATTTTAAGACTTGTAGACCTCAACTTCTAGAATTCCCCAGACAGACCTGGTAAGTTGAAGTCCGCAAGTCTTAAAAGTTGCCAAGGTTGGAGACCCTTGTTCTAAGAGGATGACAGATCTGTATGTAAAGGAAAATAAAACCCAGTCCACCATAAATGTGTTCCATTGGGTGGGTATTTCTTGCAGGATGAGCATATACAAGCACTTAATATGGGGTTGAGGTATTCATTTCCATCCTAGTAGACTTTACACCTTCCCTTGATGTCACATGTTGGAACTGATAGAACATTCAACACTCAATGGGTGAAACCACTAACTGGTTACCAAAAACATTCATCTTTACAGATGTACAAGTTAAGTACTACAAGGATGGCTGACCATGTTCACCAATTCTTCCTCCCAAAGGCAGGCTCTAAGATCTGCGCCAGGCTCTGTTAAAAATGTGAATTGGTTTGGCTTAAAGTCATCGTTCCTGTTGAAGAGCATATGCCATAAACCCAGAAGTCAGTCCAATGAGATTAGTCTAAATCTTGAAATGCAGTTGATTTGATTTTTCTAGCAAGGATGAGTAACGTATTTTGATTCATTGACAAAAGTCTGAAAAAGGGGCTTTGGGCAGGAGAAATGATTAACCACCATACCCCGGTTTATGTTTTCTTTAGCAATTGTAAATGGTTGTCTTGTACCATTCCCCCTGAGCATATATATGTATGTACTATGCTATAACTCATGTAATAGACAGTGATAGGGGGCCCATTAATATTACCCCACTTCAACAGAAATTGACACAAAGGTCTAAACTGCCAGCAGAGTGAGGCTTTTTCAAGCAGATACTTACCACGGGAACCATTTTTCTTGGCATCAATCACAACGATTTTGTTAACTTTGAATGCAGAAGGGAAAAAAATCAAAGCTTTTTATACCCCTTTCTACCACTAATTGTCCCCCTTTCTACCCCTAATTGAAGTCACTCGGGCCTCGAGCAAAGTTTCAAGATAAACACTTTGGTATTATGAGTGGAATGCATTTTCTGCCTCAGTGTTTCAACACAGCTCATATTTTGAAACCTTTCATTAAAAAAAAAAAGGCTTCTAATGGCCTTCCCTTCCGTTTTACTTTTGGATTTGCCAAATTAATGGGCCCCCTATAACAAAGCAATAAGGAATAATGAATTTGGTTTCACAGCACAATAGCAGCAGCGTTCTCTCTCTTTCTCTCTCTCTCTCTTTTTTTTTTTTGATTCCCGTTTGTTGTTTTGTTCCATTTCACTGGGCAGTATATTGATCAACCCTGGAAATCATGTGAAAATTCAAGAGGGTACGCTAGGATTCTTCATTGCAAGCGACGCCAAAGAAGTGAAAAGGTAAATATTTGGTCGTTCTGTAATTGTGTCATCACAGTTCCACAATGCGTTTTGGAAGCTTTCCCGATCTCACTGCTGGGGCAGGATGTGATGTGATAAAAGTGATGATGAAGAATGTGACAAGGGCTCCCTCAACTTTTAGAAGCATTTGCTTGGAATGAAAGACCAACTCTAGATTCTTATATGTGGGAAGGGAGGTTGCGCATGAGCCCAAACCCATCATTCTGTGCCCCCTGCCCCCACGCATGCGTGTGGGGCCCCCCTATGCTCCCCCGCTCCTGGCACATGATGGCACGGTTGGCCCATTTTTTTGCTCACCCCAGCCTGAAAACGGCCTTTCCCACCCACCCCCCAGAGGCCGTAAACGGCCTATTTGCCAACGGGACGGAAGTTGGCAAATGGGCCATTTTTGGCCTCCGGGGGGGTGGCGAAGGCCCTCCTCAGACTCTTAGAAAGGCTCTGGAGGCTGGGGAGAGCAAAAAACGGGCCTTCCCCACCACCCTCTGAGGCCCTCCAGAGGCAGGAAACAGCATGTTTCCCTATTTCTGGTGGTCCCAAAAGTCCTGAAGCTGGCGGAGCTGAGCTTGCGTGCCCACTGATATGGCTACGTGTGCCACCTGTGGCACGCGTGCCATTGGTTCGCCATCACAGCCCTATACCATTTCAGATAAGTGACTGTCCAGTCTCTTCTTAAAAACCTCTAGTGATGAAGCACCCACAACTTCTGAAGGCAAACTGGTTAATTCTCCTCGCCGTTAGGATGTTTCTCCTTAATTTCAGGTTGCTTCTCTCTTTGATTAGTTTCCAATCATTGTTTCTTGTCCTGCCCTCTGGTGCTTTGGAGAATAATTTGACGCCCCTCTTCTTTGTGGCAGCTCCTCAAATACTGGAGTACATGTCATGTCATCCCTAATTCTTCTTTTCTTTAGACTAGCCAAGCCCAAATCCTGCAGTCATTCTTTATAATGTTTTGGTCTCCAGGCCTTTGATCATCTTAGTTGCTCTTCTCTGAACTTTTTCCAAAGTCTCAATATCTTTTTTGTAGAATGATGACCGAAATCGGTTGCAGTATTCCAGGTGTGGTCTTACTAGGGTTTTTGTAAAGCGGTAGTAATACTTCACATGATCTTGATCCTATGCTTCTGCTTATACAACCCGGGATTGTATTAGCCATTTTGGCTGCTGTTGCACACGGCTGGCTCATATTCAAGTGATCATCCACTAGGACTCCAAGTCCACTAGGACTCCACTAGGACTGTGACTCCCTCTCACAGTTGTTTTGAGCCAGGTCTCGCCTAAACTGTACTTGTCTTTGGAAATGGAAAATTTTGCCTTTTCTCCATATTGAAATTCATTTTGTTGGATAGGGCCCATTGTTCAAGTTTGTCAAGATCTTTTTGGATCTCGAGCTTGTCTTCTGGGGTGTTGGCTGTTCTTGCCAATCTAGTGTCATCTGCAAATTGGTTCTGACTAGATTTGACCAAAGTCCAGTCAACCCCATCTTCTGTTTTCATCCTAGTCTTCTGAATGCCTCCAAAACTTCCCTTGACTTTGTACACCTCCACTTGATACAGTGTAGAGGTACAGCAATTCAGTCTCATTTGTTTTAGCAAGTAAAGCTTATTGTCCTTAACACAGGTAATCCTTGACTTATGACCATTATTGAATTTCTGTTGTTAAGTGAAAAACTTGTTAAGTGAGTTTTGGCCCATTTTATGATTTTTCTTGCTACATTTGTTAAGTGAATTACTGCAGTTCTTCAATTAGTAACATGGTTGTTTAGTGAATTTGGATTCCTCATTAATTTTGCTTGTCAGAAGATTGCAAAATACGATCACATGCAGTGGTGGGGTTCAGCTGGTTGGAGTCAGTTTGGGAAAACTGGTAATTAAATTGCTGGCTGGCTCCACCCATTCCTGTCCCGCCCCTCAGGAATCCCCACGCACCCCGTTTTTGCTCCCAGGAGGCTGCAGGGAGGCCGAGTGCTACCTGCCACACCCCCTGGCCACACCCACCCATCCGGTCATTAGGGCAGAGAACCGGTTGTTAAATTATTTGAATCCCACCACCGAACACATGACACTGCAACCGTCGTAACTATGAACCAGCTGTCAAGCATCTGAATTTAAATCACATGGCCACCGGGATGCCACAGCGGTCATCAGAATGAAAAATGGCCATGTCACTTTTTTCAATGCCCTTGTAACTTCAAATGGTCACTAAGCAAACTGTTGTAAGTCAAGGACTACCTGTAATTCAGTTGGGAAAGCCTATCATAGCAACTCAAGATCAGCTCAGTGAATGCTATCCCTTTTCTACCGTTCAGTATAAAAGGGCTACTTTCAATATAAAGGTTGAATCATATATTTCAATTCAGTCAATCACTCAATCAGGTTATTTTACAAATGTGCTTTAACTCTGTCTGAAATTTTATGTCTTCATTATCTGTTACTGGTGTTAGGCTGCAATAAATTGAATGTATTGATTGATACTTCTTTAAAAGGAGAGAGAGAGAGGAAAAAAATCAGTTTTCAATTTATAATCTGCAGGGTCCCTCATTTTTAGCATACAACTTACTTTTTAACACTTCTGTGTGCATTACGTTTTTTGTAAGATCGATAATTCGATTGCTGATCATTTTAGCATCATCGTTTGTGATGTTAACACCTCATCTCGTGTATTTATACATTCAATTCTGATTTTCTTTAAAACAATAAATAGTTTCCGATTTTAGAGTTGTGAGCAACCAGAAATGCATGCCTTTTTCAAATTCTTACTGATTTACACTTAGTTTTGGGATGTAAAGAACGTTATTGCCAATTCCTTTCTTGGTTTCTATCCCTATCTTGTCATAATAGACATTTTTTGTGAGATTACCAACACAGTCTGAATTCCCTCCCTTCCTCTCCCCAAAATACAGCCAATTGAAACTATATTAGTGGACAGAGGGAGAAAAATTTTCAACAGCTATCTGGAGGATGTCTTTGGTACCTTGCCAAAGGCTTTTCTTGGCAAAACCTCACAAAGTTCAGAGCAAGAGACACCGACTACAAACAATTGTAGCAAGGTTGCTTTCCTACAAAAAGCCAAAGGGCCATTGCCACTCTTTTAAGTCTTCTGGGAGGGGCCAGTCATCTCCTGGCCTTACTCCCGAGTCATCCTTTTTGCTTTAGCTGCTCTTGCCTTCTGGCAGCTCTTTGCATGCATGTACAAGGAACAGGCTCCTCCTGTTCCTCTGCCTCTCTGCCATCTGCCTCTGGAGGCTCCAGAGTCTACACATTGCTCTCAGATGACCCTGCCCCATTTCTGCCTGCCTCGTCCAGGCTTCCCTGAGAGTCCAGGACTGGCCTATGGTCCTCCCCAGCCTCCTCACTGTCTGACTCCACTGCTAGCACTGTGGGCTGCTGGCGAACCACAACACGACTCTGTTAATCTGTATCCTGTATTCAGCTGCAGAGGCAATGCAATTTGAGCCATAAATGCTATTGTTCTGTATTTCTTCCACAGCTGTATTTGAATTCCTTCAGAACATAAAGCCATGTGAAACTAAGTGGAACAAATAGTCTTCTGTATTTGTCTGGTCTTAAAGCCATAAAAAATTAAAAATCAGAGGCCTTTGAAAGTGCAGTTTCTCTGCCAAGAATGTCCCCTCCCCCCGCCCTCTTTTGTAAGTTTGGATTTTAAAAAAAGTCATTGTGGATGCTTCTTTCCGAGATGAAAGCCCAACAAACTGATCCAGTGTGTCACATTTTATGAACCATTCACCACCATTATGTTCAAGTTAAATTTATTAAAAGAGGCGTGAACTCGAATCACCCAAGCTGGGGGTTGGAAATTAATTGTCTTGTAGCAAACATTCCCTTCCTTAAATGTCTAAACCTTTCAAAAGATTAAAGGAAATTAAGGCTGGCATGTTTTATTAATTCACCACTTTTCGCGAAAGAGAAAATGTAGAACTAATTTCATTTGTATGAATTAAGAGAAGTGTCATTTTTATCTCTCTTCTCCTTCCACTCCAGGGCCTACTTTTATTGCAAGGCTTGTCACGATGACATCACAGACCCCAAAAGGATTAAAAAATGTGGCTGCAAACGACGTAAGTCATTTTATCCACAATACACCCTTCTTGTGTTTTTTTCCTAGCCTTTAAAAAAAAAACTCACTTTAACCAGAGGTGAAATACTACCGGTTCAGACTGGTTCTCTGAACCAGTAATAAAAAAATGCTACCGGTTCGGGCAAACTGATATTTCCGACGATCAGCTGTGACGTGCGATTTATATTAGCTAGAATCGTCAGATTTCCTGCTTTCTAGCTAATCTAAATCGCACGGCACAGCGGATTCCACCCCCCTCACTGTTCTACTTACCGTTGCAGACTTGGAAGACTTCAAAATGTTCCTTTTTTAGTGCTGTGTGGGCGTGCCTCAGGTGCTCGGTAGCAGACTCACAGAACCAGTAGCAGACTTCAGAGGATTTCACCCAGTTTCTAGAATTTGTAGACGGATGGAAGGCAGGAGCAAAAAGCCGATTTGTGCCACATTTGCAATACAGGTAGCCCTCGACTTATAACCATCCATTTAGTGACCGAAGTTACTGAAAACAATGACTTAGGACTGATTTTTCACACTGACAACCATTTTTTTTAAAATTTTGATTTATATGCCACCCTTCTCCAAAGACTCAGGGCGCTTACAATGCATTAAGCAATATCCGTATCCCCATTGCCGTATCCCCAAAATTTGAAGGCTTGGCACTGGCATGTACTTATGACAATTGCACTGCCATCGCCATTGGCAACTTTCCCAGTGGCTTCCGAAAGCAAAGGCAATGGGGGAAGCCAGATTCGTTTAACGACCGTATGGCTCACTTAACACTTCACTTAATAATTGTGGCAAGAAAGGTCGTAAGATGGGATGCAACTCACTTAACAACAGCCTTGCTTAGCAACGGAAGCGTTGGATTCAGTGGTGGTCATAAGTCAAGGACTACCTGTACATGTAGGAAAGTATAGTGCTGTTATCCATCCTTAACTTGTCTTCGAAATCTAATTTCTTCAGGAAAATGTTATTTCAATAATAATAATAATGATGATGATGATGATGATGATGATGTGTGTTATCTTTAGAACGTTTTACACCGTTCGATCCTTAGGGCTTTATTCTAAGGTTCTAGGTTTCTGAGTAACCATTTTCCAAAGTAGTTGGAATAAGCTACATCAGGTTTGTTTTTAAAGTCAGGTTTCTCCCTACCTGCTTATCAACTATCGCTTGCTCAGAGGAAAATATGCAGGAGGTTGCTGGCCCTTTTTTTCCCCTCCTCTTGAAAACAAAAGAAAACTGGAAAAAAAACCCCTCTGTCCTTCAGCTTCTGCAAACAAAGCAGCGGATACTTTCTCAGCTGGAGCATAGCCTTGCTTAGTTATTCATTCACAAACCCCTAAGCTGAAATGGTGCGTTAAAACTCAGTCCATGTCCCTTTACTGATTCTCCTGGAGTTTTCTTTTAACACGAATGGTTATGACACACAACCTATGTTGGCGTTGGCCAAAGTCACACAGATGGGTCCAACTAGAATTGTTCCGCCTGTACGATATTTGATTGGCAGCAACCGTTAATGGGTCATTTGATATCCTGGGTATCTGTCAAATACAGGAATGTTTTTTCACTACGTTATTCTACATTCAGTAGAGCAGGGGTGTCAAACTCAAGGCCCAGGGACGGATCTGGCCTGCAGAGGACTTAGATCTGGCCCCTTGGGGCCGCTCTGGAAACAGAGCTGGTCTGTGCCACTTTGGTTGGCCCTTCAGAAAAAACATTTTTTTATGTCTTAGGATGTTCCTTGAAAATAAGAAAATGCTGATACAGTAGAACCTCTGGTCATGAACGCTTCTGACCATGACCAAATCGGGTTCCAACCAAAAATTTCTTTTTCACAGCCGATTTCCCCTTCTACACCATTTTTTTTTTTTTGGGTAAGCACCAAATTTTCAAAATTAGGTTTGGGTCACGACCAAATTAGTTTGCGACCGAAGTTATGGGACAAATTATGGTCATGACCAGAGGTTCTACTGTACATTTCAGGTGTTACCCATCGCTTCCTGGTCACGCTTCTTTTCCACGCAGCCTGGAAAAGGAGAATTACAAACAGGCTTTTTCCCACAGCTTCAAAGCTTAAATCCATATAATTCTGTAGATGATGGATGGATAGATGGACAGGCAGGGAGTTGATAGATGGAAACCAAGCAGTAGGATAAAAGAGACAGACATTTGGAAGCTGTAGGAAAAAAATGACAGAAGTATGAATTAATTCTTTGAGAAGTCTATCTAGAACTGTTGGGAAAACCTTTGGAAGATGCCCTCTACTCAGTGGTGGGATTCAGGCAGTTCAGGCCGGTTCGGGCAAACCGGTAGTTAAATTGCTGACTGGCCCCTCCCCTCCCCTTCCAGGAGTCCCCACGTGCCCAGGTAAGGGCAGGGAGGCCTCCTAGGCCCAAAATGCTCCCCCCCGCAGCCCGTTTTTTCTCCCAGGGGGGGTGCAGGAGGCTGTGTGCTGCCTGTCACACCCCCTGGCCACGCCCACCATGGCCATGCCTACCCAGCTGGTCATTACGGCAGAGAACCGGTTGTTAAATTATTTGAATCCCACCACTGCCTTCACTGTGAATACGTACTAAAAGTAGCCCCTGACTGGAAGTGCCAATCAGTCCAGTGGAAGAAGTGACATTGATGCTGAAATGAATGAAAGCTGATGAGAAAGACAGATGCAGTCCGATAAATGGAAAAGGGATTAAGGGAGGACAAATAGATCATCTTGGTACCCTTTTTTTTTTTCAATTCCCTCTATTGGAGATCTCATTTGTACCCATAGGCTGGAATTACACCGATGTAGTTGTACTACATTTCCAAATGGGTTGTTTGCATGGGAAATCTGAATTTCACAGCAGGAGGAACCAGAATTCCAGAGAAATGGGAACTCTGCTCTCACGTACTAAAACTGTTCTTACAAAGCTTTAGTGCCAGAAATTTGATTTGGCAAAGTAACCCAGCCATTATATTAAATAAGTTCGGTATACATCTGAGATGGCTTCAGCACAAACCAAAACAAAGCAAAGGTGTTAGCAATTCTGTTTTAGGGAGCCTCGTCTGCTTAATTAGACATTTTCTAATCTCGTTGATTCCATTGACTGAGAATAGAACAATAATTGAGCTGTTATCTATAATTTGCCATTTAAACTGTCCTATAGTTAAATGCTCAAGATTCCCAATCTGCAATTCTAGTTAGTTCTATTGATATTAAGTTAATCAAGATTCTAACGTTGGCACCACAAAAACATCCCCGTTATTAATTTTAATAGAAACATACTTAACCATCCAAACTATACAAATCTGGGCATGATCTGAACATGGATAGCTAATCCTTTTGTTGGCAGTTTGCAAATTTCAGAGAGCCATGGATCTCTTGAGGAAATCCTGGCACCCTTTGAGGAGGTGCAAAAGAAGCTGACCAGGTTTCATTGTATCCAACTCAAATGCTCCATGAATCTCTACTGTGCATTTTGGAGGAACATGTGGTGGGAGACTAGAGTGAGTGAGTGAGCCTCCTGAAATCTCCCTTAACCAAAGATGGTAGAATCCAGCCCACAGACCATACAAGCTACCATTAAGCTACTTGGGTCAAGGCCATGGGAAAGAGAGTTGACTTAGCAGCACATTGAAGGGTTCTAGGACAACTTGCCACAGCCAACTCGCCATGGTCAATTGACCACTGAACAAGGAGGGACAATATGACATCTGAATGAAAACAGTTAAAATAAATTTTTCATTAGGTTAAACAATTAAATTGCACTGTTGAATTGTCCCACAGTGAATTGGCTTGTAGCACCCTAGCTGTGGCCAATTGGCCATGGCGAGTTGGCTGCAACGAGTTGTCCCATTCCACTTTGAGGATTCAGATTCAGAAAATAACCCAATTGGTTCCATTTCTTTGGAGTGGATGGAGCTCATTTCCGAGAATTTCAGTGGTACCAAGAAACTGCATGCAGTCATGAAAACTGTTCGACATCTGCTTGATTTAAGCCGATATGTTTCTTGCATAAACCAAAGGCTTAATTTAGAAGAATGACCCTTTGTGTTATATTCCTTCCTCCACCCCCGCACTCAGATTTGCTAACAAGCATCGTAATAAACCCTAGAAGCCCATGAGAAAGTGAAGGCAGGAGAGCAAAGTTTTGTAAACAGGTGAATGAAGTGCAAAAAAATATCTTCTTTGTAGGAAAAAAAATTATTATTTTGGCATTAATTACATGCAGCTTCCTGGACTAGTTGAAAGCCATATTCTTTAATAATGCATCTGAAGTTTCACGTCCCTTCAGATGTTTCTGAATATTAGCTTCAGTATTGTCAGGGTCTCAGAGTAAGCCTGACCTACATAGCTATTTGTCCAAACCTGTTAAGCCAAATATTAATAATTCAGCACAGAACTCTGAAGCCTCACGAAACCAGGGATAATTAGAGAAATTGAGTTTTCCTTACCAATCTTTTCTCTTTCTCTTTTGGGTCCCTCCTTTCTCTGCTCCACGTTGTTGGAAATGAATTTCTCGTACAAAATCCATCTTGTAGAAGGTTGTGATATGTGATGTGTCTGGATTTGGTCCTATTTTAATTTCTAAATTTTCTCATTCTAATTTAAATTGGAATTAAAGGGGGAAAAAAGATTTAGCTGTGGGTACACCTTGCAGTTAACCAAATGTACTTTTGTTAACATTTAGTCAGTTCAGTTATTGAATTAATCCACTGGAAATTGTTTGATTTCAACATAGTTCAACTCAATAATGTCATTTTTTTTAGTAAAGCAAGAAGTTCCATGTTAGAAGGGGTATTTCTGACAGGAAGGAGATACTTCTAAGAGGATCCCTGCCCCCCAAACTAAGCATGCATGAACTAAAAATAAAAGCAAAATCTATGAAAATCTTTAACAAAACTGTTGTTGTATTTGTGCAGTGATCCACATTGATTAAGTACGGCAAGATTCATTGTTGATTGATCCAAGTTTATGTAACTGAATTACAGCTCTAAAATTTTGGACACGGCCATCTGAGAGGGAAGTTCAACCCGGAAAGCTGTGCTTACTCATTCCTTTCCTCCTAGTATTAAATCATTTTGTTTCCAGATGGGATCCTTCCTTCTGCAAAAGATTGCATCTACAAGATATAGTTCATGTGTACACTGATATTTATGAAGAAGATTGCCTGAGCAGATGATAATTGACAATGTTGTGATTTATTTTTTTCTCTTGCTGCCTTGGAACACGGCCCATACTATATTTTAACTACACACTGATAGTGATCTATTGTGAGTAAAAACGGGTTCTTTGTAGCCCAGAGTGCAGTCTGATCTGTCTTCTTTCCAGTGGAGAATATTCATTTGTTCAGTATTCTTCTTCTTCTTTTTTTTTAATGTTGCATGAAGCAGTGGCGTCTCATACCCCCCCACCCCCACTCCCCCAAATATGTTTTATGCCGTTGGAAGCTGGGGCAATGTTGGGGGGGGGGGGAACCAACAAAAATCCAGCAATATTTCTTCATTTTCTTTTGGTTTTGTTCCTCTCTCTTCTCCTGTTTGTCCCCTTCGGATCAACTGTATTTTCAATAGCTGAAAATCAGAACGTTACAGCACCTAGACAGAATTGATTAACAATTCAAGAAATCATCTTGTTTGTTTGCTTGCTTGTTTGCCTGTTTACTACCTGCTTTAAGCCAACTGAATGGCTGGATGAGGGACTAAAATGAGAGAAATGGACTACAGTACAAACCCATCATTTTCTCTATCCGGGAAACCCCTGGGATGATTATTCTTAGCAATGCAAGGAAATTTATTCTAAGAATGCAGATAGTCCTCGACTTATGACCAATTTTCCCACTGCCGAGCAAGACAGGTGTTAAGTGAGGCTTTGCCCTATTTTAAGACATTTCTTGCCTCCGTTGTTAAGTGAATCCCTGCAGCTATTACGTTAGTAACATGGTTGCCAAGCGAATCCGGCTTCCCCATTCACTTTGCATATCTGAAGGTCACAAAAGAGGACACTGCAACTGTCATAAATATGAACCAGCAGCCAAACGTCTGGATTTTGATCATATGACCATGGGAGAATGTTGCAACGGTAATCCGTAAGTGTGAAAAATGGTTGTAAGTCACTTTTTCCCAGTGCCATTGTAACTTTGAATGGTCACTAAATGAATTGTTGTAAGTCAAGAACTACCTGTATCCATTTCATAGGCGACAGGATTTGTTTGTCAAGGGTGGAGGCCATGCCTGATAGCCAAACAGTTAAAAAGGATGGTCCAGAAGGTATATATGCTGACTTTCATCTGAGGTTCTATTCTTGGGCCAAGAAACTTAACCAATAAGCCTCCTTTTCTGATGTTATGTTCTAACAAAACTTGAGTTTAAGTTATACTGGTTAAGTTAGACCAGGTGTCAGCAACCTGTGGCTCTGGAGCCACATGTGGCTCTTTGGGCCCTCTGCTGTGGCTCCCTGTCGGGTGATCCCACCACTGGCTGGCCCTGCCCCTTGCCCTCCCCTCCTAGTCACTCCTCTCCTGGCCTGAGAAGGTAAGGGCAACGGCAGGGGATGGAGAAGCATTCAGGGCAGAGACAGAGAGATACAGAGAGAGAGTGGGAGAGAGAAAGACATAGAGAGATACAGAGAGAAGGGGGGAGAGAGAGATGTCAAAAGGGTTTTGTGGTTCCTGGAGTTTTTTAATAACTGGTTCTTTGCCCTAATGACTGGCTGGGTAGGTGGCTAGGGGGTCATGTGACAGGTGGAAGTGAGCAACTTCAAGTTGGCCACACCCACCCAGGTTTTGTGGCTCCCGGTGTTTTCTATGGGAAACGGGTCCAAATGTCTCTTTGAGTGTTTAAGGTTGCAGACCCCTGAGTTAGACCCACAGATCAACTGGTTCTAGAGCAGGGGTCTCCAACCATGGCAAAGCTGGCTGAGGAACTCTGGGTGTTGAACTCCACAAGTCTTAAAGTTGCCAAGGTTAGAGACCCCTGTTCTAGAGCATAAATGAAAGGAGCAAATTGTTTGAAGCTTCTTGAGTCTTTGCTAATCAATAATTACAGAATGATTATTTGCTGCACAACTGATAACCCGTGTGTGCTGTATGCACCCAGAATATCTTTAGTGACATTGCTCTCTTCTTCTTTCTTTCTTTTTAATTGCACACTGTGCACTGTTTGTTTGGGTTTTTTTTTTTTAACATTTTGCATACTTGCTTCATTTTGTGATGAGTTATAGAAATGTTGAAATAAATTGATCACAGGGTCAGGGACCAATTGCAAGCCTCTTTCCAGTCTCTGTTCTAAAGAGGGTAGCAATACTACAAATCTCTTGGTCAAACATGTGTAATTAATACATGGTTTATTTAAATGTAAGGGATTATCACCTAGGTGGAAAGCAATCATGCAATTGTGAGAATGAGTAAAGCATTACATAGTAGGAATTAGATGATGATGATGATGATGATGATGATGATGATGATGATAATAAAATAATAATAATAATAATAATAATAATAATAATAATAATAATAATAATAATAATAATAATAATAATATAATTTTATTTCTATACCACCCTTCTCCCGAAGGACTCAGGTCAGTGTACAGCCTATTAAAAGCACAAAGACAAACATAAATTAAAAATAATTAAAATTATTAAATAATTTCGGCTCAATATAAAACCCCAAATTTAAAATGTCCAGTTAAAATCATAACATTGATAACCCAGCCTGGTGGAACAACAAGGTTGTTAGAAAGATACAACAAGATAGATAGATAGATAGATAGATAGATAGATAGATAGATAGATAGATAGATAGATAGATAGATAGATATAGATGCTATATAGATAGATAGATGATGATGATGATGATAGATAGATATAGATGATAGATAGATGATGATAGATAGATGATAGATTATCTAGATAGATGATAGATAGACGATAGATGATGATAAATAAATGACAGATAAATAGATGATAGATACAGATGGATGGATGGATGGATGGATGGATGGATGGATGGATGGATGGATAGATGATAGATGATGATGATAGATAGATGATAGATGATAGATAAACGATAGATGATAGATGACAGATAAATAGATGATAGATAGATAGATAGATAGATAGATAGATAGATAGATAGATAGATAATGATGATGATGATAGATAGATGATAGATAGATGATAGATAGACATAGATGATGATAGATGAGAGATAGATAGATGATAGATAGATAGATGAAAGATGATAGATAGATAGATAGATAGATGATAGATAGATAGATAGATAGATAGATAGATAGATAGATAGATAGATAGATAGATAGATGATGGATGGATGGATGATAAATAGACAGACAGACAGACAGACAAGAGTGGTGTGATGGCCTAGAGGTGGAGCTCTCATCTCACAATCCGGAGGCTGTGATTTACATCCTAGGTAGAGGCAGATATTTCTCTCTCTGTGCACACTGAGAATATATCTGCTGAATAAAATGCCGCATTGGCGACATGAAGGGCATCCAGCCATTAAAACACACTGCTAGCTCCAATCAGTTGTCCAGACTCCACTCTGCAAGTGATTATGGGGTCGTAAAAGAAGAAGATAGATGATAGATAGATGATAGATAGATAGACAGACAGACAGACAGCCAGACAGACAGATAGATAGATAGATAGTTTTATCAACAAGAATAAAACGCAAAAAAAAAAAAGAAAACAGAAAAACATATATCCAACAGTATCAAAAACAAAAAAAAATGTGTAGACAAACAAACAAATCTAACATTAAGCATATACCAAAAAAATCCATGTTTCAAAAGTTTTAATAGTGATCCAGTCTACCATAGAATATGGTGTGTTTAATGGGTAGTTTTCTGTAGGGTATTTCTGAAATTTACTTAATACTCTCCTTTTTTTCTCTAAACTAAAAAAAAAAAGGTAACAGAATGATTTCAGCACCAACATTAAACTTCAATTAATCCTACCAAACACCAACATTAAAGTTCAAATAATCCTAAGAAATCTGCCTTCCATAATGTTCAGCAGGATGCTGCTTTCTAAGGAATTGCATTAAATGAGAACAAATCCCGGTTTATTAATTATGTTCAAACACAATCTGCACCAAGTGTCATGCATGCCTCCCAAAAATATATTTGCCTATTCCCACGTTATATTGTTCAGGTGTCCAAACCAGGAAATTGGACTTTCAACTCTGTGGTTCCTTGATTTTTTTTTAAAAAAAAAAACATGGAAATTAAATTTTAATCTTGAAACTGCCCCATCTAAGCAACGTACGTTCGACAGACATGATATTTCAAAATGCCTTTTAGCATCTTGTACATTGTTAGACTGGAAAAATAGAACTTTTAGACCAAATGCACTTTCTTATGTGACCTCACCTTTTGAGTGTGTGTTTTTCAGCTACCAGCTTCAAAAATTAGGTTAGGATTTTTTTGCACAGCTGGGGAGATTAAGCATTTATCAGTCTTCTGTAATTTCAAGAGTTATCTTCCCCAAAATGTTGCTGGTCTTAGAAAAAAATAGCTATACATACATACATACATACATATACACAAACACATACACACACCCACACCCAGTGGTGGGATTCAGCTGGTTTGAGCCGGTTTGGGAGAGCCTGTCGTTAAATTGCTGGCTGGCCCCGCCCCTTTCCGCCCTGCTCCATCCAGGAGTCCCCATGCATCCCATTTTGGCTGTCAGTGGGTGCAGGGAGGCCTACTAGGCACAAAATGGGGTGCAGGGGGGAACAGCATGCCCCCCCCCGCAGTCTGTTTTTCCTCTCGGGAGGCTGCAGGGAGGCCTACTAGGCCCAAAATGGGGGGCAGGGGAGCACACACCCCCATGGACCGTTTTTGCTGCCTGTCACACCCCCTGGCCACGCCCACCATGGCCACACACACCCAGCCGGTCATTAGGGCAGAGAACTGGTTGTTAAATTATTTGAATCCCACCACTGCCCACCCCCACACACCTTTAATGTAATATATTGGTTTGCCCTTAAAGTCTAAAGAATCTCCACTGCATTCTTCCAAGTTTGATAAGAATTTATTGGTTGATGTGAAAGGGAAAAATATAGAAATATCTATATAATACTTTATTTGGCCAAGTGTGATTAGACACACAAGGAATTTGTCCCCGGTGTAGAAGTTCTCAGTGTACATACAAAACAACGTAATACAGGTCCTCTAATTACAACAGTGAGATCCATTATATTTAGTGTAATCCATTGCAGTAGGTGAAGAATCTACTTCAAGAATCTACTCTACTGCGGCTGAGAAATTCATGTAAAGTAGAAAATGATCAGGCTTGTGTGTTGGGAACTTAATTTAAACTAAGCACACAAGAAGTAAGAGATGAAAAATATCAAGGAGGGAAGCAACTTAGAACTAAGGAGAAATTTCCTGACAGAACCATTAATGAAGGGAAATACCAAATTGATCGCTGAAATCAGATGAACACATCTGTGATTTCTGAACTGGGACAATGTAAACACGCAACCAAAGTTTACCCCCCCCCCTCCAAAAAGGATGATACAGTTGAAATGTACATGTAGCAGTTCTATTTATTTAACATATGGCAAATACATGGACTTGCAGTAGTTCAAATGTTAATGTCCTCTCCACCCAGCCATTCAGGGACGTGGATAGTCTATGTTGAAGAAAATCAGACCTTGGGCCGATGTGAGCTTTTGATGGACATTTGGACACAATGTGATGGATATTTTGTTGAGGAACACCACAGTCACACTGAGGGGTAGAGACAAAACCCCACTTAAGCAATGAGTCTTGGCAGACACCATGTTGGGTACGGATCCTGTTCAGAGTGATCAATGCTGGCGAGGAAGGTCAGAAACCTGGCACCTCTTGTGTAGGGTCCATGTAATTGCCTATATCCAGGGGTTCAGCAGCCCATTTGTCTTTCCACTGTGTGTTGATGTCAAAAGTTGTTAGACCGCTGTTGAGCGAGTGCAAGAAAGGGCTTCCTGGATTTAAGACTGTCAATTGATAGAAGAGGAAGATCAGTGTGCAGAGGAACAGGTGGGTTTCTCATAATTGTGTTGTATGCCTTCACTAAGGCTTCCTGCCTTCGTAAAGCTGGTGGTACAATGTAGCTCAAGACAAAAAAAAAAAAAAGGCTCATTTTGTTTACCTGTTGCCCTGTACTTAGAGAGCCAGGAGTTCTATAAAGTTGTCTGGCTGCCAACCATCATTAACTGGCAATTTTTCAATGTACTCTGGCTGCCAGTTGTTGCTAGTTGTTTGGTTCACACTTCCGTGCTATCCAGGGTGCACCACGAGGAGCGAACGAGCATCACAGCCCGTAGCAGTGAATCTATGTTACTTAGAACCTTTCTGTCTGTAAATGCACATGGGTCAATGCACCATTTAAAACATGGGTACAAACTTCAAAGGCCATTCAGCATTGGGCTGTCAAAGCCAACTGATGTCAAGAGAGTCAAGAAAGAACTCTAAAGTCAAGAAACCCAGGACTTCTCCAACTCTTTAGACAACACTGAAATTCATTTTGTGTGACTTGGTGTTTTCAGAAGGGACTGGTTGTTGAAAATGTCCTACCTGACCCCTCCAGCCAGCTCCTCTTCCAGGAAGTGATTCCACATTTACATCCTTGGTTTAGAATAGCTGGTAGAGAGATTCATGCTTATTTGAGGGTGGAAGTTCATTCTCCAACCTTGTGGGTTGGTTTCCAAATATTTCATTACCAGGCTAAGTAATGTCTTCAGCAGAATTTAGGGGATGTCAGTGTCGGTGTTTTTCTGCTTGTAAGGGCTTGGGCTTTGTGCAGTCAATAGGACATGATGGAGAGGTCATTTGAGGTGAGGGTCACCAGTGGGGGTCTTGTGATGGGGAGGTCACATCAGGTGAGGGTCTTGTAATGGGTCTTGTGATGCGTCAGGTGTGGGTCGTGTCAAGTGAGGGTCTTGGGATGGGTCAGATGGTTCACAAGACCCGAACCTGACCCATAGTTGTTCCTGTAATGCTGCAGTTCCCTTATGTGGCTGGAATTGAAGTTGAACTGAAATAGCATTATATCCATTTCATCACCATGACCACCTCCTCCTCCTCCTCCTCCTTTTTCTTCCTCTTCCTCCATTTGACAGATGTTGTTTGATGATAAACCACTAGAGGACCTCAGAACTCCATATTTGTTCCCATTGATAGCTAAAGCACAGAAGAAATAGGCTTTCAGAGAAAGTGGTAACATACACACACACACACAAAAAGAGTAATCGGAATCAAAGGAGTTACAGTGCAGTATGGTTTGGTGCCCAGAATGTTTCAGAATAGATGGCATTTATGGAACATTAAGGTGTCAAGATACAAACATTAATGAAAACATACAGAGTGGACTCCTTTCTTGGCTGTTGATTGCCATATTTAATTAACGTCTATGACGGTTTAATGGGAAACAGTATGTGTCTGGCTGCACAATCTTTAATGTCCCCTCATGTCTTTGATCTGCTCACTGGTCCTTCCTTCCTTCCCTACTCTTTATCTTGATCTACGTGTGGGCGGATGTGCTGAGAAATTTTTATTTTCCCTTTGGTGTGTGTGTGTGAATGCAAAACCACCCTGTATCAATGAAGAAGGATATGCATGTTTCTGTACAAACTGCTTTCTCTGATCTGCAGCTGCCTCTCTGTTGACGGATGAAACGTCAGTCGGTTCTTTCAAGAGATGGATTGTCAAAGTTCAAATTGTTTTCCCACATGTACACAAAGAGAATTGCTCAAATGATGTGTGGCCTTCAGAACCGCCAATATTAATAATTAAAAATGCCCCCTGAAATGCCTTGGTTTTAAAATGGGGCTTGCATCAATCAGTTCCCGACGTGGAACAAAGAACACAAATAGTCGAAGGAATTGTTGTTCTTAAGTGTTTTGTTCTCCTGTCTCCCTGGTCTTATTTGATTATTGCCTTTTGATAAGACGTAATTTAGATAGAAATGAAAATAGGGATTGGTTTGCCAAGCCAACAGCACCATATCACACATCTGGCATATATATCCTTGTGTTTTGTTACAGCTGATTAATATGAAGATCTGAAAATCAACTTTATACTGTGGTTAGAGCAGGGATGTCAAACTTGATTTCATTGAGGACCACATCAGGGTTGTGTTTGATCTCAGGGTGTGTGTGTGTGTCCGAGATGGGCATGGTCAGCTCGAAGTCACTCATGTTGTGGTCGCCTGTGATGACTCAAGTGCTCTGCCAAAGAAAATGGGATCCCGAACTCCGTTTTCGGTTGCGATGGCCTCCTGCAACCTTCTGCCAGCAAAAATGGAGCTTAGGAGGTCCACAATTTTTGCTGGCAGAGGCACCATGGGCCAGTCCTTTTCTCTTTCCAGGGCAGCCCCATGGGCCAGATCTAAGCACCCCGAGGGCCAGATACAGCCCAGACCTTGAGTTTGATACCCCTCAGTTAGAGGAACTTTAATTTCTCTTTAGCCAGGCAGTGCTTTTTAGACCAATTTTATTGGTTGTTCCATAACAACAACAACAACAACAACAACAACAACTTTATTGTCATTGTATGTGTATACACAGTATACCCATACAACAAATTTCACTTAACACCCAAAGACCAGGTCCAACACACATAATAATCCCAAAACACACTCCCATCCACCAAAAATTCCCCACCCCTAAACCATCCAAACATGCACACAACAGACCAAGTAATGCTGTCCATCAGCTCACTGATGGTGGCCGTTTAGTTCATGGTTGAGTGCAATTATAGTTTTGGGATAAAAACTATTCAGAAGACGTGTGGTCTGAGTTTTAATTGTTCTGTATCTTTTGCCAGAAGGCAACAGTCCAAAAAGATTGTAAGCAGGATGGGAAGAGTCTCTGAGAATGTTATGCAACTTTCTCAATCAGCGAGACTTGAAGATGTCATTCAGGGCTGGTAGCTGGAGCCCGATGATATTCTGGGCAGTTTTAATGATAATAAAATGATAATAATAAAAAGCCAATATTTATATATATGTAGGTCTTTGGTTATTTGGATTTTCTCCCAAGTAAAATTGGAAGTGTCTTGGCGATGTTTTGATGAAGTCTCATTAGTCATCTTCAGGCTGGTGTTTTTGGCTTCGTGCTTCTAGGAGCAATGTGTGATCGCAGCTGTTTCTTCCTTTTAACTGCTAGTGGGGGTCTGAACTGATTGGGTGGGAGCTTGGCTGTGTTCTGATTGGGTGGAGGTGTGTTCTGATGTTTGGGGGCTTCTCTGTGCTCTGATTGGATGGTGGGTTGGCTGTGCTCTGATTGGATGGGTGTGTGTTCTGTTTGGGTGGGGGCTTGGTTGTGCTCGATTACTCTGAGTTGCAGGGAGATTTGAGCTGGTGAGCTGCGTTGCTGTTATTTGGCTTCGTGTTCGTGGTCATACCACATCATCATAATGGGGGTCAGTCTGCTTCATGTATGGATTGGAGGGGTTTAAAGTGGCTAATGATGCAGCTGCGGTCTGGCTTCTGTTCCATGGTGATGCCTCATCATCATTGTGAGTTTGAGTCTGCTTTTCCTTATATGACCTCCAGCTGCATTGTCCTACCTGACCTTTCCATTAACCTGATCCTCTTCCTCTCCTCCCATTCCACCACAGTTACAGCCAAGATGCCCATCTGCAAGAGGCTCAAACTGGCATGTTGTTTTGATTGTGGCTACTCTGAGCGCGACTGCTCTTGCATGTCAGGCCATGTGCATAGTAACATGGACATCCTTGAGACAGCCTTCCCACTTTCTTCTGTCTCTGTTAATTGTTGCTCTACCAGTTTATGTGCCTGTAAGTTATAACACCAGCACGCCTTCTTCTGTGTCTGTAGTTTCTGTCTATTGTTTCATCGCTGTCTTGTGTCATCCGTTGTGGTTCTGTTGTTTCCAATGGGTGGGAAGTAAGGGCTTCAAATGGCCTTGGGGGAGTGGGGTGGAGATTCTGCATCCTTTGGCTCCTGTGGCTGTTTTAATCTTTCAATGTATATATACAGTATATATATATATTTCTTGTAACAAATGTGATCATATTTTTAATTGCCGCTTTCTGCCATCCTACCTGGGAACTTTTTGGAGAGAAAACCCAGCATCTTGCTGCAATTTTGTGCAATTTTGCTTTTAATTAATATGCACAGCATAATAGCTGTTCAATGCTTTACTATTAGCTGTAGGGGGGAAATTATGTTCCTAGGCTTTTTGCAGTAGATTGTAGTTTAGAGAGCATTTTAGGCAAATTCAGTGTAATTCATGCTGTGTGTAGCACAAAAATTGTTTATCCGTGTAACTTCTTTCTGCAGACATGTAGATAAGTTCATCTTTCATCTGAACTAAGTCATACAATTTGAGTATTGTTATATGCATTGGCAATATCGGTTCATAGTTGGTGGCTGAGACAGACATTGTCCTGACTGCATAATACTTTTCAACGCAAATGTACTTGTATGCGTTCCATCTCTATTATTTTGCCAATCAATAAGCAACAGTCGCAAAAGCTATGTGTTTAGTTCTGGTTGCCCATGCCAACCAGCTACCATAGTGAGTAAAGCCTCATTAGGATAGGAATTGCAGGGTCTGAAGTGACCCAGAAGTGTCAAATTCCACGGTTGGAGTGAACGAAGGTTCAGGCACTCCAAATTGATTCATTCAAAAAAAAAAATCAATCGATTTGACAAATCACATTGATGGGTTCAGTTGAACACTGCTGAATCAATTTGGATGCATCCTACACTCTTGGATGTAAATACAGAAGATAGATCTCCTTTTCATGTCAGTTCAAACATTCAACAGAACAGAATAACAAGAGTTGGAAGGGACCTTGGAGGTCTTCTAATCCAAACTCATACTCAGACAGGAAACCCTATACCCATAATGGCGAACCTATGGTGCACATGCCAGAGGTGGCATGCAGCACCCTCTCTGTGGGCATGCATGCCATCGCCCCAGTTCAGCTCCACTGCGCATCCCCGCGTGCCTCATGCCAGGAGCCAGCTAGTGTTCAGGTCTCTGCCACACATGCGCTGGGGCAGGGCAGGGCACATGTGCATGCAGGCATAGGGAGTGGGGCACATGAAGGGGGCCATGCATGCATGCATGTGCAGGGGTGAGGCATAAGCAACGACTGTGTGCGCATTTCATTTTGGGGGTTTCGGGCATGTGTGCATGCATTCGCACATGGACACACGTGCTTTGGGCACTCAGTCTGGAAAATGTTAGCCATCACTGCTCTGTACCATTTCAGACATTTGGTTGTCCAGTCCCTTCTTGAAAATCTCCAGTGTTGGAGCATTCACAACTTCTGGAGGCAAGTTGTTCCACTAGTTAATTGTTTTAACGGTCAGGAAATTTCTCCTTAGTTCTAAGCTGCTTCTCGCTTTGATTAGTTTTTATCCATCTTGCCTGCTGGTGCTTTGGAGAATAGGTTGGCGCCCTTGGCTTTGAAGAAGTCCCTCAAATATTGGAACAGTGCTATCAGATCTCCCTAGTCCTTCTTTTCACTAAACATACCCAATTCCAGCAACCAGTCTTTATATGTTTTAGCCTCCAGTCGCCTAACTGGATGGGTTCACACACCTCTACGGTACCCAGCTTTGGTTAGCTTCTGTTGTGTGAAGTTGACCCACTTTCTTCAGTATTAATTCTCAAGATAGCTGGCTCATAGATAATAGGCTCAAGATCCAGATGGATCTTGACAGACTTGAACACTGGGCCCTGTCTGACAAAATTAAAATCCAAGTAAAGTCTTACACTTAGGCAAGAAAAACCAAAAGTACACATATAGACTGGGTGAAACCAGGCTTAATAGCAATAACCGTGAGAGGGATCTTGGAATCTTAGTGGACAACTAGCTAAATATGAGCCAGCAGTGTGCGGTGGCAGCCAAAAAAGCCAATGCAATCCTAAATTGCATTAACAGAGGTATACAATCAAGATCAAGTGAGGTACTAATACCACTCTATAAAGCATTAGTAAGACTACACCTAAAGTATTGCATCCAGTTTTGGTCATCCCATTATAAAAAAGATGTTGAGACTCTAGAAAGGATGCACAGAAGAGTAGCATAGAAGATTAGGGGACTGGAGGCTAAAATATATGAAGAACAGTTCCAGGAACTGGGCATGGCTAGTCTAGTGAAGAGAAGGACCAGGGGAGACATGATAGCAGTCTTCCAATATTTGAGGGGCTAGGACAGAGAGGAGGAGGTCAAGCTATTCTCCAAAGCACCTGAAGGCCAAACAAGGAATAATGGATGGAAACTGAACAAGGAGAGATTCAACCTAGAAATAAGGAGAAATTTTCTGACAGTGAGAACAATCAACCCATGGAACAGAAGTTGCCTTCTGAAGTTGTGGGAGCTTCACCAGTGGAGGCTTTCAAGAAGAAACTAGACTGTCATTTGTCAGAAATGGTGTAGGAGCTCTTGCGTGGGCGAGGGGTTGGACTAGATGACCTACAAGGTCCCTTCCAACTCTGTTAATCTGTTAATCACTTTTATGACAGGAGTCCTGAAGTCTCATGACTGTGATTTGTAATGTTTCTTGCTGATTTCCGGCATTTTTGTTGATTTCTGAAAAAGAAAAAAGAAAAACCCTGGCCATTTGGGAGAATGGATTCAGACTTAGAACGGTGTGATTTGAACGACCATCATAAAAGCCACTATAAATTCAGGCCCGGTCAAATGGGTGCCTCGACTTATGACCATCATGTCACTGCGTTCTATGTATTTGCCAGCTGAGCTTCCATTCTGAACATTACGGTAGCTTGCCAGAGACCTTTATCAACAGAGATAAGACGGTCTTGTGATTTTTGAAGCTACTGTGCATGTCTACATTCTTTCTTTTCTAACTTCCTGATTTACTTCTTCCTTTGTCAATCTGTGTGATAAGACTGCCGGTAAGATGTAGTTAGCTAGTTTTTTTTACTTTTATAATAAAATGTTTCTTAGAATATATACTTCGAGTTTTCTTTCTTTGAGAGTGTACACCATGGAAAACAAGATCCATTCATCTCTAATTAATTACAGTTTCCCCAGGGGGGGGGGAATGAGGCTGATTCATGCTTCGACACATCATGCTTTAGGATTGAAATTCCTATCCCAGTTGTGATCCTAAGTGGAAGACTTATTCACTATTTGCGTCATATATATGAAATCATAGAACGCGGTGTGGAAAGCGACCTTGGAGGGCTCCTTTAATCCTTTTAAGTTGCTATGAATTGAACGTATAGATTTCTATTGATGAATCACAAAACCTAGCACTGAGTCATTTTCCCTAGCTGTGATTTCCACTGATTTTTGATCTGGGCCATGAAGTGACCAGTGTTTTTGAAATCAAAAGTGGCACGAGTCAGAGCTCAGCATTATGGTTAAATAAATCTGTCAGGATTGGTTTCACTATTTTGCATTTTTGCAGACCACGGTTTGATCCAGCTCCTTTCCGCAATAGATGACTTCCCCCCCACACCCTATCCACCCCAATGTAACATCCATATGAAAATGTAGGGGCGTTTTCTGTGCTGAGGATTCCAAGTACAAACTTTTTGAGTCCATTTCTTTTTCTTTCTTTTTTTAATTTTGATTATATGAACAAAGGAGTTTGATGGTGCAGATGAAGTAGTTTGAACCCAAGGAAGTAGTGTAGTGTAGTGTAGTGTAGTGTAGTGTAGTGTAGAGTAGTGTAGTGTAGAGTAGAGTAGAGTAGAGTAGAGTAGAGTAGAGTAGAGTAGAATAGAATAGAATAGAATAGAATAGAATAGAATAGAATAGAATAGAATAGAATAGAATAGAATAGAATAGAATAGAATAGAATAGAAATACTTTATTGGCCAAGTGTGATTGGACACACAAGGAATTTGTTTCTGGTGCAGAAGCTCTCAGTTTACACACAAACAACAAAGTGATAAGTCATAGATCATAAATCATGATACACTACAGTAATATACATCATAAGTTACAAACAATGTGATAAATCATAAGGCAGTAGGAGAAGGTAGTAAGAAAGATGAGAAGGTGAGAATGATGAGAAGATGACAGGATGCAGAAGTTAGTGTGCAGATGATACTATTCATTAGGAATGACTGGTCAAAGAAAACTGCCGAAAGATGGATTTCTGTGGACATTTTACATCCAGCATGAATGACATGATTTATTGGATAGGGTATGCAATCTGGGTGTTACTTTGTTGACTCTATGTGGAGCTATCAATCCAAACCATGACACAGCTCTGGTGAAGTCACAGATCATGTCAAGAGTTGTGCTTGAGAAAGCTTGGGAAAGTAGGGGTTGTTTCTTGATCTCTCTCTCTCTCTGCCCCTACCCCATCCCCGCCTTAACCTTTCTCTTTATTTGGCCAATATGTTGGTCTGGAGATTAACGAGAATGTCTCCTGATTGTCTTAATAGAGGAAAAAGCCCATCAAAACTTCCCTTCCCAGATTTCTTAAGAACTCTGAAAATGCCCATTCGCTAGAATTGCTATCATATCATTGTACCAAACCATTCATTTAAATGAAAATATGTGGGAATGCCACAATGGAACAATTTGCCACGGCCAACTCACCATGGAAGAACTCGCCATGGGACAATTTAACAATTCGATTTAATTATTTAAAATAAATTTTAAAACATACAGTATTTTAATTTTTGTCATTCATATTTCATTCTGTCCCTCCTTTTTCATCCTTTCTTTAACGATTCTTTTCCACCTTTTTTTTCCATATTAGTGTAACTCTTGCCCTGAAGCGAGTTTGCTACAGCAAGTTGGCTTTGGCAACTTGACCATGGCGAGTTGGCCATGGTAAATTATTCCCATTAATGCAGTTTTTTAAAAAACTGTGTCAATCATAGTCTGCATTAATAGAGGCCTAGAATTAGTACCCCCTTTACAAAGCCTTAGTAAGACCATACTTGGAATACTGTATCCACTTCTGGTCACCACAATATAAAAAAATAATAATGTTGAGACTCTGGAAAGGGTGTAGCTAAGACCAACAAGATTGATTAGGGGTCTGGAGGCTAAAACATATGAAGAAGTGTTGCAGGAATTGGGTATGTCTAGAGTAGAGAAAAGAAGGACTAGGGATGACATAATGGCAGTGTCCCAATATTTGAGGGGCTCTTACAGAGACGGGTCTGTAGGAATGTAACAATGGAATAGCTTGCCTTCAGAAGCTGTGGGTGCTCCATCATTGGAGGCTGGACAGCCATTTGTCCACAATGGTATAAGGCCATGATGGCAAACCTATGCCACGCATGCCAGAGGTGGCAAACAGAGTCCTCTCTGTAGGCACGCACGCCGTCACCAACTGCTCTTCCGGGTTACATGCTGGAACCCGGAAGAGAGCAGCAGGCCAGTGTGCAAGAGCGCTGGACCAGCTGTCCAGCATGCACGCGCACAATGGAACCCAGAAGAGCATCTGGCCACCATGCGCATGTGCACCAGCCAGCTACTCTCTTCCGGGTTCCAGTGTTCCAGCCTGCGTGCATGCATGCATGCTCCAGTTTCGGCACTCAGTGCCAAAAATATTAACCATCACTGGTATAAGGTCTCCTCCTTGAGCAGTGGGTTGGACTAGAAGACCTCCAAGGTCCCTTCCAACTCTTATTCTATGAAATTCCATGATCATGTTCATGTTCCATGTTCATAACAGCCAGCCCTATAAATACGGCCTGATGAGTTTCCTACCCATTGTTCTGTTGTTCCCTCAAAGAGAAAGTGTTATACAGACCAATGGTTATTTTCACTTTGATTTTGGAGGAAAGGAAAGAACAGCTTAAGTAAAAAAGCTTGAGACATAATTTCCCACACACCTCTAAACATCTGCTCTTGAAAAGCATGTTAGCCACACACTGCAGTCAAACATAAAAGCCAGAATAATAGCCTGGGAGGGATTTGGTCTCCTTTCCTCCAGCCACATACACCTTCCATCCATCATCAAGCCATCAGGCAAAACCAGATTTAATTCTGCGCCGTGTGAGATCACTCCGCTTTTGATAGCTAATAAGAAACAACACAGACTTCCAATACCAGCCTGCCCTTTGTTAATAACCTTAGTCGGGTCCCAGGTTGTAATCTCTGCATCTCCAGATTTGTGCACAGCACACCCACAACCCGCTCATATGAAATCTCGCTGGCTGGGTTTCAATTGAAATGGATGTTTTCCTTCCCGTGAGAAGGCCCAATTTGAGACAAGGGCTGCTTAGCTCAAAGAGCAAGGGGTGGCATTTGGGCTTTTTAAAATTATTATTAAAGACGAGCATATGTGAAAAGGCAGAGGGCTGGGCAATTAGAAGTGGCAGCAGCAAGGTATCAAAGAGAGGTCAGATCGGTGGGTAAGATTACCTTTCTTACATTCTTCAGTTGTTCTGAAAATCACTCTGAATTAGTGTCAGCATAACCTCCGTCGGTTATGCCCTTCGCCTTTCAAGCTTAGGACTCTGCCGTTTCCCAAGACACTCATTAAAGATCATTATATTATTACAGGGCTGGCTCTGGTCACAGACACCACTTCTCCGACGATCAAGTCTGTCTGCTTTTAAGACGGCTTAATGTGTTTTTTTGTTCTCTTTGCTGTCCCTCGCTTTCTCTCTCTCTCTCTCTCTCTCTCTCTCTCTCTTTTACATTAAAGAGAACGAGTGACGATCGTGAAATAATGACATTTAGAAATTGGAGCGAGCAAGAACATAACTCGGCTTTTTAAAACAGGATTGCTTCCATGCTAATTTGGTATTAATCCTGCAGGAATGTTAAACATACATTCCATTCCAATGAAGAAGACTACTGGTGTTTCCATTATTGTCCAGAAAGAACTGGCTGCTGGATATGGGGGGGGGGGGGGGGGGGGGGAAGCAAAGTTTTACATCTAGGCAGGAAAAAACCAAAGGTACAAGTACAGATTAGGTGAAATCTGGCTCAAAAATAGTAACTGTGAGAGGGATCTTGGAGTCCTTAGTGGACAATCACTTAAACATGAGCCAGCCGTGTGTAGCAGCATCCAAAAAAGCCAATGCAATAAACAGAGGCACGGAATCAAATTTGCGTGAAGTATTAGTACCACTTTATAAATCCTTAGTAAGGCCACACCCGGAATATTGCATCAAGTTTTGGTCACCATATTACAAAAAAGATGTTGAGACTTTGGAAAAAGTACAGAGAAGAGCAACTAACATGATTAAAGGCCTGGAGACTAAAACATATCAAGAACGGTTGCAGGAATTGGGTATGGCCGGTCTAGAGAAAAGAAGAACTAGAGGTGACATGATAGCAGTGTTTTAGTATTTGAGGGACTGCCACAAAGAAGAGAGGGTTAACCTATTTTCCAAAGCACCTGAAGGCCGGACAAGAAACAATGGACGAAAGGAGAGGAAGCAACCTGGAATTAATAAGAAACTTCCTAACAGTGAAAACAATTAACCAGCAACAACTTGCCTCCTGAAGTTGGGGGTGCTCCATCAATGGAGGTTTTTAAAATCTCCAAGGTGCCTTCCAGCTCTATTCTATTCCAAATTAGGACGTGTGGCACGTTTGTATAAATTTACCACCGTTATTTTATTTATTTATTTGTCAAGCATATATAAGATAACAGAAAGAAGTATAAACATGATTATGAATACAGGAAATGGATACAAATAAATGGGGACAGTAGGATAGGGATGGTAAGCAGGTTGATGTGCTTATGCACGCCCCTTACAGACCTCTTAGGAATGGGGTGAGGTCAACAGTAGACAGTCTTAAGGTTAAAGTTTTGGGGGTTTGGGCAGGGCCGGACTTTCCTATAGGCTAACTAGGCTTCAGCCTAGGGCCTCAAGACCAATCACAACATGTTTCATTTAACATATTGATATATATCACAGTAATGATGTATTTTATTATCTCTCATATAATTTACAAACTTAAAAATGGGAAGTGAAAGGGCCTCATAAGTGGAATAGCCTAGGGCCTCTTTTCATCTAAATCTGGCCCTGGGTTTGGGGAAGTAACCACAGAGTCAGGTAGTGCATTCTAGGCATTGACCACTCTGTTGCTGAAGTCGTATTTTCTGCAATCGAGTTTGGAGTGGTTTACCTTGAGTTTGTCTCTGTTGTGTGCTCTTGTATTGTTTTGGTTGAAGCTGAAGTATTCATTGGCTGGTAGGACATTGTAGCAGATCATTTTATGTACTACACTTAGGTCAGACTGAAGGTAGCATAGTTCTACGTTGTCTAAGCCCAACATTTCAAGTCTGGTGGCAGTAGCACCACCTTTCCTATTCTGCTACTGAAAACTTGTGGCTTGTGCAATCTTTCTGTAGGACCGAAAACCCGATGATACGATCATGTCACGCTTGCTGATATGCAACTCCATTCCAAAGTGATTGTCCTTTTTTCTCTTTCCCTCAGTAACAAGAAGTTCAAGGAATTATTTTAGGAGGAGTTTTAGGTGGACCTGAAGGAGGAGGAGGAGGAGGTGGACTCACAATAATAATAGAATAATAGAGTTGAGAGGGACCTTGGAGGTCTTTTAGTCCAACCCCTGTTCAAGCAGGAGACCCTATACCATTTCAGACAAATGGTTGTCCAGTCTCTTCTTAAAAGCCTCTAGTGAGCACCTACAACTTCTGAAGCAAGAGGTTCGACTGGTTAATTGTTCTCACTGTCAGGAAGTTTCTCCTTATTTCTAGGTTTGTTCTATTCTTGATTGGTTTCCATCCGTTGCTTCTTGTTCTGCCTTCAAGTGCTTTGGAGAATAGCTTGACCTCCTTTTCTTTGTGGCAGTCCCTCAAATATTGGAACATTGCTTTCATCTCACTCCTAATCTTTAATTCTAGTCATGCCTGGAGAGGAGAGGAGAGGAGAGGAGAGGAGAGGAGAGGAGAGGAGAGGAGAATAGAATAGAATAGAATAGAATAGAATAGAATAGAATAGAATAGAATAGAATAGAATAGAATAGAATAGAATAGAATAGAATAGAATAGAATAGAATAGAATAGAATAGAATAGAATAGAATAGAATAGCAGAGTTGGAAGGGACCTTGGAGGTCTTCTAGTCCAACACCCTGCTTAGGCAGGAAACCCTACACCACTTCAGACAAATAGTTAGCCAACATCTTCTTACAATTTTCCAGTGTTGGGGCATTCACAACTTCTGGAGAAAAGTTGTTCCACTGATTAATTGTTCTAACTGTCAGGAAATTCCTCCTTAGTTCTAAGTTGCTTCTCTCCTTGATTAGTTTCCACCCATTCCTTCTTGTCCTGCTCTCAGGTGCTTTGGAGAATAGCTTGACTCCGTCTTCTTTGTGGCAACCCCTGAGATATTGGAACACTACTATCATGTCTCCCTTAGTCCTTCTCTTCACTAAGCCATGCTCAGTTCCTGCAACTGTTCTTCAGATTATTTATTTATTTATTTATATTTATTTATTGATTTATTGATTTATTGATTTATTGATTTATTGATTTATTGATTTATTGATTTATTGATTTATTGATTTATTGATTGGACTTATATACCGCCCTTCTCCTTACGGACTCAGGGCGGTGAACAGCCGAATAAAAACCAGTACATAAAAGTTAAAATATTATAAAAACAAATATAAATTTGGCTGAAAATTTAAAACAGATTAAATATTAAAAATGAATCAACTCTAAAACTCTAAAAAATTTTAAAATTAGAAGGGATCAGGCTAGACCGGCAAGCTGAAAAAGATGAGTTTTCAGAGCCCGACGAAAAGTCCGGAGGTTGGAGATTGTTCTCAGTTCTGGAGGAAGATCGTTCCAGAGGGTAGGGGCTGCCACAGAGAAGGCTCTCCCCCTGGGGGTCGCCAGCCAGCATTGTCTGGCTGACGGCACCCTGAGGAGGCCCTCTCTGTGGGAGCAAACCGGCCGGTGGGAGGCAATTGGTGGCAGAAGGCGGTCCCGTAAGTACCCTGGTCCTAAGCCATGGAGCGCTTTAAAGGTGATTACCAACACCTTGAAACGCACCCGGAAGTCCACCGGCAACCAATGCAGCTCACGCAGGACAGGTGTCACGTGGGAGCGCCCTGTCGCTCCCATAATCCCCCGCGCGGCCGCATTCTGCACCAGTTGGAGCCTCTGGGTGCACCCCAAGGGGAGCCCCATGTAGAGAGCATTGCAGTAGTCCAGACGAGCCTCCAGTTTTAGCCTCCAGTCCCCTAATCTTCTTTTTTGCTCTTCTCTGCACTTTTTCTAGAGTCTCCACATCTTTAGTTTAGTTCTAGTCCAATTTTGTTTTGACTTCCACTTTATTTCTATTTTAGTTTTATATTACTTTTACCTTATCTAAGGCTGGTCTATGACTGAAAATGAAATGATTGGAATTTATACTACTTATGTTCCAAAGATACTGTCATTATAACAAAGGCCACATTCTATCGCCTGCAAATGTTTGCTTGTTAATGTCATTGGGCGTGGAACGAGACCTCTTGAAAGAAGCAAGACTTCCAACTTCTCCCTTTGAGAGGCTAGAATGAAAGAAAGAGTTCATAGCTTTGTCAGTACATAAATAAGGAAAGAGTCTTCATAGTTGACAGAGTTGTGGGGGAAATGTTACAGGGAGTTGCGATGATGTTGTTTTATCCATGGCCACCCAAGAGCTGGTAATCAGACAGTTCTGTTTTCCTAATGCAGATTTTATGAAACAGTCCACCCAGATACTATTGGAGAACATTAGTGTTGCTTTAGCCTGACATTTTCTTAATGAGGCTAATATGAAAAGACAATCAAATCAAGGGCAGAGTGACACAATAAAAAATTGCATTAATTCAATCCCACAGAGATGGGAAATCGTGCCGATACAGGCGTCACAAATTATCACCTTTTATCACACGGAGCTTTTACAGTCTCATTCTCCGGACCGCAACGCTATACTACAAAGATAACAACTTTCGGGGAAAGCTGTAGCAGTTCTTACGTGGCAAGGCTGAGTTTTTGAATTTTGCAAGAACAGGAGCAGAAAATACGTAAATATGCAGATTTGCCTCCTTCCAAAATATAAACATTATTTCTTCTCCAATCATGGTGAAAAAAGAATTCTCGCATTTTTTTTTCCTGTTTGCTTGAAAATAATAATAATAAAAAGTTTTAGCAAAGTGTATGGATCAAATCATACTTTCAGGGTTTTGTACCTCTCTTCCAAGATTTTGAAAAGCTCCATAAAAATATGGAGTAAAAAAAAAAATTATGTGCCTTGTGTTTTTGATCAGCTTTTCAATTTTCCAGGCTTAAATCGGATAGTCAGATGTCGGTATCAATCTGCATTTTAACAAAACACAGCGACAACAGAAATTTGTACGCAGTTTGTTATACATTTCTGCTAACCAGGACATCTTTTCCCTATTTGGAAATCATGTCATTTTTATGCATCTTTCCCTCCCCCCCCACTGGTATTAAAACATGGTGCCAATGAGTTGCAAATTGATACTGCAATAAAATGAAAAATGCAGGAAATCCGTGTAGATTTGCATTCATATAAATTCCTGTGTGTAATTTGGATGGGTTCACATTAAAATGTCAAGCAAATCAGCCTCCACGCCCCCATAGTTTTCTGGTGCTTGGACTGTCCAAGATCCTGAGGCACATAATTGATTATATTTGGATTGGCTTAAACTTACAGGTTTTTTTCCCATGGGTTGTTAAGTGAATCATGCAACTGTTAAGCCAATCTTGGCTTCCGCCATTGATTTTCCTTGTCGGAAACGGGTTGGGAAGTTTCCAAGTGGCAACCAGATAATCCGATGACCAGTGGTGGGTTTCAGCAGGTTCTGACCAGTTCCGGAGAACTGGTAGCAGAAGTTTTGAGTAGTTCGGAGAACCGGTAGTAAAAATTCTGACTGGCCCTGCCCCCATCTATTCTCTGCCTCCCGAATCCCAGCTGATCAGGAGGAAATGGGGATTTTGCAGTATCCTTCCCCTGAGTGGGGTGGGAATGGAGATTTTACAGTGTCCTTCCCCTGCCACGCCCACCAAGCCATGCCCACAGAACCGGTAGTAAAAAAATTTGAAACCCACCACTGCCAATGACCAGATGACCCCAGGATGCCACAACTGTTATACTGTATCACCAACTACATGCTGGTTACCAAGGGCCCAAATTTTGATCCCATGATCTTGGGGAAAACTGTGACCATCATAAGTGCAAGGACTGCTCATAAGTCTTTTTTTTTTCCCCAAGGCTGTTGTAACTTTTGTGGCCTGTCGGCTGCTGCCCCCTCCAACAGCCAAATCAGATGAGGAGGAGGCGTGGGAGTCAGGGTCAGCATAAAGGCAACCTGAGAGCTGGGTGGGGAGAGGGAAATGGAGCTGACAGAGAGAGAGAGAGAGAGAGAGAGAGAGAGAGACAGACAGACAGACAGACAGACAGACAGAGACAAACAGAGAGACAGAGACAGAAACAGAGAGACAGAGACAGAGAAAGAGAGGGGAGAGACTGTGTGTGGGCCATCCATCAGCCTCAGATGAAGAGTCAACAGCCCCCAGGTCTGGAGGTGGCTGATGAGGAAGAGGAGGAACGGCTGGGTCCAGTGCCTGATGGATGGATGCACAAAAGGCAGAGGAGAGGAGAGCAGTGAAAATCTATGGGCCAGTCCTTGGGACAGAAGAGCCACCACTGCTATCGAAGCCCACTCCTAGCCTGGGGGATAAAAGGCAGGGGGTGGAGATGAATAGGTGTGGCAGACAACTATTCATCTCCCTTCTGGATAGACTTGTTAGTGTGCTGTGTGACAGAGAGACTTTTTGTCAGGGCTGCTGACACTCCTAATAAAGGAATCATTGATGGATTACAGAGGGTTTGTCGTGTTTTGGGAGCTGAGTCAGAACAGTAACCTCAAACACTTGTTAAACCAATGGCTGTAAATTGAGGCCTACCTGTGTTGCAAACTGCTGGAATAGGTTCCAGTCCCAAAGGTGCTTTTTCAAGAGGCAACTGGACTTTCTGGTTTTTCTTCTGAAGACGTTTCGCTTCTCATCCAAGAAGCTTCTTCAGCTCTGATTGGATGGTGGGGAATGGAAAGATTTATATTCCTTGCAGACAGCTGGTCATTTGCATCCTTTTAGAGAGTCACTGAGGTTTATCTGCGTCATCAGGGTCACTCTTGAAAAAGCACCTTTGGGACAACCATGACCTGGATGACTGAGACTCTCCATAGACAATACGTTCCAGTGTTGTTAGATGGTGGGGCAAGGTTTGGGTTGGTCTGGTTAACAGAATAATAGAGTTGCAAGAGACCTGGAAGGTCTTCTATCCAACCCTTTGCTCTGTTCTGTCTCCGCCTCACACCTCCCCCCCCACAGACAGTCAAAGTGAAATTAAACAGCCAACAAAAGTTTTGCTAATAGCAGAATTGGCAACAACCCAGTGGCTGGCTGCCAAAAGTCTTTTACTCAAGAAAGGAGTGTTTTTCAAAGCCAAAACACAACAGATACAGGAATATTCAAAAAGTCCAGCAGTACAAAGAGGTTGGTTCAATATCAGTTTTTGCTCGTAACAGAGCTTGAACGGCCACCACACCCCCTTTTATACCCTGTGGGGTGTGGTTCAGTGATTCAGCCTAATCTCTGGCACGCCTCTTCCTCTGCTGCGTGCGCTTATCTCTGTGACACTGCCGAGGGTCCAGCCAAGACTCATCTTCCTCATTACTGTCCACCTGTGGCTGTGTGGATGTGCTTGGCCCTGGGCCTATCTTTTGGCCTTTGGTGTCCTCCGAAGGCATTGCCAGAGAGGAAGGTCCTGGAGAGGGAGGCCTTGCCAGCTCCTCTCCTTCACTCTCAGAGTCCTCTCCTGCTGATAATCCGGGCTCAGGGAACGGAGCCACAACATGCTCAAGCAGATGACCCTACATCATTCTGGACAAATGATTGTCCAATCTCTTCTTAATAACCAGAATAACCTCCAGTGATGGAACACCCACAATTTCTGAAGGCAGGTCATTCCACTGATTAATTGTTCTAACTATCAGGAAATTTCTCCTTAGTTCCAAGTTGGATTCTCTTTGATAAATTTCCATCCATTACTTTTTGTCCTGCCTTCAGGTGCTTTGGAGAATAGCTTGACCCCTTTCTCTTCTTTATGGCAGTCCCTCAGCTGCTATCATGTCACCCCTGGTCCTTCTTTTCATTAAACTAGATATATCCAATCCCTACAACCATTCATTAAACTAGATATATCCGTTCTCCCTACAACCGTATGGTTTTGGTTTTTTTTTTTCATGTTTTATTTATGTAACACTCAATTTTCATCAAACTGTGTATTCTGGGTACAATTATGTTTAGATAATGTTTAATATGTTTAGTACAATTCATATTTATACATCTTCATTATATTTAGTCATCACCATCATATTAATAATATAATAACATTATAATATAATAACCTTAATACTTAAAATTTAACATCATCTTCTTTAACGACTCTCCTCTGTACCATTTCCTCCCTTTATATCTCTTCCTTTCTAACTTCTGTTTCTATTATCTAGCTATTGATAAAATGTGTCCCATTTCAAGAAATACTCAGTTTCTTCTTTATCTTTAATAGTAAGTGTTAGTCTATCCATTTCTGCATGATCTAATATTTTTTTTAATTACAGTCCCCTCAGACAGGAGCTCATCACTTTTCCATTGTTGCGCAAATACAATTCTAGTTGCTGTTAATATATGCAAAATCAAATATGCAGTCTTTATCATATTTTTTTTCTGGTAGAATGCCCAACAAAAATATCTCTGGTTCCAGGTCTATATGTAGTTTTATCATTTTTTTTTTCCAGCAATGTTTGTCCAATATTTTCTTACTCTTGGACATATCTACCACATGTGTATTGATTGGTCTCACTGTCAGAAAACTTCTCCTTATTTCTAGGTTGAATCTCTCCTTGGTCAGTTTCCACCCATTATTCCTTGTCTGGCCTTCAGGTGCTTTGGAAAATAGCTTGACCCCCTCCTCTCTGGGGCAGCCCCTCAAATATTGGAACACTGCTCTCATGTCTCCCCTGGTCCTTCTCTTCACTAGACTAGCCAGGCCCAGTTCCTGTAACCGTTTTTCATGTTTTAGCCTCCAGTCCCCTAATCATCCTTGTTGCTCTTCTCTGCGCTTTTTCTAGAGTATCAATATATTTTTTTTATATCATGGCAACCAAAACTGGATGCAATATTCCAAAGGTGGTTTTACCAAGGCATGATAAAGTGGCATTAAAGTAGTATTAAAATTGGTTTGCAGTACCTGAAGAAAGCACTGACATTAGACATTCTTAAATTGAGCAGGAAATTTCCTGAGGATTTTGTCAGAAAACCGGAGCACGGAAAAAAGCACAGAGCAGCCTTCCTGAGCCAACACCCCCCCCCCCCCCCGAGGCTTCTACTATAGGTAGTGTTTCTTTCCAGGGTCATGGGAAAGTGGGTAGTCAATTGATTGCTTTGATGGGCATCGGCTGGAGGAAAAGAACTTGTCCTCAGCCCATAGAGCAGGTTTCCCAGAGTCCCTTATGCAAGGTGACATGAAAATTATGCTTGCATTTTTATTTCCTGGTTGTCGCGAAACTCACCCTGACAGTTCCTTACCACCAGGCAGCAGATTTTCCCTGTTACCTCCTCGGTGTAGGAGAGATACTCATCAGTGAGTTCTCCATCTCTCTTTCTTCTGAGGGATTTCAGATGACAGATGCCAGGACCAGCTCGCTTTCCCCTTGAATGTTGCTGTCATAGCGTGCCTTGAGCCCAAATTCTGACCTTTACTTAGATAAAATAAAAGCAGCGATGAAGAAGCGAAGCCTGGGTTTGCAACAAGCTTAGAGCAAAAGTCATGCTGAGCTCTTTCTATTCTCTTCCACCTGCATTAGGAAAATCTAGATTAGACTTTTGTGTTAGAGGGCTGGACAGTTTTAGCTTTACTGGTCCGGGGAGACATTACTTATTAATAAAGACTTATTAAATTTTTATCCCTTTTTACAACACAATAGAAGGGCTCTCTGTGAATCTATATTGCGTTCATTATCATTGAAAATGTTAATTGAGTCCAAGTTAGATTTAATTTAGTTCTAAATGTGCCCTTGGGAAGAAGCTTTTAGAAACAGCGCAAGATTGAAAGATCACATCAAATGTTCTGGGAAAATCCTCGCCCCCAAACACTGTTTTCTTCTCCCAGTCCAAGATATTATTCACATAGAGGGATGACTTCCACCTAAGGACAGGCTTGTAACTGTGGAATCATGCAGTTTCCACAATGATGGTGGGTAGTTTATGCAACGTTATAATGAACACATCTTTAATAAGCACAAGCTTCAAAGCTGCAATATTCATATCACAATTTCCTCAAACTATACTGTCTGTTGTATTTTCTGATACACCGTTGCTGCCTTTAGAGTGAAATGGGAGCGTGCGCATGCCCACGTGTGCCAAGAACCAGAAGAGCAGCCACATAGTGCACATGCACGCGCCAGGTGGCTGCTCTTCCGTTTTCTGGCATGCGCATGCACACTGGCCACCTGGTCTTCTGGTTTCTGGCTGGTGCGCATGCATGGGTTAAGGTCTGGGCTATTCCCAGGCCATTCCAGCAATGGAATATGATTATCTTGAAACTCCACCCCCAAAAAGTGGTGTTATTAGTCATCAAACCTCAAAAAACCTACACTTTTCCCAAAAGGTTTCCACAATTTTGGCCACTATTGTAGAATCCTAGAGATGAAAGGACTCTTGGAGGTCTTCTTGTCCAACCACTGCTCAAGGCAAGAGACTTTATACCATCCCGTGGTGGCACAGTGGTTAGAGTAGTATTGCAGATTACTTCAGCTGCCTGTCAGCTGCCCGCAATTTGGCAGTACGAATCTTACCAGGCTCGAGGTAAAGTGAGGACCCAGATTGTTGGGGGGCAAGAGGCTGACTCCACTTAGAGAGTGCTGTAAAGCACTGTGAAGTGATATATAAATCTAAGTGCTATTGCTATTGCTGTCCTGGTCAAATCTCTTTTCAAAAACCTCCAGTGATGGAGCATCCACAATGTAATATAAGCCGTTCTCCTGATTATTGTTCTCACTGTCAGAAAATTTCTCCTTAGTTCCAGATTGGATCTCTCTTTAATGATCTTCCATCCATTACTTCTTGTCCTGCCCTCAGGTGCTTTGGAAAATAGCTCGAACCCCCATTTTTCTGTAGCAACCCCTCAAATACTGGAATAGTGCTATCGTGTCACTCTTTTGTGATCTAGGCTTACTGAGTCATTACAGTACACAATTAGTCCCAAATAAACCTATTTTATTGTAACAGCTGAGAATTATGTTCATTCCCAGCTGAGTCCCAATTAGTTGCAAAAAAAGTCCTCCGGAAGAAGTCCTTCGGGATAATCACCAGCCTTTATTTTCTTTGACATCCTGCCAAAAGCCTTACTTGGCAAAGCCCCACAAAGTTCAGAAACAAACAAGAGATACCGACTGAAAACAGAGTTAGCAACGTTGTTTTCCTGCAAAAGGCCCAAGTACCTTTGTTTCTCTTTTAAGCCTTATGGGAGGGGCCAATCATCTCCTGGCCTTACTCCAGATTCGTCCCTTTTGCTTTAGCTGTTCTTGCCTTCTGGCAGCTCTGTGCATAGGTGCACTAGGAACAGGCTCCTCCTGTTCCTCTGCCTCTCTGCTGTCCGACTCTGGGGGCTCGGGAGTCCACGCATCATTCCCAGATGGCCCTGGCCCCATCTCTGCCTCCAACACAGAGCCCTCATCCGGGCCTTCCCCAGACTCCAGGACTGGCCCATAGTCTTCCCCAGCCTCCTCACTGTCCTACTCAGTTGCCAGCTCCGCAGGCTGCTGGCGGACCACAACCCTCTCCTATTCTTTCTATCTGTCTATCTTTGACATCTGTCTGTGACAGGGAGTTGTATTCCATTTTTATTTTTTGGGATGCTTCTAAATGTTGAGTTTTTAAAGATTCTCATTGCAGGAGATGTCTTGATAGAATCCGTGCACGAAGCAAACACATCGCTATCAGCATCTTAGCCATATGTGTGGGGTTCCCCCCCCCAAAAGCATAGAAAACTACAACATTTATTAGAAAGTATGTATCCAAGTGACTCTCGGGATGCTGTAAAATGAAAAGGAGGGTTTTGTAGTAATACTTGTCCGTGAGCTCTCTTATGTTATTTTTATGTTCTTCTGTGGCGAAAAAAAAAACTTACAGAAGATATATTCCAAATATTTTCACTCTGAAAGGAAGCTTTCTTCTTACACATTGCTGAGGAAACCCAGTTTTTAAAAGAAAGCAGAGAACAAAAGCAACTTTTAATCTCTAATTTTAAAGTAGAGCATGAACAGGAAGTGGAAGGGGGTGGAAGAACAGAAATGGAACTGCCGCGTAAAATCATAGGAATTGTTGTGCTATTTTTCTCATCTGCTCTGGCGTGAAACCCATCGGTTGCATTAGATGTCACTGATTCTGCCGTGAAATACTCAGTGCCCTTGTTATATAAACTCAGATTGTTTTACATTATCGGAGCTGTGGTGGTGCAGTGGTTAGAATCAAAGTGGGTTACAGCAGGTTCTGAACAGTTCTGGAGAACTGATAGTGGAAATTTTGAGTAGTTCAGAGAACTGGTAGTAAAAATTATGACTGGCCCCGCCCCCATCTATTCTCTGCCTCCCAAGTCCCAGCTGATCGGGAGGAAATGGGGATTTTGCAGTAACCTTCCCCTGGATTGTGGAGGGAATGGAGATTTTTACAGCATCCTTACCCTGGAGTGGAGTGAAAATGGAGATTTTACAGTATCCTTCCCCTGCCACGCCCACCAAGCCACACCCACAGAACTGGTAGTAAAAAAATTTGAAACCCACCACTGGTTAGAGTGCAGTACTGCAGGCTACTTCTGCTGACTGCTGATTGCCAGAAGTTAAGCAGTTCAAATCTCACCAGCTCAAGGTTGACTCAGCCTTCCATCCTTCTGAGATTGGTAAAATGAGGACTCAGATTGTTGGGGGCAATTATGCTGACTCTGTAAACTGCTTAGAGAGGGCTGCAAAGCACTGTAAAGTAGTATATAAGTCTAAATGCTATTGCTATTGCTATCACCACAGTGCAACGAACTACAGGCAAGTCTTGACTTACAACCGTATGCTTAGTGACCGTTCAAAGTTACAACGCCACTGGAAGAAAAGGACTAATGAATCATTTTTCACACTTACGACATTTGCAACAGCCTCATGGTCACGTGATTTCCCTTCAGATGTTTGACCACTGACTCATATTTATGACGGGGTTGCAGTGTTCCAGGGCCACATGTTCCCCTTTTGCGTCCTTCCGATGAGCAAACTCAACGGGGGAGCCGTATTCACTTAACAACCATGTTGCTAAGTTAACAACTGCAGTGATTCACTTAACAACACTGGCAATAAAGGTCATAAAATGTGGCAGAACTCATTTAACAAAAGCTTCACTTAGCAACGAAAATGTGGTTGCATTGTGGTTGCAGATTGAAGCCTTAGAAGGTAAGCAGCTGACTTCAAATGGTTGTATTTTGAATGCTGCCCGAAGCACATGCTCACAGAAACAGTTGTTAAACCAGTTGTAGCCCACCACTGGATGTGACATTTTGGAGTATAATAATGGGAACTTTTATGGAAAGTATATGGGGAAATCCTATTTTGTTTCAAGTTCCACTAGACAATTATTTGAGGTGAACAGGGACTGTTCAAATTCAAAGCTCTGGAAATCAGTATGATTACCATTAGAGACTTAGAGAGGGGAGTACAGTTTCTTGATTGATGAATTTGTTGATGCTGGTTGATCGCCTGTCTGATACTGAGATTGGGAGAAGAACAGAAAATTGAGGTCTTATCATTAAGTCTTTTATATTAGATTTTATAAAGTGGCACTAGTATTCCACGTTATTTTGATTCTATGCCTCTGTTTATTCAACCAAGGATTGTATTAGCTTTTTTGGCTGCTGCCGCAAACAGCTGGCTCATATTTAAGTGATTGTCCACTTAGGACTCCAAGGTCCCTCCCACTTGTTTTTAAGCCAGGTTTTGCTTAATCTGCATTTGTACCTTTGGGTTTTTTTTTTCCCTGCCTAAGTGTAAAAACCTTGCTCTTCGTCCTTGACGATGATCAAAAGAGGCCGCTTTGGCAATCAATCCTTTTCAACACGCTGCAAAATGACTCATTCTCTTAGCCGTTCAGCTGTGTTTTTGATAATTATATTAGCCAGAATAGGAATGCTCTTCTAAAGGGGGTTTCAGAAAACAACTCATTTCCCCAAGGGCAGCGAATGAGTTCATGAGAGAAGTGATATTTGAGTCGAGAATCTTTTGATCTGCTGTTAAACGCTTGGCTGTCTCTGACTCTTTGAAGGTAATATCCTCTTCCACCTCTCAAAAACTTGCATCCCATCTGGCCAAAGCTGCTTTGGGAAGTTTCCCTTTTTTCCAACTCCTGCATAGGAAACTCTGCCAAGGTTCTTCATCAGAGCAGCTCTTCAAATAAAGTCCCTTTGACCTCTCCTGCATCTGTTTGCATTGCCATAATTTTTTGCGAGGGTGCCAAAAAGCACAATTATTATTATTTTTTTGAATATATGACTTGTTGACGTGCAGACAAATGTAGGCCATCTTTGGTGGTTTGGTGTTTTAATTCTTCCTCTCCTCGAGAGCTGTCCCTCTTCCCTCTCTGCATTTCAGTGCACGTGTGCACATTTAATAATAATGAAAATAATCTGTGGCGTGCTGTTGGGGAAAGCCTGGCTAAAGCACCTGGTAGAATTCACTACACCAGCAATTATGAGGACACGGAAGTCAGCAGAAGTTTACTTCAGTCTTCCATGGTCGTGCGGTGGGATTCCAAATCTTTTCCTACTGGTTCTATGAGAGTGTGCTTTGTGCGCGCTTGCACAGCACTCCAAGACCGCCTTCGGTATCAGCGCTGATGAGCTGAGCTGTTGTTTAGCTCAGCTGAGGCGCGACAACCCACCCTGAGCTAAAAGGGGGCTGCCACGAAGAAGAGGGAGCCAACCTATTCTCCAGAGAACCTGAAGGCAAGACAAGAAGCAGCAGATGGAAACTAATCAAAGAGAGACCCAACCCAGAACTAAGGAGAAACTTTCTAACAGTGAGAATGGTCAACCAGTGGAACAACTTGCCTCCAGAAGTTGTGGGTGCTTCAACACTGGAGGGTTTCAAGAAGAGATTGGGCCGCCATTTGTCTGAAATGGTACAGGGTCTCCTTTTTGAGAGGCGGTTGGATTAGAAGACCTCCAAGGACCCGTCCACCTCTGTTATTCTGTATTCTTTTATCACCAACTCACATCATTTTGTCCTCTTCATCCCCAAACCCATACAGATATATAATTTAATGTTTATCGTCAAGGATTTTGGACATGATAGAAAATACATCAGCACATTAAAGCTTTCATAGCAACCAAAGGCAACACCTGCGGTTCTAGTCTTCCAGCAAGCGCTATTTCCTCCCATGACATCCAGGTATAACTTTGCATCCTGCCTGATCCTGGTTTGAAGTTCTGCCAATTTCTGGAAAAGAACAATTTCCATTAAAGGCGTAACTTTTAAAGCGCTTCTCCGCATGTCATTGGCGGATGTGAAATGACGCCGCGTTCTCCGATGTCGTCTTCATAAGCAACTTGCCAACCTCCGTGTGAGTGTTATCGGTGTAATATTTTTGTTAGCGATGGTATCAGTGCAAATGCGTGGCGGCCGTTTGTTATTTTGCAGTAGCTTCTTGGTTCGGATTTATTATTCTGCGGGAAAAAATGATATGGGCAACACGCATCTCTCCTTTGGAGTCCTTTTTTTCTCTTATGAGATCAAATCGCTGTTGTAAGTATCATGGCCATTAGTTTTCCTGGCTAGATTTTTCTGGTTTATGAGTTTATTTTTCATTCATGGACTGCCGCAGGCTTGGCTGTCCCATAATAATGTCATGTAGGGGAAAGTAAGGCCTGTTTTTGTTGGCCTGTTCATGTTTAGTAAGGTATCTCTTGTTCTTTCTCTTGCAGATGTTATTTATTTATTTAGTTAGTTAGTTAGTTAGTTAGTTATTATTTTATTATTATTTATCCATTTAGTTATTTAGTTATTTATGTATTCATTCAATTATTTTATTTATTTATTTATAAATTTTATTTATGAAATTTATTTGCTGCTCGCCTTGTATCCAATGACTTTTCGATTAATTGGAGGCAGCAAACATCCACTGTTCCACTTTATTGTGTAACTTTGTCTTCTGATCTTGCTATCCTTTCTGGATAAAGACAGACAGACAAAGGGAGAATAGGAAGGGAGGGAAGAAGGGAAAGGTGGGAGGAGGGGAGGGAGGGAGGAAAAAGGAGGGGAGGAAGTTGGGAAGAAGAAGGGAGGGAGGGAGAATAGGAAGGGAGGGAAGAAGGAAGGAAGGGAAAGGAGGGAGGAGGAGGGGAGGGAGGGAGGTAGAATAGGGAGGGAGGAAAAGAGGGGATGGGAGGACATTTGGAAGAAGAAGAGAGGGAGGGAGACTAGGAGGAGGGAGGGAAAGGAGGGAGGGAGGAGGGGTGGGAGAATAGGGAGGGAAGGAGGGAGGAAAAAGGAGGGGAGGGGAGAGAGTTGGGAAGAAGAAGGGAGGGAGGTAGAATAGGAAAAGGAGGGAGGTGGGAGGGAGGGAGGGAGGAAGTTGGGAGGAGAGAGGGAGGGAAAAAGGAAAGAGGGAAGGGAGGAGGGAAGGGAAGGAAAGAAGAGACAGACAGACAGACAGACAGACAGACAGACAAACATGCTTTCTTTGGCTGTTCCACATTGCTAACATAGTTCATCTCAATTTTCCCTGTTACTCTTTATTCCCTATGGTTTTAAAGATTTAATCTTTGATACATACTTGTGGTTATTTATTTCGTCAGGGTTTCTCTTTGTTACCATTGCCTCTGGGTTTTCTTCAGAAGTAAACCAGGCCATGTAAGATTCAAACCTCTGTAGAATTTTCTATATGGATTTTTGCCTAGTTAATACTACGTACCTCTGCAGAAGACCTAAAAGAAAGAACGGGGTTATATCAAGGGAGGCTTTGCTCAAAAATTAATAATAATAATAATAATACAGACGGCTGTGAAGCGTGGTCTCAAAATGGGGACATTTAGTAAAGAAGACATTTCACGATGGTGTAGGTCTCCTGCTTTAGTGGGGGTGGGTGGGTGGGTGTTGAACTAGATGACCTATAACTGTGATGGCAAACCTATGGCACACATGCCACAAGTGGCACCGTGAGTCGTATCTGTGGGCATGCAAGCATTGCCCTAGGCCAGCTGATTTTCAGGCCTTCTGGGCCCACCGGAAATGAGGAAACAGACTGTTTCCGGCCTCCAGAGGGCCTCCGGGTGGGGTGGGGAAGGCTGTTTTCGCTCTCCCCAAGCTTCAAGAAAGCCTCTGGAGCCTGAGGAGGGTGAAAAACGGGCCAACCGGGCCATCACATGCCAAAAGTGGGGGCAGTGCGGAGGGGTCGTGCGCACATGCGCAGGGGGTTCGGGTCGCATTGAATTATGGGTGTGGACATGCACACATGCGACCCCCCCTCCATGCTCCCCCCATTTTTGGCATGCAACAGCAAAAAGGTTAGCCATTACTGACCTATATGCTCCCTTCCAACTCTTCATCTGTATCTGTAAAAAACAGATTGGTGAAGCAGTTATAGACAGCCACCAGCAGATGGTGGCCTAACCTTAGAAATGAGATGGTTGCTTTCAAAAATCTTAGACACATGTTGGTCATTATTTATCTAAATGTGCACATCAGCGTTTTTTTTTTTTTAAGACTTCGGCTATGCTCTGTCTGTCTCCCTCTGTGTGTAAATCTAAAACATTTCACAGAAGCTTTTCTAGACATGAAGAATCACCTTTTTTGGCCTGTCTCTCTCTCTTGAGTGTTTTCAGAACCAGGTAGCAAATGTATTTATAGTGGTGGTGGAGAATGAAAGCAGTAAGGGTTGTGTGCTCCCTCCAAATGAGCTTAATGATGTCCTTGCTTAATTAGAGAGGCTATAACATCTAACTGTAATAATATTCATCCACATTAATGCTTCTTTTTTTTTATTCTGGAAATATTTGTGGTTTGCACATCAGTTATGACCATGTAGAAAATACTGCATGACTACAATTAGCTATCAGGCACCCAAACCGGGGGTGAAATCTGCTTACCTTCCTTACCGGTTCGGAACTGCATGCGCCACACATGTCACATGTACATGGAGACCTTCTGTGCATGCGCAAAACTTTCTGTGCATGCGCAGAAGGTAAAAAACACATTACTTTCTGGTTAAAACCAGGAAGTAATGACACCCGGGTGGGTGGGCGGAGCTTTGCTCCACCATCGCTACCGGATCGCCGAACCACCGACCAAGATCGCTACCAGATCGAGCGATCTGGTCCAATCCGATTGAGGAGGATTACATCCCTGACCTAAACCCTTATCAAACTCTTCTTTTATAAATCAGCCCTATCTTTTTTCATAACACCACATATGCAGAGATGGTATTCAGCCGGTTCATACCGGTTCGGGAGAACTGGTAGCGGAAGTCGTGGGTGGACCTGTCCACCTGCCCCGACTCTATGCTGTCCTATTTAGATACATTTTCGAGGCCGGGCACATGCATGGAAGGCATGCGAGTGAGCAAAGCACATGCGCAGAAGGCCGGGTGCATGCACAGAAGGCATGCAAAGTGAGCATGCATGCACACAGCAAACCGGTAGTAAGCATATTGGAAACCTACCGCTGCACATATGATATAATAATACATGTGGAAGAACGGCATACCTCTGCCTCACATTACTTGTCTCTGCAAGTTGCTTTAGATCTTGTTGATGTATGATAGGAAGCAGAGCATCTGTAAGACAAATAATATCCTCCTCTAACCACAGTTTCCGAGCTGAAGGATAGCTTCGATAGGGAAAGGGATTTAAAATAAAAAAAATCTAGATAAAAGGCTAGGTTGATTGATTTGGGTCTATAAATCCTAGGCATTTTTCTTAAAAATGCATATCATCAATCATACATTATTCCAAACAAAACTTTCTTTGCTTAATAAGAAAATTAGTAGCTAACATTCAGTTAGAAGAAATTATTCTGAGAGAGAAATTGTTTGTCCCTATACACAAGTTATATTCACTGCTGTTTCACCACCAATTGCTTTAAGAGATGAATAAACAATTCCATTCTGGAAATAAGCCATATTTCAGATACAGACTTCAGCTACAAAGATATTTTTCTTTTTTAAAAAAAAAAATTGCTATAGGCAATTCATCAGGCACACACTGACATTATTTTTCTGGGCTGAATTTTCTAGAACCCATTTGGATGGAAAATAAATAATCTTGAGTTCAGTTTTATTGCAATTTCATTAGAACATCTTTAGTCCATGATATGTGCACTCTTCTGGATGCTACAATGCACACCTGCAATTAAAAGTGTGTGCAAAACAATGAACCCAATTTAGTGAAAATTAAATTAGGGCTTGGCAAAAAATTTTGCTTGGCAAAAAAAATGCATGCCTTCAAAGATGCATGCTCCAAAACCAAGTTGGTTGGGGTTTTTTTCATGCTGATTTTTTTAAAAAAAGAAGAATTCACAAGTTAGTAAAATAAACTTAAGGTCAGAAAAATGAGAACACGAGTAAAATGGAACTAGCCTCAAAGAGAAAGTTGTTGGCCTACATGATTTATTTATATGAATCAGTTTGTAGATTAATAAATCAAGGTCCTTTCCAGCCCTGTGGTTCTGTCACTCTATAAACTGGATCATTTAGTTTATTTTGCTAACCTACTGTCTCATGGTACTAACAATAAAATATACAGAGTTCAGAATATATAGAATACAATCTTTTCGTTCCTTCTTCCTATAATGCTGAGATCACAACTGAGTAGCATATCAATAATATAAGAAAGGGAAAGAAAGAAAGGGGAGGGAGGGAGGGAGGGAGGGAGGGAGGGAGGAAGGAAGGAAGGAAGGAAGGAAGGAAGGAAATTTATAGGACCACCCAATTCACTCTCAATGACTCCAGGCAGCTTACAAAGATGAATAGAATAGAATAGAATAGAATAGAATAGAATAGAATAGAATAGAATAGAATAGAATAGAATAGAATAGAATAGAATTCTTTATTGGCCAAGTGTGATTGGACACACAAGGAATTTGTCTTTGGTGCATATAGTCTCAGTGTGCATAAAAAATAAAATATATTCCTCAAGAATCATAAGATACAACACTTAGTGATAGTCATAGGATACTAATAAGCAATCAAATCATACTAGGAAACAATAAAAATAATATAAGTTGTAAAGATACAAGCAACATGGATATAGCCATAAGTGGGAAGAGATAAGTACTAGTAAGGATGAGAAGAACTACAGTACTGGGAAGGTGTTAAATATTGTCCATTGCTTGCTCTAATAGCTGATCACAGACCAGACAAATACATACATAACCCCAGCAGTTTAATTAGGAGAGAAATGCACCCCTTTGTTCATCATTGCCATCCAAATGATATGACTTCCCCTTCCCAAAATGATTGATTTTTAGAGTATCAGTGATTACTCTATTGGCTGAGAAACATTATGCATTCCAAAGGCACCATGCTGGAACAAGCTGCCATATGCCAGCTTGATCTAAACAGAAACATTGTTTGCTTGCTTAATTGACTGAATCATTGCTTCTCCATGAACTTGAGGTGGTATCCCTAACATATCCTCCCCCAATTCTCCCCCCCTCCCCGTAGCCGTAATTCTAGATAATAGAGAAAAAATGAAAGGCTCAAACCAAGCCAGATTCCACGCTCACTTAAAAATATGCCCCTATATTAAATCAGATGATATCCTTTTTTTCAAATTTAGAAAAAAAATTTGTGTAGGTCAACATTCTTCGGATATTTACCTCAGGGTTTACTGAGAATAACATTCTTAGAATTCTGTTCAGTATGTGGGGACTTTTAGGAATTGATTGGAACTGTGGCATTCTACAATATTACAGATTAACAGAGTTAGAAGGGACCTTGTAGGTCATCTAATCCAACCTCCACCCAAGCAGGAGACCCTACACCATTTCTGACAGATGGCACTCCAGTCTCTTATTGAAAGCTTCCAGTGATGAAGCTTTCACAACTTCTGTTCCATGGGTTGATTGCTCTCAATGTCAGAAAATTTATCCTTATTTCCAGGTTGAATCTCTCCTTGATCAGTTTCCATCCATTATGCCTTGTCTGACCTTCAGGTGCTTTGGAAAATAGCTTGACCCCCTCCTCTCTGTGGCAGCCCCTCAAATATTGGAAGACTGCTCTCATATCTCCCCTGGTCCTTCTCTTCACTAGACTAGCCATAGTTCCTGCAACCGTTCGTCGTATGTTTTTATTGTGGGGGGAAAAAATTAAAAAAATTATCGATTTTCCTTTTCTGCCAATATATTAATGACCTGAGAGAGTCTATTCAGAAGCCCCCAACTTGTAACAGTCAACCTTCTTGCCTGGTCCACTTTTAATAGTAGCCGTGGATAGGAAAAGCTTTGTTTCTAAAGAATTTTATTGTACTATTTTGAATTACAGCAGCGTGCACTGTATGGATTGTCAAACTGACAGAGAGTAATGCCCCCTCATACCTTTGAAAGCTTTTTTCGGACAGTTTGCCAATAGTACTTTAATGACTTGAATAAACAGACAGTGATTCATAAACTGGGAAGTCAGCAAAGTGGAGAGGTTTGAAAAAGCTGTTTGGGGAAAAAGAAAAAAAAGAAAGATCTGAGGATAGCAATCCCCAAATATAGATGGTTCTGTACTTTCTTAAATATGCCTGAATTAAAGCTGTGTTGGATTCTAACTCTCTAGAAATTCGTATTTAATGTTTTATGTGGATGTACATCAACCCCAGGCAGAAAACAGGAGCTCAGATTGTGGTTATTTTTTAAGCTTTGGTTTTACATCATTGCTTTACCTCTAGAGGTGTAGTATTTAGAATGACTGTGCAATAAATGAACTTTTTCCCTGGAGCGACAGTCATAAGAAATGGGTATTCTGTCATTTTAGCATTTTTCCCCCCCTCTGTGTTCAGAACTATGCTAGGGTGCAGTGGCAGAGAATTGTGATTCTGTGGGACAACACAATTATTCCTCTATTTATTTAGAATGGGGTGTAGACTGTGACAGAGGAGAAGGGAATTCTGTTCACGGTTGGGTAGTGGATATTTTATGGACTGCCATTTTGGAATTGAGGTAGTCCTCGACTTACGATTGTCAGCATTCCAGAACCCCCCCCCCCCTCCAGCTCCAAGTAAAACTCTGAAGCAAGCATTTTTCAAAGTTCTATTTATTAGAATAGGTAAACTGGCACCTCTGGGAAAACCTGAATCTGAGAGGTCCGGGTTCTTTCTCAGTAAATCGAAACCCCCCAAACCATCCCCTCACTCCTCAGTCGGTCACATGCTCCAATCACCATCCATCCCATCTCAAGACAGCACTCCGACCATTCCTTCTCCAGATGCCGGATCACCCTGACCTTGACCAATAGGAAGAATGCTATTATGCCTAAAGACAACTCCTCTACTAAATCCCCCCTCCTACTTTCCCACACATGAGAAGGTGGCAGCATGGAAGCTTCCGGCCTAATATGGCTTCCAAAGCTGGCAACAACCACAATTGAGCCCACGATTCTGTTGTTAAGGGAGATACGTGTTACATATCTCTCACATACGTGCGAGTTTTGCCCAATTTTACAACTCTTCTCGCCAGATTTGTTAAGTGAATCACTGCAGTTGTTAAATGAGAAACTTGGTTTTTGAGTGAATCTAGCTTCCCCATGGACTTTGCTTGTCAGAAGGTCACAAAAAGGGGATCACATGACCCCGGGACACTGCAACGGTCATAAGTATGAACCAGAAAACAGAAAAAAAAAAACAGAATAACGGAGTTGAAAGGGTCTTTGGAGGTCTTCTAGTCAAGCCCCCTGATCAGGCAGAAAACCCTAGACCATCTGAATGTTGATCACATGACCACAGGGATGCCACGGTGGTTATAAGTGTGTGAAAAATGGTCCTAAGTCATTTTTTTCAGTGCCGTTGTAACCTAGAACAGTCACTAAATGAACTGTGATGGAGTGAGGCCTACCTCTATGTGTAGCTTTGGAAAACATTCCTGAAAATTAGACGAAATTGATGGTGCACATGGAACAAAAAGTGTGTGTCAGGATAGGACATTGTTTCTGGGTCAATGCCTACCACAGGACCTTGATGACATCTCTCTCTCTCTCTCTCTCTCTCTCTCTCTCTCTCTCTCTCTCTCTCTCTCCATTCATCATGTTGTTGTGCAATTCAATCTGGAGGTGCTGAGGTTAGCATAATGGGAGTACTGGAATCCATTGTTGTGGTATATGTGGCTATTATTCTCTGATACAACACATTGTTCTCTAACAGTTTTTGGTGGTGCCTCTGAAACCAAACAGAATACCAGAGTTGGAAGGGACCTTGTAGGTCATCTAGTCCAAATGCTCCCCCCTGCAGGAGACCCTACACCATTTCTGACAGATGGCAGTCCAGTCTCTCCTTGAAAGCTTCCAGTGATGAAGCTCCCACAACCTCTGAAGGCAACTTCTGTTCCATTGCTTGGTTGCTCTCTCTTCAAAGCTGGTGGAGCCTTCCTAGTACAGAGATCTCCAGTGGGGTTGTGTCAGCAGCCTCAGCTTCTAGATCCCTTGGTTGGATGTCACAGTGGTGTAGGGTTTCTGTCACAGGGTCTTTGTAGCGCTTCGAGGTTGACCTCAAAGCCTTCCCCCATGCTGGTGGACTGCGCACAATCCAAAACCAACAGGTTGGAGGCCTGGCCTTGCCATTGAATGCTGAAGATGGAGTGGGAGAAGGTTGCATGTGAAGTTTCTCTGGTTCTCCTCTGTGCCTTCTACAGAACTTGAACTGGATGAATAAATAATCAACTCTGGGTGATCTTGACAAATCTAAGCAGAAGTGATTGGGTTAGTACTTCGGTGGAATACAGGTAGATTATTTCAGAATTATAAACTAGGAATCTAGAAATTATAAACTAGAAATCTCCAACTTCCCACCCTAGTTTATAGTGGCTTTCAAACTCTTGCTACCCCACGCCCCAGAAGGTATACATAGATGTTCTCGCCATCTCTTGAGTTCATCTCAAGAGAGTCTTTAGCTTTATGTATAAAATGGCATCAATGTATGCCAAGGACGGCTAACCGTCACGTGCTAGGAGGGGGGATTCATGCACACCCATAATTCTATGTGCCCTGCCCCTGCACATGTGTGCGTAACCCCACCCCCCACTCAGCCCCCCGCTCCTGACATGTGATTGCCGGTGGGCCTGGTAGGCCCACTTTTCTCTCTCCCCAGGCTCCAGAGCCTTTCTAGGAGCTTGAGGAGGGTGAAAATGGCTTTCCCTACCCCCCACCCTGGAGGCCCTCCAAAGGCTGGAACTGGCCTGTTTATTAACTTCCAGTCCCACCGGAAACTGAGCCCACTGATATGGCTACATGTGCCACTTGTGGTATGCGTGCTGTAGATTCGCCATCACGGGTGTATGCAGTACTTATCCAAAAAAATTGAATTTACTTCCTAGCACAAGGGGATGGGGACATAAAAGTGAGCAGAAAGAAGGGAAGAAATTGGAAGAAACAAGAAAGACTTTACCCATTCATTTTGCACATCTGCAATAAGTATTTCACTCCAGATATAGGAGGAGGAAGAGACCAAGGGGTACTTGGGAATATCCTTACACTAATTATATTTCTTATGCTAATGGTAGAAGATACCCTGTTGTTCAAGCAACACCTTCTCTACCAATTCCTGGAGGTCCTGACACATGTTGTAGGATCTGACAGCCTCTGCTTATTGTAGGAGTCTTCTTCGGAAAGTAAATAAATAAATAAGTAAAGATAATGTTGCTTGGATATGTAGCAGTTTATGTTCATTAGGTCCCGTAATTTGCTTTAATTACATTAGGCTTAAATGAAAGCAGGCAGGAAAAACAACAGCTGAAATTAATTTCTAGGCATTAGTATTACTGAGAAACAGGACTTTAATTAGTTCGTCACAGAAATTAGTGCACAATTAGTTAATAGGAGAAAAAAAGGGGGGGAGTAACGAAGCTCCTGGAAGCAATTTCAGAGGATGAAAAAGAACAACCTATCGCCAATCATGTGAGTTTTTGATGGACCTTCAGTTGTGTTGGCTTCCGTATCCGATCAGAGCTACTTTCAGTCTCTTAGAAATGGAGAAGTCGCCAAGCAATGAATAAGCTTCAGCTTATAATGGAGGGACCACAAGTTTAATAGACTGAACCTGGAACCATCCCCAAAGGTGCTTTTTCAAGAGGCAACTGGACTTTCTGGTTTTTCTTTGAAGACGTTTCGCTTCTCGTCCAAGAAGCTTCTTCAGCTCAGAGCAGAAGAAGTTTCTTGGACGAGAAGCGAAACGTCTTCAAAGAAAAACCAGAAAGTCTAGTTGCCTCTTGAAAAAGCACCTTCAGGATAACCATGATCTAGATGACTGAGAATCTCCCTAGACACTGGAGATTCTGGAACAGGAGGCAAGTGCTGAATTTGGAAAAAGAATAGCTTCAGAAAGTACAGCTTGGAAACACACCAGCAAATATTGGGCAATGGGCTTCAGTTTCTTCTATATGTTCGGTGCGTAAACCTGCAGCGTGTAACTCTAAGTGCAGTGTGAATGAATGTTAGAGTAGGGCATTATAAAGATCCAGACTGGGAGGGCAGTGTGATTCAGAGGGTGCAGTGACATCCATGTAGCACCAGTCAGATGTGATCTCCTAACCTTGGATGGTGGCCTTCCAAATGATGTTGTGGTTTTGAATTCAGAACAAGGGATGAGTCACCTGTAGTGGTTGATACACATCAGAACTTGCCACTCCTTTGATTCCCCACCCCACCCCCAAAAAAAGTCCTTTATTGGGCTGTGGTTACTTGAGCTGTTCAAGGCTCTTTGAAAGGGATGCTTCACAAATTCCTGGAGTGTGAGTGAAGGATCCGTTTTCAGGGTCATTAAGATAGCTATGTCCTTTGTAAGGCTTGAGGCGGCTGGTTAAAATGTCTTCCTGGTTATTTCTGCCTGCATGGCAAAACTCACATCAAGTCGTTTGGAGAAAGGATTTTGATCAGTGGTGGTATTCAGCCGGTTATATTCGGGCAAACTCATAGCGGCGACTGTGGGGGGCTCCGCCCACCTGGCCGGACGTCATCGCATCCCATTTTTGATGCTCTGCACATATGCAGAAGGTCCTATGCATGCGCAGAGGTGGTGTGTGCAAGCAACACAGCCACGCAAGCTCACATTTGTGAACCAGTAGCAAAGGTAAGCGAATACCATCCCTGATTTTGATCCCTATCAAATGCTGTTTAGATGCGAGAAAGCACATTTTGTCATTAGAAGAAGCCATCGTTAATGCCAGATGAAAGCAAATGCTTGCAAGCTCCTCCAGGGATGTAGCCGGTCAACATATCTTCAAGCTGCAAAGTATTCATATGTGCAAAGGCTCCCACCCTCCACCAGTTGATTGGACAAATCCTAAAACCTGAAATGTGCCGAAACTCAGTCTTTTATCTCATGAAAGGCAAGTGCTGCCGAATTGTGAGGAAGGTCATAGCTTAGCTGGTTGAAGCATTTAAATGTCCATGACCAGGGACGTTCAAAATCTGCCCTTTAGTTGCTCACTTTCAAATAACCTGATTTTGCAGTTGCAATCAGGTTTATGAATTTCATGGAATTTATTACCTGCTTTGAGTGGCATGGTGGCTCAATGCTTAAAATGCTGGGATTATGTTCGAGACTCAAGCACCACACGACAGGGCGAGTTCCCATCCTCACCTCAGCTCTGCAATTATAGGAAATGTGTGTGTGTTTTACAAATTTGACAATAATGTTATCACCACCTCTCTCAGTTAAAGCTTCCCAGATCTATCCCATATTTTTTTTTCATCCTTCCTCCATAAATAGTCAACCCTCTTTCCACCAGCCTGAATATTTTAGTGAGCGAATACTTTACATCAGTACCTTGGCGTACTAATCAATGATTTTATGATGTGTTCTGCTAGGGCAAAGCAGAGAAAATAAAGTATTAATGACCGAGACATAAATAATTAACCAAAATATTTATTTATGGCGTACACAAGTACATAGTTCTCCCTCTCTCTCTAGGCAAAAAAAAAATGTAAATGATTTGATTTATCCCCCTTTTTCCCGGTGCTTTTTGATCAACTCCGAAGCAAAGCGACGGAGGGTACACACAGACACGCAAAAATATACACATGTAGGCATGTGGAGGCATCCTCCTTGATAAGAAATGCATTACCAACTCATCAGGAGAACTTTTAGTTGAAGAAAGAGACATCAGCCGTCTGGGCTATTCCTGATCCACAGTGAATCTGCCAGACTTCGTAGCTTCAATATAAGGTTGTGCAAATTTGACAAGGGGCAGAGGAATTCAAGAGTGATCACACAGGGGTCTAAGTATGTGCGGCAGCTGACAACCGACATCATCGTCTTTATATTGCTCTGAGCCAGTCGGGGAAAGGTTGAAGCTGTATACTTTCAACATAGAGAGTGTAATGTTTAATCTGTTATTTTTTTTTTTATTATTATTTTTTTACAGTGGGTGAAGAAGAAACACAGAAATAGGGGAGAAACACAGAAATAGCCGTCACATTGTTCTGGGCATATTTGGTTCCAGAGTCACAGAGGTCTAAAGAAGGAAAATTTACTCAGGCATTATCAGGAAAAAAAATATAAAAAAAGATTTGCTGTTTTGCCAAGCGTGAGGGCAGTGATGAGGTGCCTTGGCAATTGGTTCTTTTGGAGACAATAAGTACACCGTCAATAAAGGGATTTTGAGCTTTATTACAGGCATCTATGGAAATTCTCAGTCATCCAGGGGATGGTTATCCCAAAGGTGCTTTTTCCAAGAGGCAACTGGACTTTCTTGTTTTTTGTTTTGTTTTTTTGAAGATGTTTCGCTTCTTATCCGAGAAGCTTCTTCACTTCCTTGTTTTTTCTCTGAAGATGTTTCGCTTCTCATCCAAGAAGCTTCTTCACTTCCTTGTTTTTCTTGTAAGAAGTTTCACTTCTTATCCAAGAAGCTTCTTCACGTTCTTGTTTTTCTCTGAAGAGTTTCACTTTTCATCCAAGAAGCTTCTTCACGTTCTTGTTTTTCTCTGAAGAGTTTCACTTTTCATCCAAGAAGCTTCTTCACGTTCTTGTATTTCTCTGAAGACGTTTTGCTTCTCATCCAAGAAGCTTCTTCACGTTCTTGTTTTTCTCTGAAGACGTTTTGCTTCTCATCCAAGAAGCTTCTTCACGTTCTTGTTTTTCTCTGAAGACGTTTTTCTTCTCATCTAAGAAGCTTCTTCACATTCTTGTTTTTCTCTGAAGAGGTTTCGCTTCTCATCCAAGAAGCTTCTTCACGTTCTTGTTTTTCTCTGAAAACGTTTCGCTTCTCATCCAAGAAGCTTCTTCAGCTAGCTTCAACTAGCGGAAGAAGCTTCTTGGATGAAAAGCGAGACGTCTTCCAAGAAAAACAGGAAAGTCCAGTTGCCTCTTGAAAAGGCACCTTTGGGATTTATCACAGGTAGTCCTCGCCCTACGACCACAATTGAATCCAACATTTCTGTTGCTAAGCGAGACAGAAGCTAAATCGAGTTTTGCCTCATTTATTTTTCTTGCCGCATCTTGTTAGGCGAATCGGTGTGAAATTAATAACATGGTTGTTATGTGAATCCAGCTTCCCAGTTGACTTTGCTTGTCAAGAAGGTCGCAAAAGGAGATCACACGACCCCGGGACACGATAACCGTCATAAATGTGAGTCCGTTGTCAAGCATCCGAATGTAAATCACGCAACCACGGGGATGCCACAGCGGTCGTTGGGGTGAAACATGGTCATAAGTCATTTTTTTCAGTGCTGTTGTAAATTTGAACAGCCACTAAGCGAACTGAAGACTATCTGTATTGGGTAAGATGGAACCGCCAAGGCTGGCATTTTATGGAACATTAGAATTACAATAATGGCACTCTTTGGTTTTAGCGAGGTTAACTGAAGTGTTAGCTGTGGGTGAGGAAGTAAACGGCAAAAATTATGGTTTCTGCCAATTTACAGTCACAGTTCACGATAATTATGGCAATCTGAGGATGAAAAAATTATAAGGTTCTCGCCATTAGCGCACATTAATCCTGCATTATCATCTAGGGAGTCGTGATTATTGGGCAGGGATAGTGGCTGTTGGAGGGGATTTCCCCCCCCCCCGCTTTTTTTTTAAACAAAAAAAAATCTTAATTTCATTGCTGCTTATAAGCTGGTACATAGAAACTGGTTTCGGCCATTTGTTTCCAAATACGATGCTGGTATTCTGCCTTGTTGTATTTAAATTAAAGCTACATAAAACTCCTCTTTAGTTATGGCAAATGCTCATTCGACAGGAATGGAGCAGAAACTGCCCTGGGCATGGAGATAGCAATTAACCAAATGGGTTGTGTTAAAAAAAAAAGATTCTATGACAATAGTTATTAAAATTATCTACCATGTAGCCCAGGGGTGTCAAACTTGATTTCATTGAGGGCCACATCACGATTAAGTTTGACCTCAGGAGGCCGGGTGGGCATGGCCAGGGTGGGTGTGGCCAGCTTGAGTCACTTGTGTTGGGGGGCACCTGTGGTGGCCAAGTGCTATGGCAGGACTTCCCTCAGACCCTTCCTCACTCTCATTATAATCTCTTTCCTTCCTTCCTTCCTTCCTTCCTTCCTTCCTTCCTTCCTTCCTTCCTTCCTTCCTTCCTTCCTTCCTCCCTCCCTCTTCCCTCTTCCTTCTCCTTTATTCTTCCTTCCCCTCCTTCTTTCCTTTTTCTTCCTTGCTCTCTTCTAATCTTTCCTTCTTTTTCTTGTTGTTTTCTCTTTCCCTTTCTCCTTTCCTGTCCTTTCTTGGATGCTGTTGTGGCCCGCCGGCGACCAATGGAGCTGATAGCAGAGTCAGACAGTGAGGAGGTTGGGGAGGGACTTGGGCCAGTCCTGGGGGCTGGGGAAAGCTCCGATGAGGGTTTTGCATCAGAGACAGAGAGAGAGAGTTAGACAGCAGCAAGGCAAAGGAACAGCCAGAGCCCGTTCCCAGGGTGCACATGCACAGAGCTGCCAGAAGACAAGAACAACTCAGAAAGCAGGGTCGACTCGGGAGTAAAGCCACACCTTGGAGGTGATTGGCCACTCCCATAGAAAATAAAAGAGGAGTGAACAGGGAGTGGGCTTTTGCAGGAAACAATTTGTTTGTTCCATGACTCTGAGAGACTCTGTGCCAAGTTTTGCCTTGTACCGCGGCTGGAAACATGTTACGTGGCAGCTTGCCAAACGAGATAAGGTGTGTTGAGAAATATTCCTTTTGAAAAACTATTTGGACAAAACTTGCTGACTGAATGAATGTAATTCAGTCATGTAAATAAAAGAGGTTTTTCCGAGACCAATTCCTGCCTCCTGCTTGTTAAAGGAGCCTAGGTCAGAACAGATGCTCAAATGCAAAAGGGGAAACATTTCTCCTTTTGTTCTGTTTTTAGTTTGTTTTGCTAGACCTCTGCCAGCGAAAACGGAGCTGCAGGAGGCTGTCGTGGCTGAAAACGGGCCCTTCCGAGCTCTGTTTTTACTGGCAGAGGCATCCCTGGGCCAGTCCTTCGCTGTTTCCAGGGTGGCCCCGCAGGCCAGATTTAAGCACCCTGCAGGCCGGATGTGGCCCACGGGCCTTGAGTTTGACACCCCTGATGTAGCCAGTAAATATCAAAGAAAAGAATGAGATACTGTATCTGCACAATGCCTTAGATTTCACGTAGAACTTTTGCTTGTGATCTATTTAGATCTACCAAAGGTGGTGAATCTGAAAAAACTATTAGCCTGGCTTGGTAGGTTTAGACCCCGGGCTGAAGTGCAGGCTGCCCTCCACTTGCAACAGTTCATTTAGTGACCGTTCAAAGTTACAATGAACTTTGAAAAAAAAGTGATTTAGAGCTTTTCTTCATACTTATGACCGTTGCAGCATCCCCGTGGTCACGTGATCAAAATTCAGACACTTGGCAACTGGTTCATATTTATGACGGTTGCAGTGTCCCAGGGTCATAGGATCATCTTTGTGAACTTCTGAAAAAGCAAAGTTAGTGGGGAAGCCAAATTCACTTAACAACCGGGCTACTAACTTGGCAACTGCAGTGGTTCACTTAACGACCCTGGCAAGAAAGGTTGTGAAATGGGGCAAAATTCACTTAACAACTGCCTCTCTTAGCAGCAGAAATTTTGGGCTCAGTTCTAGGTCGTAAATTGAGGATTACTGATACAGTTAGGTAAACCTAGGATTACTGTCTAGTTCTAGAATTACCACCTAATTACTGTCTAATTCCAACTGTAGACTTAGAATTATGCTTTATATCATAGTTTCCCTTCTGTTCTGACCTTGCCTTCCCAAGAGCATGAAACAGACTCCTTGGCCTGACAAATTTTTTTTAAAAAAACCACCCTTTTTATTAAGTTACTGTGAATTCCTCTCATTCACATCCAGCAAAGTCTTTCAAGGGAGAATTTACAGTCAAGACCTTATCTGGCTTGGAGAGATGCCAGGCCGATATCTTCAAAACTTGGCAAAGTGTCTTGGAGAATCATAAACCAATTAAGCGAACTAATTGTCTCCTGCAAATACCACTCCCTTTTTGCTCCTCTTTATTCCCTCTGGGAGGGGCCCTTCATTGTCCACCTGTGGCCTTACTCCCAAGTTGACCCTTGTTCTTTAGCTTTGTCTGGAAATTCTGCGCATGTGCACACTGGGAACAGGCTCCAGCTCTTCGTCTGCCTCACTGATGTCTGACTCCGAAGGCAACTGATAACTGGCATACGACCCTGGCCCCCTCTCTGCCTCTGATGCAGAGCCCTCCTCAGAGCCTTCCCCAGACTCCAGGACTGGCCCATGTTCCTCCCCAACCTCCTAAATATCCGAATCTGCTGAAGACTCTAGATTAACATAGGGGTCCCCAATCTCCAGTCTGTGAACCAGTACTGGTTCACGGCATGCCAGAAACTGGTCTGCGCAAACAAGTGAAGCCCCATCTGTGGGATTCAGGCAGCATGTGAAACCATGACCCCTCTGGTCCATGGAAAAACCTCTCCACAGAACTGGTCCCTTGTGCCCAAACATTTGGAGGCCACTGGACCAACAGGATAGGGTCAACCATGGAGCCGTCTTGGAACATCTTCAGGGTTGCCACAGTGAGGCTGGATAGAGCTATGGAAAAGGGAGAGGGGAGTAGAGATAGCTGGGGAACTATGTAGCCAAAATAACATTCTTTCTTCTGGGAACCAAGGACACTCTCGCCAGCACCTAGGAGGGGCATGGATTGGAGTCATCAAGGTTTGGGACTATGACCTGATTGGGGCATGTGGTGGTTGTGTGTAATGGGGGGGAAGAACTTTGGGTTTTGAGTTGGGTGGGAGGAGAAAACCCGGGGAGATTCAGAGTCTAGTTTTCACCAGCTGTGCCCATGACAGGCCTAATAAATCTATACTTTGAGAAAGCCTCTGGCCTTGGAGTTTTGATTTCATTTGGGCTGTTACTTGGAACCCTGACAGATAGTTTGTGTCGCTGAGCATTAATGAGAAAGGGGAAAAAGCAGGGGTGAAATGCTACTGGTTCACACGGGTTCGGGCAAACCAATAGTGATAAAAACTACAGGTTCAAGTGAACTGGTAGTTAGATAAAGCTACTGGAACCGGTAGTTAAAATAAGCTAACTTATCCTCTGAACTGGTATTTCTGACGATCAGCTGTCCAGCAGGGTTTAGCTTTGCTAGAAAGCAGGAAATCCTGCTTTCTACCAAAGCTAAACTATGCTGCACAGCTGATTCCCTCCCCCCCCCCCCCCCACTGTTCTACTTACCTTCCCAAGCCTCCTTTTGGTGCACACTGCACATGCGCACGCAGCGTGCATTTGGTGCACAATGCACATGCATCACCAGCGAACAGGTAGCAAACCAGTTTGGATTTCACCACTGGAAAAAAGGAATATTCATCTTTAGTTCTGGCCATTTTCAGAAGAGTACTGGAGGTGGGCTTCTTAGTCACTGGTGATTGCTATGCAGAGTTTCTGATTTTCTTTCCTTTTTTTATCAAAATAGATAGATATGCTTTATATCTGTAGCAATTCTAGTAAGGTAGAGGCTTCCCTGTCGAACCATGTCCAACACGAGCGGATGGTGCTCACCTCTGTTTCTTGGCCGAGGGAGCCAGCGTTGTCTGAAGGCATTTTTCATGGTCATGTTGGCCAGCATGGCTATATGTTAAAGGTTCACGGAACGCTGTTATTTTCCCGCCGAAGTGGTATCTATTCATCTACTTGCATTTGCATGCTTTTGAACTGCTCAGCGGGCAGGAAGGAGCTGGGACAGGAATGGGAGCTCACCCCATCAAGCGACGCTCAGGTCTCGAACCTGGACTGTCCATTTTCCAAGTGACAAGCTCAGTGTCTTTAACCGCCAAGCCCCTCCCAACAGTTCTAGTAAATCTCGGTAATTTCCTTCAACCAGGAATTTTCTTTCAGGGAAACTTCTTCCTCTGAAGCTGACAGTCCCTCTTGTCTCCAGCCCCCCTCCCCCCCAAAAAAACCCAAGCTAAGCAATCTGGCATCTTGTTAATAACTGGCTGGTTGTTAATTAATTGCTAATCAATTTCACCAGCGCTTGTTTTGACATGGGGCAGAAGGCAGGATGGAAGAGATCCATGATCATATCAACCCAGGTCAATCTCGGGTGCTGCTTATCTTGAAGTCCAGAAAGTTGGGCAATGGGAAAGCTTCTGTCTGAAGTCTCCATTGTGAAACTGAAGTGGCTTAATGTGTCAAGCAAATTGATTGTAACTTACATTTAATTCCATTTCAGTTTGAAAACACAGTGCAGCGTGTATCTGTTCCTGTCATTGTTGTAACCCAGCAAATGTTATTTGAACTGTGATGCCCAAGCTTAATAAAACAGGCAAGCATACATATGGATTTCTGAATTCCATCGCCAAAGAAATTTGGCTAACATTCAATGTTGAAACCACTTAAATTGATGCTTTGCTTATCCGCTTCTTAGATATATTTAAATTGCACTATAGGAAACAGGTTGCTGCTTGATCTGACAGAGCGATGGAGGGAGGGAGGGAAGGAGGGAGGGAGGGATGGGTCAAAGTTTGATATAGAGTGAGACCCACAATGGATGTCCTCTTTCTGTTCCTTTAAATTTCCAAGCGTTTTTGTGTTCCTACAACAAAACTGTCTACAACAAGTTGGTAGGTTGGCAGTACTGAAAGACAAATGTGGTTGTCTTAAAAGATTCTCCACCAGTCCACCAGTGAGCTTTCTAAGTGGCTGAAGTAATGGTGGAGATGTCACAGACACATATACACTTGAATTCCCTTCAAGCCATCTCAGATAAATAAGGCTGACCAGCAATGAAGTCAATCTGGGTCATTGCTATTGCTATTGATTCAACCTTCCATCCTTCTGAAGTTGGTCAAATGAAGACCCAGATTGTTGGGGGCAATCGGCTGACTCTGTAAAATGCTTAGAGGGGGCTTTCAAACACTGTGAAGCAGAATATAAGTGCTGTTGCTATTGAGTCAGCCTTCCATCCCTCCAAGGTGGGTAAAATTGTTGGGGGCAAGAGCAGGGGTGCTGTTCAGCAGGTGCTGACAGGTTCTGGAGAACCGGTAGCAGAAATTTTGAGTAGTTCAGAAAACCAAATATAACGTTTGGCTGGCCCCAGAGTGGGGTGGGAATGGAGATTTTGCAGTATCCTTCCTCTGAACTTTGGTGGGAATGGAGATTTTGCAGTATCCTTCCCCTGCCATCCCCACCAAGCCACGCCCACAGAACCGGTAGTAAAAAAAAAAAATTGAATTCCACCACTGGGCAAGAGGCTGACTCTGTAAACCGCTTAGAGAGGGCTACAAAGCACTGTGAAGCAGTATATAAGTCTAAGTTCTATTGCAATTGCTATTTGAGCTCTACCTGAGAATCATTGTGACAGATTTCGAGGTCGTCTCAAATAAATTGCATTTCAAACAAAGGCTGTGATGAAAATCTTCCATTTATTAAGCACGACAATCTAACTCCGACTCCATTCGCAGCCAACACTGACTCCCTGACGCGAACCCCTCCCTTCCTATCTCCACTCCTCTGGTCTCATTGGCCATCTTCCAAGTCACTCCATCCCTTATCTACTGCTCCAGCTCAAAGGAATTCCCCCCTCCCATCCCATCTCCAGGGGATATCATCTCCAGGGAAAATAAGTAGGTGAAGAGTCAAACGTCTCCTCTTCTCTTCTTATGTCAGCACTAGAATGAATACAGCTTGACATTGAATGGGACCCCATACCCATTTGGACCCACTAGCATTACTGAGTTCCCATTCATTTTACTGACTTGAATTCAATTGCAATTCATCCAATTCCAGTTGACATTGTCCTCCAATCACCGTTAAACAATTAACAATCTCTTGGAACTTCAAGGGAGAAATTTGAGCAACAGCTTGGATGCTTGGTTTTCTTTCTTTCTTTCTTTCTTTCTTTCTTTCTTTCTTTCTTTCTTTCTTTCTTTCTTTCTTTCTTTCTTTCTTTCTTTCTTTCTTTCTTTCTTTCTCCTGCTAAAAACAACGGGAGCTGTATTGGGATGGGATGATGCCCTAAAGGCATTTGTGCGTGGATTACCAACAAAGCTTTGCCTTATAGTGTCATAAATAGATGTTATTTAAAAAGGGGGGGGGCTCCATTACTGCAAGAGGCAGTTTGCAGCTGAACAAATGCCTAGGGTTACTTTATGTGGCACGGAATAAATGCGTAAAATTAAAGGAGGTGTTCGGGATTCCGGTAATGCCATCTTATGACAACAAGAATTGGGAGAAAAATGGGGGGGGGGTGTTTGCCCATTCATAAATAATAGAGAGCACAATTCTACTGGATAATTGGGGCTCATTGGTGTTTGTTTGTTTGTTTGTTTGTTTGTTTGTTTAAATCAGAGGTCCTCAAACTTGGCAGTTTAGGACTTGTGGACTTCAATTCCCAGAATTCTCCAGCCAGCTGGAGAATTCTGGGAATTGAAGTCCACAAGTCTTAAAGCTGCCAAGTTTGAGGACCTATGGTTTAAATGAACTTGGAAGCCCAGTGATATATTTCAATCTGTTCTAGAACCAATCATATCTATCAGCATCTTATCTGGCTGTGCCTTGCCTTAAAAACAAAGAAACCAACAAAACAGCTTGAACTTTTCTAAGTCTGTGTTGTGCAAAAATGGAATATGAAAATATATGTATATATGTATATAGGTCTTTGGTTAGTCGGGTTTTCTCCCACGTAATACAGCAATACATTTTACCAGCTCAAATCCCCCTGCAACTCAGACTAACCCGAACACAACCAAGCCCCCATTCAATCAGAGCACAGCTGAGCCCCCAACAAATCAGAACACACCTCTACCCAATCAGAATACAGCCAAGCTCCCACCCAATCAGTTCAGACCCCCACTAGCAGTTAAAAGAAAGAAACAGCTGCAATCACACATTGCTCCTAGAAGCATGAAGCTGAAAACACCATCTTAAAGATAACGAATGAGACTTCGTTGAAACGTCGCCAAGACTCTTCCAATTTTACGCAGGAGAAAACCCGAATAACCAAAGACCTACATACAAACACCCACGAAAACCTCAGAAAACAAATATATGTATATGTATATATACTGCATATATACATATACTCTGTATAATTTATACACACACAGAGACACATATACACTCTGTGTGTATGTGTGGGTATGTGGGTTCGTGCGTGTGTGTATACATAGGTAGTCCTTGAATTACGACCACAATTGAGCCCAACTCAATTGAGCGACTTTTCTTGCCACTGTTGGTAAGTGAATCACTATAGGTGTTAAATGAATAACACAGTTGTTCAGTGAATCTCGCTTCCCCATTGATTTTGCTCGTCAGAAGGTCATGAAAAGGGGATCACGTGATTCCGGGGACACTGCGACTGTTGTAAATATGAACCAGTTGCCAAGCATCTGAATTTTGATCCCATGAACACGGGGATGCTGCAAAGGTTGTAACTGTGGAAAAAAAATGGTTATAAGTCACTTTTTTCCAGTGCCGTTGTAAATTTGAACTGTCACTAAATGAACTGTTGTAAGTCGAGGTGTATATATATTTCCGTGGTCATGTGGCCGGCATGACTAAATGCCAAAGGCGCATGGAACATTGTTACCTTCCCACCAAAGTGGTCCCTGTTTTTCTACTTGCATTTTTTACCTGCTTTCGAACTGCTAGGTTGGCAGAAGCTGGGACAAGGAACAGGAACTCACCCTGTATGCAGCACTAGAGATTTGAACCGCTGAACTGCAGACCTTTTGATCAACAAGCTCAGAGTCTTAGCCACTGAGCCACCACACATATATATAGCTACATATATATATATAACTATTCTAAAAATACGAGTTCCAGATATACTTGTGAAGAGTATACACGGGAGTATAAGTGAGAGACGGTTGGAAGGGCCTATTACGTGCACAATGGCCAAATTGACTAATGACATATAAAGACAGAGATCTCTGTAATGGTAGTTTAATACTCTGACAATGTCAGCAGATGTCTGATGAAAGCTTAGTAGAATAAAATTTTAATTATTTTAGTTCCAGAGTTTGCAGAGTGTCTACTTCTTTTTTTACATGCATGCATACATACATGCATGCATGTGTTCGTGTGTGTACACACACACACACACACACACACACACACACACACAAATTTGCTTTTATAAAATTGAGGAAATTGGATCTACTGTTCAAAGCCAATCATTCTAATGTTTTCCTTAGGAGGGTTTCACTTCTTGTTTTCCTATAATCATTGCAGGATATTTAAGCTTCTGCTCTAGATTGGGACATGGCTGACTTTATAAAGTTAGACAGAGGGAAGGACCCGCTGACGGATGGAAAGACTACAGAAAAAATATCCAGAGAGGGGTTTAATATATGAATTTCCAACCGCCCACAACCATATTGTAAACCTATTAAACATGCAATTTAGATGTTAGCCTTACATTTCTCTCGATTCTCTATAGTCTGTTATTCATTTTCAGTGAAAACAGTTGCCTCCTCTCTTCCCTCCTCACTGTCCTACTCCTTTCTTTTACATTTTATTCTTCTTTCTTCCAGTGAAATGATCTATTGTACTGTTTTGTTGTTACTGTTCTTAACGTACTGTTTTGTATTGGTCTCATTTCCTGTTCACTTTGGGATAGTAATTTGTTTACTTTTGGTAGAAAGTAAACGCTTTTGCTAAACTAGAAGCTTCTAATAAATGAAAATACCGATCCATTAATAATAACCCTTACTGTAATAACGATACTGAGTTATAGCTCCTTAGGAAGGCTGGTGTCGTTGTGTCGAAAGTTAAAAATGTGCTATGCTGTAGAATTTTGCCAAAGGATGCAATAATAACAAACAACTCTTAAAGCATCCGTAACTTTTTTTTGCTAATTCTTCAAACCTCGTGCCCATTTTTATAAATCCATTCCTTTTGTCCATTGGCCACATGGATTTCATTCTATGATGAGATCTCATCTTGAAATCAAGGGCAAAATACTTTAATTTATTGCAGAATTTAAAATCAAGGCTTGAAGGATTTAAAATTTTCCTGGAATGCTCCGATTAGGTATTTTTTTAAAAAATGAAAATCCAGTTACTTTGACCAAGTTCCTTCTGGCAGTTTTGATGTTTCATTTCTGAATTACGTACCTAAACTTTGCAGCACAGTCCTGATTTCTGATTTATTTTATTTTTTTGTATTTTTGAAAATGTATCTTAAGGGTTTTTTTTTTTAAAAAAAGATTTTTTTAAAAAAATTAAGCCTATCAAGAATAACTTCAAGTAATCTTGTTTCTTTTCTTTTTCCTTGAGTTTTCAACCCAATCTCTTTTCATCAACTTCAGGATGGGCTTTATTCAGAATAATAATAATAATAATAATAATAATAATAATAATAATACCCTGTTTCCCCAAAAATAAGACATCCCCGGATAATAAGCCCAATTGGGCTTTTGAGCGCATGCGCTAAAATAAGCCTTCCCCCAAAATAAGCCCTCCCTGAAAATATTTAAATGTAGAGCTGGAAATCAGGTAAGACGGCAAGAGGAGCCCCATCTTGCTCTATGTGCCTCAAAATAATAAGACCTCCCCAAAAATAAGGCCAAGAGCTTATTTCAGGGTTCAAAAAATATATAAGACAGGGTCTTATTTTCGGGAAAACATCGTAATAATAACAACTACTTAAGATGGTGTGAACGGAAGTGGGAGGGTGGTTGTTGGCTATTTCGCCTGTATTTCCATGGCTGAGCTGGCCATAACCTCACAAGCTGCTTGTGTTTCTAGTTGAAGATGAACAACTGACGACATTGTCACCCAAAAGGAAGCAACGGAACGGAGGCATGAGGAATTCGCCCAACTCTTCGCCCAAACTGATGAGGTGAGGTCCTAAGTCACTCATATCTTTATCTCTTCCCCCTCAAGACAACAATCTCGCCGACAAACACCCTCCCCCCCCAAAAAAAATAACCTAAGGGGGGGGCAAAAAAGATTCGTGGCAGGGTGTTCAAAAAAGTAAAAGATTGTTAGACGGTTTCTGAAAAGCTAGAGTATTTATTCTGTCAGCTTGTCAGCAGTTAATGATAGAGCTTGGGAAGAAAAAAAAATCTGTCACGGAAAACAGTTTGAAAAACTGTTTGAAAAATACACAGGCTTTAAAGTCTTAGCTGTCACCCAGCCTGTCTGTGTGTAGTTCTTAAACAGCAGTGGCACTAATGATAGCGCTAACCAATCCGAGAAACCCGTGGGGTGAGTTTGCCTCGGGCAATTCTCTTCTTGTCGAAATCCCTCCGAGTGCTGTTTTCTGTACTTAAAACCGTACGCGAGATGTATCACCGCAATCAGAAATGAACCTGAATATTACCTTCCTTTTTATCCTGTCGATTGAAATCAAATTTCCTCTAATTGATTTGAAACGATTCTTTAAAAAGGGAATGGGGAAAGAGGATGGGATGGGGAGGGAGGACAGGATAATGAATCTTGGGCGCTTTCTGAAGCAAAGTTCAAAACAAACGTCCTCATCCTGGGACTAAAAATTGCTTAATTATGAGAAGTGTTGTTGTGGTGATTAAGGTTTTGTTAAAGTGTTCAGAAGACTTTGTTCCTACAAGGATTTCTGCTAGGATTGAAAGTTTTAAAGAGCAGAAACAAACAACTAAGATTCGTTTGTAAACAGATCATACAGAACTTGGAGAATGCTCTTTTGTTTCTCTTTTATTGTATTATTCCTGAATTTTCTTGGAGGCAAAAATGTCTGATTATAAAACAGGGGTGTGTTCTGAAATATTCTGAATTTCCTTATATTTTTAAAGTCTGACTTCCTCGCGGATGAGTGATCTTTCCCAATAGTGGCACTTTTACAAAGTAGGAGGCATAAAATAAATAGGCTGGATCCAGGTTTCTCAGTGTCCCGTGCCGTACAATTTTTGGGGTTTCAAAAAGAGGCAAGCCAAGAAAAAGGGAGATTAAAACCAGATGATACATGGAGATTCAGACACACGCCATTTTCTGCTTTGTTCAGGGAACGGATGGCTCCCGATATCTACAGTGTATTTCCTCAAAATGCATCTATTTTCATTTGGAAGTTAGAATGTAAGGGCAGGGAAAGAGAGCTTGGGAAGAGGGATTTGCATCTTTCTGTTCTCTTTATGTTGAACGATGATTGATGCTTTGTGTAGTTACTCAAAACACTATCCCAGTGCCCATATTGCTAATCCTTGCGGATGCAGGACTAATTTACCTCTAGGTTTATGCTAGAGAGGGAATAAAATGAGTCCAAAATGCACTTATTTCATTCATTGCTGGGTTACATCCAGAAGTGGGATTCCCTTACCTTCCCTACTGGCTCGCAAACGTGAATGTGCACGCATGCGCAGTGCTCATGCATTATGTCCGGGCAGGTAGGCGGAGCCTCCCACAGTCACCACTACCGATTCACTCGAACCGGACAGAACCGGCTAAATCCCACCACAGGGTACAGCCTTGCATCCCTTATCTTGTCTCTATCTCATCTCTATTAATTTCTGTTTGTGTGAAATTTGACAGAGAAGAGAGAAAGAGAGAGAGAAATACCCCCCCCCCAGTCCTTCTGTTATCTGATAAATATAGGGATATAAACGTGAAATAAAAGAAGAAGAAAGTGGGGAAAAAAGAATGAGAGGACAACGAACCGGGTACCGTTTGGAGTGATGTGCTGTGTCCCTGTTTGCTATGTAAAGTATGCTTCATTTCTTTGATCTGGAGTCATAATAATTCTGGGGAGTTCTACTGTTTTCATATGCTTCAAAGCTGTGTCAAAGTTTTGCTGCTTTAGGGTACTTCTTTATTCTACTGGCTCATGGGTACTAAGATGACAGGTCCTCAATGCAAGGTGGAGGTTTTTTCAAGTCATTGCCTTCAGCAAAACATCAAATTACCAAATACAGGCTAACATAGTTCTACACAGATGCCTTTCCCGTAGATATATTATACCATATATATTAAATACTTTAGTGTTACACGGTACATTTTATGTGCAATGGAAAGTGATGGTTGGAGGTAGCCTTAGGGGGAACTTCCCGCCCTCCCCACCCCTACCGCCCCCTCCTCCCACAAGCCGAAACAGCTAGTGTATATCGTATCAAGTATGGTTTTTACAGGACTTTCTGCCTGAAGGCCTTTGTAAATAAGTAATGATCAACAGATTGGCTGTGGGTTTTTGAAAAGCATGCCTTTGTCAGTTTGCATGATGGGGAAAAGAATTTTCAAAGTGGAGCCTCGCTTTCATTGCCTGCTGAAGAGGGACTCGGGGAGATTACTCATCTCAGGCTTGAGCTGTCTGTTCAGTAGCCCATCAGAATTGCTAAACATCGGTTGGACAATGAGTGAGGAGCTCAGCAAACCGAGATCTGTCTTCTTTCCGGCTTTGTCCGGTTTTTTTTCCAATAGCAATAGCAATTTACTCTTTACTCCGGTTTCTTTTCCAATAGCAATAGCAATAGACTTCTATACCACTTCACAGTGCTTTTACAGCCCTCTATAAGCAGTTTCACAGAGTCAGCATAATTGCCTCCAACAATCTGAGTCCTCATTTTACTGATTTCGGAAGGATAGAAGGCTGAGTCAATAGCAATAGCAATAGCACTTAGACTTATATACCACTTTACATTGCTTTAAAGCCCCCTCTAAGTGGTTTACAGAGTCAACCTCTTGCACCCAACAATCTGGGTCCTCATTTGACCGACTTCAGAAGGATGGGAGGCAGAGTTAACCTTGAACTGGTCAGAATCGAACTGCTGGCAGTCAGCAGTGAATTAGCCTGCAATACTGCATTCTAACCACTGTGCCACCATGGCTCTTATAACAAAATATTGAAAACCTGGGTATATCTGATGCTTTGATTCAACAGAGAAGGTACTGGTTCAAGGAATCTGTGATACACAAATGATTTTGAAATAAAAACACATGATCAGATAGTAGACCTTGGTGGCTTAATAATATTTTTATATTATAAAATTAATAGCAGTACCGTCTTTCCCTGAAAATAAAACCCTGTCTTATATTTTTTTTGAACTCTGAAATAAGCGCTTGGGCTTATTATCAGGGGATGACTTATTTTGGGAGAAACAGGGTAGCACTTCGACACATAGATAGATGGATGGATGGATGGATGGATAGAGATAGAGATAGAGATAGAGATAGAGATGTACAACTTCACAGTGCTTTATAGCCCTCTTTAAGCAGTTTACTGAATCAGCATATTGCTCCCAACAATCTGGGTCCTCATTTTACCAACCTCGGAAGGATGGAAGGCTGAGTCAACCTTGAATATTCCAACTCCAAGCCCGTCCCTCCTCCCTTTGGTCTGTCATGTTTAGGAGCCCATGGTCACAAGACTAAACCACAGAATCATAGAGGAAAGGACCTCGGAGGTCAGACTGCGGAATAACAGATTTGGAAGGGACCTTGTAAGCAGTGGTGGGATTCAGCCGGTTTGGGAGAACCGGTTGTTAACTTTCTGAGCAGTTTGGTGAACTGGTTGCTGGAAGAAATCATTAGGGCAGAGAACCGGTTGTTAAATTATTGAAATCCCATCACTCCTTGTGGGTCTTCTTAGTCCAACCCCCCTGCTTTGTTAGAGCATTCACAATTTCTGGAGACAAGTCGTTCCACTGATGATGAAATTTCTCCTTAGTTCTAGGTTGCTTCTCTCCTTGAGTAGCTTCCATCCTTTGCTTCTTATCCTACCCTCACGTTCTTTGGAGAATAGGTTGGCCACAGAAAAGTCTTCAGACAGCACTGGCTTTGGCCTTGAAACAGAAATGAGCACTTCCCCCTACAGTCAGCAACAACTAGAAGAGTAAAATCCACAGAAACTCCTTTATCATTTACACAGAGAAAGAGAGACTTTATATAGCAGCATAAACATGAATAAATTAATAAATGGAGGATAAACAGAGAGAGGCTACAGCCCCATATTTGTTTTATCAAAAAGAAAGGAAAAGGGGAAAAACCTTCATAATATATTGTTCTGGCTTGAGACAAGGAAATAATTTCTTAGGGTGCCAGATATTCAGTTAATAAGTTTAAAAATTATTAACGAAGAGGAAATAGTAATAGAGAACAGTCTCAATTACAAGAGATCTGCAGTATTGATCTGTAATTGCATCTATTTTTGAAGAGGTTACCAGTTTAGTTCCACTTTAAGTAAGTGTCGGCACCCAGCAAGAGCTAAAGTTGAAGATAATGATTTCCCAATTTAGAAATTAATTTTAAAATGTTCACTTGCTGCATGGTCCATGTACGTTTCAAATGGCACAACCTTGGTAACAAGGTTCACGCCTACAAACCTTAAATTATTTTTAGCATCTTTACAGTGTATATATACATGAAGAATATTATAATGTCCTTGGGCCCCAATCGAGAATTTTTTAAGAAAATGGATGAATTAAAGTGTATTGGAAGAAACCATGGTTTCTTTCGGATGGAAGAAAGGAAGAGATCCGAACAAATGATATGTGAATAATTGTTGGTGATTATATCTATCTCTATATATAAACCAAATATCACTCACTCATCACGAAATCTCCAGAACTGTAAAACCTACAAACTTGAAATTTGGCATGTATGTTCCTCTTGGCATCTAGGTGCTTGCTAAGAAAGGATTTTTCAAAATGACCATCAGATCATTAGTATTTGATATGCAGTATATTCATATACAGTATATTAACATACTCTGATGCTAAGGAGTTAGACGTTCTACTTCTCCTCCCCATCTGAAAAGAACTCTGTTCCAACTGCCAGTTGCCTTAAAGTATCATGCTCTGATGCTATGGAGTTATACAGTCTACATTAAGTTTCAGGCTTTAAGTGTCAATTTATCAAGCCCGCTCACATAGTTTCATAGCGAAGTACAGGCATCCAGCTAGTGTATATATAATATACAATATATACATACAATATATACAATATATACATACAATAATATACAATATATATATACAATATATACCAGTATGTATGATATATGTATATATACATACTTATTTTATATATATATATATATATATATATATATATATATATATATATATATATATATATATATATATATATATATATATGAGAGAGAGAGAGAGAGAGTGTTGAATTGATCCAGATCTGACTAATGAGAACTAGATAAAATTCAGCCTCAGTAAAACATTGCCAGTCAACACAGAAAAAGATAGCACTTGATCATCAAAAAATGAATTTGCCCCTGCTCACTTGAAACCAACTGGTATTACTTACATTATAAACTGTACAATGAACAATTCAGGGAACTAGGTTTGTTTAGTCAAATGAAGCGAAGGACCAGGAGGTGATGTACAGATACAGATTAACAGAGTTGGAAGGGACCTTGTAGATCTTGTAGTCCAACCCCACGCCCAAGCAGGAGACCCTACACCATTTCTGACCAATGACAGTCCAGTCTCTTTTTCAAAGCTTCAAGTGATGAAGCTCCCACAACTTCGAAAGACAACTCCTGTTCAATGGGTTGATTGCTTTTACTGTCAGAAAATTTCTCCTTATTTCCAGGTTGAATTTCTCCTTGATAGCTCTCCTTGATAGCTGTCTTCCAATACTTGAGGGGCTGCCACCAAGAAGAGGGGGTCAATCTATTCTCCAAAGCAGCCAAAGGCAGGGACAAGAAGTAACAGATGGAAACTTATCAAAGATAGATCCAACCTAGAACTAATTTCCTGACAGTGGGAACAATTGACCAGTGGAACAGCTTGCCTTCAGAAGTTGTAGGTGCTCCATCCCTGGAGCTTTTCAAGAAGAGATTGGACAACTACTTGTATGAAATGGTATAGGGTCTCCTGCTTGAGCTATGGGTTTGACTAGAAGACCTCTGAGGTCCCTTCCAACACTGTTATTCTCTTACGCTTCTGCTTTTCAATAACTACCTGGAGAAGCTATGCATACTTATTGAGACAAGCCAATTGTAAAGCTGGTTCATAACACTCGACTTATATCCCATCAAGTTTAAAATCTAAATATTGCAATGCATTATAATTCATTGAAAACAGAAGTGGAAAGAAGCATATAATATTGGCAAGCTTAGGCTATGAATCTTTAATAATTTGCCAGCACAATTTACAGACCTCAATTCTTGTAGGAGCTTTTTATGCAAAGTCTCTCCTGTGGGAAGGTTGAAGAACCATTTTGAGAAATAGCAGTTGGCTCTGGTTCTACCTTAACATGGAGCTATATTACTTCATTTATTTTATTTATTTTATTTGGCTTATATGCCACCCTATCTCCCAATGGACTCAGGGCAGCTCACAATGATAAAATGCACAAGCCAAAATACAAAGTTAAAATCTAAAACCTGATAAATTTAAAATTTAAAACCCTTAAAACCCCATCAGTCCAGGTCGGGGAGCTTGAATAACCAAGTTTTTAATTCACGACGGAAGATGCGAAGGTCAGGAGCCAACCGGAGCTCCAAGGGGAGTTGATTCCAGAGGGTGGGCACACCCATAGAGAAGGCTCTACCCCCCGGGGGCCGCCAGCAGACACTGTCTAGCCGACAGCACCCTAAGCAGGCCCTCTCTATGGGCGCAAACCGGGCAATGCGGTGTTGTTGCTGGCTGCAGGTGGTCCGCCAAATATCCTGGGCCTAAGCCATGTAGGTGTAACATGGATATCGGGGTTCTCCCATCACAACCCGCGCATCTGCATTTTGCACCAGATGAAGCCTCTGAGTGGCCCTCAAGGGCAGCCCCATGTAGAGAGCGTTACAGTAGTCAATACATGAAGTGACTTTATATAATACTTATCGCTTCATATTATATAATAAATACTTTATATAATACGAAGCAATAATACTGAATGACCTCAGCCCTAGGTCTTCTCTGACCCAGTCTAAAATTCCGTTGCCATTTCAACACTGGCTCTCAATATTAACATATACTGAGGTACAATGGTGAGATTCAAATAATTTAACAACCAGTTTTCTGCCATATGACCGGCTGGGTGGGCATGGCCATGGTGGGCATGGTCAGGGGGTGTGACAGGCAGCACTTGGCCTCCTGCATCCCCCAAAAGCAAAAATGGGCCATGGGGGGGGGCACGCTGCACCCCCCTGTGCCTGTTTTGGGCCTAGTAGGCCTCTCTGCAGCCTCCTGGGAGCAAAAACGTGCCATAGGAGGGCTGTGCCATACCTCCGCACTCCATTTTGGGCCTAGTAGACCTCCTTGCACTTACCTGGGAGCAAAAATGGGGCACATGGGGACTCCTGGAAGGGGTGGAACAAGGAGGGTAGGGGCCAGCCAGCAATTTAACAACCAGTTTGCCCGAACTGACTCGAACCGGCTAAATCCCACAACTGCTGACTTATTAAATGACCAGACCTTCAATGAGCTGTAGTGACCCAGTGGTTAGAATGCAGTATTGCAGGCTAATTCACTGCTCAGTGCCAGCAGTTTGAGCCTGACCGGCTCAAGGTTGACTCAGCCTTCCATCCTTCTGAGGTTGGTAAAATGAGGACCAAGATTGGTGGGGGAAATTATGCTGAATGTGTTCAGAGAGTCCTGTAAAGCACTATGGAGCAGTATATAAGTCTTAAGTGCTATTGCTATAATTTAGACAAAATGTGCCTTTTATTTACAATAGACAACAAGAACGGTAAATAGTGGAAGACACACTGATGTGTGGTTTTTAGATATGGCAAAGAAGCATCCATTATAATTCAGGGTTCGTTCCCCACACAGCCAAACTGCTTATATCCTAAAAAAAAGAAGAAGAAGAAGAAGAAGAACTGCTAATAGTAGATAAATGCAAACTGAAGGCTGAACATCCTCACATCATTTTCATAAAATATGTGCAAATTGGCTTCAATGAGAGCTATATAAAAATGGAGACAACTTTGAAACGCAGTATTCTTATTTTTCAATTTATTTTGCTAGGAATAGAGGATACTTGAGAATGAAATGCTATCATTCCACACCTTCTGAAAGACGTTCTTAAGCATTTGTAATTCGCAACGTTTTCCGATACATTCGTGGATCGGGGAAAAAAGAGTGTGTGTGTACAAAATGAGTGGCATAGAATTGCATACAAAATGAAAATACCCTACAGAAATCAAATTTACAGCTTCTTAGAAGAAAAGTGGGGTAAATAACAGAGCACTTTCTGAAATATTCCTATGAAAACAGTGTGGACGCGCCGTATACATTTTTGAAAAACAACTTACAAGGAGTGAGTGAGGTGAAATGTGCTGAATTTGTTTGCGTTCCTAAATTTGAAACATGGGTACCAAAAAAAAAAAAAAAAAGGATGTGTGCTAAAGCAGATAAAATGTCAGATTAGGACCAGTTTAATATTTATGGATGGCTCAGTCCTCTGTTGTAAGCTGCTAAGTATGACTAGCTAAGCTGAAGGTCCATCGATGGCCTTGTCCATTTGATTTGACAAATTGTTTCTAAAGTCTGCTGAAAACATGGACATTTCATTGCTGAGTATTCTTGTAAAAGTAGTGATCAGCCATAAAATATCATTAAAAGGCACCCAAGATAGATAGATAGATAGATAGATAGATAGATAGATAGATAGATAGATAGATAGATAGATAGACAGACAGACAGACAGACAGACAGACAGACAGACAGACAGACAGACAGACAGACAGATGATGGATGGAGAGAGGGAGGGAGGGAGAGAGAGACAGACAGGAAGGGTGAGAGAGAGAAGGAGAGAAAGGAGAGAGAGAGAGAAGAGGAGAGAGAGAGAGAGGAAGGGAGGGAGAGAGAGAGAAAAGGAGAGGGGGAGAGAGAAAAAGAGAGGGAGAGAAAGAGAAAGGGGGGAGAGAGGAAGGGAGAGAAAGAGAGAGAAAAAAACTCTCCAATTTACTGCCCTTGGTGCTGAGTGGAGAGGACCATAGGAACAGCTAATGCTAGATGACAAAAGGTGAGTGTATTAGTCACAAAACATTTGCTGCATTCCCTCACAGCGGCGTGACAATCTTTGCAGCCAAGCCCGGCAAAGAGGGCCTTGCCTGTGACAAACTGTCAGTCTTGGCGTGGTGGAGCTTTCGAGCGCCAATCACAATAGTCAGAGAAGATTGAAGTGACAGAGGCCCACTGAGTAAATGGTGAAACATGCCTCGGATTATGAAATATTCAGCTGGGGTGTAAAAGCTCTAAATGCTTTTTCAATTATTAGCACCACCTGCTTTGGCTGCCTGCACATCGCACCAACCGCATGCTAATTGCCACAATTTGTTAGGGCAGTTAGAAGCGACAGCAGGAAAGGCAGGCGAAGTCAAGTTATCCACTTGATCTAAAGGGGAAACCAAATACAACTGTCCTTCCTCCCTTAAAAACAAGACCACCGTAAGGAGTGTATGAAAAGAAGAAATGTTGCGTGTCCACAATCTCAGCACGCATTTTTCTCTCTCGAAGAAGAAGAAGACATTATCAGCTTGATATGATGACATGTTGGCATGGATCATAATGAAACTTGTAAGCTTCTTGACACAATGAAGCGGAGGTATGTATCCATTCAATGTATGATCTCCTAGACTCAAGGGTAAAAAAAAGCTACTGATTCATCCGAACTGGTATTTCTGATGATCAGCTGTGCCGCGTGATTTACATTGGCTAGAAAGCAGGAAATCCTGCTTTTAGCAAATCTAAATCACGTGGCACAGCTATTCCCCCCTCACTGTTCTACTTACCTGCAAAAGGTTCCTTTTTCCGCATGAAGTGCATACTTGTGTTTGCATGCCGCGTGCATTTGGCACATCGTGCACATGCCTGTGCATGCGTGTGCATGCAGTGTGCATTTGGCACACAGTGTACATGCACGCACAGCATGTATTTGTCACACACCGCACATACGCAGGCAGCGAACCGATGGCAATCCATGGAGGATTTCACCACTGGGTCAAAGAGGCTATCTATGCCAAAACTGAACGGCCTTCTCTCAACAGAAGGGGAGATGACATCTTCTACCTCCAGTCTACAACACAGTCCTTTCAGCAGTTCCAAGAAGGCTCCATATCCATTTGCACTACTCAAGTGACCCTGAGGACATAGATAAATCTCCAGGTGGCCTCAATGACTCTCTCAAAGAATGCAAATGACCAGCTGTCTGCAAGGAGTATAAATCCTTCCATTCCCCACCATCCAGCCAGAGCTGAAGAAGCTTCTTGGATAACAAGTGAAACGTCCTCAAAGAAAAACAAGTAAGTCCAGTTGCCTCCTGAAAAAAGCACCTTTGGGACAACCATGACCTGGATGACTGAGAATCTTCATAGAATGAGAGCGGAAGACATTTCTTGGATGATTGGAATGGAATGGAATAGAACTGGAAGGGACCTTAGAGGTTCTCTAGTCTCTGCTGCGCTAGCAGGAGACCCTACACAATTTGAGACAAGTGGCTGACCAGTCTCTTCTTAAAATCCATTCTGGGTTACAAATGTTATTCGATAGAATATTTTACGAGGCAAATTAAACAAGACTTACAAATTTGAATAACTCGGAAGGAGCAAAACGGCAGGCTTTGAGGACTACAAATACTGTGGATTTTGAGGAACAGTTCACGGACTGAGCAAATCTTCTAATATTGGCTTTTTGGTGTTTTTGGATACTTGGGACACTGGGACCTGGATGGATTACTGAGTAACCTTTAGCCCATTAAAATAAAGTAAAATGTTACAACAAGGAAGAACAAATACATCCCAAATAGAAATACTATTAATGCTTCAAGACATCCAGGAAACTATGACAAGGAACCATAGGTAGATGATGGAAGTGATGCACAATACAGATGTTAGACCAGGAAATCTCCAGCAAAGGATAATGAAAAATGAACAAAAAATTCAGACAATAGAGGAGAACTCAGAAGGAGTAGCGGAAAGAATAGAGGAGATGAATCAATAAATGACACAAGTAGATAAAGATATAGAAGAGATAGCAAAAATTCTTAAAATGGAGCAGGTAGATGATTTCTCAAGAGCTCAAAATGTAGAAGAGAGCAAAGAGAAAGATCCCTTAGAAGGGATGAAAGAGTTATTGATGGGCATCTTAGAGAATAGGCAACAAGAGGCCGATGTGGAGGCAGAGGAAATACATAGACTAAACATGAGTGATGTAGAGGGATACAAGATCCCAAGGGAGGAACATGGGAGATTGATCAAAAAATCAATAGGAGTTGAAATACTAAAAAGGGCAAGAGATGATGGATAGATACAGAACACATCTTAATATGGGATTTGTTTTACAAAAAATTAGAAAATAGAGCTAGAAACTGGAAATTGGGAAAATGTTATTATGCGTACTGCCACATGATATAAGTTACTATTAACTACTATCAGAGATGGTATTCAGCCAATATTCAGACCGGTTCACCCAAACCGCCCACCTGCCCAAACCGGGCAGGTGGGTGGGCACGCCCGTCCACCTGCCCTGGCTCTATGCCATCCTATTTAGGTATGTTTTTGAGGCTGGGCGCATGCACAGAAGGTGTGCGCACCAGCAAAGCACATGCGTGGAAGGCAGGGGTGGGTTCTAAATTTTTTTACTACTGGTTCTGTGGGCATGGCTTATTTTGTGGGCGTGGTTTGATGGTCATGTGACAATTCCTTAGGATTTAGCAGAGGTACTGGTCTACCAGGCTTTTTAACTGCTTGCAGAGCCGTACCGGTCTACCTATTTGTTTTTGGAGCATTCCGATCTACCCATTTGTTTTTGGAGCGCACTGGTCTAACACCACACTGCCTTTTACCACTGATCAGCCCTTTGAAGTGCTATGCCAAGAGTTTAAACAGTTTTTTTTCTTCTAGCCAATCAGCTGGGACTCAGGAGGCAGCCAATAGATTGGGGGTGGGGCCAGGCAGAGGTGGTATTTACCGGTTCTCTGAACTGCTCAAAATTTCCACTACCGGTTCGCAAGAACCGGGGAGAACTGGTAGCAACCCACCACTGGTGGAAGGCCGGGCGTATGCATGGACGGTGTGCGTGCGAGCGAAGACAGTGCACACGCTCACATTTGTGAACCGGTAGTGAAAGTTAGTGAATACCACCCCTGACTACTATGTACATGGAAATGTTAGAAGTTGAAAGACTACTACCATGTACGTTAAATAGTAAAGGGTAAGAAATGATGGATAGATACTTAATTTTTTTTAATATGGGAACTGTTGTATTACAGGTTAGAAAAAAGAGGTAGAAACTGGGAAAACATTACTATGTACACTGCTATAAAATATAATACATTATAACAACAATGTATATGTAAATCTTAGAAATTGAAAGATTATTATTATGTATATCTAAACTATTATTACTGTTACTAGTACTCTGTATAAAGTAAATTGACCCAGGCAATGTCTTGTTCATTAAATACTCATATATGTTAAAGGAAAAAAACCATAAATAAAATTATATATATAAATGCCCATTGAATTCATTGAGGGAATTTTAAAAGGGCTGCGAAGAGACTGTTGCTCTTTAAAGTATAATATAAGCTCTCCCACGGCAAGTTTGCTGGAAAAGGAATTTGTGGTTTTGCTCGAGGCAGTCTTTCTATGAGTTATAGCATTGCATTTAGTGTGGCTCTTGAGTTTCATTGATCATAAGCGGCATTATCTGCTCTGGAAAACTCGGAACATTTTTTCTTTCTTCTGTGGCTGAACTTCAGTGCGCATAATTTTGAGTAGACGTGCAGAGGAGCTGTGAATATATTTGGAGTTTATAGATATGAGAAGGGTTGCTTGGTTGATTTTCTAAAACACCAACATTCCATTGCTTTGGGCTTATTTCTTTGTACAAACCTGAGGATGTTGCGATGCGTTGAAAGCCTGCGTATCTTCCTTTCAAGGTTTTCTTTAAAAATGCATGATTTGTTCTAAACAAATTAGAAGCTTTTTTTTTTTTTTTTTTTTTGGTTAAACATCTTTAGAAAAACAGAAAAAGCATATCTGCACAGAAGCAATCTCTCTTCTGGATCTAGAGACAGCTTGGAGGAACTCATTCAAAATATTTAACAGGCAGAGTTGGAAGTCTTGTAGAGTCTTCGACTTGGACGTCTAGTCCAATCCCCTGCACAAGCAGGAGAGACCCTCTACCATTCCAGACAAAAGCTTGTCAGTGTTGTGACCGAGGCCCAAGCAGTGATTACAAAACACAATTCAGTTCTGAACAAGCTTATTTTATTAAAACAGCCAAGAATTAATTCATTCTCAGCTTAGTCCAGGGATGGCTAACCTTTTTGCCATCGCGTGCCAAAAGCGGGGGGATCGTGGTGAGGTCACACACATGCGTGTCCACATCCATAATTCTATGCATCCTGCCCCCCCGTGCTCCCCCCGCTTTTGGCACGCGATGGCACGGTGGGCCCGGTAGGCCTGTTTTTTGCTTTCCCCAAGCTCCAGAGCCTTTCTAGGAGCCCGGGGAGGGCAAAAATGGCCTCCTCCCCTCCTAGAGGTCCTCCGGAGGCTGGAAACAGTGTGTTTCCTGACTTCTGGTGGGCCCAGAAGGCCCACAAATCAGCTGGCTGGCGCACGCATGCATGCCAGAGCTGAGCTTGCGTGCCCACCAATATTGCTCCGCATGCCAGTTGTGGCACCCATGCCATAGGTTCGCCATTACGGGCTTAGTCCAAAACAAATTCTTCATAACCAGTCCGTTGGCCTCATCACCAACCTTTGATGTCTTTGGCAACCTGCCAAAGACTTTTCTTGGCAAAAACCCCACAAAGTTCAAGAGACGCTGACACGAAGCACTGGAATCAGTGTTGCTTTTCTACAAAGAACCCAACGGCTTGTTGCTGCTCTTTTAAAACTTATGGGAGTGACCAATCATCTTCTGGCCTTACTCCCGAGTTGTCCTTTTTTCTTCAGCTGCTCCTGCCTTCTGGCAGCTCTTCACATGCATACATTAGGAACAGGCTCCTCCTGTTCCTCTGCCTCTCTGCTGTCCACCTCTGGAGGCTCCGGAGTCCGCGCATCGCTCCCAGATGGCCCTGGCCCCATCTCTGCCTCTGACTCAGAGCCCTCATCCAGGTCTTCCCCTAACTCCAGGACTGGCCCATTGTCCTCCCCAGCCTCCTCACTGTCCGACTCCACTGCCAGGTCCTCAGGCTGCTGGCGGACCACAACAGTCAGATTCCTGCAAGCCTTCATAAGTTTTAGCCTGCAGCCCCCTAATCATCTTAACTGCCCTTCTCTGCACTCTTTCCAGAGTCTCTACATCTTTTTTTATAATATGGTGACCAAAGCTGGATGCAGTTTTTTAAGTGTGGCCTTACTAAGGCTTTATAAATTGGTACTAATACTTCATGTGATCTTGATTCTGTGTAGGATTGTGTTGGCCATTTCGGCTGCTGTCCCACACTGCTGGCTCATATTGAAGGGATTGTCCACTAAGACTCCATGATCCTTCTCACAGTTACCACTACTTTAGCCAGGTTTCACCTAATCTGTACCTGTACACCTGGTTTTTCTTGCCTAGACGTAAAACCTTACTTTTACTCTACTCTGAATTTCATTTTGTTAGATAGGGCCCAGTGTTCAAGTTTGTTCAGATCCATTTGGATCTCGAGCCCATTTCTGGGCATTTGAGAAGGCATTCTCTTCCTGCCATTTTAGTGCCATCTGCAAATTTAATGAATCCTCCTTGCACTGTGTCATTGTTTGGCTAACTCCTGGACCAATATGCATGTGGATAAGGGTAAGATTATACTACCTGAGACTTCTCAGGAAACAACAACTGAATGAAAAACTGCTGGTGACCTTCTACCGCTGCACCATAGAGAGTATCTTAACTTACTGCACCTGTGTGTGGTTTGCCAATTGCACGGTGGCAGATAGGACAGCACTCCAGAGGTTTAACATCATTGCCCAGAGGATCATTCGTTGCCCCCTCCCCACTTTGGAAGAGCTTTATAGCTCCCGCTGACTTAAGAAAGTTCAAAACATTCTTAAAGATCCATCTCATCCTGGGTACCTTTTTTTTTTTTTTTTTTTTGAACTATTACCATCTGGCAGACGGTACAGGATAATAAAAACAAGGACAAATAAACTGAAAAACAGCTTCTATCCCAGAGCAGTAACTATATTGAATTCTACTGTATAGTGAAATATTAATGCAATATGAGGGGAGTTTCAATTCAATTGTATAGAATGTGAAGGATGTGTGTTTGTGTTTTATTTTTAGTTATAATGTACACTGAAGATGGCATTTAATTTCATTGTAAGAGGTGCAATGACAATAAAGTAAAGTAAACTAAACTAATGATGTCAAAGGAGAAAGAAGTTGCAGCAGCTCTTCTAACACAAGGTTGATATGAGGATATTCACCCAGTAGCCTTTCTAACTGTTCAATTTCAGAAATGGCTTTTGCATTCATACTTGCTAAAAACAACAACAACAACAACAACCCTGAACTCTAAAAGCTGTACATATTTTGTGGAATCTTTCTCTGGAGCCACACAAGGTTTGAATGATAATACAACTGATTTCCACTCTAGAATGTGCACTCATTTTGCATAGGGCCTTGACTAGATCTGTTGCATTTAAGTATCGACTCTCAGAAAAATGAAAACGTCTCCGGAAACTCATGCATTCCGGATATGGATCTGGGGTAGTCAGTGAAGTGGCTGGGCAATAATGAAGCAGCACAGACAGGATAGTTACAACAGCTCTTTATTATATGGTGAGACTTCAGCGAAGGTATGCAGGCAGCAGCCCTCTTTATATACAGTTTGGCTGCTGGCCAGTAACCAATCAGAAACAACCCCCAGTTTGAATTTCCCACTCAAAACAGTAACAACATAACACCCAGTTTGCTATAAATGATGTAAGCTTCAGGTTGAGGATCCAAAATAAGATTGGGCAAATTTTAAAATATTTAGCGTACAGCCTATTAAAATTTCAAAAGAGCCCCATCAGATATTATATGTAACAAAAGCAGACAAATGACATTCCCCCCTCCCACTTATGCTTCTTGGTCAATATGGGGTGTTGGTTTCTTCAGGCTGAGGATCCAAAATAAGATTGGGCAAATTTTAAAATATTTAATGTACAGCCTATTAAAGTTCCAAAAGAGTCCCATCAGATATTATATGTAACAAAAGCAAACAATTGACTTTCTTCCCGCTCCCACCCCCCACTTATGCTGATTGACCAGGATGGGGTGGTGGTTTCTAATTCTTTGCCTTCTTTGAAGATACTAATATAAACTCTTCTGGTGTTTACTTGGGGGAAAGGGATGCGTATTTTAAGATAAAAAAATATAACTGTAACTGCAATTGTTCCTGTTTCATCAAAACAAGCAAGGGACACCGAAACTAATCTCATATTTTTCTTGTTTCTTGAATGTAGATATAGCAAAGCATAGTTCATGTTTTATTCTTTGTTATGATTTTGACTCATATTAATCCCAATGTATTTTCTTGCTCAGACACGATCCTTTATTAATTCCTGGCAACGAACAAGTTGACAACATGGATTGCAACGTGAAGAAATATGACTCCACGGGAATGTTTCATTGGTGTCCAGCAAAGGAGATTGACAAGGTTATTTTGGTGAGTATTTGAAGAAAAGGAAGCATTGCAATTTCAAAAGCTGTGGTGGTGCAGTGGTTGGAATGCAGTATTGCAGGCTAATTGTGCTCACTGCCAGGAGTTCGATTCTGACTTTGAAGTACTGGTTCTCGTACAGTTAAGGTATTTACATTAAAATCCTTCCTCAGGTTGCAATTATTTTTACCCTTGCATAGTTACCTTTACATACCTCTACCATATCGTTCTTTGTAATGATTTCCCCCCTTTTATAAAGCTTTCTAGCCTGTTACAAGCAGTTTTCTTCCTACAACTACAAGTGAGCCAGTAGTGGTATTCAGCCTGTTCAGACCGGTTCGGGTGAACTGGTAGTGGAGACCTGCGGGTGGGTCTGTCTACCTGTCCCAGTGCTATGCCGTCCTTTAGCCATGTTTTCTAAGCCATGTGCATGCGTGCAAGCCGCGTACACAAGCAAAGTCAGCGCTCACATTTTGCGCGGCAAACCGGTAGTAAAATTATGTGAAACCCACCTCTGAATTGAGCTCAAAAATTATGTTGCTATTTGTTAAGTGAGTTGTGGTGGTGCAGTGGTTAGAATGCAGTATTGCAGACTAACTCTGCTCACTGCCAGGAGTTCGATTCTGACTGGCTCAAGGTTGACTTAGCCTTCCATCCTTCCGTGCTCAGTTAAATGAGGACCTAGATTGTTGGGACAACAGGCTGACTCTGTAAACCGCTTAGAGAGGGTTGTAAAAGACTATGAAGTGGTATATAAGTCTAGGTGCTATTGCTATATTGTATATAATCAGACTGAATTATATTGAATTCCCTCCAGACTGTTTTGTGTTTCTGGCCTTGCTCAGGACTACTTCAGTGTGCTAAGAATCCACACCAATGATAAATCTATGGACTATTACATTTTATTTATTTATTTATTTATTGGTTCGATTTATATGCTGCCCTTCTCCGGAGACTCAGGGTGGCTTACAATGCATTAAGCAATAGCCTTCATACTTTTGTATATACCTACTTAGTAGGGCTTTCGGCCCCCCCAAGCGGTGTTCTTTTTTATATAAAGTCAACTTATTGCCCCCACAATCCGGGTCCTCATTTTACCTACCTTGGAAGGATGGAAGGCTGAGTCAAGCTTGAGCCTGGTGAGATTCGAACTTGCAGTAATTGCAGGCAGCTGGCAGCTAAGTGCTATTTAACAGTGCTTTAATCTGCTGCGCCACCAAGACTCTCAACAGTTTTCACAATTGTTGATAGTCTGAATGGGTTTAAGGCTCATTAAAGGTCTACTCTCCTTTGTTTAGTGTCAACAATAGAGCTGTGTGGATGGTCGTTTCAGAAATTCAGTGATAATTTGACTGACTCATTGAGCTAACTCTCCAAATCAAATTTGACAGATGATTTGAACTAGCTAATCTGATGCCACTGGGTTGAATTCAGACTCTTTTTTTTTTTTTTTTTTTTGCAAAATCTTAGCAACAGATTTTTGACAATTGAATGAAACCAATAGGACAGTGGACAAGCCCACACGTATTCCATGTGTCTTTTCAGAAACCAATTCTACATAAGCATGATTTTGATGGTTATCCTTTCGCCCTGGAAGAGTCAGAGCTGATTTTCAGTTTCTGCTTTCAGGTTTAACGTGTGTGTGTGTGTGTGTGTGTGTGTGTGTGTGTAAGTACAGTAAGTAACTGTAGAATGTAGAACATACATCAAAGGGCTGGAAGGGACCTCAGACATCTTCTAGTCCAACCTTGGTCCAAGACAGAAGATCTCCATTCCTCTTCTTTGCACACACTCTAAGGTCTCGGCATCTTTTTTGTATCATGGTGACCAGAATTGCGACCACACGAATGCAGAGTATCACACAACTATATCCAAACTAATTAACCCTGAAGTGCCAAGCTGATAATTAGAAACTATTCAATGGAGCCATTTGGTTTCTTGATTAATGCATACACCCCGATCATTTGTCATAGGAAAAATTCACAGGATCATTAAATTCTCCATATATGTCACTTGCAATTAATGCTCTATAACGACGCTATCAGTGTGATGGAGCCGCTTTCAAATCATTAAAACCCCACTCGACACAAGCATTTAAAATGTGATATATGAGTTATTGGATACCTTTGATCAATATTGTATCTTTGATTACCGTCATCCAAAGTCGTATGTTATCAGCAGAGATATGTTTGCACCTGCTTCGTACTACCGTTTATCTACATGGCAATTAATTATTCAAGGATGTATAAAGGTACAGCATTGAAGTATTCAATCGGAGATATCCACAGGGAGAGGATCATAAATTTAATATAGTAGCCACTAGTAGGCAATCAAAATCTTCTTCATATGGATCAGGACCTGGGGTGAAATGTTCCTGGTTTGGATTGGATTGCCTGATCCGGTAGCGATGGCAGCAGGTGGTTCGGAGAACCGGTTGCAAAAATCCCTGCCCCCACCCCCCATGCCCAGCTGAGCCGCACAATCATCAGAGGCTGGTTTTTTTACTTTTAAAAGCATTTTTTCTGCAACCTTTTTGGCTGAAAAAATGCTTTTAACAGTAAAAATAAAAGCCTCTGATGATTGCATGGCTCACCTGGGATCGTCAGAGGCTTTTAAAAGCATTTTTTTAACAACCTCTTTGGCGGAAGAGGTTGTAGAAAAAAAATGCTTTTAAAAGCCTCTGACGATCCCAGCTGAGTTGCCTGATCGTCAGAGGCTTTAGAGGTTGTAGAAAAAATGCTTTTAAAAGTTAAAAAAAAAGTTGGCCACGCCCACCCAGTCACATTACCTCACCACCACCAAGCCACACCCACAGAACGAGTAGTAACAAATTTTACATTTCACCACTGATCAGAACATTAAAATGTAGGAAACCTAGAAGTAGCAGCTGATAGCAATAGCAATAGCATTTATATACTACTTCACAGTGCTTTACAGCTTTCTCTAAGTGATTTACAGAGTTGGCCTATTGCCCCAGTGGTGAAATGCAATTTTTTTTACTACCGGTTCTGTGAGCGTGGCAGGGGAAGGATACTGCAAAATCTCCATTCCCACCCCACTCCAGAAGGATGCTGCAAATCCCCATTCCCACCCCACTCTGGGGCCTGGCAGAGGTGGTATTTGCCAGTTATACTAACCACTCAAAATTTCTGCTACTGGTTCTCCAGAACCTGCTGGATTTCACCCCTGCATTGCCCCCAACAATCTGGGTCCTCATTTTACCGATCTCGGAAGGATGAAAGGCTGAGTCAATCTTGAGCCGGTCAGGATCGAACTGCTGGCAGTGAGCAGTGAATTAGCCTGCAGTACTGCATTCTAACCCCTGTGCCACCACGGCTTGCCATTTATTCATTGCCTAGAACTTCAAGGCTTAAATATCCATAACCGAAGTCTAACAAATATATACATGATTATTTAAGGTACAATCGAATACCTCTGGTCTCGTTGTCTCAAAACCCTTGGGGGGGGGGGAATAAGATGCACCTCCTCCCTCCGAGTCTTCTTTAAATAGCTATTCTCCTGTAACAAATATTATCAAATATCATAATGAGAAAGAAAGAAAACATATTCAGATACTCTTTTCCAACATGCCATTTTCCAAAGTCTATAACTTTGTAGCCAAAAATGTTCATCAGAACAAAAAAAAATGTTTATAGTATCCCTCTCTCTCTCTCTCTCTCTCTCTCTCTCTCTGTGTGTGTGTGTGCGCGCGCGTGTGCGTGTGCATGTATTCTTTCTTTCTTTCCTTCCTTCCTTCCTCCTTCCTTCCTTCCTTCCTTTCTTTCCTCCCTCCCTGCCTTCTTTCCTCCTTCCTTCCTTTCCTTCCTTCTTTCCTTTCCTCCCTCCCTGCCTCCTTCCTTCCTTCTTTCTTTCCTTCCTTCCTTCCTTCCTTCTTTTCTTCTTTCCTTCCTTCCTTCCTTCTTTCCTTTCCTCCCTCCCTCCCTCCCTGCTTGCTTGCTTGCTTCTTCCCTTTCCTCCCTCCCTGCCTGCCTCTTTCCTTCCTTCCTTCCTTCCTTCCTTCCTTCCTTCCTTCTTTCCTTTCCTCCCTCCCTCCCTCCCTGCTTGCTTGCTTGCTTCTTCCCTTTCCTCCCTCCCTGCCTGCCTCTTTCCTTCCTTCCTTCCTTCCTTCCTTCCTTCCTTCCTTCCTTTTATGAGCTGTTTGGAACCATCAGATGGTTCCTTGTAGTTTCAGTAAAGGAGTAGTCTGACTTTTTTCCCCAAGATTCAAAATAACAGAGTTGGAAGGGACTTTAAGGGTCTTCTAGTCCAACCCCTTGCTCAAGCAGGATGGAGCACCCACAATTTCTGGAGGAAAGCTGTTGCACTGCTTAATTGTTCTAACTATCAGGAAATTTTCTCCTTAGTTCCAGGTTGCTTCTCTCCTTGATTGGTTTCCATCCATTGCTTCTTGTCCTGCCTTCAGGTGCTTTAGAGAATAGGTTGACCTCCCTCTTCTTTCTACACAACAACAGAATAAAAAACCATCATTGTTTAAGGAAATCTTTTCATTAACATTCATATGACTATTAACGTGCGGCATCTATTTTATAAGGTTGTGTGGAAAGCTGAAATCCCCCCACCCTCCACCCCCAATTTGTGTATCTTTTTCCCTGCATTTGTCCTTACATTCATCCATTTCTGCTAAGAGAAAACCCCCAACCCTTCATTTTTCAAGGCAAATCTAAGTAGGGGATAGAGATCGTGCTGCTTCAAGAAACGGCATTTGCCCTCCTGTTCCGTCCCCTTCAAGTTATATTTTAATGTGTTGTACGGTAGGGATGTTTCTCTCTCTTTTTGCCTTCATTATCCAGTGATTGAGAGCTATGTTTATTTCGCATTTATCCAGAGGTGCCATCCAGTGTGGCGTTTCTCCGAGATCACCTCCTATCAGCTAGGGTGTGTAAAGATTCTGCTTAGAGTTTCAAAGGATCCCCTGGATTTTGGGTTGGGGACAGCCATCAAACCGACTTGATTAATCTAATCTAATTACCCTGTTACATCTTACTCCGTTAGGTCTGGTGAACATTTACGCCACTTATGTCCCTCTGCCTGCGCGTCGCACCAGCAACCCTTACACGTCGCAACGAACCCTGTAGCTACGTGACACCGAATCCCGCTGGATTTTCCCTTTATTTAGTGGGGGTAGATTTTGATTTTTTTGAGATTTCCCTGGACCGCTGAGTAACACAACCAATAATAGTGACAGCTCTGGTTTAGTCCCCGTTCTCGGGGGAGTTTGTATAATAACCATGACATTGTCTGGAATTGCAGTATTGGCATTTGAGCGATCAATAAACCAGCCAGTTCCACTGAGTAAACTGTTAAGAATTGGATTCAAAAATGGTCCAAATTGATATGCATGCCACAGTGTTCATTAGACCACCAGGGACAAGTTCTCCATACGTTGTTAAATAACTGAGGGCGACAGATGTCAGCTAGAATATTTTAAGTATATTTTAAACAGAGACGACGCTTAATGACCTTAATGTTCCACTTCACGAAGTTTGCATGGTTAAAAAAAAATGACATTAGAAGTACCCTCCATGTCTGGTTATGATTGAAGATCCATTTACTAAGTTTGCCAGTGTGTGTGTGTGTGTATGTGTGTGTGTGTATGCTTATGTATATTTGTATACATGTACATATACATATATAGAGAAAGGGAGAGGGAAGGAAGGAAGGAAGGAAGGAGGGAAAAGGAAGGAGGAAGGAAGGAAGGAAGAGGAAGAAAGGGAGGGGGAGGGAGGGAGGAAGGAAGGACTTCATAGCAACATATGCAAACTGCACTTGAAATAGTCACATTTTTAAACATTTCTATGAACAACCTGCCTCCTTAAGGCGATTTTACAACACCAGGCCTGCAAATCGCAAATGATAGCTGTTGAATCCTATCAGCTTCATCTCTCTTGAAACGGTAAGCAGTGGCTCTCAGCTTTAATTGTATTCATTTAATCTCATGGTAGGAGCACAGTCGCTCGAGCGGCTAGAACGCTGGGCAGGAGGTTAACAAGCCCATGTTTGAGACCCAGAGCTATGGGATTGAGTTCTCATCCTTCACTCCAGCTCCTGTGGGGGAGATGAAAGGAACCCTCAAGTGGGTGGCCCCCAAATAATGGTGAAGTCACTGGCTAATCCTTTCAACCTGGAAGCGTCTTGGTGCTTTTGACACAAATGCTAATGCTAATAATAATAATGATGATGATGATGATGATGATGATGATGATGATAATAATAATAATAATAATAATAATAATAATTCTAAGAGTCTGTTCCATTCCATAGTATTTCCAAAGGAAATTTGGATTTAGCGGATGCAAGGAGATTCAGATTTGCAAGATGTTGCTAGTTCAGCCGTGTAATCATAGCATTGATATTCCTAACTTCATCGCACTTGAAGGGGTTCCAACACGCATTGACCTGAAAATAATTCCACCAGAGTTATAAGACTAATCTTACAAGATGACATAAATGTTTCTTTTTTATCAGTGGATCTTTCTCATAAATAATACCCCCCCACCCATCCAAATATCTCTAATCGCCAGGTTCAGGTGAGAGTGTCATTCACAGGTGTTCATAGGAGATGGCCAAAAAAAAAATGCAATATGATTGTTATAATGGTGTGATCAAAGAGCCACTCATAATTTATGTTCTGGCACCCCAATGTCATCCCTTCTTACCGGGGGTAGGTTCCACTTACCTTTACTACCGGTTCACAGTGGGAGCGTGCGCAGAAGCTTCTGTGCATGCGCAGATTACCTATGATGATGCCATGACAGGTGGACGGAACCTCCCGCCGGTTTTACTACCGGTTCTATAGAACCGGACTGAACCAGGAGCAACCCACCACAGGTTCTTACCCCATTCCTGGGTAGTCTGTGAATGTGATAAAGTCTATATATTTTGAAGACCTGGCTCATATCTTCTGTACCAGGGTTGTCTGAACTTGGCAACTTTAAAATGTGTGGACTTCAACATGGCTGGCTAGGGAATTCTGGGAGTTAAAGTCCACAAGTCTTAAAGCTGTCAGGTCTGGAGACCTGTGTTCTAAATTAGGCATGTGGGATTCTGCAGGCATTCCCCGATTTACGACCTCAATTGAGCCCAAAATTTCTGTTGCTGAGGTTGAGAAATTTGTTAAGTGAATTTTGCCCCACTTTATGACTTTGATCACCTCAATTGTTAAGTGAATCACTGCAGTTGATAAGTGAGTAGCCCGGTTGTGAAGGGAATTGTGGCTTCCCCCGTTGGCTTGTCAGAAGGTTGCAAAATGGGATCGCGCGTGGCTTTGAGGACATAAATACAAACTGGTGGCTGAGTGTCTAAATTTTGGCCACGGGACTGTGGGAATGATGCGACGGTCGTTAAGTGTGAAAAACGGTCCTAGTGCCATTGTCACTTTGAATGGTCATTAAATGAACTGTTGTAAGTCGAGCACTACCTGTAGGTACACCTAGCTACCGTATTCTTTGCCTTCCGAACTCTGTTTATTTTCTAAGCTTGGAGCATTTAATCCTCTGTTAGATATTACTGAGGTAAAAAGGTAAAAGCAATTTCCTTGTGCTCTCATGCTTTTGTATGCACAGGAGTGCTTGTTCTCCACTGATGAATCTTGCTGGCATTGAAAATTCTTCATTTCTTCTAACTCCCCCTTTCCCAATTTTGTTCTGTTTTTTTTTTTTCCCAGACCCGAAGTGAAGCTGCTATGACTGTCCTCAGTGGCCACGTGGTGGTTTGTATATTTGGAGATATGACATCGGCGCTGATAGGACTGAGAAATTTTGTGATGCCACTCCGAGCAAGCAATTTCCACTACCATGAGCTCAAACACATCGTCTTTGTGGGCTCCCTGGAGTATTTAAGGAGGGAATGGGAGACCATGCATAACTTCCCCAAGGTCTCCATTTTACCAGTAAGTCCAAGAACTTGATCCTTCCGAACTCCTTCCCATCCATCCATCCATCCATCCTTCCTTCCTTCCTTCCATCTATCCATCCTCCCTCCCTCCCTCTCTTCCTTCTTTCCTTCTCAAGACACTGTCTTCCTCCTTCCCTCCCTCCCTCTCATTGCTTCCTTCCTGCCTCACTTCCCTCATAACTCACTGTGTCTCCATCCTTCATACCTCCGCTTCTCCCTCCTTCCTTCCCTCCTTCTCATTGCTTCCTTCCTTCCTATCTCCCTTCTTTCTTCCCAAATTAGTCTTTCTTCCTTTCTCCCTCTTTCTCTTCTTCCCTCCCTCTCTTTCATTGCTTGCTTGCTCCTTCCTACCTTCCTTCCTTCCTTCCTTCCTTCCCCTCCCTCTCATTGCTTCTTTCCTTCTTATCTTCTTTCTTCACAAGACACTGTCTTCCTTCCTTCCTGTCTTCCTTCCTTCCTTCCTCCCCCTCTCCCTTCCACTCATTGCTTCCTTCCTTCCTGCCTCACTTCTTTCCTAACTGACCGTCTGCCTCCTTCCTTCCTCTCTCCCTCTCTTCCTCTTCCTCTTCCTCTTCTTCCCTCCCTCCCTCTCCTTCCTTCCTTCCTCTTCCCTTCCCTTCCCTTCCTTTGATCTTGGGTTTCATTGTTTTGTTCTTGACTCATTATAAGCCTGAGGACTTGGCCTTTTCCTGTTTGTTGTAGCTATGAAAACCAAGCCCTGAGAGACCTTATTAGAGGATATTTGCCGATGTGCTCCGTCCCTTGTCAAGGATGAATTTCAGCAGCTATCAGATATGTTAGCAACGTTGCTCATTGAACACTTGCCCGAGCGCCTTGCATACAGCCAGCTTTGATGTTGTGATTTTTCTTGACAGCAGGGCAATTATTAGTCATGGCATTATTTATGCCTATGAAACCTTTGAAAACATTTTGTATTGTTTGTCTGTCTACCCGAACTCTTTGCCTTTGCCCAGATCTGTGAAAAGATTTGATCTGCTGGCTTTCTTCTACCTAATGCACCAATAGGGAGATCTCATATCTTTCTTAAGGGAATAACAGAATGAAAGGAGATCAATTCCTTTATCTCTAAATCAGGACAGACTTGAAGAGCCCCCAATTCCTCACGATTCATGCCTCGTTGCTCACGAGAATGCAAATTTCATAATAGGTTGCCTTTTACCCAAGGCCAGGAAGAAAATCACCACCAGGTGCCCATTAAATATTTTCTTTGAATACTAGGTTTGGGTTTGTTTTTTTTTTCCTTCACCCTAAAAGGGCAACTTACAAAAATAAGCAGAATAAAGGGTAAAACAAAACAAATATAATTCAAATTGAAATCCATCATGAAATATTTGGCTGGTCTGCTTCATTTTACGGTCTTTGAAGCTAAAGCAATCCTCTTCTTTATCCCACTTGTCATAAAACAGAGGGATGCAAAATGGGAGATAACCATCACAAATTAGGTGTGTGTGTGTGTGTGTGTGTGTCTTGGTCACAGCAATAGGCCTGGGCTGTGTTCCTCGTAGCTCTAATTCTCTACCGAATTTGCACACCTGTCTGGAGGAAGTCATCCTGTTTGTAATGTTTAAATCATTGAGTAATTTGAGGTGTGCATTATAAACATTGTCCAACACATATAAACACTAAGAAGGACATCATCATGTTTTGCTAGATGGTCCAAATAGTAATTTTGCTGCCAAAAAACCCCCAATGTATATTGGTGCTTGTTAATTTAGTGTCTGTTTCTATCCTGAATGAACTCTAACTTTCTTTAAGCAAATGTCGTGGTGGAGTTGTTTAGAAAAAAGTAAAACTTGCTACAGGTACTGTTTTGGGTGATCTCTCTTTCTATAGAGGGATGGAGGGAGAGAAAGACAGGGAGGGAGGGAGGGAGGGAGAGGAGAAACTCCAAGAAGGAGGGATAAAGTGGGGAACTAACCTTGAATCCTTGCTTTGCTGCAGGAGACTTAAGCCTGACCCTTCCTAAATTCCATGATATGTTATCAACTCTCAAAGGAAGGCGAACAGTCTGAGGAGATTCCTATAGTGTAGGTAGAATATAGTAATGTAGTCAACCTGAAACTTTCACATGAGGATCTGGGTCATTAGGTAGGTAGGTAGGTAGGTAGGTAGGTAGGTAGGTAGGTAGGTAGACAGGCGGGTGGGCGGATAGATAGATAGATAGATAGATAGATAGATAGATAGATAGATAGATAGATAGATAGATAGATAGATACTGTAGGTAGATAGAAAAATAAGATAGGTAGTTAGATAGGCAGGCAGGTAGATGACAAATAGATTAGAGAGAGAGAGAGAGATACTATAGGTAGAAAGATAAGATAGGTAGGTAGATAGACAGATAGGTAAGATGGATGACAGATAGATTAGATAGATAGATAGATAGATAGATAGATAGATAGATAGATAGATAGATAGACAGACAGACAGACAGACAGACAGACAGACAGACAGACAGACAGACAGACAGAGATCAATACTGCAGGTAGATAGTGTTAGTTTGCCTCTATAAGGGATTCATTCTTTTCCATATCACTGGCACAAGTCCAGCATTTTCAGAAGTGGGTATCTGGACATGCCTCTCAGCCTGCTTCGAAGGACAGTTACTGCTCCAGGAGACAAACAGACATTGAGAGGGGTTGTAAGCAGCGGGCACGATGCCGAAAGTTTCCCATCATCCCTGCTCCTTGTTCGTTAGCAATCGCTTGACTGAGTATTGAGTCTTAAGACTTAAAATGCTGCCATCAGCGTCAACCACCCTTTCCAAGGAGTGTGTTCCTTCCATTCCCTGGCACACAAGTTAGACCCTCTTAATGTCAGAGCATTAAAAAAAAAGGGATACTTGTTAAATCATTTCCCAAAGCTGCTTCTCGCTGTTTAATTTGTTTTCTTTCGTTCCCTTCCTCTTTCCTCTCTCTCTCTCTCTCCCCTTCCACCCCCTTTTTCTCCGCTGAAGGGTACACCATTAAGCCGAGCTGATTTAAGAGCTGTCAACATCAACCTCTGTGACATGTGCGTCATCCTGTCAGCCAATCAGAATAATATTGATGACACTTCGCTGCAGGACAAGGAATGCATCTTGGCGTCACTCAACATCAAATCTATGCAGTTTGATGACAGCATTGGGGTCTTGCAGGCTAATTCCCAAGGTAAGGACTGCCCTATAATACTTTTCCTCCATGGTGCCTTAAGGGGACAGGAAATGGCAGGAAGAATATCTCTCACTCAGTAATTCAAAGGGACCTTCCATCAGCTTGCTTGACGGTTAAACCTGCTGATTGGGAAGATGGGGCTTTGGTGTAGCACATGGAGGAACAAAAGCTAATCTGGGGTGCCAGAAAACCGAGGTCGATTGGGGAGAGAATCTCACTGCATTCCCCCTCCTTGCTCCCATCCGTAGAATTCTTGCCGCGTGTAACGATAAAGTTGTTTGGTTACACTTTGCATTGCCAGAGGTCGCGTCGCTTCGTGCTTGGATGCAAAAAAGGATGTTTTGAGCAGCATCTTTGCTTTGTCCACAAGATTATATCAACGGGAATGTCATACGATGCCGAAGCAACACCTTTCAGGGCAGTGAAAAGGGGGGGGGGAGGAAAATAATAATAATAAGGGGAGGATTTTGTGAAGATCTGTTTAACCTTTGCATAAAAATCCTTATGGCATTGGTCGACATCCCTCCAATTTCAAACGCACCTAAGAGCATCTCTTTCTGACGGTGTATTTTTATTGTTGTTGTTCCTTTGTTTTGTCCGTGTTTTCCCAAGAGCGCAAGACAGATAACAATATATTAAACCTCAGATGAACTGATAATCTGCAAAGGCCTGGTATTTCATCAGTGCTTCTAACCTGCCCTGAATCATGTGTTGTGTGTGCATGTGCAGGGGGTGGTGGGGCACGCGGTGTGGGGAGGTCACACGTGCATTGCACTTTCGGCATGCGACAACAAAAAGGTTAACCATCTCTGTTTTATAGGATATGGAATTTATATGTGTTGGATGGTCCCTACAGAGGAGGAGGTGGTGTGATGGCCTATAGCCGTGATGGCAAACCTATGGCATATATGCCACAGGTGGCACACAGCACCCTCTTTGTGGGCACGCGAGCCGTTGCCCCAGTTCAGCTCTGCCGCACATGTGCTCGTGCCTCCCAATGGCCAGCTGGTCATTGGGTCTCTGCTGCGCATGCCCGGAGGGTGGGACATGAGGAGGCCTGCAAGTGCATTGCATTTTGTGGGTTCAGGTGTGTGCGCTTTGAGCACTCGGTCCAGAAAAGGTTAGCCATCACTGGCCTATAGTAAAGCAGCAATTTCTCAGAAAGGATGAGAGAGTGAGCAGAGGTATCAGTCAGCCAGAATAGAACTGGAACGGACTTCAGAGGTCTTCTAATCCAACCCCCTGCTCAAGCAGGAAACCCTATACCCATGATGGTGAGCCTATGGCACCGGTGCCACAGGTGGCACACGGAGCCATATCTGTGGGCACACGAGCATTGCCCTACCTCAGTCCAGCATGCATGTGCACACTGGCCAACTGATTTTTGGGCTTTCCGGGCCCACCAGAAGTCGGTAAACAGGCTGTTTCCGGGCCTCTGGGGGGCCTCCAGGGGAGTGGGGAAGGCTGTTTTCACCCTCCCCAGGCTCCTAGAAAGGCTCTGGAGCCTGGGGAGGGCAAAAAAAATGGGCCTACCAGGCCCACTATGCCATTGTGTGCCAAAAGTGGGGGGAGTGGGGGCGGGTCACATCCCTATGTGTGGGGGATGGGGCACATTGAATTATGGGTGTGGGCACACACACACGCAGTCCCGCCCATTACCCCCGCTTTTGGCACACAACGGCAAAAAGGTTAGCCCTATATCATTTTAGACAACTGGTTGTCCAATCTCTTCTTAAAAGTCTCTAGTGATGGAGCATCCACATCTTCTGGAGGCAAACCCTTCCACTGGTTAATTGTCCTAAGTTTCTTCTGAATTCCAGGTTCCTTTTCTCCTTGATGAGTTTCCATCCATTGTTTCTTATCCTGTAGCATTTGTAGCATTGCCCAAAGCTGAACAGGAGAAAGAGGAAGAGATTTAGGACAGCCGTTCCCTAGAACCTCCCAGGTATATCCATTTAGGGTGAGAGAAGTACAGTTTTAGTCTGGCAAGATTCCGTCTCTATGGTATAAATAAGCGAGAAAAGAATTGAACTTCGGCTGGATTGTTCTATGTTGTCCTTGGAGCATAACTGAGGAAACGTGAATGTTTGAATTGATTGTTAATGTTTATTATGTACCTCTAAACAAAATAGTCAAGTTTCTTTTACATCTGTATCATTTTGGGGGTGGAGTAGGTGGAATATGGAAGTATTCTCCCATTGTTGTTTTTCTGAAAAGTTCTTTTTTCTTTTTTGGGTGTGGCTTGGTGGAGTGTGTGTGATGTGACTGGGGGGGCGTGGCCAACTTTTTTTTTTTTTACTTTTAAAAGCATGTTTTCTAAAACCTCATCGGCTGAAGAGGTTGTAAAAAAATGCTTTTAAAAGGCTCTGACAATCCCAGCTGAGTTGCCTGATCATCAGAGGCTTTTTTTTTTTACTTTTAAAAGGATTTTTTCGGCAGAAGAAAAAATGCTTTTAAAAGTTAAAAAAAAAGCCTCTGATGATCATGCAGCTTAGCTGGGCATGGGGGTGTAGGGGTGTGGAGGCAGGGATTTTTGCTACCAGTTCTGTGAATCACATGCCACCATTGCTCCTGGATTGGGCGATCTGGTCCGAACCGGGAGCATTTCACCCCTGCTCTAATCCTGTATAGTTGTTGATAATCAGACAACATTGCTTAACTGAGATTTCAGATTGTACTAAGATTGTATTAACTTGACTAATACTATTGTTTTGAAAGATACAGAAACTCAGTATGTATAAAAAATAATCTGGTATACCATTAGGAGCTGGTTTGCCTGTTCTAGATCAGCCGTGATGTTCTCAAATCATAGCATAGAACTTTTCTGATTATGGAAATACAGGTAGTCCTCAATTTATGACCACAATTGAGCCCAAATTTTCTATTGTTAAATGGGAAATTCGTTAAGTGAATTTTGTCAACCTTTCTTGCCACCATTGATAAGGGAATCACTGCAGTTGATAAATTAGTAACCCAGTTGTTAAATGAATCTGGCTTCTCCATGGACTTTGCTTATCGGAAGGTTGTAAAAGTGGATCACATGGCCCTGGGACACAACCAGGGTCATAAGTATGAACCAGTTGCCAAGCGTCTGAATTTTGATCACATGATTGTGGGGATGCTGCATAACTATGAAAAATGATCATGTCACGTTTTTTCAGTGTCATTGTAACTTTGAACTGAATGAACTGTTGTAAGCCAGGGACTACCTAGCTAAAACTACTTCTGTTGAGATTGGCTATAATGACAATCTTGCAAATCTGATTGTATTATATCTCCTTCCCCTTCTTATACTTCAGTGAAATAAGGAAGTACTTCTCAGCTATTTCTGAATATTAATTGATTGATTGATTAATTAATTGATTGATTGATGTGCTGTCCATTTCATCTAGAGCCAACTCTGAGCAGCTTAGCTGTCTGTTTTTGTACCGAGTAAAAAATATGATTTTGATGGAGAGGATTTGTTCATTCATTCATTCATTCGTTTGTTCATTCATCAATTCATTCATCGATTCATTCATTCACTCCATTTCGGTAGCCACACATCTCAAGCAAATTGATTCACTTTGGTTCAAGTTCTGTTACTGAAGCGATGAGGAATAATGCATAACTTAATGCACAATTACAAAGATAACATTTCTAAATGTCTCAGGAGTTAGTCAGCTGGTTTCACAATAATTATGAAGTGGTTATTGTAAAGATAAAAATCTCTGGAAATTAATTTGAAAGTCAATGTAACATATTCAATAGTATTAGCCCCATGCCAATACCCAAATATGCCTTTCTCTTTAGAATCTGAAAGCATCGGCATCAACCACCAGCCCTGATAATTAATCCTCGTAACTTTTGACATGGATTGGGTGCAATTCAGACCATTAGCTGGAGGAGATTCACCATTCTAATGGGAGAATAGAATTTGGTCACTGGATTGACCTAGATTGAAATACTTAGATTGAATATCCAAGAAACAGATTCTTACAGAGATAGAGATCTAGGAGTGGAATTTGGGAGTTTTTTTTTTTAAAAAAAGCATAGCAATTAAAGTATTGAAGCAGGCAAGAGACGATGGCTAGATGATTCTTCTTTTCTGTTGTTTTGATTTGCTGTTCCTTTTCTTTCTCATTTTGTTTCCTTTTTTTTCTTTCTTTTTTTTAGGTAGGTGACATGACTAGACGTTAGGTAGGATAAAAAGAAAATGTTTTTAGTAAAAGATGATATGATTAAAAGTTAGAATAGTGATAGAAATAAGAGAAGGGGGAATTTATTTATTTATTTTATTATTTATTAATTAGATTTGTATACCGCCCTTCTCCTTACGGACTCAGGGCGGTGAACAGCCGAAATAAAAATTCAATACATAAAAGTTAAAAATTAAAACACATATACATTAGGCTGAGAATTAAAACCAAATAAATATTAAAATGCGACAACGCAACAAACATTAAAAATTTTAAAATTTTAAAAAATTCTAAAAATGCAGCAGGGATCAGGCTAAACCGGCAAGTTGAAAAAGATGTGTCTTCAGGGCCCGACGAAACGTCCGGAGGTCGGAGATAATTCTCAATTCTGGAGGAAGATCATTCCAGAGGGTGGGGGCTGCCACAGAGAAGGCTGTCCCCCTGGGGGTCGCCAGCCGGCATTGTCTGGCTGACGGCACCCTGAGGAGGCCCACTCTGTGGGAGCAAACCGGCCGGTGGGAGGCAATTGGCGGCAGAAGGCGGTCCCGTAAGTACCCTGGTCCTAAGCCATGGAGCGCTTTAAAGGTCATTACCAACACCTTGAAACGCACCCGGAACTCCACCGGCAACCAATGCAGCTCGCGCAGGAGAGGTGTAACGTGGGAGCGCCCCGATGCTCCCATAATCCCCCGCGCGGCCGCATTCTGTACCAGTTGGAGCCTCCGGGTGCATCCCAAGGGGAGCCCCATGTAGAGAGCATTGCAGTAGTCCAGGCGAGAGGTGACGAGTGCCTGAGTGACTGTGCGTAGGGAGTCCCGATCTAGAAAGGGCCGCAACTGGCGTATCAGGCGAACCTGATAGAAAGTCCCCCTGGCCACAGCTGTCGTATGATCCTCCAAGGACAGCTGTGGGTCCAGGAGGACGCCCAAGTTGTGCACCCTTTCCGTGGGGGCCAGTGATTCGCCCCCAATGACCAGCGATGGTGTCAGCTGGCTATATCGGGACGCCGGCAGCCACAGCCACTCGGTCTTGGAGGGGTTGAGACGAAGCCTGTTTCTCCCCATCCAGATCCGCACGGCTTCAAGGCACTGGGACATCACTTCCACAGCATCGTTGGGGTGGTCTGGGGTGGAGATGTACAGCTGAGTATCGTCAGCGTACTGGTGGTACTCCACCCCAAAACCACGGATGATCTCACCCAGCGGCTTCACATAAATGTTGAACAGGAGGGGCGAGAGGACCGACCCTTGCGGCACCCCACACACTAGGCGCCTCGGGGTCGACCGCTGCCCCCCTGTCAACACTGATTGCGACCGGTCGGAGAGGTAGGAGGAGAACCACCGTAAAATGGTGCCCCCCACCCCCAGTCCCTCCAACCGGCGCAACATGATACCATGGTCGATGGTATCAAAAGCCGCTGAGAGGTCTAACAGCACCAGGATAGAGGAGTACCTCCTACCCCGGGCCCTCCAGAGATCATCCACCAATGCGACCAATGCCGTTTCGGTGCTGTATCCAGACCTGAAGCTGGACTGGAGCGGGTCTAAATAGACAGCTTCATCCAGGTACCGAGGGAGCTGCCACGCAACCACACTCTCAACAACCTTCGCCAAAAAGGGAAGGTTGGAGACTGGACGATAATTAGCCAAAATAGCTGGGTCCAAGGAGGGCTTCTTGAGGAGGGGCCTCACCACCCCCTCCTTCAAGGCAGGCGGTAGGGCACCCTCACTCAAAGAAGCATTTATAATCTCCTGGAGCCAGCCTCGTGTAACCTCCCGGGAGGCCAGCACCAACCAGGAGGGACACGGGTCCAATAAACATGTGGTTGCGTTCAGTCTTCCCAGAGTCCTGTCCACGTCCTCGGGAGCCACAGGATCGAACTCAGTCCAGATAACACTCTCAAGACCTGCCTCAGTCACCCCGCCTGAACCAACCCAGTCAGCGGCCAAATCATCCCGAATCTGAGTTATTTTATCATCCAGATATTGAACAAAGTCCTCAGCACGACCCTGCAAGGGATCCTCCCGCGCTCCCAGATGAAGGAGGGAGTGGGTCACCCTAAACAGGGCGGCTGGGCGATTATCTGATGACACGATAAGAGTGGCAAAATAGTTAGACTTCGCCGCTTTTATCGCCACTAAGTAAGTCTTAATATGAGCTCTTACTAGTGTCAAGTCAGATTCAGAGCGACTGGCCCTCCAACCGCTCTCTAGGCGTCTTCTCTGGCGTTTCATCTCCCTCAGCTCCTCGGTAAACCAAGGAGACAAGTGAGTTCGACGCCGGGTCAGAGGCCGCAAAGGCATGATGCGGTCCAAGGCCCCACTGGCCGCCCTATCCCAGGCCGCCACCAGGTCCTCAGCCGAATCGCGTGTCAGTGTCTCAGGAAATGGCCCAAGCTCTGTCTGGAACCTATCAGGATCCATCAGGCACCTGGGGCGGAACCACCTGGTCGGTTCCACCTCCCTGCGGTGAGGTGCAGCGGTCAGAAAGTCGAGTCGAAGGAGCGAGTGGTCAGTCCATGACAAGGGTTCCATACCTATATCCCCAATATCAAGACCACTCAACCACTGACCAGAGACAAAAACTAGATCCAGGGTGTGTCCACCGATATGAGTCGGGCCCTGAATTACCTGGGTCAGGTCCATGGCCGTCATGGAAGCCATGAACTCCCGGGCTATCTCAGATGTTTCACCGATAGATGGCAGGTTGAAATCCCCCATGACCATAAGCCTGGGGGTATCAACCGCCACCTCAGCTACAACATTGAGAAGCTCGGGCAGGGTCGTTGCCACGTGGCAGGGAGCCAGGTACGTGACTAACAGACCCATCTGCCCACCACGACCCCACCTCACAAAGATGGACTCACACCTGGCTATCTGAGGTACAGTGGTCTCCCTTGGATCCAGACCTTCCTTGATAATGACCGCTACTCCCCCACCCCTGCCCTGAGCTCTCGGCTGATGGAATGCAAGGAAACCTGGTGGGCACATCTCCACGAGGGGAACCCCCCCCCCTCGTGGCCCAACCAGGTCTCGGTAATCCCGGCCAGGTCCGCACCCCCCTCTTGAAGAAGCTCACATATGAGGGGGGCCTTATTGACAACGGACCTTGCATTGCATAACAACAGCCGGAGCCTCGGGTCCTGAGACTCTAAACAACCCGGGGAACGAGAATAGCTCAGGGGACCGGGGCACGCAATCGCTCCAAGACAGCGAGTGCGTGCCCCCGTCACATGATATGGTCCCCTGCTCATGCCATATCTGCCCCTCCCACACAGCACATTTATAGCGCCACCCTCAACAGAGGGCTCCACAAGAGCCCTCTTGCCTCCAGAAACTACACCCCCTATGGCACCGTAAGCAGCCGGGCCTGTCCCTCTCCCCTGCGGGTTCCCCCCCAAACCCGCACCCACCCCCACCCTGGAACCCCCTAAAACTCTAATTAAAAAAGAACTTAAAAAACCCCTCAAACCCCTTTTTGCAACATGCCATGTTAGTGTATACATTTTTCTATAATAAAACAAAAGTAACAATAAGAGAAAACGGAATAATTAAATAATGACAGATTGGAACTTCTTATAATTGTGTATCATTATTAGAAATATATAAGTTGATTGAATCTAATAATTATGATGAATTTTACTAGTTTTATTTGTATTAGAATGTATGACACTCAGGTGCCACGCTGTTCACGCATTGTTTTGATGTTTGTAAAAAAATTAAAAAATTAAAAACTTATTTAAAAAAAACGAATTTGGTTACTGGGGCCCACTCTGGTGTTGAAGCCACCAGCAAGTATTGTATTGGAATCACAATACATTGCCGTGGCTCCAATCCTGGTAGTCCATCTTTTCCCAAAAATATTTGAACACTGATGACACATTCCAAAATGGTTGCTTTGATATAAAATCACGATGCTAAAGTCACCTTGGATCTACCTCTAGCCAGGTTTGGGCTGGCTTATACCTTCCTCCTTATGCTGCTATGTTTCTTGAAAAGGACAGGGTCCAAGCCATTGATCAGACTCAGAAAAGTACATATGGAAAGTTATTATAATTTTGTTGCCAACTTGTTCCAGCTGGTCTGCTGAAATGTCCACCTTATTTTATTTGACATGCTCTCTGAAACATGGATATAGCCAGTTTTTCCAGTAGTTCCAGGATGGCCATTAGGAAGCCAATGATGCAAACTTTTAACTGTTGTGTAACCAATAGGTTATGGGTTTATATTCCTCACGCAAGGGGCAGAATTAATCTGTGGCTAATGTCCCATTTTATATATTTTTTCCCCATTTGTTTTCATTTTTAATGTTTACTTCACCTTACATTTTACTGAATTTATCTTTCTTATTATTAATTTGCAATGGATAACTTTGCAGTTTGACTTCAGCAGTGAAGAGTGGTTTATTATGCATATTATTTACTATGCATGTAGTAAAATATGTATAATAGAATACATTGTTTGCTAATTTATGAGTAATTATAATACATAATATTAATATATTGCCAAACATATTAATAATATGTTCTGTATTATTATATATTGTAATGATTCATTAATAATAAATTACAGACATTAGTCTTCAGTTGGCAAGACGTGAACAAAATTAAAGCAACGCATAGCCGTGGTGCTTTAATTTGATTTTTATTAAATTTTTTAAAGAGGGGATTGAGAAGCTGAGGCAAACAAAGGAAATCAGATTTATCTATATAATGACAAGAATCTAATACTGATTTACACTTTCTGTGTGAATGAAAATAATATATTTTTATTCCTTGTAATTGGGTCCATGAATAATTAGGACAACTAAACTTCACGTATGTTAATTATTTCAACTGTGACCTGAAAGCCACTTCAATACTAGAAAAGCCACGAATATTTTTTTTAAAATAGCTACATCCACATAGCAGAACCAAAATTTTAATCTTATATCTCTTACCGTTCATCGTAATAAGAGATTGGGCCATGCTTATCAGATTGGTGAAAAGAGATCTGGGTGTCCTAGTGGATCACCACTGAAGTATGAGCCAACAATGTGCTACAGCTGCCAAAAAAGCCAACACAATGCTGGGTTGCATCAATAGAGGGATAACATCAAGATCATGGGAAGTGATAATACTGCTTTATATCACGTGTGTGGAATACTGTACCCAGTTCTGGTCACCATGATATAAAAAAGATGTTGAGACCCTGGGAAAGCATGTAGAGAAGAGCAACCAAAGTAATAAAGGGATCTGGAAGCTAAATTGTATGACAAATGGTTGAGGGATCTAGGGTATGTCTTGTTTATTGAAGAGAAGGATTAGGGGCAGTGGTAGGATTCAGCTGGTTCGGGCCAGTTCAGGCGAACCAGTTGTTAAATTGCTGGCTGGCCCCGCCCCACCCCTTCCAGGAGTCCCCACGAGCCTCGTTTTTGCTCCCAGGAGGATGCAGGGAGGCCTACTAGGCCCAAAACAGGGCATGGGGGAGGCGGCCTCCCCACGCCCCGTTTTTGCTCCCAGGAAGGTGCAGGAGGCTGAGTGCTGCCTGTCACACCTCCTGGCCATGCCCATCATGGTCATGGCCACCCAGCCATTCATTAGGGCAGAGAACCAGTTGTTAAATTATTTTAATCCCACCAATTATTAGGAGGGACATGATAACTGTCTTCCAGTACTTGAGAAGCTGTCACAGACAAGAGGGGATTGACTTATTTAGAGGCGAAGCAAGAAGGAAAGATTGGAAGGAAGGTCATTAAAGAGAGTTCCAACTTAGAAGTAAGGAGAAATTTTTTGACAGTGGGAACAGTTACTCAATGCTTCCTTCCTGGAGTTGTGGGTGCTTCATCATCGGAGGTCTGTATAAACCTGGATGACTGAGAATCTCTACAGACTTTTAGCTGTACAATTTGGGATGAACCACCCTTTGAATGGTGTGGGGCAGAGGTGAGTTTCAGCAGGTTCTGACCAGTTCTGAAGAACCGGTAGTGGAAATTTTGAATAGTTCGGAGAACCGGTAGTAAAAATTCTGACTGGCCCCACCCTCATCTATTCTCTGCCTCCCAAGTCCCAGCTGATCGGGAGGAAATGGGGATTTTGCAATATCCTTCCCTTGGAGTGAGGTGGGAATAGAGATTTTACAGTATCCTTCCCCTGCCACACCCATCAAGCCACACTCACAGAACCGGTAGTAAAATATTTTGAAACCCACCACTGGTGAGGGAGTAGGAATGGATTTCCAGAGGAAAAAAATGCAGACTACAGGAACTAGGAGCACCACTCAGGTGACCCTGAGGACACAGGTAAACCTCCAAATGTTTCAAGAACCCTCTAAAAGGATGCAAACGACCCGCTGTCTTCAAGGAGTATAATTCCTTCCATTCCCCACCATTCTATCAGAGCTGAAGAAGCTTCTTGGATGAGAAGCGAAACGTCTTCAGAAGAAAAAAACAAGAAAGTCCAGTTGCCTCCTGAAAAAGCACCTTTGGGACGTTCATCACTGAAGGTTTTCAAAAATAGACTGGACAACCCTTTGACTAAGATGGTATACTATAAGGTCTCCTGCCTTATATATGGAGTTGGATTAGAAGACCTCTAAGGTTCCTTCCAGCCCTATGATTCTATGTTCTGTTGGTCCGATTGATCCCCTCAACTTTGTTACGTGATGGATCAATCTTCCCTCAGGTGCTTTGCTTTCAGCTTTCTATCCTTTGAGCTGTGGGCCACTTAGCAATTAAAAGTACTACTATTACTACAGCAACTTATGTACAAATTACTTCTGCTCTTGTACTGGTGCTTTCACAAAAGAATAGACTTTTCAGAAGAACCTTAAATACCATGGCTCACATTGTCAGGAGCAATTAGATCAAAGAAGTAACACCTTCGATTTGGACTGGAAATTGTATTTTGAGTGAGATGTACAGGTAGTCCTCGACTTACAACAGTTCAGAGTTACAATGGCACTGAAAAAAGAGACTTACAGCTGTTTTTCACGCTTATGAGTGTTGCAGAATCCCCGTGATCATCTGAACAAAATTCAGACGCTTGGCAACTGGTTCATACTTATGACCGTTGCTGTGTCCCAAGATCACGTGCTCCTCTTTTGCGACCTTCTGACAAGCAAAGTCCATGGGGAAGCCAGGTTCACTTCACAACCAGGTTTCTAACTTACAATTGCAGTGATTTTGTTTTGACCCAGTTCCCAAACTCAATAAACCCTCTGAAGTTAAATCAATGATTCTTTTATTAGGAGTGCTAGCAACCCCAGTAAAAAGTTTCTTTCTCACCGCAGGCTAACAAGTCCTTCGCGTAGGAAGATGAATAGTTGTCTGCCACACCTATTCATCTCCACCCTCTGCCTTTTATCCCCAGAGCTAGGGTGGGGCTTCGCTAGCAGCGGTGGCTCTTCCATTGTGGGGACCGGCTCATAGATTTCCACTGCTCTCCTCTCCTTTGTCTTCTGTGCATCTGTGCATCAGGCACGGGACCCAGCAGTTCCTCCTCTTCCGCATCAGCCACCTCCAGACCTGGGGGCTGTTGATTCACCATCTGAGAGCTGATGGACAGCCCAGGCTCTGCCTCTGTCTCTCTCTCTCTCTCTCTCTCTCTGTCAGCTCCACTCCTTCTTCCCCCTCGGTGCTCTCAGGTTGCCTTGATGCTGACTCTGACTCCCACGCCTCCTCCTCCTCCTCTGATTCATCTGTTGGAAAGGCCAACAGCCGACAGGCCACAACAGATTTACTTAACAACTGTCAGCAAAGAAGCATCAGCAAAATTCACTTAGAAGTATCTCACTTAACAATGGAAATTTTGGGCTCAGTTGTGGTTGTAAGTCAAGGACTCCCAGTATTCGGGGAGGGATGGTTTTAGGTGGAAAGTTGAGCCGAAAGCTCTCCTGTCCAAACTTCTATAGAACATCAATATCAATTGGGATGGGGAAGGTTGTGTAGAGGCCTCCCCCTCCCATCTGTCCTTAATAAACAGGATCTACAATGGCCATAACTTCCTGTATCTTATAAAGGAAGAGATGCTATTTTTGCTGGTCTGGCAAAGAGCTCACTCTACTGCACCTTGCTCAATGCATTTATCTGATGAGAGCAGCTGTCACTTCCTTTTTGTTTAATAGTCAGTGCATTATTCATCCTGGGAAAAAAACATTTTAAATCATCTAATTCAGGTGCAAAACCTGACCCAAATCACTTTTCTGTGTTTTGAAATGCGTGGCAGCTGGATTTACCACAGAGACAGCTTTTGTGCGCACTCCAGCCGGACTCCTGGAAGTACTCTAGTTGAAATAATTCGGAAAAAGACTTCAGGATGGGCTGGAAAGATGCCAATTGCATGGGAACAGACCTAAGAATGAAGTGAGAGGTCAATGACTCCCGGAGTAGCAGCATTTAATGGATTTTTTTAAACAAAAAGGAAGGAAAGGAGACAGGTTGCTTTCACAAAGAGTTTGACCATGGCTCCCAAATGGGTGCCATGCCTCTCTGTTCACACTAAGTCAGTTTGATGAGGGCACAGATCATACGATCTGGAGGTAAACTGATTTTTCACTTTCAGGAACTCGAATCACTCCTCAGTTCACCATCCTGTAGTTCTCCTCCTTCTTGTAGCTACAAAGCTTTCAGAAGACCACAGTGTCTTTGCATCGGACTCTGAAGAAGACAACTTTCACACTCTTTCATCCTTCCTCCAACCCCCGTGTGGAAAGAAAGATGGAGGATCAAAATGGAAGGCAGCTCTGAATTCAGCTGCTGAAATCCTTAGATCAGCTGCTTTTCCATCCATTACTGACATCAGACCCTGAATTAGTACATCAATATTTTTATTGATTAGGATTAGGAAGTCTAGAATGGCCTTCTAGAGCATCACATGTATGTTAAAAAGGATGGGGATGACTTTCCTTTCCTAATGTGGTTTTTAAAATACTCAGTCTGATTTTATGCCTAGCGAGGAATGGATATCATTGTCATTTGGCTAATGGGAAAGGAGAGGGAGGAGAAGGCGAAAAAAAGGAGGAGGAGGTGGAGGAGGGAAGAGGAGGAGGAAAGGAAGAGGAGGAGGAAGGAGGAAGGAGGAGGAGGAGGAGGAGGAGGAGGAGGAGGAGGAGGAGGAGGAGGAGGAGGAGGAGGAGGAGGAGGAGGAGAAGAAGAAGAAGAAGAAGAAGAAGAAGAAGAAGAAGAAGAAGAAGAAGAAGAAGAAGAAGAAGAAGAAGAAGAAGAAGAAGAAGAAGAAGAAGAAGAATCTCTCCTGTCCTCATCTTGCTATTAGTATACTTCGGTTTTCCCCAAATGTTCCTCAGATATCTCATGGAGGAATTTCAGAAGAATTCCTCCCTGAATTATGCTTCAGGTAACCTTCCAGCAGTAATGGAAGTTCTGCCCCAGAGAGCTTTGCTATTAACTCCCTCCTCTCCATTTTGTGATGCCAAAATTACTCCTTTGGGGTTTTAGTGATAAGGAGCAGAGGTCTGTTATCGATACATCTTGGCATCTTGATGAATGTAAACTGTCGAGGCATCACAAAATAAAGTTGGTTTTGCCATTGATTGATTTCAGCAGCAGCTTCCTGGAGAAAGTGAAAAAAAAATGTTTCAGTGTCGCACAATTATTGCAGCTATAGTTAAGGACTACAGTCAGTGGTAGTGAATGCTGACCTAGCCACAAGGACTAACTTACAACAGATTGCACCTAAAAGCAATAGCTACGTGGCCAGTTTAAATTCATTGTTATTTGCCAGTCATTGAAGTTGTGTTGATATCTTGTCTAATTAAGGGAAGTCAGGCTGTAGTTTATGCTCTTATTTATTGTAAAATCTGTGCCACATTTCTGTTAATGCATATTGAAAAACCTAGGACATTCTTCCTCCTTCCCTCAATATTTAGGTACATTTTTTGATCAGTGTTGTTGTTTTACATAAGAAAAAATTGTACAGTTGCAGAACTCAACCATTTCCCCTCTTCTGTGTTTCTGTAATGGCTTTTCTTTGTACTATTTAATATCTTTTGTTTGGTTCTTTTTAGATCCTTCCTTCCTTCCCTTCCTTCCTTCCTTCCTTCCTTCCTTCCTTCCTTTCTTTTCTTCTGCAACCCACTAAATTAGGTAACATAATCAATGCTAGTCTGAACAAACAAGTTCAGAGATCAAACAAGGACTCCAGTGTCCTCCTCCTCTTCCTCCTCCTCTCTCTTTTTTTCTCCTCCTCCTTTTTTCCCCTCCTCCTTTTTTCTTCTCTTCCTCCTCTTTTTCTCCTCCTCCTCCTCCTTTTTTCTCCTCTTCTTCCTCCCACTCCTCCCTTTTCTCCTCCTCCTCCTCTTCCTCCTCCTTTTTTCTCCTTCTCCACCTCCTTTTTTTCTTCTTCTTCTCCTCCTCTTTACAAACACTCCTCCTTCCACAACTGATGAGGTTACCTAGTTGGGTCATGAAACGGCTGCAGGAAAACAAGCAAGAGCAGAGAGCACCAAAGATCCCTCAATAATGACCGTGCGTGTCAAGATTAAGAGAAATAAAGGGGAGGAGTGACAACGATAGTGGATGGATAGAATCAAAGAGATTAATGGAATCGCCTTAGAAAAGTTGTTGTTGTTGTTGTTGTTGTTGTTGTTGTTGTTGTTGTTAGTAGTAGTAGTAGTAGTAAGAGGAGGAGGCGGAGGAGGCCAGAATGAGGAACGATTGTCCATAAAGTCGGTAAGAGACCACCTTATTTGAGGACAACTAGATAACTAAATTATTATTATTAGTAGTAGTAGTAGGAGGAGGAGGAGGAGGAGGAGGCCAGAATGAGGAACGATTGTCCATAAAGTCAGTATGAGACCACCTTATTTGAGGACAACTAGATAACTAACTCTGAGAAGCTGAAATCTTAAGTAGAGGTCCAGCCAATGGAATGGGAGGGTGAATCTATTTAACTCTTTAAAATCTCCAATTATTCTTGAGCTGCTTTTCATCCACAGAGAAAAATATATGCCCGAAGCAACAGAACAGAAGCTATTACAGTACCCAATTTAAACTTATATCAAGCAGTGATGTTTTTTTTTCACTGCAATTGAATATTTGCACTGCTTGGAGTGGTGCCAGCATGACTGATCATTCACACATACATGTCACCACTTAATACTGTAGTTGATCGAATGAAAACATGAATGTTATCTCAGCCTAATGCAAAATTTCTGGGTGGAGCTACAGGCATAAGATGATATTATTATTATTATTATTATTATTATTATTATTATTATTATTATTATTATTATTATCATTATCATCATCATCTCTTTTATTCATTAAACATGAAGTCAACTGAACATTTAAAAATGTATCCCAAATACCATTGACTGGTGCTAATGGTTGATACAGTTTGCTGCCAGCATCCTAAGTATCAACCAAATATCTCCTTAAAATATATGATGTTCCAAGTAGCGCAGTTTTTTGCAGTTCTGCTACTGTTGTTGTTGTTGTTGTTGTTGTTAAAATACAAATGAATGTGTGAGTTGGGGAGCAGTTGCGGTTATATTCTGTCCATTTTCCCCATTTTGAATTCCGTGCCTTTTGGTTTTGTAGAAAAGAAAATATTTTCCCTATTACAATGGACATTGCGTGGGGACCAGAACAGATAAAAGACAATTCTACTTAACCAGATTTATGTTCCTTGTAGCAGCTTTGCTTGGGGTGATAACTTCAGATACCCGCCCTCAATAATGTAATGATCTCGGCTAATGATTTAAGCTGCTGCTTTGAATTCTAGATGATAAGAACAATGAATTTCATTAGAAAGCTTCTCATTGAGTAAAAAAGCTGTCTCCTGGCTCTTAAGCGGGCTGCGGAAGGGAAGGGGGTGGGGGAAAAAAAAACAGAATTGCACTGTAATATTTTTTCTTCCCAAAGATATTACAAGACAGATCACAGCGCAATAGTTCAGATGCGGTTCTTTCTGAATGACTTCAGTTTATGAGAGTTTTCCCTAGGAATTATATTTCAACCACATAAGTAATTCTGCTGTGAGATCCATTTACAATTCTTGTAATAGGTCTGGCGAATAAAGAGAAATAAAGAAGGGGGAGATAGATGACTCGAGAGAAGCTAGCTTTCCTAAGGCAGTCCTAAAGGGGGTTACCCTATAGCAGACGTGTCAAACTCAAGGCCAGCAGACCAAATCCGGCCTGCAGGGTGCTTAGATCTGGCTCATGGGGGTGCCCTGGAAACAGTAAAGGAATAGCCCGTGGTGCCTCTTCCAGCAAAAATTGGCTTGGGGGCCCCCCATTTTCAGCCACGATAGCCTCCTGCAGCCCTCTGACAGCAGAAATGGAGCTCGGGGGGGCGCACAGTCCCCCCATCTCCATTTTCGCTGGCAGAGGGCTAGCAAAACAAACTAAAAGGAAAACCAAAGGAGAAATGTTTCCCCTTTTGCATTTCTTTGAGCATGCAAGAAGGGGCAGGAAAGGAGAAAGGGAAAGAGGAAAGACAAAGAAAAAGAAGGGAAGATGGGAAGAGATCAAGGAAGGAAAAAGAAGGAAAGAGGGAAAGGAAGAAGAAAGGAGAAGGAAGAAGGAAGGAAAAAGAAGGGAAGAAGGAAGGAAGGAAGGCAGGCAGGCAGACAGGAAGGAAGGAAGGAAGGAAGGAAGGAAGGAAGGAAGGAAGGAAGGAAGGAAGGAAGGAAGGAAGGAAGGAAGGAGATTATAATGAGAATAAGGGGTGGTTTGAGGGAAGTCCTGCCTTAGCACTTGGCCACCATAGGTGCCCATAACATGAGTGACATTGAACTGGCCATGCCCCTTGGCCACGCCCCACCCGGCCCCCGAGGTCAAACACAACCTTGATGCGACCCTCAATGAAATCAAGTTTGACACCCCTGCCCTATAGTATTAGCCTTTAACTCCAGCAGTACAGATAGTCCTCCACCTATGGAGCCCCAAATTTCTGTTGCTAAGTAGGACATTTTTTTAGTGAGTTTTGCCCCATTTTACGTCCTTTCTTGCCACAGTTGTTAAGTGAAATTATCTGCATTGAATGTTAATGGCCAACACATACCTTCCGTGTACTATTCTTCCATGTACCCTTAATTTCCATGTGCAAAACTCCACTACTATCTATTGAAAGCATCAGGAGACATTGTTTCAGGAAGATGCATGTTCCTACAAGGGCCAAGAGTTGGGTGCAGAATATGATTCTCACAAACTACAGTCACATTTCCAAAGTTTGGTTTACTCCTTCTTTGTGTATGGTGTCCTAGAGATGCTAGGGTAGAGGCCCTTAGTAAGTGGTTGGATTCTGAAATTTGACTCACAAGAATTTGGGAAGGTAAATATTAGCAAATTGTTGTTGTTACATTAGCGGCCAAAATTGTGAAACCCTTTTGGGAAAAGTGTATTTTCTAAAACTAGCTAATAGCACCACTTTTTGGGGAGTAGTACCATAAAATTATATATCAATGGAAAGATAATTTAATCAAGAACATAGTGCAATAACTTTTATGAAGGATTTGCTATTAGAATAGCAGTTACAGTATAAAGAAGAAAAGTGAAACATGTAGAAAAAATAACATGTACAAAAATGATCACCATGTTAGTTAATCCTTAATTGGGTAACCTTTATCATGAATTACAGCCTTACAACGTCTTCCCATGTTGTGAACCAAGTCTTTTATTTCTGCAGCTGTTATCATGTGAAACCAAGATTGAATGATTGCTTCTATTAACTGGGTTTTATTGCTGGGTCACTTCTGACTAACAAGTTTCTTTAGTCGGCTCCATAGATTTTCAATTGGGTGAAGGTCTGGGCTATTCCCAGGCCATTCCAGCAGTGGAATAGGATTATTTTGGAACTCCCCCCCCCAAAAAAAAGTGGTGTTATTAGCCATCAAACCTCAAAAATACACTTTCCCCAAAAAGTTTCCACAATTTTGGCCACTACTGTGTCTAAGTATTATCTCTATGTTGTTCTTTTCCCTAAGTCCCCAACATCAAGTTGCCATGAGTGTGTTTTACAAGAGTAAGGAAGGAAAGATTCCCATAATCTTTCCTTACCTTATTATTTGAAATATCTGTCTTTTTATAGACCCTCGGCACGCCAACTCGAGCTCCAGATGTATTTTGAAATCTGTCCTTCATGTCTCTTTGAAGAGATGACGGAGAGGCATTTGTGTCTCTTTAATTACAGCAAGAACGTTACAGAACTTATTGCGCTGACATAATATTACTCTACCATCAGAGTATGTGGCAGATTGGAAAAACAGGCAAATTCTAACCCACAATCCTTCCCCCCCCCCCACTTAACATTCATAGCTGCATGGATTCTAGTGATCTATTTATTATTATTTTTGTACTTTTATTAGGGAAATGTTGAAAGGATGAAAAAAACAATGCTCAGGTATTTCTGTCATTAGTGCAGAAGATCAAATATTTGTCATTTCAAGCTAAATAGTATTTGAATTTGTTGTTCGTTGCAAAGTCATGTCCGACCCATCGCAACCCCCATGGATAACGTTCCTCCAGGCCTTTCTGTCCTCCACCATCCTCTGGAGTCCATTTAAGCTCACGCCGACTGCTTCAGTGACTCCATCCAGCCACCTCATTCTCTGTCGTCCCATTCTTCTTTGGCCCTCAATCATTCCCAGCATTAGGCTCTTCTTCAACAAATCCTTCCTTCTCATTAGGTGGACAAAGTATTTGAGTTTCCTCTTCAGGATCTGGCCTTCTAAAGAGCAGTCATGGTTGATCTCCTCTAGGACTAACTGGTTTGATTGCTTTGCAGTCCAAGGGACTCTCAGGAGTCTACTCCAGCACCATCTTTCAAAGGCCTCAATTCTTTGGCGTTCAGCCTTTCTTATGGTCCAACTTTCATAGGCATGCATTGCAACTGGGAAAACTATAGCCTTGACTATACACACTTTTCTTGGCAGGGTGATTTCTCTGCTTTTTAGTATGCTATCTAGATTTGCCATAACTTTCCTCCCCAAGAGCAAGCATCTTTTAATTTCTTGGCTGTAGTCCCCATGTGCAGTGATCTTGGAGCCCAGGATAATAAAATCGGTTACTACCTCCATTTCTTCCCCATCTATTTGCCAGGAATTGAGAGGGCCAGATGCCATGATTTTAATTTTCTTAATGTTGAGTTTCAAGCGAACTTTTGCATTCTCCTCCTTTACCCGCATCAAAAGGCTCTTTAGTTCCTCTTCACTTTCTGCCATTAGAGTGGTATTTGAATTAGGATCTTATTATACATAATCAGGTTACATAAATATATACATTATCATCATCGTCACATTTTCCTTCTCCAAATATCACAATTTGAGGTCTGCAGACAGGTTTTGGAAAAAAATATATATAGTTGGTGGTTGGAGCTGGTTTTACTTGGTTGATTCAATGCAATTTTTGATGACAGCACAAATTTACATGGATATATGATCGTCTCAACTAACAATGATTAAATGGTAAACTGGATTAATGAAGAACGCTAGTTTCTCCACAGCGATTCCATCATGAATATCTTTCTAATGAGTCTTCACTGTGTAAGCAGAGTTACTTTTTGAGATGAAATGATGAGTTATAAACTCCAAGTTAAGGGAAACTCAAGTGTCTTGCTCTAGGGGTTAGTTACTAGCTCATTAAGCAAATCGGGATTTAATGTCTGCCTTGGTCCACTTCTCTGTGTTATAAGAGCCTGAAAATAGATAAGCTTGTATGGAATCAATCAATTTTCATTAACAATCACAGACCAACATTCTTGTATGGAAATAGCTGAAGCTTAGTTAAAGCTATTTTTCATATTTACGCTCAAGAGTTTCTGCAATTCTAATGTGAGAAAGACTGAACGTAGCTATATGTGTATATGTGCGATTACTAAGCATATAATGTTGCACATGAATTACAACACTTATTTTTATTCAAAACTTAAATGACAATCCTTTTAGTATTCAGGCACCTCCCATTTATTTAAAAAAAATCCCCCCCCCCAATACTTTCAAATAAAATTTAAGCCTCCCCACATAAAAACACAAGTGCTTTTCATGAGCATTAATTATACACCAGGCTGGGAACCCTTAGCCTCTGTGTTATGAAATATTAAATCAAAACGCTTCCTGTTTCCCAGATGTCCCCCTGATAAATACGGTGGTCTTTGGAAGCTTCTTGGAACCTTTTTTTGCCCTCTTTTGCCCACAAATTTATAGTTTTTGTCTCCATTTTTCCGAAAACCCTGTTTCAGATGAAGTATAGCACTCCTGGTAGTTTTTAAGGAGCAAACTCGTCTGGGCTACTCAGCGTTGACAACTGCTCTCATTCAGATGGTGCACAAGGGAGCCAGAGTCAAAAAAAAAGCTGCTTTAAGATGACAAATGGGATGAAAACATTATTGTCTTTGATTGCATGCCTTACATCATCCCCTGTATATGTCGGAGGTAGAGGGCCATGCTTTATCTTTAGCTGTTTTATAAATATTTAAGTCCTTATAGTTGCCTAAAGATATTAAAGCATATTTTTTACAGGGGCCTGGAATAGTAAATATTATATGTAGTACAAAAGACACCACAAAGTGCTTTAATGAATTCGTAATTTCCTCTTTCACTTTTTTATTGGAATATAGTTTATGTTCCAAGCGATCCACTTAAAGGATAGGACCCGAGCCCACTTCCAGACAGCAAAGGAATTAATGGTAAATGTTATTAGAGCTGTTATATATAATTTCATGAAGGGACTTCTCAATCTTTCTTGTCTGGAGGGGCAGGCAAGTAAATGACATTGAGGCATTGAGGTTTTTAATCAAAGCCTTCAAAATACCTTAACTTGGAACGATCTATATTAAAACCCATTGAGTACACTTTTTTCTTTTTCTTTTTCTTTTTCTTTTTTCTTTTTACTCTGTGGACTTACAAACTCTTTACTTGCTTCAGTTGCTTTGTGGATTGATCTAATAACTCACAGGTCTATTTAGTCTCAATTTACTCACATTATTTGGGGTAAAGAGCCTCAATGGCACAAAGGGTTAGAATGCAATAATTTGAGAAGCTGCCACAAAGAAGAAGGGGGCCAACTGGTTTTCCAACGCACCAGAAGGCAAGACAAGAAGCAATGGATGGAAACTACTCGAGGAGTAGTTTCTCCTTAATTCCAACCTGGAATTAAGGAGAAACTTCCTAAAAGTCAGGACAATCAAATGGTGGAATGGTGTGCTTCAGAAGTTGTAGGTACTTTCATCACTGGAGGTTTTTAAGAAGACTCTAGACCAGTGGTGGTATTCAGCCGGTTCTATCCAGTTTGGGCGAACTGGTAGTGGCAACTGCGGGTGGCTCCGCCCACCCGCCCAGACATGATCACATCCCATTTATCCATGTTTTTGAAGCTCTGTGCATGCAAGGAAGGTCCGCTGTGCAGGCATTCGCTCACATTTGCGAACTGGTAGCAAAGGTAAGTGAATACCACCTCTGGTCGAGACCACAGGTGTCAAACTCACCACCTCACATTGCCATCATGTGACGTATCCAGTGGTGGGATTCAGCCAGTTCGCACCACTTTGGGAGAACCGGTTGTTAACTTTCTGAGCAGTTTGGTGAACTGGTTGTTGGAAGAAATCATTAAGTCAGAGAACCAGTGGTTAAATTATTTTAATCCCATCACCGGACATATCGTGATATTTTTTCCCCTTGGCAGAGCTGGGGTGGGCGTAGACTGTGTGTGATGCATCTGGCCCGTGGGCCCGTAGTTTGACACCCCTGGTCTAGACAGTCATTTATCTGAAATGGTGTAGGTTCTCCTGTTTGATTCTGATTCAGTATTACAAATAAATCCTGCTCACAGTCTGGAGTTCAATCCTAATGGAACTCCAGCTTGACTCAGCCTTCCATCCTTCCAATACCAGTAAAATGAGGACCCAAATTGTTGGGCGGCAGTAGGCGGACTCTGTAAACCGCTCAGTGAGTGCTATAAAGCAATATGGAGAAGTATATAAGTCTAAGTGCTTTTGCTAATGTGTATGAAACAACAACCACACCTTGTTCGAGTTTTGTGTTTTAATCACTTTTCTACAGCTTTTCACAATAGCTACGTCTTCTTCCCGGGCATCTTTAAAATCACCCCTTGTGCAGTTTTATATCTATCATCTTTTATTGGTACAAACAAATTCTGACGTAAGCCTAGAGAATTGCATAGGGCTGCTGCCGTATTTTCAATTTTAATAGAATATAAACATCTACCTCTTGAATATTTTGCAAAAGTTCATGGGCTCCCAATGGTAGCCTATTCTGTGTAATGTTTGCTAATTACGAACAACAAAACTAGACATTTCAGGCTGGTAAATGACGTGACCCTTTCCATTTTTAATGAGACAACAGGATTTTTGCAAAGGAATGTTGTTTCAGTGCTTAATGGTGTCAGCAATGTTGTAATTGTAGGTTGAGGCATATTAACCAAACAATCCTTGAATATGAAGGGGTTCTTAGGAACAGTGTCTTGGGAAAATAAAACTGAGTATTATCATTAAGCCTGTGTCGTTCGTATGCTGCTAATCACTTACTTTATTATGTGTGTATCCATTGTCTTCCTTTAATTGCTCTTTAAATTAAAATTAAAAATAGTTCCAATGCCCAGAGCGGCTGTGATAGTATCTTGATTATGAAGATAACTTTGATAAAGTGGAATATGCCAACAATGCATTATGAGAATCACAGTGATTTAAAGTTATGGTTAATAGCAGATATTCTGCTTCTGGTTCCCCCACCACCACCCCACTTTGTTCTGGCACATATTGTTTGTTTAATAGATTGTTATTTATATACACTGAGACAATTACATAGGAAGGTTCATGTATTTCAGAATAATTGCTGTAGAATTGGCTTTCCACAAGAGAGCGTTAGCAGTACTAACCAAGATTCAGTCTCTCTTTCTCTCTCTCCCTCCCTCCCTGCCTCCCACCCTCTCTCCATGGATACCATATATATAGATGGGGAATTATGCTGAAGATGTATGCCTAAAGTATGTTACCATGTACAAATTAGATATATCTACCGTGTTTCCCCCAAAATAAGACCCTGTCTTATATTTTTTGCACCCCAAAATAAGCACTTGGCCTTATGTTCGGGGATGCCTTATTATTTTGGGGCATGTGGAGCAAGATGGGGCTCCTCTTGCTGTCTTACTTAATTTCCAGCTCTGTCTCCCTAACCCTAACCAGAGGAAATGGCGGGGACCGGCTGCACATGCATTGAAATATGTTTGGGGAGGGCTTATTTTCTGGAGGAGCTTATTTTAGCGCATGCGCTCAAAAGTCCGATTGGGCTTACTATCAGGGGATGTCTTATTTTAGGGGAAACAGGGTAGTCTACTGAAAAGAAGGACCAGGGGTGATATGATGGCAGTGTTCCAATATTTGAGGGGCTGCCATAAAGAAGAGGGGGTCAACCTATTCTCCAAAGCACCTAAAGGCAGGACAAGAAACAATGGATGGAAACTCATCAAGGAGAGAAACAACCTAGAACTAAGGAGAAATTTCCTGACAGTGGGGACAATTTACCAGTGGAATGGCTTGCCTTCAGAAATTGTGGGTGCTCCATCACCGGAAGTTTTTAGGAAGAGATTGGACAGCCATTTGCCTGAAATGAAACAGGACAATGGTCCCCAACCTTTCCAGCTTGGTGGCCTGACCCTGGGCAGGGGTGGGGTGGAGTGAGTAGCAGGCACACACAAAGCTCCATTTGTGTGAGTGATGTGTGTGCGTGCCCTGTGCTCATACAAATGGAGCGTCACATGTGAGAGGGGGCCACTTGGGTGGAGGCCGCTTGTGGTCACACATGAAACTTCACTCACGAGTGGAGAATGCTCATGCGCAAAGCTCCATTCACGCAAATGGAGCATCACATGTGAGTGCAAGCACCCTCTGCTTGTGTTAGTGGAGCTTCACGCATGAGTACAAGCGCCCCCCACCCACACAAGTGGAGATTCGTGCACATCTGCCCGCTTGCCCATAGCTCATGCAACAGGAGGTTCACACATGCTTGCCCATTTCTCCAATGGCTCAGTTTCAAACAGGCCATGGCCTAGTAGTGCGCCATGCCCCTGGGGGTGGGGGATCCCTAGTATAGTGTTTCCTGCCTGAGCAATGAATTGGACTAGAAGACTTCCAAGGTCCCTTCCAATTCTATTATTCTGTTATGGAAACTTATAACAAATGAAACAGGTATATTGGACACCTCTTGAATTTTTTCTTGCAGACATTCATTGGGCTTTTCTTAAATTTTAGATTCAAAAATTGTACCTCATTGAACTTGTAGCTTGCTTGATATTTTTGCTTTAGAAATGTGAAGATATAGGGAGAAGAACTCCAGAGAAGTTCAAACCCAAGTCCTTAGAGAAAAATACGAGAGCAGAAAAATTGAACAGAAATATTCTAAAAAGACCCCCCCACACACACACTTTTTTTTTAAAAGCAGCTTCCTGGTTCTTCAACTTTTTTGTTCTTGGTGTATGGTAGTCTTTTTTCTTAATTTGATGTCTGCTTTCTCCTGAGCGTACAAGGCCTGTGAATGTTCACCTAACAAACAAGCATGGTGGGGAAAATCGGGAGAAAATCCCTGTATAATGCAGTACGATTTGCAGCAGTGACATCTGCCCCAAATTGCAATAATGTCATTTTGAGGAAATGCCACAATTACATACTTGCTACAGGATTTCTGATGCAAGTAGGTAAGATGCGGCATTTGCATAACGGCATTATGAAATATGTGTCATAATTTGCCTCCCGCGTCCCATCCCTTGAAAAGATCAAAGGAAGCAGAAGCCAGAGTTTATAGCTAGTTAATAAGGAGAAAAAAGGCCTCAGATGCCTAATTCTTAGAAAAGAAATGAATTTATTCCAACACTCAGGCGGGCTTAGAGAAACTGATTATGCTATCGGTTACCTTTTGATATCAGTGTGCAAATGATATAGAATATACAAATGTGTATATAAATCATGTACACACTTGTGCCAGTCACCAAGATGCAATTATAGAATCCCATCATTTGCATGATGAGGACATGAGCCGTGTCAGGATTTCAAAGCCATCCATCTCTTTTGGTTATCATATTCTCGTTGGGTTCATTTTCATTGTTTATTTTATAGTTCTATCATCTCATTTCTGTTTGCCCTCTTTTCATTTCTTCCTCTTTATTGTTGTAGGCCTCCAAGAGTAACCCCACGGTGAGATAAGCAGCAAATAAATTTAACAAGTAAATAAATAAATGATTATACTTCCTCAAATTTAAAGGGACATTTTTAAGTAACATCATGCCAAAATCTGTAAGGTCTTGCCTTAGCAGTCCCCTCAAGAAAGCAGAACTCTTGAAACAGGCAGCATTTCAAAAGGAACTTTTATTGGGAGGCAGTGATAGCAGAGAGAATAGGCAGGATCTGAAGTTCCAGCGCAAATAATGTTAGGTTAAAAGTTACTCGGTCAAGCCCCTACCCATTGCTCAGTCCGATGCGAGCCAATCAACAGGTGTTGAACTGCTGGGAGAATTTTAGGTTGGGAAGGTGATAAGAAGTTGTTCTCAGGCACCACGGTTTTGTCCTCCTCGGAGCTGAGACAAAACAGATGGCCCCAAGCCCATTCCTCCCTCCCTCCTATCCCATCAAAGTAAAGAAAGAACAAACCAGGTGACCGGTCATAAAAATATCAAGCCCTTCCACTAGAATGGCAGCATCCCAGTAGGGATCTATTGGGGACCTGAAAAAACCCTTCTTAATTTCTCATAGAGACTTAAGGTTACAATTCTATGTCTTGCAAATGTTTGCTGGGAAATTTTGCCACCAGACTGAAGTTATATTAGAATCCTGTGAGAATTTCTTTGGAGGAAGACCCACCCTATTCAGTTCAAATTTAACATAAGGGGAACATGAAATCTGAGGACAACTTAGGAATGGTTAGAATTCTCACGGGAAATGTTACCGACCTTGGAAGGATGGAAGGATGAGTCAATAGCAATAGCACTTACACTTGTATACCGCTTCACAGTGTTTTACAACCCTCTCTAAGTGCCAGCCTATTGCCCCCAACAATCTGGGTCCTAATTTTATTGACCTTGAAGGATAGAAGTCTGAATCAGTAGCATAGCACTTAGACTTATATCCTGCTTCACAGTGCTTTACAGGCCTCTCTAAGCGGTTTACAAAGTCAGCGTATTGTCCCGAGAAATCTGGGTCCTCATTTTGCTGATCTCGGAAGGATGGAAGGCTAGTCAACCTTGAGCCGTTCAGAATCGAATTTCTGGCAGTGAGCAGTGAATTAGCCTGCAATACTTCATTCTAACCACTGTGCCACCAGGGCTCAGTGAACTAAGAGGACATCTGAAAGGTGTCCATCGGCTAATGTAAGAGGATAGAAATTCCTTTTGTTAAAATATTCTACAACTGAATCTATACGAAGATTAAAGAATAGTGGTAGAACCTAAATTTACAAACTCTTTTGGTTGAATGGGTCTGACATTTCAGTGATTCTGTAAAATGTATTTTACTAGAGGCAATCTCTGAGAGGTAGAAGTTATTACTTGTTTCTTTAAGGATGGTGGAAGAGATATTAAAAGACAAGAAATGGCTTATATCTTCTTAGTTGTGATGATGATGATGATGATGATGATGATGATGATGATCAGTGGTGGGATTCAATTGTTTTTACTACTAGTTCTGTGGGTGTGGGGGTCATGTGACTAAGTGGGCAGGTGGAGCGAGCGGTGACCAGGCGGGCAAGGGCGGGGCCAGCCAAAGGTGGTATTTGCCGGTTTGGTGAACCAGTTAAAATTTCCACTGCTGATTCGTCCAAACTGGCCCGATCTGGCTGAATACCACCTGTGATAATATTGATGATGATGGTATTAAAAACCCAAATCAATGCTATTGAATTTAAATAATTTGCAGTATGATTTAGACACAAGAGTTTAAATTGCTCTTTTCTGCAGTCTTTCCAGGGTCTCAATATATTTTTTATATATTGTAGTGACCAAAATTAGATGCAGTATTCCAAGTGTGGCCTTACCAAGGCATTATAAAGCAATATCAACACTTCACGTAATCTTGCTTCTATCCCTCTGTTTATGCAGCCTAGGACTGTGTTGGCTTTTTTGAGAGCTGTTGTCTCCTAGTTTGTTGGTGGTCCACCAGGACACCTAGATCCCTCTCAGTTACTACTATTGATCGAGGTACCAGGTATACTATACCTGTGCATTTGATTTTTCTTGCCTAAATGCAGAACCTCACTTTTTTCACCACTTAATTTCATTTTGTTAAATAGGACCCGATGTTCATGTCTGTCAAGATCCTTCTTAAGCCTATCTTCCAGAGTGTTGGCTATTCCTGCCAGCTTCATGTCGTCTGCAAATTTGATGAGTTTCCCAACTATCTCCTCATCCAAATCATTGATGAAGATGTTGAGGAATACTGGGCTTAAAACAGAGCCTTGGGGTACCCCACTGCATACTTGCTGACAATCATACTCAACAAGTAGTCCTTAATGGGTCTAAGTCTACATGGAGAGAAGTAAGCAGTGGGGTGCCACAAGGTTCCGTCTTAGGCCCAGTACTCTTCAATATCGTGATAAACAACTTAGATGAGGGAATAGAAAGGGAACTCACCAAATTTGCAGTTGATACTAAGGTGGCAGGAATAGTTAACACCCTAGAAGATAGGTTCAAGATCCAGATGGATATTGACAGACTTGAACACTGGGCCCTATCTAACAAAATGAAATTCAATGTAGAGAAAAGTAAAGTCCTACATTTAGGTAAGAAAAACCAAAAGTACACATATAAACTGAGGGAAACCAGGCTTAATAGCAGTGACTATGAAAGGGATCTTGGAGTCTTAGTGGACAACCAGCTAAATATGAGCCAGTAGTGTGCAGCAGCAGCCAAAAAAGCCAGTGCAATCCTAAATTGCATTAACAGAGGGATACACTCAAGTGTATCAAGTGAGGTACTAATACAACTCTAAAAAGCCCTAGTAAGACCACACCTAGAGTACTGCATCAAGTTTTGGTCACCATACTATAAAAAAGATGTTGAAACTCTAGAAAAAGTGCAGAGGAGAGCAACCAAGATGATTAGGGGACTGGAGGCTAAAACATATGAAGAACAGTTGCAGGAACTGGGCACGGCTAGTCTAGTGAAGAGAAGGACCAGGGGAGACATGATAGCAGTCTTCCAATATTTGAGATGCTGCCACGGAGAGGAAGGGGTCAAGCTATTTTCTAAAGCACCCAAAGGCCAGACAAGGAATAATGGATGGAAACTGATCAATGAGAGATTCAACCTAGAAATGATGAGGAACTTTCTGACAGTGAGAACAATCAACCAATGGAAAAGAAGTTGCCTTCAGCAGTTGTGGGAGCTTCATCACTTGAGACTTTCAAGAAAAGATTGGACTGCCATTGATCAGAAATGGTGTAGGGTCTCCTACTTGAGCAGGGGGTTGGACTAGATGATCTATACAGTCCCTTCCAACTCTGTTAATCTGTCTGTTACTTCCCTCCATGTAGATGCAGTTCCATTGAGCACTGCACATTGAGTGCGGTTAGGAATCCATCTGGTGGTAGGAATCCATCTGGTGGTAATGCTGTCCAACCCATTTTTCTATCTTATCAAGTAGTAGGTTGTGGTCTACAGCCTACTGATTTGTAAATAAATAGTTTCATATTTGTTTATTGAGAATGTAATTACAACATGCTTTTTAACAGTTTTTGCCGTATGCTAAATATATAAATAAATGTGATGACCATAATGATAGCAATTATGAGGTCCTATAATATATAGAAATGAAGTTTAGTTCAACTCAGTTGCAGTTCTAATCCGACATAAATTTCCTGGCTTTCTTGGATCAATCCTTGAAAGTGATCAAAACAGTCGGGGAAAGTAATGACTGCAAAGATGGATAAATAGACCAAATTTTAATGCACAATTTGTTGTCCCTGACATTTACATGCTAATTAAGAAGTAAAAGTACTCAAAGACCTGGGATTTTAGTAACTTCATCTGCTAAAGAATTTGTTGGAATGCATATTGCAAAAGTGGGGTGGGGGTGTGGGAACAGCTATGCTTCTCACAGCTGCAGCTCAAGGGAGCAATTGAGACAGCTAATTTATTGGAGCTTAATAGATTAAAAGTCCAAATTGAGTCTCGTGAAATAAACCTAATCAAATTCTAATCTGCATAATTTCACTGTAAGCAGCAATGGGAAATGTTTGTAATTTATGTTTCAGCAGTTGCCAATCATGTTTTAAAACAAAGCCAATACATTCGTTTAAGAAAAGAATTTAGTTTCTTTTCTGCAGAGGTTTTTCATAATTGGCTTTCCTCTACCTTATTTTCTCCCCAGAAAAGAAATAGAGGGAAACTGAATGTTTTTCTAACTTGTGCTTGTTTTTAATAGTACTTTCCATTTTACACCATATGGGTTTCAGTAGTATCACAGAACAGTATTAGAAAGATTGTGGGAGAACGCAATAGGAATACGAATAGAGTAGAGTAGAGTAGAGTAGAGTAGAGTAGAGTAGAGTAGAGTAGAGTAGAATAGAATAGAATAGAATAGAATAGAATAGAATAGAATAGAATAGAATAGAATAGAATAGAATAGAATAGAATAGAATAGAATAGAATAGAATAGAATAGAATTCTTTATTGGCCAAGTGTGATTGGACACACAAGGAATTTTTCTTGGTGCATACACTCTCAGTGTACATAAAAGATTGAATACATTTGTCAAGAATCATAAGGTAGAATAGAATAGAATAGAATAGAATAGAATAGAATAGAATAGAATAGAATAGAATAGAATAGAATAGAATAGAATAGAATAGAATAGAATAGAATAGAATAGAATAGAAAATACGGAATGGAACGGAACGGAACAGAACAGAACAGAACAGAACAGAACAGAAGGAGGGGAGATGACACAAGATAAATAACATCAGGGCATGGTCTGGATTTTACCTGTCTTTTACAAGGTCAGAAGTCAAGTTCTTCCACTTCCATGCTAGAATAAATTTGTTGAAAATTTTCCGAAGTACCAAATAAAAAGTAACAAATAAACAGCACAGCGTCCTAACACAGAGTGATTATATCTGCTCACCAGTGCAGCACTGATTGTTGGTGAACTGGAAAATGACAAAATAAAGGTCTCCCCGCTCCTTTTCCTCAAAATCAGATGTAATATATCTTCCAGCACCTTCTGATGGATATTTCATCTGAGAGATCATCTCATTTTATTTCCCAATTTGCACTTCCCAAAGCAGTCCACAGGGGGCTCCTTAACATGGTTGAGACTTGGGTGCCCAAGGAAGACAATTGCAAGAGAAATCGGTGTGCAGAAGATTTTTTCGAATGAGTGCCTTGTATCAATGAAACAAATAGAATAAGGTCTCCCTTTCATTGCTAGCACTGTGGACTTGTTGCATTGGGTGAACTATTTCAAACTTAATCTCTGTCTGAATATGAACCTCTATCTGAATAATTGCCACTTTACCATTTAGGGATACACCAACTTAACAGGGCACTGGGTAAAACCAATGGTGGATTCAGCCGGTTTGAGCTGGTTTGGGCAAACCAGTAGTAAAATTGCAGGCTGGCTCCGCCCCTCCCTGCCCTGCCCCTTGCAGGAGTCCCCATGCACCTCATTTTGGCTCCCAGGTAAGTTCAGGGAGACCTCCTAGGTCCAAAATGGGGTGTGGGGGGTGCAGCATGCCCCCCCATGGCCTGTTTTCACTCCCAGGAGGCTTCAGGAAGGCCTACTAGGCCCAAAATGGGGCGTGGGGGTGGCATGGCCCCCCATGGCCCATTTTTGTTCCCTGCAGGGGGGTGCAGGAGGCCGCGTCCTGCCTGTCATACCCCCTGGCCATGCCTACCATGGCCATGCCCAGCTTGCTGGCCATTAGGGCAGAGAACCAGATGTTAAATTTTTTGAATCCCACCACTGGGCAAAACCATTAATATTGTGGTGAAAGAACAGGTTGACATTTATAGTCTGGTCTATAGAGGCCTTCATCTTCAACTATCCCTGAGCCAGTTGCTTTGAAGGCAGGTGCATTCTACAGCCTAGCTCATTTGTTCAGGAATCCTGAAAGTATTGATTTTGTAGAAATGTGCCTGTGCAAGTCTCCTAACTCCCTTTTGCTAACTTTGCTGAAATTAGTTGAGTTTGACACAGAGTTAATAAACACTTGGCCTAAGCAGGAAGCACTAAAATGCACTTTGAAGTTTGCATCCTGGCTGCCTTGATATACTCCTTTATTTACCAAATTTCAAGGCTGAGTCAATCTTCTAAGAGCTTTTGACTAGTACAATAAATCAACTGTAATAGAGTAACAACCAGTAGGTATTCAACTACCCAGTGGTGGGTTGCCCCCGGTTCAGACCAGTTTGGAAGAACCGGTAGTAAAACTGGTGGAAGGCTCCACCCACCGATCTCAATGTCATCAGGAAGCATCTGCGCATGCGCACATGGCCCCGTTGTGAACTGGTAGTAAAGATAAGTAGAACCCACACCTGGAACCACCCAGTTAGTGAGCAGTATCCAAAATAGTCACCATGTAATATAGCATCTCTCGTAAAAAACTCATCAGATCATTCACCCCAAATGCCATCATAACCATGACATTCATTTCCTCAGCTTAGTAGAAAAGCAGTATTGTAACTAAAATAACTAAAGTAGAATTCAGCCATCTTTAAAATAATGGTTATAAAGGAATAAAACTCTTACCCCATTTTATTCTGGGTTTTCAAGTAAACTGTTCTAGAAGGTATTGTTGTCATTTTAAAAAGTCATTTTCATGTGTGGTGGGGGAATCAAAAAAGTTATCAATCAATCAAATCTTTATTTGGTCATAGACCAGCATGTAGGATACAGAAATCACAGAGTTAAGCATGGGAAACCAGGAAATCCAGGCAGTTCAAATGAACATCAGAGTTTATTGCAAGCTTAAGCCGTTTACAAGAATCCGAACTACTAACCGTCAAAGCAAGTTGGCAGTAGATAAGAGTCAATGGAATTTAAGGCGGGCTAGACTTAGATCTCTTGTGTGTGAGTTATCAAAGATCAAGTTATCATATTATGTCAAGTTAGAGCCATGGTGGTGCAGTGATTAGAATCCAGTATTGCAGGCAAACTCTGCCCACTGCCAGGAGTTCGATCTTGACTCGTTCAAGGTTGATTCAGCCTTCTGTCCTTTTGAGGTCTGTAAAATGAGGACCCAGATTGTTGGGGTCAGTGTTATGACTCTGTAAGCTGCTTAGAGGGGGCAGTAAAGCACTGTGAAGTGGTATTTACTGCAAGCCTAAGTGCTATTGCTATCAATCAATCAAATATTTATTTGATCACAGGCCAGCATGGAGAATGCAGAAATCACTAGAGTCAAGCGTGGGAAATCAGGAACTCCAGGCAGTTTAAATGAATATGAGGGTTTATTGCAAACTTAAACAACAAGAATCTGAACTACTAACAGCGAAAACAAATTTGACGGTTGATAAGAATCAATAGGATTCAAGATGGGTTAGACTCTTTTGTGGGCTTGAAGGGACTCGAGACTGATGACATATTTGACCCCTCCCTCGGGCTCAGCCTAGTTAATTAAAAGAAAACATAGAAGAAAAGGAGCGTGTGCAAGCGTGTGTGTGTATATACATACATACAGTACATACACACTAAAATATCTGAGAGCGGTTAGAGTTAATCCTACAGCATGTAGTGCAGACTGCTGAGCAGTACTTGGCTGTAGACAGAGAGATGGAGTCAGATTAAGCTTCAGATAAAATGAATTAGAATGACCAAGGTTTTTAATAGAAAGTGGAAATAATAACTCCTGGCATGCTCCTGCATAGAAGGGACAATAAAGTATAGCATGTTCTGTTGATTCAATTTGTTCTTCTGTTTAGTTAGAAGTTAGGAAGGGCACCTGGCATAGCGTGAGTGCACGACTAATCAATAGATATTTATAGAGAAAGAAGAAGAAAAAATGTAGATCTTTTTTTTAAAATGGTGGGGATAAAAGCACTCCCAAAGCAGTAGACTTATTTCTGAATGTCTTCTGAGGAAGATAAATGATCTAGTGTAGATATATGGTTATATTTGTGTTGTTGTGTTCTTTTTATGGCTAGCTGTGTTAGATTTCTTTTAAAATACGAGACTTTTTTGCATCTTTAAATATCATTCAATGGAGAGGAAGGAAAGAGAGGGAAAGAAGAAAGAGAGTGGAAACAAGAGTAGGAGAGAAGGTTAGAAGGGAGGAATCCCTTAATCCCTTAATCTCTGTACTAAATTGTTCTCATCAGCTGGCTCCATCAGTAAAAGAAATAATTTTAAATAGAGACAAAGAGAAAATTAGTACATCCATTTGATGGGAACAGGAATAGTGTCTGAAGGACCAGATTTTCAGAAAAGAGTGAGAATGAAACAATTAGTTTATTTTTTTTTAAATACCAATTCAGAGAATATTATCTGAAATCGTAGTGAGGTGACAGTGAGATTTTGTAAGATAGGTATTCGAAAATTAGGGAGAACCTGGAACAAATTTGATTTGTTTTAAATATACTTTATGCATGCATTAAGCTCTATAAAAAGGCAAACATTTTAAAACTGTGTTCTCTTTTTAAGTTTCTGATAACAGTGTATGAGCCGAAACTGCTGAATCCTCTAAATATTGTAGCAATGTGTTTCAGCAGTTTTTGGCAACCAGTTCTCAGCCTTTGAATTAGCTTTTAGAAAAAGAGAGGTGAGATCAGACAATATCTAGGCTCAGATCAGACAGATCTAAGCTTAATGTACTGTTTAAAAATTGAATTGCAACCATCTGTATTAACGTCGCAGTACTAAGAGTTTAAAAATGCAGAATGCTCGTCTAGTTTTGAAATTTCAGCAGCTTGGCACGTCCATTGATGTGTTTTCCATAATATATAAAATTACAGATGCCAGTCTAGATAGGAATTATGAGCGTTGTATTCTGGGACTCACCATAACTAAATGAACAGAGCTTTGATTATAGACACCATCTGATCTTTTGGATGTCATTCCCTCTAGACCAAGGGTCTCCAACCTTGGCAACTTTAAGACTTGTGGACTTCAACTCCCAGAATTCCTCAGCCAGCTGGCTGAGGAATTCTGGGAATTGAAGTCCACAAGTCTTAAAGTTGTCAAGGTTGGAGACCCCTACTCTAGACGTCCCTTCCAAGAGCATTGGTGGTTGGGAAAAGAAAATATGGAGATGGTAGAGTGTCAGAAGCAGGGAGATCCTTAGCGGAGAATTTGTTGAATATGGCCTGTACGATTAAACACGTTAAAGAATGGCTACTTTTTTGAACCGTCGGTGAACTCTTTTCGTTCATTAGGGATAGAATCGGGATCACATTGTCCTCGAGAACTCCATCAAAGAAACAAAAGACAGCAACACAAAACCACAATTCTTACTTTAAGATTTGGTTTATTTCATAAGCAATTTGAAAAAAGGACAGCAGAGGTGGTATTAACTTACTTTCCCTACCGGTTCGCAAATGTCCATGCATGCGCCCAGCCTTCCGCGCATGTGCTTTGCTGGTGTGCACACCTCCCACGCATGCGCCAGGCCTCAAAAATGTGCCTAAGTAGGATGGCATAGAGCCGGAGTGGGCGGGCAGGCTCATCCGTGATTTCCGCTACCAATTCAGGCGAACCGGTCTTAACCGGGTGAATACCACATCTGATGAGCAGCCATCATAACAATACGTATCTTAGCTAAAAGTGCAGGAGGCCGAGTGCTGCCTGTCACACCTCATGGTCATGCCCACCCAGGCGGTCATAAAGCAGAGAACTGGTTGTTAAATTATTTGAATCCCATCACTAGATAATCATACTAGAGCACAATACATGCATGGAGATAGAGATAAGAGATTAGAGAGAGAAAGAGAGCAACATTGCAAAGAAATGAGACATTACTTTCTCATTATTCTAATTCTTTACACCAATTGGACACCCAACTCTGGACTTATTGCCAGTTACCAATTATCCCTTATGACTTTTGCAATGATTTCAGGGTTTCTAGCAAACCTTTATCCCTTATGACTTTTGCAATGATTTCAGGGTTTCTAGCAAACCTTTCACTACTTCTTTGTGATTTTTAACTAATCCTAATTCTTCTCCCCTGGAATAGGAAGATCTGTCTGTAGGATGCATCTCTACCCACTTAATGGGAGGGAGGAGAAGGAGGGACAGAGGGACAAAGGGGAAGGGAGGGGGGACAAAGGGATGGAAGTAAAGAAAAGAAGAGGAAGGAAGAGAGGAAAAGAAAGGAAGATGAAAGAAGGAAGGAGGAAGGGAGGGAAAGGGAGAGACAAAGGGATGGAGGGAAAGAAAGGAAGAGGAAGGAAGGAAGGAAGGAAGGGGAAGGGAGGGGAAGGAAGGAAGAGGAAGGAAGGAAGGAGGAGAGGGGAAGGGAGGGAGGGAGAAAGGGATGGAGGGGAAGAAATGAAGAGGAAGGAAGGGAGGGGAAGAAAGGGGAAGAAAGGAAGGAAGAAAAGAAGGAAAGGCCTATGAAATAGAAGAAAATGTTTCCATACCCCAGGCAGCTTTTACATCTCATGACTTAGCGTGTTTCTGATGCTGTAATGAAATATTGTTTTCCTAATATTCTGTGACCTGAATTTTTTCTTGCTTTATGGGTGCAAATCAGTATTTTCTCTAGTCAGCATTTGATGATGGATGTCAGAATACAGGCCATGTATAATGCATATCTAGCATTAGCGATTTAAGGTGTTTACTTGTCAAGCCGAAGGAATTCAAAAACTTCACATTCACTGAATTCACCCAGCTGTCACTTGCAGTTTTTCATAATTTCAAATGAAAGTTGTGATAAAACAGTTTAGGTTGCCTTGACTTTTTCTTTTTCTTTTCTTTTTTTCTGAAGGAAGAAAACAGACAGCATCTAAAATTTATGCTGCAAGCTGAAAGGCAGGCAACAAAGAGGAATTTTCTGAAAGTTGGGGGGGGGGGGGAAGCACCTTTCTGGCTTTCTTTGACCTCCTGCTTTTTAGAAAAGTTGAAACAATAATACTTTGCAATTATATGCCTCTTTGTATAAAAGAAGCAATTTTGTAAAAAAAAGAGTGCCGCTGATTCCCAGACAGTAATATATAAACTTATAGATGTGGCACAGTAAAATTGAATTTTATTTGCTCCTTTCGAACCCAATTAAAATTATTAACTCTAGCTCTAATCACGTAGTTTTGATGGCCAGGTCGCGATATTTCATGATTTTTTCCCAGTTTTTTCTTCACTTCTGGCATCTCCTGGTACTGCGATATCAATAAATTGTATGTTTTGGTTTTCGACAACTGTGATATCTGGTGTGTTGTTGTTGTTGTTGTTATTATTATTTACTTTATTCATTAAACATGAAACTCAGACAACTGAACATTCAAAAATGCATCACAAATACCATTGACTGGTGCTAATGGTTGATACGGGTTGCTGCCACAAGAACCCACAAGATCTTGTGAGACTTTAGGATTCAGACTGACAGACACTTGGTCAACAACACACCTGACATAACAATAGTTGAAAAGAAAAAAGTATGGTTCATTGACCTTGCAATACCTGGTGACGCACGGATTGAAGATAAGGAGCAAGAAAAAATCACAAAGTACCGGGACTTGCAAATTGAAGTTGAACGACTGTGGAAAAAGAAATCGTGTGTTGTCCCAATTGTAATTGGAGCCCTTGGAGCAATACCCAAAGGGCTACCCCACTATTTAGAAATTCTAAATTTACCGGACTTGAATATTTTGACTCTATAAAAAACCACCTTACTCAAAACAGCTTACATCCTCCGACGATACCTTAACAGTTCCTAGGTCCTTGGTTAGGACTCAAGCTGCTGAGCTATTAACCAGCCTCAAAGGCTGTGAATCTCACTACAGATTAAATAATAATAACAACAACAACAACAACAACAACAATAGTAGATGATGATGATGTTGATGATGATGATGATAATAATAATAATAATAATAATAATAATAATAATAATAATAATAATAATAATAATAATAATAATAATACATCTTAAGAAGTTACTTGGCTGATACCTAGGATGCTGGCAGCAACCCGTATCAACCATTAGCACCAACAATGGTATTTGTGATGCATTTTTGAATCTTCAGTTGACCGAGTTTCATGTTTAATGAATAAAGTAATTTATTATTATTATTATTATTATTATTATTATTATTATTATTATTATTATTATTAATATTGATGGGTAACCAGTCACCATTTTCCCAAGCCTGAAGATTTGTCTTCAATGAAGTTATTAAAAGATGTGTTTCAAGATTTCCAAATGAGCTTGAAACACATCTCTTAAGCAAAATCATTTGGAATTTTCTAATGGAAGGTTGAATTGGAAGTTCATCATGGAAACTCCAAAGTGACATAGTCAAACAGACTTATTGGATAATTAGGCCAACAGACATCCTTTTTGGTGTTCCTTTGATTCAGCCCAAAACAGGATTAAATTAACTTCCCAAATCCCAAAACTTCCCAATCAAATTAACTTTGAATGGCGCAAACTCCTTACTAATTACTATTTCTGATAACCATGATTAATACAAGGTTTATACTGCACAGAGAGCAACTAGCTAAGTGGGGAGTTAGTTTAACCCTAGATGGCAGCGCTTGACCAATCTTGGCTTATCTTGAACAGCTAACTGAGGTCAGACCTGGTTAATATTTGGATAAGTTGTAAAGTATCCTTAGACGTGGAAGAAGTATCTTGAAAAAAAACCCACCACAATTCCTTCCAATGGGGAAGTAGAGGCACAACACCTTTTTAAAGATATCTTTCATCAGTATTTTCATCTTGTTTGGATTGGCTCCTTGACTGCATATAGTTTATATAAGTAAGAGTTTATATCAATGATGGAGAACCTTTTAGACACCGAGTGCTCAAACTGCGCGCGCGCGCATGCCCAATCTGAAAGGTGCATGCGTACATGCGCAGCACAGATTATACCATACAAAAATCTATACTTTGAGGAACACTGCCTTGAAGTTTTGATTTCATATGGGCTGCTACTTGGAACCCTGACAATTAGAGGTAAACAGGACAGGGGGGATGCAAGTTGACAGCAAATGGCTCAGGTTCACCCTTGTCCCAGATCATCTTGACCTTATTTCTTCTCATCCACAGGCCCACTAAGGACCATCTCAATACGGGTGTTTCCTAGACGAATCTTTCTGTAATTAAGAGTTACGAGTCCTAGTGTAACATTTCACTTTCTTTGGTCTCTACAGGGTTTTCGCCACCTGGAATGGACAGGTCATCGCCTGACAAGAGTCCAGTGCATGGCCTTCTCCGTCAGCCCTCCATTACAACAGGGATCGATATCCCTATTATCACGGAGTTAGGTAAACTCTCTGGGGATCTTTTTAATCTGTTGTCTTTTCATTTTTCCCAGCCTAAGGAGTGCCTTATTTAAGGAAAGGTGTAGCATTTTCTCCTGAAGGTTGTACAATATGTGTGTACATATAGACAGAATGCCAACGTACACCTAGAGCCAATGATGTAGTTGCTAAAATGCTGGATTAACAGCAGGAAGACCCTTTTAGTGTTCTTTAAGCATGGAAACCAAATGCGTGATTCTGGAACAGTTCTTCTCTCTCAGTGCAACAACACAACTGGTGGTGTGTAGTGGTTAAAGAGATGGACTAAGAAGTTCTAATGTTCCCTTGGGGCATGGAAGACAACTGGAAGAGTTGGGCCAGTCACGGTCTCTCTAGAAATCAGAAGAGTCTATCTCCCACTAGACTAGATAGGGTAGTCTGTAACATTCACAAAGGCACCTTCTTCTGCAGTGAATTTATCACCATCATCATCATCAGTTCACTGCAGAAGAAGGTGTCTTTGTGAATGTTAAGACTATTCTATCCTATCTATTATCAATAATAATAATAATAATAATAATAATAATAATAATAATAATAATAATAAAGCATATAATAATAAATAATAATAAACATGAAGGCAAAAATTCAACATGTTACCACCAACAGCAAATGTTGCCTCTGTAATTAGAAAGATGAGACAGTCGACCACCTGATCAGTGGGTGCAGCAAAATTTCACAAACCGACTACCTACAACGCCATGACCATGTTGCTAAGATCATTCACTGAAAATTGTGCCAGAAGTTTGGATTTGAGTACAGCAAAAACCACTGGGAACATCAGATTGAGAAAGTTTTAGAGAATGAGAAACTCAAGATCTTGTGGGACTTTAGGATTCAGACTGACAGGCACTTGGTCCACAACACACCTGACATAACAATAGTTGAAAAGAAAAAAGTATGGATCATTGATATTGCAATACCTGGTGACTTATGGATTGAAGATAAGCAGCAAGAAAAAAATCACAAAGTACCGGGACTTGCAAATTGAAGTTGAGCGACTGTGGAAAAATAAATTGTCCCGGTTGTAATTGGAGCCCTTGGAGCAATACCCAAAGGGCTACCCCGCTATGTAGAAATTCTAAATTTACCGGACTTGAACATTTTGACTCTACAAAAAACCATCTTACTCGGAACAGCTTACATCCTCCGACAGTACCTTAACAGTTCCTAGGTCTTTGGTTAGGACTCGAATTGCTGAGCTATTATACCAGCTTCAAAGGCTGTGAATCTCACTACAAATTATATTATTATTATTATTATTATTATTATTATTATTATTATTATTATTATTATTATTATTATTATTATTATTATTATGGACTCCAGAATCCAGGCAGACAAGCACCTGCCACATAACACCTCAGACTTAACAGCTGTCAATTAGAAAGACAAAAGAAGACTGGATAGAGGATGTGGCAGTGCCTGGAGACAGCAGAATAGAAGAGAAAGAACTGGAGACAATAACAAAATACAAAGACCTACGAATAGGAATAGAACGACTGTGGCAAAGACAAGCAAGGGTAGTACCAGTAGTAATAGGCGCCTTGGGTGCAGTCCCAAAACAGCTGGAACACCACTTGAACACCATCACTGGCATTGACAAATTTGCCATCAGTCAATTGCAGAAGGCAGCTTTACTTGGAACTGCTTCCATCCTGCAATGCTATCTGTAACACCGTCAAACATCCAGATTTGCCTAGCCCAGGTCCTTGGTAAGGACTCGATAGGTAGACAAAAACGCCAAACCCAGTTTGAACACCTGACTGACTGTATGATGAATAATAATACACATGCATATACACAGAGGTGCGCACACATACACACAATGATTAAGCAAGTTCCTTTTTTAAAGCACCATCATAATTTTATTTCTCTTACTTGGTAATAATTGACTGTTATGACCCTGATCATGTAGGCAGATGCAGGCACCCATAAAGTTTTTTATGGCACTGCTATCCTGCGGCAGATGGCCCTATAATGGCCAGTAAAATTGTACTCCAACTTTCAACTAGCAGATATGTGTGGGGGAACCTTTGCTATAAATTAGAGCAGGACCCTCCGAATATTCTATTCTGAGTCAGATTCAATTTTAGGGACTAAGGGGGCCAGACTCTCTTCAAGGGCTAGTGATACTTTGATACCCAGCTGCCTTCCTCCCTGCATGTTGAAAGCCAAGGAGGTCTCCTTAGTCCATTTATTACGTTCTCAAATAAATTAACAATTTCTGCGGCAGCATTGAGAATGCTGCCCCCTCACTCATCCTCATTTTTTTTCCCCTGTGTGAATTCTGCAAGGCCTCTTCCTGCTTCTTGATTGTAAAGGCAAGCTTGATTTGTGATCCTTCCGTCCATTCCTTGTCTTCCCCCTTGGTTTTCAAGCTTTATTTGTCTCACACCCTCATTTTATTCTCTGTCTGTGCCTTCTCCTCCCCCTTCTCCCTCCTCAACACCTACTAGCTAAACCTGGCAAACTTCTGCCTTTGGTTTCAATCAGTCAGGAAAAAAACAGTGGAGTTCAGATTCTAATGATAACCGAATTGGGTAAGAAAGTGCCTTTCCTTTTGGACGACAACCTCTTGTTGCTCCGCTGTTGTTTCTGCTCTCAGCTTTCTTCTTCCTTCATCTGGCTGCATCGGAGAGTTGCCTCCTCAGCGCTACTTTGAATGTGTTTTATTTGTGATTCCAGTTGAAACGCTGTCTTGTTCTGCCTCCCTTAATGATTTTTCTTTTTCTCTACATACATACAGCATTGGTACATCTTTGATCACATTCATCTGACCTGCTGGCTGTTTATATAGCATCTGCACATCAATTCATTTTCCTTCTGCTCCTGCTCCTCCTCCTCCTCCCCCTGCCCCCTCCTCCTTCTTTCTCTTTTCTTCCTCCTCCCTGTCCCCTTCTCTTCCTCCTTTCTTCTTCCTCCTCCCCTCTTCTTCCTCTTCTCCTCCTTCTTTTTCATCTCCTCCTCCTTCTCATCCTCACCTTCCTCCTCCTCCTCCTCCTCCTCCTCCATTTGACAGACACATTTTAACAGTTCTCAGACATATAAAAGAAAGACAAACATTTGCAAAAAAATAAATAAACTTCCCTTAAGACACTGATTAGTTTGTGAGAACAATTTTTCATTCAGAGCTTCCATGTTGAATGTCCTAAAAACCACTATGCTTCTAAGCATTTCCCTCCCTCTTTTATCCCGGTGTGATATTTGATGATCAAGTTCTGGGATGAAGCTCTGAATGTATGAACTGATTTTGCTGGGTTGCTTCTGACTAACAAGTTTCTTTAGTCAGCTCCATAGAGCTGACTAAAGGTCTGGGCTATTCCCAGGCCATTCCAGCAGTGGAATATTATTATCTTGAAACTCCAAAAAAAAGGGGTGTTATTAGCCATCAAACTTCAAAAATACACTTTTCCCAAAAGGCTTCCACATTTGGCCACTACTGTACTTAGATGTCTTTTTGAAAATGTAGAAATGTGAACTTGGAGGAGGAAAGACCTCAAGCCCAAAATCGTCAACCTTCTTTCAATGGTCCGAGGATAAAACAGGGCCTCCTCTCTTTAATCCATATATTGAATTTAACTCTCCTATTTACAACGTTACTTGTTGATATAGGCATAGACCATCCATTCTGTCACATGTGCATATGCCAGTGTTCTTCAGATATGCATTTATTCATTATTCTGTCCTTATTAGCTATTAACCCCTGCATAACACGCGTATGTGTCTCCCTTGCCACCTTGCAATAGAGAGAGCAAAATAAGAAGAAAATAGAAGGAGAGAAGGGATAAGACTGGAGATGAGGGTTTAGCTTGACAAAAGATAGCTGAGACAGATGTGATAATACCCTGAGCGTATATATAATATAGAGTATGATACAACCCCAGCATGTAGGAGATCAAGACCTCTTCTGTCAGCATGGAAAGCTTGAAATAATGGCAGAAAGATTTATTCCAGTTGAATGCGAGGGGAGAAATCCATAACCACAAGAGCAGTTTGACAGTAGAACCAATTTCCCAGAGAGGTGATGTGGTCTCCTTTTCAGGTGCATGCAAGTAATAGCCATTTGTCAGAGTCCTACAGTGTAAAAAATTGGAGTCCTTCACTGTTCCTTCCAATGGTCCCTTCCAAATGGGTCATGTTATGAAAAAGAGCAGGTTGATGCAGACAGAGGAGGATGAGAGAGAAAAGGAAGGGGAAGGGAGAGGACAAAAGGAAGGAAGAAGAAGGGAAGGGAGATACAATGGAAAGAAGAGGGAGAAAAGGGTAGGGGCGAGAAGAGAAGGGAGATATGATGGAAAGAAGGGGGAGAAAAAGAAAGAGAAGGGAGATACGATGGACGAAAGGGGGAGGAAGGGAAGGAAAGGAAAGGATGATTTGAGGTTAGAGTCCAGTACTGCAGGCTACTTCAGCTGACTGCTAGCTGTAGTTTGGCAGTTCAGATCTCACCGGCTCAAGGTTGACTCAGCCTTCTATCCTTCCGAGGTGGATAAAATGAGGACCCAAATTGTTGGGGGCAATAGGCTGACTCTATAAACCACTTAATGTAGGGTGTAAAAGCACTATGAAGCGGTATATAAGTCTAAGTGCTATTGCTATTGCTATGATGAAGGAAAGAACAATGGAAGGAAGGGGAAAGTAAAGTAAAGTAAAATAAAGGACAGGACAGGACAGGACAGGACAGGAAAGGAAATGGATAAAGAAGGGAAGGGAAAGGAAGGGAAGGAAAGAACAATGGAAGGAAGGGGAAAATAAAGTAAGAGACAGGACGGGACGGGAAGGGAAAGGAAAGGAAAGGAAAGGGAAAGGAAAGGAAAGGAAAGGAAAGGAAGGGGAAGATAAGAGGAAGCAAAGCAAAGGAAAAAGCAAACAACCTGGAGACACAAGACAAGTTGAAAATAAAGCAAGAGAGGGAAGGGAAGGAAAAAAAAGAGACATCTAGCATCTTCTACTTTGTCCCTCAAGTGTTCTTCAAAGGTATCCATACAATGTTTTGTGCAGCCATTTGTCTGTCTCCCACCCCTCCCGCCCCCATTCATTCAATGTGCCCTTATGGTCTCAGGGAAGACAAATCCACTAGTAATTTTTAGGAAGCTTCTTAGAAGAAACTCTGGTCACGAACGCTTCTGACCACGACCAAATCCGGTTCCGACCAAAAAAAGTCACATTTTTCTCCCCTGCAGCCAATTTCCCCTTGCACACCTTTTTTTTTTTTTTTTTTTTGTAAGCACCAAATTTCCAAAATTAGATTCGGGTCACGACCAAATCAGTTTGTGACCAAAGTAATGGAATGAATTATGGTCGTGACCAGAGATTCTACTGTATATGCATTTGCATTCGAGCCCAGGGAGTATTATGTGGGTTTTCCACAGGTCCAGGTAAAACTGAAGCTGGTCTCATCTCTTGGCAAGGTGGTTAGAGGCAGGTAGTCCTCGACTTACGACACCAACTGAGCCCCCAAGTTCTGCCGCTAAGCCAGACACTTGTTAAGTGACTTTTGCCCCTATTTTATGACCTTTTTCTTGCCACGTCTGTGACATGAATCATTGCAGCTGTTTAAGTTAATATAAAACGTTTGCCAAGTGAACCTGGCTCCCCAGTTGGCTTTGCTTGTCAGAAGGAGTATCACGTGACCCCCTCAAAACTGCAACTGTCACAAAGACGAGTCAGCCGCCAAGCGTCCAAAGTTTGATCACGTGACCAGGGGGATGCTGCAATGGTTGTAAGGGTCAGAGGTCATTTTTTTCAGGGCCATTGTAACTTTGAACGAACTATTGTGAGTCGAGAACTACCTGTACACATTCTGAATAATACTAACAGAGCCCCCCAAGGGGTTCCAACTCTTCGCCTTCCATAAAGACAAACTAATTATTATTATTATTATTTTCAAAATGCAGATTCCATGCACATTTTAATTCCATTCTCAGCAACATGCAAGCATTTGAGATGCGTTTCTTCTTCGTGTATATAGCATGTAAAAATTTTCTGCCGATATCCATTCTGGATAGAGATACGTTGTCGTTTTCTTTTCAGTAAATGATTCTAATGTTCAGTTCCTGGATCAAGACGACGATGATGATCCTGACACAGAACTCTATCTCACCCAGCCTTTTGCCTGTGGAACGGCCTTCGCGGTTAGCGTCCTGGATTCCCTCATGAGTGCGGTAAGCATCCATCTTTCCGTTGTTGTGTGGATCCTAAGAGTAAGGCTGTCGTTTCAGCTCTGGGTCTACATTCGCTCCGGAGTCAGCCTAAAAGAGAACCCAAAGATGCAATTCAAAAGGCAACTGGACTTCCTTGCGTTGTTTTGTTTTTTCCCCTTGAAAATGTTCCGCTGCTCATCCAAGGAGCTTCTTCATTTCTGACTGAATGGTGGGGAATAGAAGGATGAATACCTGGATGGATAGATGGATGGAGGGATAGATGGATGGAGGGAGGGAGGGATGGAGACAGACAGGCAGACAGACAGACAGACAGACAGACAGACTGTAGAATGATGGATGGATGGATGGATGGATGGATGGATGGATGGATGGATGGAGAGAGACAGACAGACTGACAGACAGACAGAGTGTAGATAGATGGATGGATGGATGGATGGATGGATGGATGGATGGATGGAGAAAGACAGACAGAGAGAGACAGACTGTAGATGGATGGAGAGAGAGACAGAGAGAGAGAGAGAGACTGTAGATAGATGGATGGATGGAGAGACAGAGAGACAGAGAGACAGACTGTAGATAGATGGATTGATGGATGGATGGAGAGAGAGAGAGAGAGAGAGAGACAGACAGACAGACTGTAGAATGGATGGATGGATGAGTGGGTGGGTGGATGGATGGATAGAGACAGACAGAGAGAGAGAGAGAGAGACAAATTGTAGATGGATGGATGGATGGATGGATGGATAGATAGATAGATAGATAGATAGATAGATAGATAGATAGATAGATAGATAGATAGATAAATTATAGGTAGGTAGATAGCTATAGCTAGATGATAGATAGATAGATAGATAGATAGATAGATAGATAGATAGATAGATAGATAGATAGATAGATAGATAGATAGATGCATTTCAATCTAGAGGTACAGTATTATCTAGAAAATAGGAGGGATTATTTTCTATGGCATCTCCCCAGTTAAAGAGCGATGGTCATCCTTTATAATCCCATAATTCCATAGAGATTACAAAACATAATCTCTCTTACTGAGTTCCAGGAACAGTTGACTAAAGTGAAAATAAGTAAAAGAGAAAATAAGCATGCAACTGAAATGAGAAGCAAAAGCAGGGAATAGAGAATTGCTAGGATTGCAAGAGAATTGGGGATAGGAGGAGACAGAAGCATGGAAGATCATCCATAGAATAATATAAGCAAGGAGAGGTTGAATTGCTAGGACTATAATCTAGAGGAAGGTCTTGTTTGCATTAAACTATCAAATGTCACAGAAGGTAATTCTTCCTTCAGAATCCTTGAAATGCCTTGAAATGTAGATATATAATTTTTTTTGCAGTCAAAAGCATCAATCAATTAACATATTTTTTAAAATATTAGTTGACAGGCTCCATAAAAAGACAAGACTTATATCGCTGTTCCCTGCTGTTGTGACAGATTACCAGCTGATAAACCACTCTCGGACTTATTTATGGCAATATAATAAAATACATGCTAAATTGGTGTGGCAGATTTATATGTTATAAAGGATCATTTTTCTGGTTCTGTTGAGAAATCTGTTTTTGGGATGTCACTGAGGTTGAAATAATGACCTTAGTTCTGAAGTCTCAGCATGCAGAGATCCTTCTTTCTACTGAACTTCATAAAGACCATTGCTGGTCACAAGACAGAAACTCCTCCATGAACAAGAGAGGCGGCTCCAAGTTCTAATTTCAACTTTTCAGGTGGAGGAATGTCCTTTTCTGCCAGAAAGCAGCCTAAGATCTGGATGGAAAGCATGGATATAGATATTCCTTAACACCTTAATCATCTTCTCATTCATGTTTTGAAATCCCTTATTCTTTCTTCACTAGAGTCTTCTGTTATATTTATTGCATCCTTGGCGGTTATTTGCACATGGGATGTAGTGATCCTCTAGATGAGTGCAATCATCTTGGGGCAAAACCAAGGAGTATTCTTAAAGTTCAAGAGTTAAAAGTTAAAGAAAGATCCAACTAGAATTAAAGAGGGATTTCCTAGCAGTGAAAACAATCAATTGGTGGAATGGCTTGACTTCAGAACTTGTGGATGCTCCATCACTGAAGGTTTTCAAGAAGAGGCTGGACAGCCAACTTGTCCAGAATGATAGTCTCCTGCTTGAGCAGGGGATTGGAGCAGTGGTGGGTTCCAAATTTTTTTACTATCGGTTCTGTGGGCATGGCTTGGTGGGCATGGCAGAGGAAGGATACTGTAACATCTTAATTCCCTCCCCACTCCAGGGGAAGGATACTGTAAACTCTCCATTCACTCCCCAATCCAGGAGAAGATTACTCCAAAATCCTCATTTCCTCCCAATCAGATGGGATTTGGGAGGCAGAGAATAGATGGGGGTGAGGCCAGTCAGAATTTTTACTACCGGTTCTCCGAACTACTCAAAATTTCTGCTACCGGTTCTCCAGAACTGGTCAGAACCTGCTGAAACCCACCTCTGAATTAGACTAGAAGACCTCCAAGGTCCCTTCTAGCTCTATTCTGATTCTAAATCTCTGAAGAAAATTCCCCCAAACCCAGTGGTGGGCTACTGCCGGTTCAGACCAGGCGAACCGATAGTTCCAATGATCATCTGGCCCCACCCACCCGCCCTCACCCTATCCTGTCCTATATTTCCTTCTTTCTGGCTCAGCTGATTTACACGGTAAAGCTGATTTCTACACCTCCGCCATTCTACTTACCATGGCTGCCTTAGAAGGTAAGCAGCTGAGCTTCAAATTGCTGTATTTTGAATGCTGCACGCAAGCACATTAGGCGAAGCACTGTCACAGAACTGGTTGTTAAACTGGCTGCAGCCCACCACTTCCCAAACTTGTCTTTTCAATGGTATCCAAAAGGAAATGTCACCTCCAAATAAATGGAACATCAGCGATTTGCCATTCCAGACCCAGAAGAGACACTTTGCAGTTCTAGGTGTATCTTTATTTGATTACTGATTTTTAAAAAAACCACCAAAGAATTCCCCCCCCACCAAAAAAAATATTCTTTGTTCTATATTATAAGACTTTCGCAAATATCATATGCTCCTTTTTGTTCTTGTGACCCTTCGAGGCCCAGTTAATTGAGTCACCTCACTTGGGATCAAACCAGGGTTGAAATCCAGCAGGTTCTGACAGGTTCTGGAGAACTGGTAGCGGAAATTTTGGGTAGTTTGGAGAATTGGCAAATATCACCTCTGGCTGGTCCCAGAGTGGGGTGGGAATGGAGATTTCGCAATATCCTTTCCCCAGGAGTGGGGAGGGAATGGGGATTTTGCAGTATCCTTCCCCTGAAATGGGGTGGAAATGGAGATTTTGCAATAGCCTTCCCCTGCCATGCCCGTCAAGCTACTCCCACCAAGCCACACCATGCCCACCAAGCCACACCTACAGAACCGGTAGTAAAAAAATTTGGATTTCACCACTGGATCAAACTTTAAATCTTCCAACATTATAGAATAAACCCCTTCAAGCAGATAGATAATTATCTTCTCTATGCTAGTTTTTCCTTATATGTGTGAAGTATATTCCAGGCAATTACCACTCTGAAAATAGCAGTAGAGTTCGCAGCTGCAGTGAGCTCAAGAGTGGGAATGGAATTCCTAAGAAAGTCCTTCTTGCCAGAACAATATGGTGACTTTATTTTCTTGGAAAAAGGAACCTGGAAAAGGAGAAAGATGAAAAAGGGGCAAATCTGACTAAGGTTGATAAAGTTAATTTTTAAAAAATTGCATGTTTGTAGCTTTGCTTTACAAAGAAAAATTCAAGAGCAAGACCAAGAAAATAGCAATAGCACTTAGATTTATATACCGCTTCATAGTGCTTTTACAGCCCTTTCTAAGCGGTTTACAGAGTCAGCATCTTGCCCCCAACAATCTGGATCCTCATTTTACCAACTTCAGAAGGATGGAAGGCTGAGTCAACCTTGAGCTGGTCAGGATCGAACTCCTGGCAGTAGGCAATGCAATCCTGCATTCCAACCATTGTGCTACTATGGCTCTTATAAATAAATATGAATACCAGTATATCAATATCAATAGATCAATATCAATATAATAAATAAAATAAATCTAAAGGACAACTTTCTGAAATAAAGGACCAGCCTTTACAATAAAGGACATAGGGTCACTGTACAGGGAGATCAACAGGACAGAAATAAAGCTAATAGCAATAGCCCTTAGACTTATATACCACTTTACAGTGCTTTTTACAGCCTTTTCTAGGCAGTTTACAGAGTCAGCATATTTCCCCCAACAATCTGGATCCTCATTTTACCAACCTCGGAAGGATGACAGGCTGGTCAACCTTGAGCCGGTCAAGATCGAACTTCTAGCTGTGGACAAAATTTGCCTACAATTCTATATTTTAACCACTGTGCCACTGTGGATTCTTAAACCTAAGCAGAATTAATGCTGGGGAATCAGGAGAAGTGGGGTTCTATTGGTGTGAAAGTCACCAACACTCCCAGGTGAAGAAACATCTAAGGCAAAACCACAATAAATCAATTGCTAACCTTTTCTGTGTTGTTGTTCAACAAATCAATTGTGTGAACCTGGCTCAAATATCAGACAGAATTGGGTACTATATGAAGAATCTTTTTCTGGTCAGGAGGGATTATTCTAATTTATGGGGATATTTTCACCATTAAGACCTGGAGTTGATGGTGTCAACAAAATCAACAACAAAATCTGGTCACTGATGATGCCAGTAAATTACAATTGACAAACGCAACCGGAATGTAGAATGTCTAGAGAAAAGAAGGACCAGGGGGTGACATGATAGCAGTCATCCAGTATATTAAGGGGCTGCACAAAGAAAAGGAGGTCAACTTATTATCCAAAGCACCAGAAGACAAGACAAGAAGCAATGGATGGAATCTAATCAAGGAGAGAAGCAACCTAGAATTAAAGAGAAACTTCCTAACAATGAGGTCAATTAACCAGTGGAAGAGCTTGCCTTCAGAAATTGTGGATGCTCCATCACTGGAGGTTTTTAAGAAGAGACTGGACAGCCATTTGTCTGGAATAGTATAGGGTCTCCTTCTTGAGCAGGGAGCTGGACTAGAAGACCCGCAAGCTAATAATGAACACTTTTCACAACCTTGACATTTCTGATAGACTTCTGCATCTTAAAAACATTGTGATATCCTCAGAATTTTCATCATATCAGAGCTTTGTAAAGGTATCAAGGAGAGATCCAATCTGGAATTAAGGAGAAACTTCCCAACAGTGAGGACAATTAACCAGTGGAAGGACTTGCCTTCAGAAGTTGTGGGTGCTCCATCACTGGAGTTTTTAAGAAGAGATTGTACATTCACTTGTCTGAAATGATATAGGGTCTCCTGTTTGAGCAGAGGGTTGGACTACAAGACCTCCAAAGTCCCTTCCAGCTCTATGCTGATTGAAGGTGAGAAGCACAAACATCTGGAATGATGTTGGGGATCATTCCCAACATCATCATTGGGAATAAGTGAATTTGCTTGAGCTGGAATAGAGAACCATAACTCACCTGTTCGTTTGTTTATTCAGTTTCTATAGCTGCCCAACTCAACCAAGTGACTGTCAGGTATGCTTCCTTCAAAGTCCAGGAAAGAATGACCCGGACTCCATTGTATATAGAGAAAGGTACTTTTACTAGAAAATGAAGTGATAGCAACCAAGGAAAAGCAGAATCTGAGGCAAAAAGCACAAAAGTTACAGATAGAAAACATCCCCTCCCACTATCCAACATAAATCATGCAATCCAAAGATCTCCCAAGGATCAGATGGGAGCACATGTCTGGCAGTGTCATCAATCAGGAATATCTGACCCGATAGCAGCTTCAAAGATGCAGCAATAAGTCTTAGGTATCACTTTCGATTCACTCCTCCAGCATGCTTATAACCCAAACTAACTCCCCCTCCCCCACCCCCGTTACTATGGCAGCCAAAGCAGGTAAAAGCGGAGGCTGACATTCGTCCCCTCTTCAGAAGAGAAGAAACCCTTGTTCCTGAAAGAGAGGAGAAGGAGGTAATACCACATACAATGCACGTGTATAGACATTAGGGTTTATCAGGATATTTGGTGTGAAATAACTGCACTTTCTTAGGTCTGAATGGCCATACATTATATATTCAGGGCAGGCTATTATATAAAAGAGCAGGCTATGGAATGGTGCCGCAATATCCTCCGAAGGAACATCTCTAAATAAGTGCTTGGATAGTAATCTGATAAAACGATAGGATCCTATCTATTAAAATTAATGACTATATGAGTGACTGACTGCAGGTACAAGGAAAAGGGCATTGAGAAATGCCACTTCAGATTGCAAAAGATGCTAAGTGAAACAGGAAAAAAAAGGATGTAGTACAACTAATGGATGATTGCAGTGTAAATATTAGAGAAACGAAGAACCCAAGGCAAAGATGGTTTGAATTGGGTATAGGTCCAGAGAGTTTTGTAAAGAGAATTTCTTGTTTATTGCTGACACCTGCTTCAAGCCACATAAACACAGATTCTACTCATGACATCACCAGACATGCAACATTTGGGATCAAATTGACTACGTAATAGGAAACAGAAGATCAAGCAGTGTAATCCAGTCGGCCTGGATACTTACTGGTGCAATGGATTGTGAATGATTGGTGTCAAATATGTGGGTTAAACTTAGAAAAGTGTAAACAGAGTCAGCTGTGCCAACAAGATTTGACCTCAAGGACCTAACAGTCAGAATTTCAGATCAAGGTAAGGAACATTTAACATATATAAAAAAGAAGCCCAAAAGTCACAGGATGAGGTAAAAGTCAGGAAACCAAAAACAACAACAACACCTCCCTCGAATTTCAGAGAGAGAAAAAAGCGTCTGTCAGCCATCGTGTTGCCCAGCAAAAGACAAAAGGTTCAAATCTAACACAAAGGAGAAATACAAGAAATGAATTCAGGCTTTCAGTGCCAACCTGGAAAATCACAAAGGCCCCATCATCAAGAATGTCAATGGATAAAAAGATAAGGAGGCAAATGGGGATTTTATTTAAGGGAGATCAGAGAAATCATCAGGAAGTCTATGCTTAACATGGGCTGCTCAAGTAATCATGGATGTGATTGAAAAGAGGGAAGTAAAGTCGAAGGGAGATGGAAAGATGGTCCTGAAATCCTTTTAGGATGGCTCTTTTATGGAGTGATGGAAATTTTGCCAAAAGAAAATGAGGCACCGCAGATAATAGACTTGTTGAAGTCACTGTGTACAATGGGCATATATTCATATAAGAGAGAGGAAGGTAGGTAGGTAGGTAGGTAGATGGAGACAGACAGACAAGAAAATACCAGGGATAGGCAATGGATAGAGGGATGGATGGATGGATGGATGGATGGATGGATGGATGGATGGATGGATGGCAGATACTGATAAATGATAGATGGATAGACAGATGATAGATACTGATATAGATAGATAGATAGATAGATAGATAGATAGATAGATAGATAGATAGATAGATAGATAGATAGATGATAGATAGATAGATAGATAGATAGATAGATAGATAGATAGATAGATAGATAGATATGATAGACAGGCAGGCAGACAGGAAAATAGCAGGGATAGGCAATGAATGGATGGCAGATACTGATAAATGATAGATGGATAGACAGATGACAGATAGATAGATAGATAGATAGATAGATAGATAGATAGATAGATAGATAGATAGATAGATAGATAGATAGATATTATAGACAGAGACAGGAAAATAGCAGGGATAGGCGATGAATGGATGGCAGATACTGATAAATGATAGATGGATAGACAGATGATAGATACTGATAGAGGTAGATAGGATAGGATAGGATAGGATAGGATAGGATAGGATAGGATAGGATAGGATAGGATAGGATAGGATAGGATAGGATAGGATAGGATAGGATAGGATAGGATAGGATAGGATAGGACAGGACAGGACAGACAGACAGACAGGAAAATAGCAGGGATAGGCAAAATACCATTTGAAGTGGGAGAAGAAGGGAGAATTAAAATTCCATCAGGTTCAAGGAATCCGGAATGACACCCAAAGCACCGAGGAATATTAGTGACCAATATTTTAAAAAATATTTTTAAAATATAGTGGCTAAGACGCTGAGCTTGTCAATTGAAAGGTCAGCAGTTCAGCGGTTCGAATCCCTAGTGCCGCATAACGGGGTGAGCTCCTGTTACTTGTCCCAGCTTCTGCCAACCTAGCAGTTCGAAAGCATGTAAAAATTGCAAGTAGAAAGATAGGGAACACCTTTGGTGGGAAGGTAACAGCGTTCCATGCAGTGTTGGTGTTTAGCCATGCTGGCCACATGATCACAGAGACATCTTTGGACAGCACTGGCTCTTGGGCTTTGAAACAGAGATGAGCACCGCCTCCTAGAGTCGGGACTGATTAGCACATCTGTGCAAGGGGAACCTTTATCTTTTTATTTTTTAAAAAATGCAAGATGGGCTCTGTGATCTTTAAATGCGGTCCAGACTATGCAATGGAGGGTCCTCCAGGCTGCTATTAGACATGAAGGCCATGAGAAGGGAGGTGGTTTCAGGACCCCAGTTATAGGGAACATGCATGATTTACATTTCTGTACTTTAATCCAAATCAATCCTGAGTTAGATATGTACATACACCGAGACAGAGAGGGAGAGAGAGACATACACATAGTGGGAGGTGGGGACAAATCCAGTGGAAGCTTAATAGGGCAGAAGAAAATAGAGTAATTGGGGTCTCCGGTCTGTGCATTTTCGGAGGGAAATTATTTGAAGAGACAGCCAAGAACTTTAGTGCAGAAAAGGGCCTTTAATAGTGGTTTCCTTAAGGAGACATCTTCTTATCTCCACAGACGTACTTCAACGACAATATTCTCACCCTGATACGGACTTTGGTGACGGGAGGGGCCACGCCAGAACTGGAGTCCCTGATCGCCGAAGAGAATGCACTCCGGGGCGGCTACAGCACCCCCCAGACGCTGACCAATAGGGACAGGTGCCGGGTGTCTCAGCTGGCCTTGTTGGATGGACCTTTTGCAGACCTTGGGGTAAGGTCTTCACAAGTGAGCCAAAGAAACTATGGAAGATTGGCCTGCCTGAGATGATGCGAGACGGGTTAGGCTGGAGCAACGGATACATTTCGTTCGTTTATATGGATGTGAATCTGGGAGGCTGAACATATTGGATTCCTGTAATCCAAAATGAATGGATGGCTTAGGGAAGTTGGAAAGTTTGATACATAAAATGTTTCCTCCTCTTCCTGCTTCTCCTCCCCTCCTCCTCCTCCTCCTCCTCCTTCTCTTCTCATCCTCTTCTCCACCTTCCCTCCTCCTTCTCTTCTCTTTTCTTCTTCTTCTCCTCCATCTTCTCTCCTCCTTCTCTTCTCTTCCTCTTCTCCACTTTCCCTCCTCCTTCTCCTTCTGTTCTCCACCTTCCCTCTTCCTCCTTTTTCCCTTCTCTTCTTCTCCATCTTCCCTCCTCCTTCTCTTCTTTACCTTCCCTTCTCCTCTTCTCTTCTTCTCCACCTTCCTTCCTCCTCCTCCTCTTTTCCCTGCTCTTCTATTTTCTTCTTCTTCTCCATCTTCTCCTCCCCTTTCTCTTCTCTTCCTCTTCTCCACCTTCCCTCCTCCTCCTTTTTTCCTACTCTTCTCTACTTCTCCATCTTCCCCAGTCCTCCTCCTCCTCTTTCTCTTCTCCACATTCCCTCCTCTTCCTCCTCCCTTTTCCAAGAGCAAGGTGGGGTAGTCCTGACCTATGACATCATCTCCTCCTTGCTATAATCCAAACTACCTTCATGACAATTGACAACATCAACAAATGAAGCTATTTCCAAGATTAGAACAAGAAAGGCAATGTTGTGTGTTCTTAATCATCCCGGATGGCATTGTTCTTAATTTGTGGAACTGCTGATCTGCGGATCCCAAACTTGGGAGTTCATTTCAAACAAGACTCAATTGGCGTTCCCATTTCCAGCTCTTTGATTGTGCTTAGGGCTGTTGTTGTGCACATAGCTGTTCCAAGATTAAACATTTAAATGAGAGAGTTCCTTAAGGAAATTGTCTCTCACTTGCAACGGATTCCCTTAACACTTTCTTTCTTTGGCAAGGAACTACCGATTTAAATTATTTCCCTCATGTTTCGTGTCATAGTGATAACTGTGGTATTGGGTGTGGGTGTGGGTGGGAGAAATGACGTTTCTTTTATGCATTTATTTGTTTGCTTATTCTTTCCTAGGATGGTGGTTGTTATGGAGATCTATTTTGTAAAGCTTTGAAAACTTACAATATGCTCTGCTTTGGGATATATCGATTAAGAGATTTCAACTCAAGCACGCCTAGCCAATGCACGAAACGGTATGTGCAAACTTTGGGGCCTGATCCTTGTTATTTTAAATGTTTCCAACCGGGGTGAAATGCTATTGGTTTGGACCGGTTCGGGTGAACTGGTAGTAAAAAAATGCTACCAGTTCAGGCGAACTAGTATTTCCGATGATCAGCTGTGCCGCGTGGTTTATATTTGCTAGAAAGCAGGAAATCCTGCTTTCTAGCAAATCTAAATTGCACAGAACAGCTGTTCCCCCCCCTCACTGTTCTACTTACCCTTGCAGACTCAGAAAAGGCTTCTTAATCCTCCTTTTTCAGCACTGTGTGGTAGCATTGTGGGGCACATTTGGTGTGCACTGCGTAAGCGCAAGAAACGAACTGGTAGTGAACCAAACCAGTAGCAGATTTCAGAGCATTTTACCCCTATTTCCAATCATTCATTAGGTGGGTTTTTATTTTTATCCAGAAAACAGTTATTTAATAGCTTGTACCCTTGATAGCACCAGATATCTTCTTGCTTTTCCACAGAAATAGTTAGAAATAGACAACTGCTTTAAAAACATTCCTGGTTTGATAGGACCTGCAAACCAGAACGTTTAAATTTCCCACAATTTTTTCTCGAGTGAGACATTGAAAGGAAGGACAGTTTTTGAGAGCCTGGGGAATGACATGAATTGTAATTTAACCTTATTCTTGGATTTTGTTTTGCTGTCCCTTAGATCAAAGTGGTGGGATGAATGATAATCCACACAGCCCAATCCATTGTGTTTATTATATATCTGTCATATAGCCAGTGGTGGGATTCAAATTTAACAACTGGTTCTTGACCTAATGACCAGCTGGGTGGGCGGGGCCATAGTGGGTGTGGCCAGGGGTGTGACAGGCAGCATTCAGCCTCTTGCACCCCCTTGGGAGCAAGAATGGGCCATGGGGGGGGTGCTGCCCACTGCACCCCATTTTGGGCCTAGTAGTCCTCCCTGCAGCCTCCTGGGAGCAATAACCGGCTGGGGAGGACTGCACCGCACCCCCTCCATGCCCTGTTTTGGGCTTAGTAGGCCTCCCTGTAGCCTCCTGGGAGCCAAAATAGGGCGCATGGGGACTCCTGGAAGGGGCAGGGCTGGGAGGGAAGGGGCCAGCCAGCAATTTAAAAACCGGTTTGCCTGAACTGGCCCGAACCGGCTGAATCCCACCCCTGCATATAGCTTGTTGTCGTTGAGGACAATAGTTGAATTTGAGGAAATCTGGCACATGACATTGTCCTGAGTCAAAGGACTGTCTAATCTGTGCACAAAAGCAATTTACCAAGACTCCTCAACTTACAACAGTACATTTAGTGACCATTCAAAGTTACAACGGCACTGGGAAAAGTGACCCTTTTTCACATGAGGCCTCCCCATGGTCATGTGATCAAAATTCAGACGCTTGGCAACTGGATCATATTTAAGATGGTTGCTGTGTCCCTCACGTGATCCCCTTTTGTGACTGCCTGACAAGCAGAGTCATTGGGGAAGCCAGATTCACTTGAACAACCATGCGACTAACTTAACAACTGCAATGACTCACTTAACAACTGCGGCAAGAAAAGTGGTGAAATGGGGGCAAGCTCAGGGTGTTGGTTACCACCTATCAAAGCCCTTTATGACAGGGGAAGGAAGGAAGGAAGGAAGGAAGGAAGGAAGGAAGGAAGGAAGGAAGGAAGGAAGGATTCATATACAGCTGAGAACCAATAAAGCTAATGAATGGGAAGTATAACAGAATAACAAACAGAATATACCTTGGAGGTCTTCTGTTTCAGAGAAATGGTTGTCCAGTCTCTTCTTGAAAGCCTCCAGTGATGGAGCCTCCACAACTTCTGGAGGCAAAAGCCGTTCCACTGATCAATTGTTCTCACGGACAGGAAATTTCTCCTTCCTTCTAGGTTGGATTCCTCTTTGAATAAACTTCCATCCATTACTTCTTGTGGTTTTTTTTTTCCAGTTTTGTTATAGCCAACCCACCTTATGAATTCGAGCTGGTGCCGACGGACTGGATCTTCTGCTTGATGCAGTACGACCACAACGCCGGCCAGTCTCGGGCGAGTCTCTCTCACTCTTCCCACTCTTCTTATGCATCTAGCAAGAAAAGCTCTTCGGTCCATTCTCTGCCAGCTACGGCGAATCGACAGAACCGCCCAAAGTCCAGAGATTCCCGGGAAAAGCAGAAGTATGTGCAAGAAGATAGACTTTAATTCATATGTCTCCTCTCCCTGTGTGTGAAGCTGTATCCGCCACTCATTCTTTCCTAATTGGTGTGTCCAATAATTTGCTTCCCCTGTTCTCCTCGGCTTTCCCCCATGGACAAACCTTCCCCCCACCATTTTATACACATACTTGGCATACGTATGACAGTGTGCATGGGGTTCTCATTTTTATTTCGATGCCATGAAACCCTTTTAAGCACAACAGCGACCGAGCAGATGGACCAAAATCTCATTTATGATGCAGAGCGGATTGATTAAAGAACGAACTGCTAAATAGTGCAGCAATTTTGCCACTCTAGTGAGATAACTGATTTTTGGGATTGTTTTTTTTTTTTAAAGAAGTCAACTCCAGAAATAAACTTATCTATGGTAAGAGTAAGAGATGTGGTAGCTCAGTGGCTAAGTCACTGAGCTTGTCGATCAGAAAGGTTGGCAGTTCAGCGGTTCAAATCCCTAGTGCCATGTAACGGAGTGAGCTCCCAATACTTGTCCGAGCTTCTGCCAACCTAGCAATTCGAAAGCAGGTAAAAAATGCAAATAGAAAAATAGGGACCACTTTTAGTGGGAAGGTAACAGCGCTTCCGTGCGTCTTTGGCATTTAGTCATGCCAGCCAAATGGCCACGGAGACATCTTCGGACAGCGCTGGCTCTTTGGTTTAGAAACAGAGATGAACACCACCCCCTAGAGTCGGGAACGACTAGCACACATATGCGGGGGAACCTTTACCTTTAACTTTAAGGTAAGAGTTGGAATGGGGGGAGAGAAAAAGAGACACAGAGAGAGAGAGAGACTTCACAATCACACACCTGAAGTCAGGATTCTCCCACTGGAATAATTTTGCAAGCATAAGTGAATCCTACCAGGGAGATGAGAAAATTCAATCTCTTAGACTGCAGATAGCATGTGTCTTGCATGCCGTTGTTCTTGTTGTTTCCCCATAATCATACACACATGCTGTTACACTAAAGCCACATTAGCTTTATCACAGTGCCTTCTTCCCTTTAATACCCCCCTGCCATAAAAATGGTCAGGGATGTCGTTTTTCCCATTGTAGTGATTTAACCCTTTTTTTAAAAAAAAAATTTTTTTTAAATCTGCTTGCATATTAAATCCCGTCTAGCCTAGCACACGAATAACTATATTTTCTCTCCCTTTTTGACATCTGGGATGAAGTGCCGCACATAATTCATAAATATTGAATGCAACTCATTAGGATATTCCTTCCTGAGACTTTGGACTTCTAATAAAAGGTGAATTTGTCACCTGGTGTACAAAATAGATGAGATAAAAGCTTCTTCACGAAGCAAAGGAGCATACGTAGAATATTCAACCCAGAGCGGAAAAGTTTTCCTTAATTCAAGCATCATTGGATGGATTTTTTTTCTCTCTCCCTGTTTGGAGATTTTTAATGTAGTGCTGTCAATACCTCAAGAAAGACACACAGCTTGAAGAAAAGGTGGGATCGGGCCAGAGGTGGGTTTCAGCAGGTTCAGCAGGTTCTGCAGAACTGGTAACGGAAATTTTGAGTAGTTTGGAGAACCGGTAGTAAAACTTCTGACTGGCCCTGCCCCATCTATTCTCTGCTTCCCGAGTCCCAGCTAATCGGGAGGAAACGGGAATTTTGCAGTAACCTTTCCCTGCCACACCCACCAAGCCACACCCACAGGACCGATAGTAAAAAATTTTGAAACTCACCACTGGAACAGGCCTTAGCTAATAGACTTGGCAAGACTGTTTGACCATGAAATTTACAGGTAGTCCTCAACTTACAACAGTTCATTTAGCCACTATTCAAAGTTAGGGAATGAAAAAAGGGACTTACGACCGTTCTTCACACTTACAACACTTTGTGGCATCCCCACGATCACGTGATCAAAATTCAGATGTTTGGCAACTGATCCATACTTACGACCGTTGCTGTGTCCCAAAATCATCTTGATCCCCTTTGGGTGACCTTCTGACAAGCAAAAATGAATGGGCAAGCCAGATTCATTTAACAGCCATGCTGCTAACCTATCAACTGCAGCGATTCACTGGATCACTGCAGAAGACTAATGCATTGTGATTAACTCCAGCTGCCTGCAATTATTGTAAGTTCGAATCTCACCAGGCTCATGGTTGACTCAGCCTTCCATTCTTTCTAAGGTAGGTAAATTGAGGACCCAGTTTGTGGGAGCAATAAGCTGACTTTATATAAATATTCAAAAGTAGGAAGGCTATTGCTTAACGCATTGTAAGCGTCAAATTAAAAAATATAAATAAAAATAAAATTTTTTAAAAAGCAATGGTGCCAGGGAAAGGTCGTAAAATGGGGCAAAGCCCACTTGACGAATGTCTCGCTTAACAAGTTTTGGGCTCACTTGTGGCCGTAAGTCGAGGATTACCTGTTCCAGCTGATTTTAAAAGACTAAAAAGAACCCACCAAACAGGTTGCCTTATGTGTCTTCACATTGGTGAAGATTTGCCAAATCTCACTTCCTTATGGAGTGTTTAAACTAAGCGTTAAATTCAACACTCCTTACGAGTGTTTCCAAACACAGGAGCTTCTTTGAGCTTTGGATCCACGCTGAAGATTTGTTTCTCTCTCTCACTCAAAAAGAATTCCCTTCCAGAACAATAGGTGTCCATCTGTAATCATAGTGTAGTTGTTTTCTTACATAGTGTAGTTGTCTTCTTACATGAAGATGTTACCTAGTTGGGTAATGAAACATCTTCAAGAAAGCAACCAAGTTCGGAGAGCACCCAGAACCCCACAGTCTTCCTCCTCCTCCACCACCACCACCTCCTCATTGTCTTCTCCTTCCTCTGGTCCACAACCCCATTCCCTTTTATCACTCATGGTGTTACCTAGTTGGGTAATGAAACATCTACAAGAAAACCACCAAGTTCAGAGAACACCAAGGATCCCACAGTCCTCCTCCTTCTCCTCCTCCTCCTCCACCACCACCACCACCTTCTGTTCACAAACCCATCCCCTTCTGTCACTGATGATGTTACCTAGTTGGGTAATGAAACATCTTCAAGAAAGCAACCAAGTTCAGAGAGCACCCAGAACCCCACAGTCTTCCTCCTCCTCCACCATCTCCTCTTCCTCCTCCTCCTCCTCCTCCTCCTCCTCCTCCTCCTCCTCCTCCTCCTCCTCCTCCTCCTCCTCCTCCTCCTCCTCCTCCTCTCTTTCCTCTGGTCCACAACCCCATTCCCTTCTATCACTGATGGTGTTACTGAGTTGGGTAATGAAACTTCTACAAGGAAGCCACCAAGTTCAGAGAACACCAAGGATCCCACAGTCCTCCTCCTCCTCCTCCACCACCACCACCACCTGTTCACAAACCCATCCCCTTCTGTCACTGATGATGTTACCGAGTTGGGTAATGAAACATCTACAAGGAAGCCACCAAGTTCAGAGAGCAGCAGGAACCCCACAGTTCAGCTCTGAGCTACAAATCTTCTCTTCTATCAGAATCATAGCGTATTTTTCCTTAATAGGGCCCCTAGCATTCATTCTGCCAGCCTTCTTGATCTCATACCTCTGGAGGTTGGCGATGCTTCGTAGCTTGCTCCTTACTTGCCAGTTAATCTGGCTGCATTAATGGCGGCATGTACATGTGCAAAACAACATTGCTGCATAATTCTTCCCTGTTGTCACAGGCATATTTACAGGCCACATGAATACCACTCATGGCATATGTTCCATTTATTAAAAAAAAATAAAAAAAAAATTTTTTTTGAGGCTGTCCTAGTCTTTACCCTTGCAATATGCTGATATTTTCAACAAAACAATTGGAAAACACCCTGTTCTTAAAATGTACAGTAGACACGATGAACTCTGATATTTCACAGTTCTCAGCATGGGCATTACCTAAATCCCAAACGTATTTCCTCCATTGCTCTTATTTTATTCATGGTGACTTCGTCACACCACTTGGAAAGACCCCGGCCAAGCTAACTTCCATTGCAATCCATTTATTGGTGACTTGTAGGAATGGATTCCAAACTGAACGTTGAAGAGGTGATGTTTCTAAGCCATCCGCGCTGCACTTTGAAATTCTGTACCCCTTTTTTTAACCCCGTTCAGTGCAGAAAGCGAATCCTTTGCAATTCTACCATTCCTTCCCTCCCCCCTCTTTTTTTCCTTTTGGTAGAAAGAGCTAGTGGTTTGCTTCGCATGTGTTCTGTGTTTTAGAAAGTTGTATATTGGGGCTAGGAAGAGTTGCTAGCTATTGTAGGCCTCCCCTTTCCCTTCTGCTTTTCCCAAAAGCATGTGGGTGATTAAAGCTTGCTGTGTGAATTGACAACAAAACCAAGCACTTTTACTGACCACCTCTGGTTTAATCGCAATGAGATACAATCACATAAAATGCTTCCTCTTTTTGATGATTTGGGAGATGCGATTGCTGGAAATATTCTTTCTCTCCTTGGAAGCATTTGTATTCCAGTCCCAACTGAAAAGCAATATTGCAGTCCTCTTCTACCAATCTTAAATTAATGCACGTGTTTGTGTGTACGGTGTTTCCCCGAAAATAAGACCCTGTCTTATATTTTTTTTGAATCCCGAAATAAGCGCTCGGCCTTATTTTCGGGGAGGTTTTATTATTTTGGGGCATGAGGAGCCATCTTACCTGATTTCCAGCTCTGTCTCCCTAACCCTAACCAGAGGAAATGGTGGGGACCAGCTGTGCAGGCATTTAAATATTTTTGTGGAGGGTTTATTTTCAGGGGAGGGATTATTTTCGGGGGAGGGTTTATTTTCAGGGAGGGCTTATTATCCAGGGAGGATAATATTTTGGGGGAAACACGGTATATGTACATTTTTCTTTGGAAAAGAACTGCCCCTCCCACCCCCACCCCGGCTTTGCCATGAGGCACTTTCTCAGAGACTGCCAAGGATGTGCCAGTTAAAGTGCTCCATGGGACATGTGACAGTTTAAATGCCTTTTGAAAACTTACGTAGCTTATATACTTCTCTTCCTAAAGTGCCACAAGGATGAATAGGATGGGTCAAGGTATGATCACCGCTGGTTCTGCATGAGCTAGACAATGGCTATGGGGTTTATTTTTTCCCCCTTCTCCAACTTTGTCCTTGTGAAAACTTGTGACACATTAAAGACCACCTTACCAACCTCAATTCGGTTTTGATTTGTATTTTTTGTTTGTTTGTTTGTTTGTTTACTTCTCTTTTGGTTTCCCTCTTTGTTTTTGGGTTTGTTGCTGCTTTTATTCTTTCTGCCTTATTTCTAAACGTAGAGAAAACTAGCTTACCTGCTGCTGTTATTCAGTTCCTTTATATATATATATAGATATACTGTATATATAATCCCTTTTGTTTCTAAACATTTTCATCTGCTTGCATTTCCAGCTGCACATGTCTTTGTACTAGCTATTTAGATGATTGGTAAAATTGTGTCCCCGTGATTCCATCTTTGTCCTGTCTGTTTCTCCTCTCCTGTCCCTATATATCTCCACCGCCAGCCATCTTCCCTTTCCTGTTGATGAAATTGATGTGAAATTATGCTAGTTCTTCTTCCAGTTTGGCCCCTTGACCTGTTTTTTTTTTCCTCCCTGCGAATGCTTTACCCTGTTTCTGCCAACTAAGGAAGCGAGTGTTCGTATGAAAGCACTTTCCATGTGCATTTGAGAACCGAAAAGTGCACCAGGGGGAAAAAAAGTCCATAATGGGCTCAAAACGGAGATGATGACGGCTAATCTGTTGGTTTGGGAAGGCTGATGGACCAGAAATTATCCTCTGTGAAGCCAAATTCTCAATAAGAAAGAAGGTTAAATGGGGGCTCTCGGGCCTCAATCCAGCAAACACAATTCTAGTTTAGAAGTCCAAATTAATCCCACTTCTGGGTGCTGATTGGTTCCCTAAGCCATCTTGAACGACGCCTTCCAATGTACTTGTGTGGATGCAGAGACATACTGTCAGAAGAATAATTTCAGGTTCCAGCTCAAGCAGGGGTTGCGCAAGGACAAATCAACATGAAATCCAGACAGCTGTGAGGAATAGAGATTTTATTGATTCCCCAAAACAGAGCTTTGCCCGTGGGGGTAGCTAACAGAGAAAATGGGTACAGATAAGTTGTTTTATAGGGGAGGGGTCTGGTTCTTGCTGTGGGCATGAGGGGCGTGAATGTGAATGCCTGATGGTTCTAGTGTGTCACACTTGAGGAGTGTGATTATATGTAGGTGATGATCCAGAGAAGGGGTTGATTAAGACACGGAGTCTTTGAACTGTGAGCATTATAATTATGTTTACATTAATTGAGCATTATAATTATGTTTACATTGTTTACATTAATTGACTTGTGTGTGTTTACAGTTTGAAGTCAGTATTTCATTCATTCTTATGTTTGCTGTGAGTTTAAGGGATTTTGTTATTATCGTTTGACGGAGGCTCCGGGCAACATTTGCATTTTGGTTTCATTAATCGGTAATGTTGTTGGAGACCTGGGTTAGTTAACGTAGGATTTCCCTCAAGACTCCTACGTTAATAGGATATTTCTACCACTGTTTTATATACGTTTCTAATTTCTTCCCACAATATGCTCTCATTCATGAAGGATCAGATGCTCCACATCACTCATGCACCAATAAGACATCACAAAGCTTAATTGCTGGGTAGCTGAGATGAAGGAAACCCCTAGAACAGGGGTGTCAAATTTGATTTCATTGTGAGGGCCTCATGTTTTGTGTTTGACTTCGGAGGACTGGGATGGGCACGGCTGGCTCAATGTCACTCCTGTCGGGGGCACCTGTGGTGGCCCAAGTGCTCTGCCAGTGAAAACAGGCTCCCGAGCTCCATTTTCAGCTGCCATGGCCTCTTGCAACCTTCTGCCAGTGAAAACGGAGCTCAGGAGGGCTGTGTGCAGGCCTTCAGAGCTCTGCATTCATTGGCAGAGGTTTGCAGGAGGCTGCTGTGACCCAAGCCCAAGTAGGTAGTAATCAACGCAAACAGTTCCAAAACAAACAGACTTTATTAGAATAGCTGAGAATTAACTCATTCTCAGCATAGTCCAAACTAAATTAAAACAAATTCTTCATAAGACAAATTCTTCAGGCTAATCACCAACCTTGGTATAATTAGGCAAACTGCTGAAGGCTTCTCTTGGCAAAAGTTCAGAAGCAGAAGACGCTGACAAGAGATAAGTGCAGCAAGTCAAGAACAAGTCTATCAACGTTGTTTTCCGACAAAGAGGCCAAGAGCCGTTGCTGGTCTTTTAAGCCTTATGGGAGGGGCCAATCATCTCTTGGCCCTACTCCCGAGTCGTCTTCTTTGCTTTAGCTGCTCTTGCCTTCTGGCAGCTTTTTCATATGTGCATTAGGATCAGGCTCCTCCTGTTCCTCTGCCTCTCTACTGTCAGCCTCTGGAGGCTTCGGAGTCTGCACCTCACTCCCCGGTGGCCCTGGCCCCATCTCTGCCTCCGACGCAGAGCCCTCATCCGGGCCTTCCCCAGCCTCCAGGATTGGCCCCTGTTCTTCCTCAGCCTCATCAGTGTCCGACTCTGCTGCCAGCTCCACAGGCTGTTGGCGGACCAAAACAGAGGCTGTGGCAGCCAAAAACATAGTTCGCGAGCCTGTTTTCTCTGGCAGAAGCACTGCGGGCTGGTCCTTCACTGTTTCCAGGAAGCCCCACAGGCCAGATCTAACTACCACATGGACCTGATCTGTCCCCCGGGCCTTAAGTTTGACATCCCTGCCCTGGAAGATAACTTCTTGAGGTATCCCCGCTGCTTTGAGCTAGCACCATGAGCTGTTTCGGAGCTTTGCATGCCTGAACTGATTTGACCTCATCTCAAGACACTTAAAGTGTCTTCAAAGTGGAGCTCAGCCAGAAGTTGGCATCATGTGGCCATCACCTCTCCAGGTGTGAGTGTTAAAAAACAAAGAGAAGCTTGGGGTGAGTTCAACATAGTTTCAAAAGGAATTAGCTTTCCCCCAACTTCTTAGATAGGACCAGGCATTGGGGAAAGTCTACAACCACCTCAGCTCAGAGAAGAGCAACATGGATGATTAGGGGACTGGAGGCTAGTCCATATGAAGAAAGGTTGCTGGAATTGGGTATGTCTAGTCTAATGAAAAAAAGGACTAGGGTTAAGGTGACATGATAGCAGTGTTCCAGTACTTGAGGGGCTGCCACAAAGAAGAGGAGATCAATCCATTCTCAAATCAAATGTACAGCTACAGATTAGGTGAATCCTGGCTCAATAGTAGTAACTGTGAAAGGATCTTGGAATCCTAGTGGAGAATCACTTAAATATGAGCCAGCAGTGCGCGGCGGCAGTCAAAAAAGCCAACACAGGCCTAGGCTGCATTAACCGAGTGATAGAATCAAGATCATGTGCATTAGTTCCACTTTATAAAGCTTAATAAGAGGCCTACAGGCCTAGTAGTGCATTCAGTTTTGGTCACAGTATTATAAAATATAACAAAGATGTAGACACTTTGGGGGAAACAGGGTAGGAACCAAATTATAATTGCATTAAACCTTAATACAATATTCATAAAAATACCAAAATGCTGGGAATGAAAGAAAACCTAACCCATTGAATTACAAAGTTAGATATTTAGCCTTTTGCTTCAAGCAACACTCAAGTCAATCTCAGGGAAAGGCCTCTTCCAAAGGATGTCGGAACAGGATTGACAAGATCAGCAAAATTGTTTTGTTTTTCTTCCCCTGAAAATTATGACCACCTGCCTCTTCCCTCAAGATTGGTACCAATGAAATCAGGTGGTGTAGCAGCAAAGGACCCAAATGAATGTCTCTGTACTATGCCTCCATTTTAAAACTTAATCCAGAGCCTGAAGGTATCTTTATGGAAAGGAAGAACCAGATTATACCTACTTCAGACATTTTTAAGACAGGAACACCTATATGAAATAGGTTGTGTGCATGATCAAGTTAAATAAATTTCGTTCTTCAGGCTTACTCATATTTATTTGATTTATATTTGATTTTTCATTCAGGAGGTCTAAATTCTCTTTTCTCTTATTTTTCCAAGCTTGGTTGGTTGGGCTGAAAAGTAGTTTGAGTTTTCAGGATTAGAAGTGAATGCAATTTGGGGTGTCCTCCCATTAATCTAAACACTTTCATCGCTTCCCAGATTCCCAGATCTCTGATCCAAGTTCTCCTTTATGTAAAGCAAAGCATTTAAGACAACAGTTCTGGCAAAACACCAGCCTGATAAAAGAAACGGAGATTCGAGCTATGCTTATTTCAGTTTCTTTCTTTCATTTTAAATTACAAAGCCGTTGAAAAGCGTTTGTGTGAACACACAAGGCTTGTAAAACAGGCGAAGTGTCACCTTTTGAACACATCTCGGAAAAGCTAGCTTAACCGTAGCTCATGCGAAATTGGTTTCCACAAATGCATAATGGTTGGTGCGTCATACTTGAACTAAATGCTTTTTAAATGGAGCTGAAATTATTTCTGAAGTGTGCAGTTTTTCTGGAATATAGTCTCCCCTCCCCTCCCACAACCTTGCTTCCTTCCCAAGCCTCATGAACTATTCAAATGTTCTGATGACTTTAAAAGATATATGGCTGTATATGTGTAAAAAAAAAAAAAAAACCAACAACCTTGTCTGACCAAAAAAAGAAAAAAAGATAAATGAATATAGAATCTGCCAAGCTGTAGATCATCTTAGAACAGACTGTAACTTTTATCATTTTGTCGGGAAGAATAATTTAAGGCACTTAATCAGTTAGCAGGATTTTCACATGATGGAATTCCTATCGGCCAATCTGTTCAAATCAGAGCAAACTTAATTAGAGATCAAGGGATTTAGGAGCACCTGCATTTGCGATGGAAAGGAACACAGAGAAGTAAAGATGTCCACGAGCAAAATAAAATGACTGGTAAAGAAATGCACAGGTTTAAAAAAAAAAAAACCCTCTACGTGTCATCTAAATTTCTCACTTATGTAGCTTGATGAAAACCTTGCAGAAGTTAACAGCCAGTTCTGGTTACAAAGTCAGTCAATATGTCACCACACCCAGGAAAGATTTCTGTAAATGTCAGGCAGATTAAATCACTGGATTGGCTGCCACCCTGACTGTTTCTTCCACAACAATGTCTTGTGTAAAAGCCGCGAAGGTGTTCCTTTCTAAGCAATTTCAGCTGAGGCTGAAAAAAAATGGCCCCTTATGGGCAACTTGGTTGGAGAAGTTGGTTCGTCAGCAACGCAATCCTGGTGATGATGCTGGCAACATATTGAAAGCCAAGGCAAATGGCCCAACTCAAACTTTCCTCTCCCATCCAAAGGATATCTTTTTCATTGATTTGAGTCAATGAAAATTGGCTCAGGTTTTTTTTTTCCCCCTTACTCATTCTCTCTCTTTTGACTGTTTTTATTGTTGTTGTTGTTGTTGTTTGCTTCCAGGAATGGGGAAAGCCAGCTAATTTCTGGTTCTCTATCACTTGTCCGTGTGTTAATCAGAAAATCTGTTCCAACCTGTATGTCACAATTAATATTTGGGATGGAGTTTTGGAGTAGTGGTGGTGTAAATTCTCATCATGCATGTAAATAGGCATTCCTACACATACAAACAGACACAGAGAGAGAGAGACAGACAGACAGACAGAGAAACAAACAGACGCGCACACACAGACATATATATGTATACTAAAATAGAACAGTAATAGAATGGAATGGAATGGAATGGAATGGAATGGAATGGAATGGAATGGAATGGAATGGAATGGAATGGAATGGAATAGAATAGAATAGAATATGGAATAAGAATAGAGTAGAGTAGAGTAGAGTAGAATAAATAAAGGACAGTGGGGGAGAGAATATGGAATAAGGATGGGATGGGATAGGATAGGATATGCTAATTGTCTTGAGTTATCTGTAAAAATAATAAAGGTAGGATGCAAATAAATAAGTATGGTCCACTACCATACATAATTCGATACTGCTGAAGCATAGCTTTCTATGGCCATTTTCCGAAAACCCCATGCGTGGGGTTTTTTTTTCTTTCTGATGAGAGCACAACCACGGTCACCAAATGGCCATTTTCAAACGTTGCCAGTATCAACAACTATACTTCAGCCATTCAAGGACATCAAATAACCGAATCCTCCCACCAGTGAGTAAAATAAAAGAAGATAATATTGAGCAAAATCAAAAATCCCCAAAGAGCTCATTTCTTTTCAGGGAAAATTTTAAGCGCAGCAAATGCATTCCTGTCCTAATCTCAACCGTGTAGCCTTTTCCTCATCCTGTAAGAGGCTCACATTTCCAGAAGTTGGTCACTTTCCATAAATAAGTCAGCCTCCTGCCCGCTCTTTTTTTAACTCTTTGCCTTCAAGCCAGCAAGCTTTTCACCCTTTCATCTAATCAATGTTCTCAGGTTTTATAAAACCTACCACCCTTCAACGCTAGTTCATTAGTCAAAGTCGCTTCCTCTTTGACTGCTTTGAAATGCCTCGCAACAGAGCCTAAAATGCACTTATCTCAACTGCTTTTAGCATGGCACTAATGACGCTTCTCCTTTTCCTCTTTCCTCTTTTCTCTTTCCTCTTTCCTTGTTTCTCTCCCTCTCCCTCCCTCTCTCTCTCTCTTTCTTCCTGTGTTTCTACTCTTTAGCAGAAAAGAAATGGTTTACAGATGAATCGGAAAACGCCTACCCCAGAAACATTCAAATCAAGCCCATGACCACCCACGTGGCCAATCATATCAATCAATATAAGTCTACAAGCAGCTTGATTCCACCAATCAGAGAAGTCGAAGATGAATGTTGACTCCCAGGACAGGACAATGTGTGTGTTTTTTTAATAAAAAAAAATAATAAAAAAGAGAGCGAGAGAGAGAAAAAGGACCTGGCGGACTTCATGAATGGTGATATAAACATTTATTCCTCTTTCATGCTGAACCTTTGGTGGGAAAAGTAAACAAAAATCAAGGGATTGCTGGAAAGTACAGTAGACAGATTTTTTTTTGTTTGTCTGCCTTTAATATTTGCTTCCATGTATTTTGGAAACTATTTCATTTATATATGAACATAATAAAAACAGTCATGTATAGTCTCTAGCATTTTAAATTATTTTTATTTATTAGAAAGAAGATATACTATGAATATATTTCTTTATTCATTGTCAAGTATTTTCCCTTGAAACAGAACAGCTGCAGATTGTGGCCGGACTCCCAAAAATTAATTAATTAATTATATATATATATATATATATATATATATATATATATATATATATATGGAAGAAAGAAAGAATTCTATATTCCTGCTCCTTTCTGTCCCTTTCAGGAGAATGATGGTCACAAATCGAGGCAAAAATGTAATTAAGAGAGAGAGAAATAATGTATTTTAAACCAGTCCACTTGTATTTTAGTAAATCAAAGAAGAAGAAAAACAAAAGAAGAGTTTACTAGAATGTTTCTTTTCTGGAAGACATGTATTTTGTTTAGCATTGATACCAGCTCTTAATAAACTAAAGCTTATTTATTTTGGAAAAAAAAAAGTGGAAAGTCCTATTTTTATAGAAAGAATATTATTCTGGAATTATGAATCTCTCTGGTGCCCTCCAAATGTTCCCTCAAAGTGGAAGACACTGGCTTGAGAACGGCTTTTTTATCATTATAGGGCTCACAGATGTTCATAATGGAGTCTTCCAATCAAATAATTGTGTTACGGGGCATTCAGACCATGAGTTTTATGAATATATATATATATATGCAGCATTTGAATGGTCTTTCCAACATGCTTTTTCCAAAAGGCAACTAGACTTCCTTGTTTTTTCCCCTTGTAAACATTTTTGCTTCTCATCCAAGAAGCTTCTTCAGTTTCTGTTGAGTTCGGTTCAGAACCAAAGAAGCTTCTTGCATGAGGAGTGAAATGTTTTCAAGGAGGAAAAAAAACTTAAGAAAGTCCAACTGTCTTTCGGAAAAGCACTTTGGGACAACCATAACCTGGACGATCGAGAATCTCCATAGACATTTGAATGGTCTCTGTTTCTTTCCAGAAACCTGTAGAAATTTGTTTCTCTAGCTTTCTGGTGAGTATTTATCAGAAGATCTCAAGATGAAGAGGGGGTTAACCGTGACAATTGAAAATTTCTCCAACAAGCTTCAGAAAGCATTCGCAGCCCAATCTAATATTTAAAAAGTTAGCCTTGTTGTTTGACAATGAGGCTCTACCGAGTGATTTATATTAATCTAGGAAGAAAACTTGAAGTTGGCTATGCACCCTGAAAAGTGACAAAATCCATGCTGATAACTCAGTGGTGTCTTGTGTTGATAATGGCAAATTTCAGCTTCTCATACTAGCAGATGTTAATCAAGCTCTAACTGTGATGCACTACACTATGATCCAGACATGGCTTATGCTAAACTACAGCCTAACCTAATTGCTGACTATTTTTTTTTAAAAAAAAGTTAGAAATCAACTATTTAATTTCCAAGTGTTTCACTTCCAAGAATGAAACTCTGTCCATTACAGTGGCATCAAATGAAGCATAATAAGCATAATAATAAAGAATAAGGACTATGCTTAATGTCAGAAAAACAAAGCATTTAGAAAAGGCTTACTACACCTCAGAACTTTTCTTCCTCAAAATGGTGGACGGCCTCTCTAGCCATTAGACAAAATTGTGGCGTCTCATATCTGTACTGCAAAACATAGTTACTCCAGCATTTGAGGCTGTAAATAATTCAGCGACTCTCTCTCTCTCCAGTTTAAATTATGTACTACTGACCTGGATCCACCTAGACAGGCGAGTCCTTGAAGGAAATGGCTACAATCAGGCGGAGGTCAAAAAAATGATGCCAGGTCACAGCTACACGAGCTAGTGTTAAGCTTTGTAATTGTGCAAAGTGTAAACATCCTGAGATTTTAAGCATTCTGTGCTATTGTTATCATTAGAGTAATATCAGTGAATCAAATCAGCACTGTATGATCCAGTACCTTAACCTAAAAATTACTTCAGCTTTAATGTTGGTCTACTAGTTGCAAGACAAATATATTCTTATTTTGTCCTAATAGGTTGAATTTCCAGAGTGGCTCCTTCAACTCTGTCATTAGGTTTTGCAGAATTATTTATTCAAACGTACAAACAAACGAGACAGGTGAATACAATATATGGAGAACTGAACTGTTTGATCAAAAGGACTTGGTGACATCCCTTTTTCAAAAAAAAATCAGCAATGAGATGCAGTTTTCTTTAGCCATATCATAAGACCCATGTGGAGGTGGGGTCAGTACTTTGGAGAAACCTTACCACTGTAAAAATATGGGCAGCCGGCAACCGGCCTTCTGGTTTTTGCTCTAGGTATGTTTCCATCCACGATGGATGTGTGAACGGGCAATTGTGGGATAGGCCATGGATGGTGTTAGTTTCTGTACTCCTTTTTCATCCATGAACTGAAAGATGATAAAATTACAGCCTGCTTTGATAGAATAATAGACTGGATGTTTAGAATATTGGCTCTGGGAGCAAAGTGTCAAAAATCAATCAAAAGAAGCACCTTTAAAAGGCAGAGGGTTGTCCATATATATATATATATATAATTTAAAAAGATTATTATTTGTTGAATTTATATAGCCACCCTTCTCATATATGTGTGTCTCTGGGCAACTCAGGCAATCAAAATAGCCAAAAGCAAAACATTATCCAAACAATAACAACACACAGTCGCCCCCCCCCCATCTCTCTCTTTCACTCACTCTCGTTTTGGACATGAAAGTTAAAACATGGTGCTTGAGTCATAATGACCGCACTCGCCAATCCACAATACAGATGTACGAAGTTTTTGATTCAGTTACATTAATACAGCTAAAAATACTGGTCCAAAAAAAGAGGGCAGGCTAGAATGATAGCAGCGGCTTCTTGGCTAAAAGCCAAGTTTTCTAAACTTTGGTCATAGTTCTGAAGAACTTAATGTGGTTAGGGATACAAAGGTACGGAATTGCTCCCAATTCTGTGAGCGGAGAAGAAATAAAATAAATGTTGGGTGAATTGAGCGTTGCCGAATGCCAAGATTGGCTTGTCTAAGCGATGTAAATGTAAGACTTATGGCCCTGGGCACCCCACCCCACCCCCCATTCAAGGTTGAGCCAATTCAGAGTTACATTCACTTGCAATCTGCATAATCACTATAGCATTTCTCCCCTGATTCCATAAGAATCTCTTCAGCCGTGATTGGAGATGTATGCTTCACAATTGTTGGAGGTGGGTTTGTTGGGCTTACCGTTCTGTTTCGTACAAAGCGATCTTCATATCTTGCCTCTTTAAGGGGTCTTTGGCGCCTTCTGAGCTTGGTTGCCCAAACTCATTAACGTCATCAGGACTAGCACTGATAATGTTACCTAGCTGGGTAATACAATGCCATCAAGAAAACAACCAAGCTCAGAGAGCACCGAGCGCTCCTCATTTTAACCTTGAGCTATAAATATTCTTTTCTAGCATGTGACATTTCTTTCTTTACCCCATAACTATCAGCCACACACAAAATCCTTTATCTCTGTATTTGTCTTCACTATCATCTCAGCCAGGCAATGTTGCATTAAGTAAGAAATAGATCCAGTACAAATGGTAAAGGGACGCGGTAACTAAGATGCTGAGCTCGTTGATTGAAAGGTTGGCAGTTCAGCGGTTCGAATCCCTGGTGTCGCGTAACGGGGTGAGCTCCCGTGACTTGTCCCAGCTTCTGCCAACCTAGCAGTTCGAAAGCAAGTAAAAATGGAAGTAAAAAAATAGGGACCACCTTTGATGGGAAGGTAACAGCATTCAGTGTTCCTTTGGCGTTGTCATGCCGGCCACATGACCACAGAGGCATCTTCGAACAGCGTTGGCTCTTCGGCTTTGAAATGGAGATGAGCACCTCCCCCTAGAGTCAGGCACGACTAGCACATATGTGCAAGGGGAACTTTTACCTTTACTTTATAAATGGTAAAAAAAGACTAATAATGTGATAAAACGGAGAAGAGATGCAGTAAAAAGTGTGTTACTGGTCTGGCATCTTAGGTTCCCTCCTCTTTGGAAAGTTACGTTTTATGAACGTTTACCAAAGTAAGTTGGGAATTTTGCATGAGAAAGAAAAAAGAAATGTGTGGATGGCCCATTTCTTCATTTTGTAATATATGTACTTATTACATCTATATCTGATAGAATTCATGAAGGGTTTTTGCAGATCTCACACAGATGTATGTCATTTTAGTTATTAATGTTGCCTTTTTCATTGGGATGAGGGCCAGCTTTATTAGGGACAGACAGTCCTCGACGTACGACCATAATTGAGCCCAAAACATATGTGGCTAAGTGAGTTTTGCCCCATTTAACGACCTTCCTTGCCGTAGTTGTTAAGTGAACCATTGCAGCGGTTAAATTAGTAACATGATTGTTAAATGAATCTGCTTTCCCCACTGACTTTGCTTGTCAGAAGGTCGCAAACGGGGATCACATGAGCCCGGGACATCGTCGCAAATATGAACCAGCTGCTAAGCACCTGAATTTTGATCATGTGACCATGAGGATGCTGCAATGGTCATACAGTGTGAAAAACGGCCGCTAAGTCACTTTTGTCAGCGCCGTTGTAACTTTCAACAGTCACCTAACGCGCAGTTGTAAGTGGAGGACTACCTGTAATCCTTTTGTGCTCTCAATCTTATTTATCCCTGATTTTTGGGGAGGTGCTCCCCGCACATCCTTGCTTTTATGCCTTTTAGAGTCTGTAACTTTGATGGAAAGTATATCGCTGCATTATCTGATTCTGCTTTATTTTAAGAGATTGGGATTGGGTGGCACACAGTAAACTCTAAATAAATAAGTTCAGATGAGAGCTGGAACTCATTCAGGAATGTGAGATCTGGGAGGGTGTGCAGTGAACTGAAAGCAGGTGTCACCTTGTAATAAAATTTGATGAGAGACAGCTAAGGAGAAGTAAAAGTCCATTCCACCGTGCCTTTAAATTAGTCAAAATGTCAGAAACTTACAACCTGCATTTCCATCATGTTGAAGTGCTAGAAGAAAAGTGTCAAAAGCTTGATAGAAATATAAATTAAGATGATCCACAGCCTGGGCTACAGTGAAAGAAATGAAGTGACCAAAAAGCGAGGTGTAGATCTATAGCGGTGAAGTCCCGAACTTGATTCCTGGTGACCTCATCAATCTATGTTGTTTCCTTGAGGACAAAGTGGCGGCGGCTTCACTTTGCTTTCTTCTGGGACAAAGTTTTCCTCCTTGAGTTATCAGTCCACTTTGCTTCTCCTGAGATTTCCTAATGGGAAATCAATGATAAAGCCCATACATTTCTCTGTTTGGATCATTTGGTATCACATCAACCACTTGACAAGTTTTCAACAGCCTTCACTTTTGCTCTCTGTTTAGGAACCACATCTCCAGAATGGTCATCCTACCTAATGTGGTAGTTCTAACGTATCTGGTGAGCACCAGTTAGGATTTAAGGAAGGAATCCATTAGGGACAACCAGATTCCTCTGGAAAATTCACAAGCAGAAAGGTTCTGGTTTTGCCCTTTCCAGGAGATTCAAGCAGTCACTACTGTGGCTTGTTGAGACCAATGAACTTGTTTTGACCTAGGCTTCCCCAGCAGCATGAAGCCAGGTTCTTGTCCTGGTAAACCCCTTTTATCTAAATTACAGTAAATTTCTTTCCAGAAAAGTCTTTCCTCTCCCACAGTCGTTCAAGATAGTTCACAATTACCGACTTTGGAGGGTAGCCAGGCTGATAAATTTCAGACGACACAATACTTGACAAGAATGCAGGAATGAACTAATTGTCTCCTGCAAACTCCACTCCCCTTTTGCTCCTCTTTTATTCCCTCTGGAAGGGGCCCTTCATCGTCCACCTGTGGCTTTACTCCCAAGTTGCCCCTTGTTCTTTAGCTGTTCCCTTCATCTGGCAACTCTGCGCATGTTCACACTGAGAACAGGCTCCAGCTGTTCATCTGCCTCCCTGATGTCTGACTCCAAAGTCAGCTGATAACTGGCATACGGCCCTGGCCCCCTCTCTGCCTCCAACGCAGAGCCCTCATCAGAGCCTTCCCCAGACTCCAGGACTGGCCCATGTTCCTCCCCAACCTCCTCACTGTCCTAATCTGCTGCCACAACATAACTATGTCAGTAATTTACTAGGACCTCTTCAAGCCAAACCAGTTAATGACCATCAACTCACCCTCTATGATGTAATCTATGCTAATTATGCACACTGAGACAATTTCTTTTTGTCTTTTTGTTGGCCTTCAATGTTTTACCAAGCATTTTTTATGGGATGGTATCTTGTTTTCTCCCCAGCATTCCTAATTTTAGAAATCTTTGTCATGTTCTCTTCCGGGATATTTCTTGATTAGCCTGAAAAACAAATTATTTAAGCTTCTTTGCAATCCCTGTTACAATACTAGGAACATTTGCTTGACCTGTTCCAGGATAAATAAATGAAGAACCTTGAATACCCTTTAATAATGAAACTTTTAATAGCATCTCTCTGCCACTATCTTTCTCTCAACATGTAACATACATGTAATTGTTTCCAGAGCACTTCCACTGAACGTGTCCTCCTCTTAGTTATTTTCTGTGACAGGAATAGAGTAGAAGAAAAACAGCAGGTGTAGAAATGCAAACATACCAATTGCTCAGAAATCAAGACTAACTACTGAGTCCCTGGCATTTTCCGCATCAGGAAGAGAGACAGTCACTGATTCTGCCCTAGTGCTTTAATAAACTGCTAAGGGGCACTCGACTGACATTCTTGAAGACATTGTTTTTTAATTAATATAATTCTCTTTATTGCTGCCTTAATCAAGACATGTCTGTTCAAATAGTAGCTCTGAGAGTCAAGTTTATGGACATTTTCTTGGCCAGCAGAAATTACATGTTAACAGAGTTGGAAGGGGCATTGTAGGTCATCTAGTCCAACCCATTGCCCAAGCAGACCCTACACCATTTCTGACAGATGGCAGTCTAGTCTCTTCTTGAAAGCTTCCAGTGATGAAGCTCCCACAACTTCTGAAGGCAACTTCTGTTCCATTGGTTGATTGTTCTCACTGGCAGAAAATTTCTCCTTATTTCTAGGTTGAATCTCTCCTTGTTCAGTTTTCATCCATTATTCCTTGTCTGGCCTTCAGGTGCTTTGGAAAACAGCTTGACCCCCTCCTCTCTGCGGCAGCCTCTCAAATATTGGAAGATTGCTACCATGTCATCCCTGATCCTTCTCTTCATTAGATTAGCCATGCAGAGGGATGTGTGTTGCTATTGTCTTTTTGACCACATGCATCGGAGGCTTAACAGAGAGTCTGAAACCAAGAAAGATTTCAGTAGATTGTTAATACTCTGAAAGCAACGTTAGAGTCCAATCACCTGGTCTGGATGTCCATAAGATGCAAACTCTATGGAAAAACCTGAGGGCTTCTTGATATTTAAATCTTTTCCAATAATAAGCTTCATATATTGTTTAAAAACACAAGAGCAATAACTTAAAAATGGATTGATGCTACAGCAGGGGTCCCCAACCCACAGGCTGTGGCCCATACTGGGCCGTGGTCTATTCACAACCAGGCTGTGTGAGCAACGGGCTGGAGCACATGGGCGCATGCAGCTCAACTCAAGTGAGTGGCAGGCCGGTGAAGATGTATGCATTTCTACTTGAGTAGTGGACCATTGCACATGCACACCTGTGTGCAGCTTGATTTGTGTGGGTGACAGGCTGGCAGACATACGCATGCATGCACAACTCAAGTAGTCGAACTGCTTGGGCATGCTGGCCCACTGCTCGTATGGTCTGGTTGCCCTCTACCCCTCCCACTCAGCTGGGCTGCCAAGTCACACTGCTTGGGGACCCACTGTGCTACAGGCTTTCATAATTCATAATATCATCTACATCTAAATTAGGGATGTGGTGGCTCAGTGGCTAAGATGCTGAGCTTGTCAGCAGTTCAGCGGTTCGAATCCCTAGTGCCATGTAAAAGGGTGAGCTCCCGTTACTTGTCCCAGCTTCTGCCAACCTAGCAATTCGAAAGCATGTAAAAAATGCAAGTAGAAAAATAGGGACCACCTTTGGCGGGAAGGTAACAGCGTTCCATGCGCCTTTGGCATTTAGTCATGCCAGCCACATGACCATGGAGACGTCTTCGAACAGCGCCTGCTCTTCAGCTCTGAAATGGAGATGAGCACCGCCTCCTAGAGTCAGGAATGACTAGAACATATGTACAAGGGGAACCTTTACCTTTACCTTTAGCTTACAGCTAGATTACCCATGATTTCCTTTTTATAACCTGTTGTGGTTCCTGAGATGTACTGTAGGTCCTGCACAATAGAATCTTTTGAAGGGCTTCCATTTTGCTCATTGCAGCTGGCAGGGACCCCTTGATCTGCTTACCTTTTGAAGCAGAAACAACCACACCAAGCTGTGTACTGCATATCAAGGCCCAAGCTCCAAAACTGAATGACACCTGGGTCCTTTCTAAAAGGAACACTTAAAAGTTAAAGGCTGCAACAAGTTTCCTTTCCAGGTAACAGATCCTACTGAGCCTCGGTAACACTTAAGGCAGGCCAAAAAAAAAAAAAAAGCCCCAAACTCAACAAAACAAAACAAAAATGCACCTCTCTTCCAAATGTGGAGTTTCATTCAATTCTTTCTGGCTTTAGATGGTTATAGTGTGTGATGCCTAAACTGGACATTTTGCATCTAAACGATAACATTCAATGCAATTTTAAAACAACCTCAGAGCTATGCATTGAGTATCTTGTTTTTGAATCCTTTGTAACTCAACTTCATTACTTATAGATCACATTTCAACAGATTCCACAACTACATTGTTTTCAAATCTTATTATCCATACCGGGTGCCAGCAACCCACAGCTCTGGAGCCGCATGTGGCTCTTTCATCTCTCTGCTCCCTGTTGCTGGTCAGCTCCACAATTGATAGGACTTCCAGTTAGGTAGAGGAAAAAGGACGCTGAGCTAGGAGAAGCCTCTATGGTGGGGGAACCAGACTTCTGGTCGGCTCCAGAATTAAATGGGGGGCTTCCAGTTAGGACCTCTGTGGCTCTTTGAGTGTTTAAGGTTGACCCCTGATCCATACTCCATTGTTGAAACTGGCCTTAGTACTAAGTAGCAAATAATTCAGATAAGTTTCCTGGGTTCCATTAAGTTCTTCAGAATTGCTTGATTGAGTTGTCAGACAGAACAGCCTCCCCAGAGAAGGCATTAGTATTAAAGTTGGCTACTCATGCTTTCTCTATGTGCCGAGCATCAACATGCTTGGACTTGCCAAGCAAGCCGCGAATGTTCATATCATTTCCCTGAAATTCCAGATCCGTCCCCAACTTTTTCCTTAATTAAAGCTTTCTAAATAGACAAGAACATGTATCTAACATTTTAGAAGACATAGTTGAGATTGATACATTAATGGAATTTAAGGATTACTAGCGTGGAGGGAAATATTAAAAAGTCATCAGAGGTTTAAAAATGGATGTTCATAGATTCAAGTTTTTTTTTAAATGCTCTTTTACAACTGGTGCCCTTCAGGTATGTTGCAGGGGTGAAATCCGGCAGGTTCTGACAGGTTCTGGAGAACCTGTAGTGGATATTTTGAGTAGTTTGGAGAACTGGCAAATACAACCTCTGGCTGGCCCCAGAGTGGGGTGGGAATGTGGATTTGCAGTATCCTTTCCCTGGAGCGGGGTGGGAATGGAGATTTTGCAGTATCCTTCCCTTGCCACTCCACCAAGCCACGCCCACCAAGCCACACCACACCACACCCACCAAGCCATGCTCACAGAACTGGTAGTAAAAAAAGTTGGATTTCACCACTGGTATGGTGGGAACTTAAAAGCCAGAATTCCTAATCAACAGTCAAACACATTCTTACAATTCTCAAAATTCTCTCTTTTTGGGGATTGTGCCCAGAGAGCACACATGTCTAGAAGTTACAAATTCGAATGCCTATTGTCAAAACAAAGCAAAAATATCAGCCATCAAAAATGTCCTATCTATTCTATCCATACACCCCATCGCAGGAACATAGATGGGGCTGTAACCTCCAGAGACCGCTGTCCGAGCTAGCTGTTCCTCCTGAAGGTGTCCTAGGAAATGCCTGTGGCGTTCACTCAAAGTTCATTAAGAAAAAGGAGTGTGACAACATCACTTTTACTTTCTTTTACGTGTCTAAGGTTTGGAGGGAGAAGGCAGGAGTGAGCAAGAGGTTGCAAATGCTGGTGCTTGAAATGATCTACCTGACTTTGTCATATGTAATATCCCGTGATAACTATATTGTCTTGTAAAAAGGGTTTGTACATAACTTGTACATGGTTTCATTTTGTATTTTTCTCAGATTAAAAATTTATGTATTTGTGTTGTAAAAACTCAAGAACCGATATTTGTGTTTTTCTTCCCCATCCCTCCCAGTTCTGTATATTTTGGGTTCAATAAGGTACATATTTAGATGATAAGGGCATGAGCTGGGGGACGCTAGTTCATTCGACAAGCCACAGTTGTGTCAGCATCGGCATCGAAGCAGGATGGGGAGAAGCACAATTGCAGCTTCTCTACAACACAAAGAATTATTCTACTTAGGCAGATGAAAACTAAGCTGGAATAAAGTTCTTTCCCAAAAGTAAGAGGAACAAGATTTAGTAGGGTTTAGTACAATTTGCACCCACTCAGAATGGATTTTTTTTGAGGGGGGGGGAAGAACCAATAACTCACTGAGATTACATGGACTGGGACAGACAAACATGTATACACGTGAATTTCTATGAACTCATAACTTTGTGTGATGGGATGGGAACTTTTTATGGACACAAACCATTCAGTTATGAACTATTAACCAATGGAGCTAATATCTGGTAGATGTTCTCTGCAAGATCTGGACTTGTGAAAACTAAGAGGCCCATGATAGAGCCGAGGTGGCACACTAGTTAGAGTGCAGTAATGCAGGCTACTTCAGCTGACTGCTAGCTGCAGTTCGACAGTTCAAATCTGGAACTGCCTGGATAGCTCAACAGACTAAAAGCCTGTTATTAACATTCAGCTGTCTGCAATTATTGCAAGCTCGAATCTCACCAGGCTCAAGGTTGACTCGGCCTTCTATCTTTTCTAAGATAGGTAAATTGAGGACCCAGTTTGTGGGGGCAATAAGCTGACTTTGTATAAAATATACAAAAGTATGAAGGCTATTGCTTAATGCATTGTAAGCCGCCCTGAGTCTCCGGAGAAGGCGGCATATAAATCTAATTTAAAAAAAAAAAAATCTCACCAGCTCAAGGTTAACTCAGCCTTCCATCCTTCCGAGGTGGGTAAATTGAGGACCCGGATTGTTGGGGGCAAGAGGCTGACTCTAAATTGCTTAGAGAGGGCTGTAAAAGCACTATGAAGCACTATATAAGTCTAAGTGCTATTGCTATTACTATGACTGCTGTACTTTGAATATTAGTTTAGCTCTAAAAAACAAAGACACCAGGGAAATAATCTGAATCTATGCATTCTAAAGGCTTAGGAAGTGATAGGTTGGAAATACTCTTAAAAATAACTAGGCAATTTCTTGAATTGAGCTAAACTTGTGATGAGTTTGTATTTTTTGTGGGAATTTTAAAAAAATAGTTTGCCTTCTTCCAAAATAGTTTTCCAATTTCCTGACTAGCCTAAAGTTCTGGAGTTATCTCTCCAAGAACTAAATAGATCCAATCCTACTTAACATTTTGAGATCTGCCAAAAGTGGCTATTAGCAACTGAAGCTCAAATCTGTCCCTTCTTGTTGTCAAACATGGAAGTAAGAGAGGCATCTGAATAGCGAACCCTTAATTCAAATTCTTTTTAAAATCAGATTCACAGAGAAACAAGATCAAGGACTTGAAACTTAGATTGACATTCTATATTCTAGCTTCAGTTGAATGCTAGTTTGCTTTGTTTGCTACCCAGAGCTGAATAGAAAGGCAGCCAAATAAATAATTTTTCCTAAAGCAGATTCCACCAGGTCTAGGACGGGTCTGCAACCTTAAACACTCAAAGAGCCATTTGGACCCATTTCCCACAGAAAAGAAAACACTGGGAGTCACAAAACCCTTCCTATGCCTGACTATTTCTTGAGCAGCCACAAAACTAGCCTATGTAGTTGAATTAAATGTTCTGTTTTCTTCTGAAACTTTTCTTTTCTTGGATTTATCCATGGTTGCCTACCGGGGGTTGAAATGAATCACATGCCGGTAGGTGTCGCACATTAGCAGTTGTGATGCATATTTTGAGTAACAGGGAGCCGCAGCAGAAGGGTGAAAGAGCCACATGCAGCTCCAGAGCCGCAGATTGCTGACCCCTGGCCTAGGACAACTTGCTGTGGTCAGCTCACCATGCCAACTCACTGTGGGACAAATCACCACAAGGCCATATGTGACAGAACAATTCAATGCTGTATTAATTTTTCATTCAGGTACTGTTATTATAGGTGACCATATTTTTGTCAAAATTATTGTAACTCTTGTATTTCTGGATTGACTTTCTTCATTTTATTATGATTGTCCGCAATTGGAATTAATTTAATGTTTGTATTTGTTGAATTGTCCCATGTGGAGAGTTGTACTGCGGCAAGTTGGCTGTGATGAATTGGCCATGAGAAGGTCCCATTCCAGATTCCGTCTTTCTGAAGCAGCCATTCTCTTCAAGTTTGCAGACTTGCCAATGGACATTTTCTCTCCACTTTTAAGACAAATTTCCTTTCAATGCTCTAGGACAGGGGTGGCAAACTCAATTTCATTAAGGGCCACATGAGGGCTGTGGTTTACTTCGGGGGGGGGCGTGAAGGTGTGGCTGACTGGGTGGGTGTGACCAGCTTGATGCCACTCACTAGGCATGGCTGACTGGGTGGATGTGGCTAGCTTGACACCACTCCCCAAACTGCTGGCATGTTTCCTCTTCGCATTGGGTAGACTGGGCTGAAGTGATGTGGGCTGGCCCCTTACATTTTCCAGGATGGCTCCGTGGGCTGGATCCGACCACATCGCAGGCTGGATCTGGCCCACGGGCCTTGTGTTTCACACTGCCTGCTCTAGAAGTGGCTTTTCCTCCAACAATTGTGTGAAGTCAAAACGTTACTTACCATGGATTATGAAAATAGAGCATCGTTCTCTTCTTTTAATCAATAAGTTTCTCCGCACCCGGAGAGGCGGAAAGGATTTTAACATTCTAAGTGGAGAGACATGATCGATCCCAGATGGCACGCTCAAAAGACTGAGCAATCGCACTCCATCTGTCTGAGGTAGCTGAGGCAAGTTGCTGCCAACCTGTCAGTTCCAAACAGAGCTTCCTGAAGGGAGTTCTTGTAGGGATTCACCAGGCAAGATGACATCTCAAGCAACAAAATGGCAGCCCAGAGTTTCAACACCTTATCCTTGTCTTCACAGCCTTGGCTGTGCCATGTAGGTGCTGAGACCCTAGGAAGTGTGCAGAGAAAATCAACAAAGATAATCTGGGGTCTGGAGGCTAAATTGTACAATGGATGGCTAAGGGAACTAAGTACTGTATATATAGATACACACACACACACACACACACACACACACACACACGAAATCCCTTCTCAACCTTGTAGGTGGTATGTTTTCTTCCTCAGTCAGAGACCTGGGGGTTTGAGGGTTCTGTGCAGTATCTTCACTGTTCCTAGCACTGCACTCTTCTAGACAGAGAGCTCTGGTTGTTCCTGACACAATGGGTGACATGATCGCAGTGTTCCAACATCTAAGGGGCTGCCCCAAAGAAGAGGGGTGGGGTGTCAACCTATTTTCCAAAATAGGAAGGCAGGACAAGAAGTAATGAATGGAAACTAACCAAGGAGAGAAACAATCTAGAATAAGGGGAAACTTTCTAATAGTGAGAAAGTTTCTCCTTATTCCAGTGGAACAGCAGAAGTTGGGGTGCTCCATCACTGGAGGCTTTGTCTGTCTGTCTGTCTGTCTCTGTTTATCTGTCTGTCTGTCTCTCTCTCTCTCTCTCTTTATCTATCTATCTATCATCTATCAATGGCTTAGGGCCAGGGTACTTGCGAGACCGCCTGCTGCTACCGATAACCTCCCACCGGCCAATATGCTCTCACAGAGGGGGCCTCCTCAGAGTGCCATCAGTCAGGCAATGTCGGCTGGCAGCCCCCAGGGGGAGAGCCTTCTCTGTGAGGGCACCCGCCCTGTGGAATGAGCTACTTCCTGGAATACGACTGATCCCGGACCTCTGTACTTTCCATAAGGCCCTAAAGACTTATTTATTCCACCAAGCCAGCCTAACCTAAATGGCTTTTTTAATGGGAATTATTAATTTTAGAAACTCGAGGTTTTAAATTGGGTGGCCATTGATTTAATTTATTTTTAGCTTTATTAGCTTTTGTATTATATGTATTTTAAATTTTGGCTGTTCACCACCTTGAGTCCCGTTTAGGAGAAGGGCGGTATACAAATCTAATAAATAAATAAATAAATATCATTACCTGGGGTGTCCCTCAAGCATAAAGAAGCGATAGATGCTTTTCCACACAAGGTGCCAGGATCAAAACTAGCTGGTGGTACGCTTGCAATTGTGTCTTTCTATCTGGTGTGAGAAGGATTGGCAACAGTCCTTATGTTCACTTGGATTTAGACTGGATTATCACAATAGTTTTACATAGAGATGCCTTTAAAGACTCTGGAAGGAATGCAGAGAAGAGCAACAAAGAGGATTAGAGGGCTGGAGGCTAAAAGATATGAAAAACGGTTGCATGAATTGGCTTTCTCTATAGTGAAAAGAAGGACTAGAGGGGACATGATAGCAGTGTTCCAACTTTTGAAGGGCTGCCAGAAAGAAGAGTGGGTTAACTTATTTTCCAAAGCACCAGAAGGCAAGACAAGAAGCAATGGATGGAAACTAACCAAGGAGGGAAGCAACCTAGAACTAAGGAGAAATTTCCTGACAGTGAGAACAATTAATCAATGGAATGGGTTGCTTCCAGAAGTTGTGGGATCACCATCACTGGAGGTTTTTAAGAAGAGACTGGACAGCCATTTGTCTGAAATGGTAGAGGGCCTCTTGCTTGAGCAGGGAGCTGGACTAGGAGATCCAAGATCCCATCCAACTTTGATGTTCTATGTCTATATCAAACTTCCATGCCACAAATGGACAATTCTTGGAAAGATACTATTATGCTGTGATGGCCCCATTTATTTATTATTTGCTTTCTTTTATAACCTAAAAGCCATTAAAAAATGAATTGCTAACTTGAATGATTTTTTTTTTAACTCTTGGGGGGGCGGGGTTTTTTTGCTGATTCATGAACATACCTGCTTAAAAAATGTAACATTATTTAAACACAAATGCATGCCAGGAAATACAAAGCAAATATCCAGACTTTGAAGCTGAAAACTGACCCACCCAATATCATTTAGAGCAGAGGTATCAAACTAAAGGACTTCAGGCTGGATCCTGCCCATGGGATGCTTAGATCCGGCCTGCGGGCCTCCCTGAAAACAGCAAAGGACCAGCCTACGGTGCCTCTGCCAGTGAAAATGGAGCTCGGGGGGAGGGGCCACGTGGGGGCCCCCAAGCTCCATTTTTTTTAAAAAAAAAGTTTTTTATTAGTAGTTCAAAATTAAAAACATTGGACATAGATATGACATCACTGGTCCCAAGCGTCTTCCAACACTTTAAACTAATACATAATATACTAATGATAATATAATACCCTGTTTCCCCTAAAATAAGACATCCCCTTATAATAAGCCCAATCAGGCTTTTGAGCGCATGTGCTAAAATAAGCCCTCCCCAAAAATAAGCCCTCCCTGAAAATATTTAAACACATGCGCAGCCGGTTCCCGCCATTTTCTCTGGTTAAGACTAGGGAGACAGAGCTGGAAATCAGGTAAGATGGCAAGAGGAGCCCTGTCTTGCTCCACATGCCCCAAAATAATAAGACCTCCCTGAAAATAAGGCCAAGCACTTATTTCGGGGTTCAAAAAAATATAAGACAGGGTCTTATTTTCAGAGAAACATGGTAATATATTCCTTACATCTTATACGTTATTTAAACATAATATAATAATAGCAATGTATACCTTATTCGTATAGAATTATACGTATCTATATCTACATATATCTATCTATACAATTTCTGCCATTTTTGTTGGCAGAGGGTGCAAGAGGCCGTCGGGGCTGAAAACGGAACTCAGGCGCCCATTTTCATTGGCAGAGTGCTTGGGCCCCCACAGGCATAACATGTGTGGCATCAAGCTGGCCATGCCCACTTTTGCCATGCCCACTCTGCCCCCCCTCAGGTGAAACACAGCCCTGATAGGGCCCTCAATGAAATCGAGTTTCACACCCCTGATTTAGAGAGAGCCTTGAAATTCAGAGCCGCACTAAAGAACTTGAACACAGCCAACTCTATGTCTAAATCAAGTTTTTTATTTTGTTTTTGCCAGACTGTGGGGGGGGGGGGAAGAGCAGAGAATCCACAGATCTATCCCATTTCTGCCATGAAGTGAGAGCGGAGCCTCCCTTCTCTTTTCCAAGCAAGCCAGATCCCTTCTTATCAAATGTGTCACTCGGAGAAATAATTGCCAGCCATAATCGTTGCAACTGCCGGAATACTCCAAGCACAATTTATCTGTATCTGTTCCATCTTTCAACTTCAAAAGCTCCGGCTGCCTCACAGATCACATCAAAACAACATCCCTATCGTTGATGACAGTGGTCTAATGCAATACGGAGAAGTCAAATCACTCATCCGGATAGGCGAGAAAAGCTTGTGCCAAAATCTAAGCCTGCGTGGGGGCCTCGACGCTCCTCTTCTGATCAACATCTGAAGCGGTAACGGCAGCTTCATTTGACATTCAGATGTATTCATATTTGGAAACAGCTTGCTCTTAGGGAAATGCAACACAAGAAGCCCAGGACGAGGCCGAGAGGATAGGAGGAAGATTTAATTAATGTGGCACTAACTCATGGACAAAAAGAAAGGGCAGCGTTCACTGTTTGGAAGCCAGAATTGAGTTGATTAAACATCAGTAACAGTGGTGGGTTTCAAAATTTTTCACTACCCGTTCTGTGGGTGTGGCTTGGTGGGCGTGGCATGGCTTGGTGGGTGTGGCAGGGGAAGGATACTGTAAAATCTCCATTCCCACCCTGCTCCAGGGGAAGAATACTGTAAAATCTCCATTCCTTCCCCACTCCAGGGGAATGTTTCTGCAAAATCCCCATTTCCTCCTGATCAGCTGGGACTCGGGAGGCAGAGAATAGATGGGGGCAGGGCCAGTCAGAGGTGGTATTTATTGGTTCTCCGAACTACTCAAAATTTCCACTACCAGTTCTCCAGAACTGCTCAGAACCTGCTGAAACCCACCTCTGATCAATAGGGCCACATGAAGAATATGAATAGGAAACAAATACTAGAATAGAATAGAATAGAATAGAATAGAATAGAATAGAATAGAATAGAATAGAATAGAATAGAATAGAATAGAATAGAATAGAATTCTTTATTGAGTACTGATAGAAGAGAATATTTGTAACTCAGGATTGAGTGGTGGGTTTCTTGGTCGTCTCTAGGTTTGGTGGTTTTCTTGCTGATGTTTCATTACTGATATCAGTAATATCAGTGCACTGGTGATGTTCCTTTGTTGGGTAATGAGATGTCTGCAAGAAAACCACCAAGCTCAGAGACCACCAGAGACCCCACCAATACTTGTCTTCCTCAACCTGAACTTTACTCCAAGTTTTCGTTGGCTATCCAGAAAGCATTGCTTGAAGATGTCAGCCCCCTAGCCAGCTACATAGTCTCATTCCATATCAAGTATTGTTCTATGCGCATGCAATGCTTACAGAAAGGCACAACGGCCTAACTTTTATTGAGCAACTTGTCCCAAAAGAAGACTGGGCAAAATGAACCTATCCAATTATCACCCACTAATTAAGGTAAGCAACGAAGGGAAAATGAAGTAGTTGGGAAGGGAATCGAAGTATTTATTGCACAGCAGAATTTATAACTTCTTAAGAACAGAGGACAGCAATGCTAACATCACAGCTTTCTCTATTCCCTCTCCCTGAGCCTGTGTTTCAATCGATGAAAGACCACATGGTTATTTTTTTATATTGATCTTGTGGGGGGGGGGAAGGCAGGGAGGGGGGATGTGTTACTTTTGAGAATTGTGAAATTGAATATTGGAGCTTTTATAACACCTTCTCAGTCTGCCTTTAAAATGTTAGACATGTTTTATTCAGTCTCCTGGTAGGGAGTTTACAATTTATTAAAATGGCTCTGTCTTTCATATATCTTGAGGCTAAAGCAGGGATAAAATCCAGCAGGTTCAGACAGGTTCTGGAGAACCGGTAGCAGAAATTTTGAGTAGTTCAGAGAACTGGCAAATACAACGTTTGGCTGGCCCCAGAGTGGGGTGGGAATAGAGATTTTGCAATAGCCTTCCCCCAGGAGTGGGGAGGAAATGGGGATTTTGCAGTATCCTTCCCCTTTCCTTGCCATGCCCATCAAGCCATGTCCACCAAGCCACACCATGCCCACCAAGCCATGCCCACAGAACCAGTAGTAAAAAAAAAATTTGGATTCCACCACTGGGCTAAAGTGCTACCCAAAGAGCACTTGGAGTGTTCCAACAGGAAGACTACAGCTATGCTATGCCTAACATTTTAAGATTTGGGGGATTCATAATATCAACCTGTTTTCTTTTATCTTGTAAAACTCTTTTTTTTTTTTTGCGTGCATTTCTAGAACTGAAATGGGACAACTCGCCACGGCCAACTTGCCACTGGACAATTCACTGCAGGACAATTTCACCATTCAATTTCATTTTTAACATAAATCAATCATTATTTTAATTTTTGTCATTGACATTTCATTCTTTTGCAGTCTTTCTTTAATGAGTCTGACTATTTCTTTGATATTAGGGTTACTCTTACCCCATGGCAAGTTGACCATGGCGCGTTGGCCATGGCGAGTTGCCAATGGCGAATTAGCATAGACCCATGATGGTGAACCTATGGCTCTGAAGGCATGCGAGTTGTTGCCTCAGTTTAACTCACTGCGCATGTGCATGCACTTCCCACGAAGATGGCTGGTCTTCGGGTCTCTGCCGTGCATTCAGGGGGTGGGGTTCATGCAGGAGGCCATGCACGGGGGGGCGGGGTATATGAGGGGGAATGCACACATTGCATTTTGGGGATTCGGGCATACAGTACTTTGGGCACTCAGTCCAGAAAAGGTTAGCCATCACTGGCATAGACCCTTCTAGAACTGCTTCTGTTAAACCTCTGTCCAAGTCCTTTTTATAACTCTAACATTATGAAATCTAGAGATTCTAGAAATAACATTCCATGGCTGAATCTGTCCCTCTAATTCTATATGAATGCTACAGGAACTTATCACTGAAGCCACATTAGTCTTGATTTAAGGTATTTTGACACGTTATTATAGACACTCCGCTTTCACTTCACACCTGCCACCTTGTCACTCAGGTGGATGGGGAGTGGGGCGGGAGAAACCAATTTTAACGTCAATCAGGAAATCCCGAGGGAAATGTAATGCGTTAAGAAGTATTAGCCTTTGCCCACAACAATTTCCTAGCATTGGAGCTAAAGGACATATGCCAGCAATAATGAAAGGGCAAGTCTTCATGAAGGATTGAGAATGGCTGTGGAGTTCATGTGGCGTTGTCATTTCGGTTACAGTTAATGGAAGAGGGTTCTCCAGTGCTCTGACATGGCCCATTTTCTTTTCCAATACTCCTGGGGTTGGCCTAGCCATGGGCTGATGGTCACCAAGTACTAGTTTTGTGACATAAGAAAGAAGTTAGCCTCCGGAAAGAACTTGACCGTTCACACTTAAGAAAACTTCCACCTTTGCTGGACCAGGTATTTTCCTCTAGAGTTGCACTTCATCAATCCTTACGCTGTATTTTCTGCCTTTTGAAATTTTGACCGTAAACTCTGTCATATCAGGCCTCAAAATTGTGTGACCAGCAGCATCTACTGAGGGGTTCAAGGAGCGGAAATTCCAAAAGCAGCATTGTGTTGCTATGAGGTAACTCCACCCTGTGTGTATGTCCATTCCAATAGTGCCAGTTTGGCCCAGTGGTTTTAGGCACCCGGTTAGAAAGCAGGAGACATTGTAAGGTCAAGTCCTGCCTTGACCATGAAAGCTGGCTGGTTGTCCATTGGTCTGTCACTCTCTCTCAGCCCAACTCACCTCATGAGTTGTTTTTGTGGGGGAAATAGAATAACTGAATGGATGGGGTCTTGGAGGCCTTCTAGTCCAACCTCCTGCTCAAGCAGGAAACCCTATATCATTTCAGATAAAACGGTTGTCCAATCTCTTCTTAAAAAGATGCTTGGAATTGATCCTCTTTCCTAATGCCAGCCTAAAATGAATAAATCTTCCCTTTCCTGTTTCAGCGCTACTTTAAAAAAAAAATCAGGAAGAATAAGAGAGCTATTTCTTGTTTCACGCATATTCTGCATTTTGAATGTTACAGTAGTGTGATTCAGGCTTGCTATTCAGCAGGTTCTGACAGGTTCTGGCAAACTGGTAGCGGAAATTTTGAGTAGTTTGGAGAACCGGCAAATAACACTTTTGGCTGGCCCCAGAGTGGGGTGGAAATAGAGATTTTGCAATATTCTTCCCCCAGGAGTGGGGAGGGAATGGAGATTTTGCAGTATCCTTCCCCTGGAGTGGGGTGGGAATGGAGATTTTGCAATATTCTTCTCCCAGGAGTGGGGAGGGAATGGAAATTTTGCAGTATCCTTCCCCTGGAGTGGGGTGGGAATGGAGATTTTGCAATATCCTTCCCCCAGGAGTGGGGAGGGAATGGGGATTTTGCAGCATCCTTTCCCTGGAGTGGGGTGAGAATGGAGATTTTGCAATATCCTTCCCCCAGGAATGGGGAGGGAATGGGGATTTTGCAGTATACTTTCCCCAGGAGTGGGGAGGGAATGGGGATTTTGCAGTATCTTTCCTTCCCCTGCCATGCCCACCAAGCCATGCCACCAAGCCACACCATGCCCACCAAGCCACACCCACAGAACCGGTATGCAACAAATTGCTCTGTCTAACTTTCTACTGATGAGCACTGAGTATTTTCTGAAGTACCATTATCTCTGGCTCCAATTCAACCATAATTTCTAAACTATAGTTTCTAAACTATAGTGATATGGCAGGTTTCATATATTGATTTTTTTCCCACTCCTCTTTTCCCTGTCTTTGTTACTGCATTTTTGGTCATGTTTTTCTCTATTCGGTCTTGCAATTCATCCAGACCACTGTTACCTGTCGAATGGGATAAAAATGCAATCAAACATTCAAGATAGTTGCTGTTGGTGGAACTCAATCTCTCGATGTTCAATCACCTTCTTTAAAGGAATTTTGAGAGGTTGCTGTGAAAGAAATCCCACTGCCATCTTCTCCACAAATTAAAAATAAAATGAAATGAAAATTTATTGAAAATAACAACTTCTCTTAACCCTGTAGGATTGAAAGAAGGACATTCCTTTATCTCTGTCTGTCTGTCTGTCTGTCTGTCTGTCTGTCTATCTATCTATCCATCTATCTATCTATCTATCTATCTATCGCAGTGGTTCTCAACCTTCTTAATGCCGCGACCCTTTAATAGAGTTCCTCATGTTGTGGTGACCCCCAACCATAAAATTATTTTCGTTGCTACTTTATAACTGTAATTTTTTACTACCGGTTCTGTGGGTGTGGCTTATTTTGTGGGCGTGGCTTGGAGGTCATGTGAGTTGGTGGGCATGGCTAGCTAGTCATGTGACCGGGTGGCCATGGCTATGTGAATAGGGACCATTCAGAAGGCTGAAAAAAGTCATTTCTGGCAGGTCCTCGCACTTATGACCATCCTCACATTTATGCCCATGCAGCATTCTTAACAACCATGTCACTCATTTCACAACTACGTCTCTTCACTATGGTGACAAGATAGAGCAAAAATGTAAAATGTGAGGACAGTCGTAAATTCAAGTACTGGTCAAAAGTGCGAGGACCAGTCAAAAATAACTTTTTCAGCCGTCTGACTAGTCCATGTGCACAAAAGGATACAGCAATAGAGAGAGGGACGAAGGAAGGAAAGGGAAATTAGAGTAGGAGTGAGGGTAAGAAAGGGAGGAAGAGAGGAGAAGAAGGAGAAAGGAAGAGGAAGTAGGGAGGAGAAGAAGAGGGAGGGGAAGAGAAAGTAAGAAGGAAAGAAAAGAGAGAGGTGGTAGATTTGAGGAGAAAGATTGCTATACAATAAGAGATGAAAGGGAAGAAAACCAACCCCAAACAAATATAAAGATATTAAGATAAAGAATGAATTGTTAAACTTTAAAGAATAAGAACAAATATGAATAAATAGCAATAATTAGAAACACACATACAAACATACAATGTATTTTCTTTGAACAGAGTATTTGGCCGGTTCACAAATTTAAACAGTGTTTAGTCATTTCAATTAAATTTATAATTTCTATATTTCCTTTTTGCCATATTTATTCCTCATCTATTTTTTAAAAAAAACCAATATTACCCTTCATCCTCATCTCTAATCTTAATCAAATTCAATTTTTCCCTTCTATTCTATATTATACCCCTTTCCATTGTCATATATTTTTATATCCATCCTCACATTGGTTAATTATGTAATTATGTAATACAGTTGTTTAATACAAATTCAACATTTTAACATAAATCAATTAGTTATATAACTATCTTTTTGTATATTAATCCATATGAACATGAATATTCCAATTATTTCCATGAAATCCAATTTCTTACAAATCAATTAATTATATTTACCAATAATAATAAACCAAATAATTTCCCCCGTATATTCCTCCAAACCACAACTTAACCATTTCTGCTTTCACACAATATACAATTAATAGTATTTCAATTATTACAATTCCCTAGTTAAATAGAGCTTTTTTCCTTTTGCGTTTTAAAATCTTGAACTCTCCTCTTTTGCCCTAAATTTCCCAATGTTTGCAGTTTTGCACCTACCTTTTTTGGTGAGGAAAAAGAAAAAGAAATTTCTCCCTGCTTCATTTTGTCACTCTGCAGCAAAGACCCTGTTTTACTTTCATTTTCGCTTTTTCAGCATAGCTGGGGGGGGAACTGCTCCAGCAAAACAGACCCCTGCGCAAAACAGCTCAGAGCAAATCAGCTGAGAGTCGAAAGGGGCTGTTTTTTCTATTTTGCAGGCATCGGTCTACTCATTTGTTTTCTTTTAACACTGATCAACTGTAGGACGGCCCTTTGAAACTCCGCGGCAAGAGTTTAAACAGTTTTTTTCCCTCTAGCCATCAGCTGGGACTCAGGAGGCAGCAAAAGATTGGGAGTGAGCGAGGTAAACGAACGGCGAACGGCGATCCAACAGAGGCAGAGGGTGAGTGAAGGCATGGGGAGAGCAAGAGAGGGCTTTGGTGACCCCTGTGAAATGGCCGTTCGAACCTCAAAGGGGTTGTGACCCCCAGGTTGAGAACCGCTGATCTATAGCCAAGGTGGCTCAGTGGTTAGAGTGCAGTACTGTAGACTACTTCAGCTGACTGCTAGCTGCAATTTGGCAGTTCAAATCTCACCGGCTCAAGGTTGACTCAGCCTTCCATCATTCCGAGGTGGGTAAAATGAGAACCTAGATTGTTTAGGGCAATCTGATGCTGATTCTGTAAACAACTTTTAGAGGGCTGTAAAGCACTATGAAGCAGTATATAAGTCCAAGTCCTATCACTAGCTATCTGTCTGAATGTCTGTCTGACTGTCTTTCTGTCTGTTTGTCTGTCTGTTTATCTATATCTATCTATCGTCTATCTATCACTTATACCATTATTCTTTTTACAAATAACTCAGGTGACCTATATAAAAAAAAACTTTTTTTGAAGCCAAATTTTTCTTGACACCAAATGCAAAAACGGATTTCAAGACGAGATACAGGGTGGAATTCCATGTCTAAAAACGGTGTTGATTTCAGTTTTTTAAAATCGAGATTTTCGGTGACTGGGGAAGAAAACGCATGACTCCGCGATCAGGAAAAATGCTGCCAAGGAAGCAAAAAATTTTCTTGACACCAAACACAACAACGGACTTCAGGGCAAGATTCAGGATGGAATTCCATGTCTAAAAATGGTGTTGCCACCAGTTTTTTAAAATTGAGCTCTTTCATGCCAGGGAATAAAATGCATGACTCTGCAGTCAGGAAAAAATTGCCAAGCTCCGAAAAAATTTTTGAGGCCAAATTTTTTTTTGAAACCAAATGCAAAAACAGATTTCAGGATGACATTCATGGTGGAATTCCATGTCTAAAAATGATGTTGCTTGCAGGTTTTAAAAATCAAGACTTTTTGTTGCCCAGGAAAGAAAACGCCTGACTCCGCGGTCAGGAAAAAAGCTGCCAAGGAAGCCAAAATTTTTCTTGACACAAAATGAAAAAACGGATTTCACGATGAGATTCAGGGTGGAATTCTATGTCTAAAAATGGTGTCGCTTCCAGTTTTTAAGAATCAAGACTTTTGGTGCCCGGGGAAGAAAACACATGACTCTGAGGTCAGGAAAAAGTTGCCAAGCTCCAAAAAAAAATTTTGAGGCCAAATTTTTTTTCAAACCAAATGTAAAAACAGACTTCAGGACGAGATTCAGGTTGGAATTCCATGTCTAAAAATGATGTTGCTAGCATGTTTTAAAAATGAAGCCTTTTTGTTGCCCAGGAAAGAAAACACCTGACTCAGCGGTCAAGAAAAAAGCTGCCAGGGAAGCCAATTTTTTTTTTTTTGATACCAAATTCAAGAATGGACTTCAGAAAAAGATTCAGGGTGGAATTCCATGTCTAAAAATGGTGTTGCTTCCAATTTTTTGAAATCGAGCCTTTTTGGTGCCTAAGGAATAAAACACATGACTTCGCGGTCAGGAAAAAGGCTGCCAAGGAGACCAAAATTTTTTTTGACACCAAATGCAAAAATGGACTTCAGGACGGGATTCAGGGTGGAATTCCATGGCTTAAAATTGTGTTGCTCCCAGCTTTTAAAAATCAAGCCTTTTTGGTGACAAGGGAAGAAAACCCATGACTCCGCGGTCAGGAAAAAGTTTGCCAAGCTCCAAAAGTTTTTTTAAAGCCAAAATTTTTCTTCACGCCAAATACAAAAACGGACTTCAGCATGGGATTCAGGGTGGAATTCCATGTCTAAAAATGGTGTTGCCTCCAGTTTTTAAAAATCAAGCCTTTTTGGTGACAAGGGAAGAAAACCCATGACTCCGCGGTCAGGAAAAAGTTTGCCAAGCTCCTTAAAGTTTTTTGGAAGCCAAAATTTCTCTTGACACCAAATGCAAAAATGGATTTCAGGACGGGATTCAGGGTGGAATTCCATGGCTTAAAATTGTGTTGCTCCCAGCTTTTAAAAATCAACCCTTTTTGGTGACAAGGGAAGAAAACCCATGACTCCGCGGTCAGGAAAAAGTTTGCCAAGCTCCAAAAGTTTTTTTAAAGCCAAAATTTTTCTTCACGCCAAATACAAAAACGGACTTCAGCATGGGATTCAGGGTGGAATTCCATGTCTAAAAATGGTGTTGCCTCCAGTTTTTAAAAATCAAGCCTTTTTGGTGACAAGGGAAGAAAACCCATGACTCCGCGGTCAGGAAAAAGTTTGCCAAGCTCCTTAAAGTTTTTTGGAAGCCAAAATTTCTCTTGACACCAAATGCAAAAATGGATTTCAGGACGGGATTCAGGGTGGAATTCCATGGCTTAAAATTGTGTTGCTCCCAGCTTTTAAAAATCAACCCTTTTTGGTGAAAAGGGAAGAAAACCCATGACTCCGCGGTCAGGAAAAAGTTTGTCAAGCCAAAAATTTGCTAAAATTTTTCTTGACACCAAATTTAAAAACGGACTTCAAGATGAGATTCAGGGTGGAATTCCATCTCTAAAAATGGTGTTGCTTCCACTTTTTTAAAATCAAGCCTTTTTGTGCCCGGCGAAGAAAACGCATGACTCCGTGGTCAGGAAAAACTTTGCCAAACTCCCTATAGTTTTTTTGAAGCCAAAATTTTTCTTGTACCAAATGCAAAAACGGACTTCAGGATGAGATTCAGGGTGGAAAACCATGTCTAAAAATGGTGTTGCTTCCAGTTTTTAAAAATCAAGCCTTTTTGGTGCCAAGCGAAGAAAACACATGACTCCACGGTCGGGAAAAACTTTGCCAAACTCCCTACAGTTTTTTTGAAGCCAAAATTTTTCTTGACACCAAACGCAAAAACGGACTTCAGGATGAGATTCAGGGTGGAAAACCATGTCTAAAAATGGTGTTGCTTCCAGTTTTTTGAAATCGAGCCTTTTTGGTGCCTAAGGAATAAAACACATGACTTCGCGGTCAGGAAAAAGGCTGCCAAGGAGACCAAAATTTTTTTTGACACCAAATGCAAAAATGGACTTCAGGACGGGATTCAGGGTGGAATTCCATGGCTTAAAATTGTGTTGCTCCCAGCTTTTAAAAATCAAGCCTTTTTGGTGACAAGGGAAGAAAACCCATGACTCCGCGGTCAGGAAAAAGTTTGCCAAGCTCCAAAAGTTTTTTTAAAGCCAAAATTTTTCTTCACGCCAAATACAAAAACGGACTTCAGCATGGGATTCAGGGTGGAATTCCATGTCTAAAAATGGTGTTGCCTCCAGTTTTTAAAAATCAAGCCTTTTTGGTGACAAGGGAAGAAAACCCATGACTCCGCGGTCAGGAAAAAGTTTGCCAAGCTCCTTAAAGTTTTTTGGAAGCCAAAATTTCTCTTGACACCAAATGCAAAAATGGATTTCAGGACGGGATTCAGGGTGGAATTCCATGGCTTAAAATTGTGTTGCTCCCAGCTTTTAAAAATCAACCCTTTTTGGTGAAAAGGGAAGAAAACCCATGACTCCGCGGTCAGGAAAAAGTTTGTCAAGCCAAAAATTTGCTAAAATTTTTCTTGACACCAAATTTAAAAACGGACTTCAAGATGAGATTCAGGGTGGAATTCCATCTCTAAAAATGGTGTTGCTTCCACTTTTTTAAAATCAAGCCTTTTTGTGCCCGGCGAAGAAAACGCATGACTCCGTGGTCAGGAAAAACTTTGCCAAACTCCCTATAGTTTTTTTGAAGCCAAAATTTTTCTTGTACCAAATGCAAAAACGGACTTCAGGATGAGATTCAGGGTGGAAAACCATGTCTAAAAATGGTGTTGCTTCCAGTTTTTAAAAATCAAGCCTTTTTGGTGCCAAGCGAAGAAAACACATGACTCCACGGTCGGGAAAAACTTTGCCAAACTCCCTATAGTTTTTTTGAAGCCAAAATTTTTCTTGACACCAAACGCAAAAACGGACTTCAGGATGAGATTCAGGGTGGAAAACCATGTCTAAAAATGGTGTTGCTTCCAGTTTTTAAAAATCAAGCCTTTTTGGTTCCAAGGGAAGAAAACCCATGACTCCGCGGTCAGGAAAAAGTTTGCCAAGCTCCATATAGTTTTTTTGAAGCCAAAATTTTTCTTCACACCACGTTCAAAAACGGACTTCAGGACGGGATTCAGGGTGGAAAACCATGTCTAAAAATGGTGTTGCTTCCAGTTTTTAAAAATCAAGACTTTTTGTTGCCAAGGGAAGAAAACACATGACTCCGAGGTCAGGAAAAAGTTTGCCAAGCTCCCTATAGTTTTTTTTTTTGAAGCCAAAATTTTTCTTACACCAAATTTAAAAACGGACTTCAGATCGAGATTCAGGGTGGAATTCCATGTCTTAAAATTGTGTTGTTCCCAGGTTTTAAAAATCAAGCCTTTTTGGTGACATGGGAAGAAAAAACATGACTCCGCAGTCAGGAAAAAGTTTGCCAAGCTCCCTATAGTTTTTTGGAAGCCAAGATTTTTCTTGACACCAAATTTAAAAACAGACTTCAGGATGACATTCAGGTTGGAATTCCATGTCTAAAAATGGTGTTGCCTCCAGTTTTTAAAAATCAAGTCTTTTTGGTGACAAGGGAAGAAAACCCATGACTCCGCGGTCAGGAAAAATTTTGCCAAGCTCCTTAAAGTTTTTTGGAAGCCAAAATTTCTCTTGACACCAAATGCAAAAATGGACTTCAGGACGGGATTCAGGGTGGAATTCCATGGCTTAAAATTGTGTTGCTCCCAGCTTTTAAAAATCAAGCCTTTTTGGTGAAAAGGGAAGAAAACCCATGACTCCGCGGTCAGGAAAAAGTTTGCCAAGCCAAAAATTTGCCAAAATTTTTCTTGACACCAAATTTAAAAACGGACTTCAAGATGAGATTCAGGGTGGAATTCCATCTCTAAAAATGGTGTTGCTTCCACTTTTTAAAAATCAACCCTTTTTGATCCCAGGGGAGGAAAACGCATGACTCCGTGGTCAGGAAAAAGTTTGACAAGCTCCAAAAGTTTTTTTGAAGCCAAAATTTTTCTTCACACCAAATAAAAAAACGGACTTCAGGACGGGATTCAGGGTGGAATTCCATCCCTAAAAATGGTGTTGCGTCCAGTTTTTAAAAATCAAGCCTTTTTGGTGCCAAGGGAAGAAAACACATGACTCCACGGTCGGGAAAAACTTTGCCAAACTCCCTATAGTTTTTTTGAAGCCAAAATTTTTCTTGACACTAAACGCAAAAACGGACTTCAGGATGAGATTCAGGGTGGAATTCCATGTCTAAAAATGGTGTTGCTTCCAGTTTTTAAAAATCAAGCCTTTTCAGTGACAAGGGAAGAAAAAACATGACACCGAGGTCAGGAAAAAGTTTGCCACGCTCCCAAAAGTTTTGTTGAAGCCAAAACTTTTCTTGACACCAAATGCAAAAACGGACTTCAGGACGAGATTCAGGGTGGAATTCCATGTCTAAAAATGGTGTTGCTTCCAGTTTTTAAAAATCAAGCCTTTTCAGTGCCAAGGGAAGAAAATACATGACTCCGCGGTCACGAAAAAGTTTGCCAAGCTCCCTATAGTTTTTTTGAAGCCAAAATTTTTCTTGACACCGAATACAAAAACGGACTTCAGGACGGGATTCAGGGTGGAAAACCATGTCTAAAAATGGTGTTGCTTCCAGTTTTTAAAAATCAAGACTTTTTGTTGCCAAGAGCAGAAAACACATGACTCCGAGGTCAGGAAAAAGTTTGCCAAGCTCCCTATAGTTTTTTTTTTTTTTTGAAGCCAAAATTTTTCTTGACACCAAATTTAAAAACAGACTTCAGATCAAAATTCAGGGTGGAATTCCATGTCTTAAAATTGTGTTGTTACCAGGTTTTAAAAATCAAGCCTTTTTGGTGACATGGGAAGAAAAAACATGACTCCGCAGTCAGGAAAAAGTCTGCCAAGCTCCCTATAGTTTTTTGGAAGCCAAGATTTTTCTTGACACCAAATTTAAAAACAGACTTCAGGATGAGATTCAGGTTGGAATTCCATGTCTAAAAATGGTGTTGCTTCCAGTTTTTAAAAATCAAGCCTTTTTGGTGACAAGGGAAGAAAACCCATGACTCCGCGGTCAGGAAAAATTTTGCCAAGCTCCTAAAAGTTTTTTGGAAGCCAAAATTTTTCTTGACACCAAATGCAAAAATGGACTTCAGGATAAGATTCAGGGTGGAATTCCATGGCTTAAAATTGTGTTGCTCCCAGCTTTTAAAAATCAAGCCTTTTTGGTGATAAGGGAAGAAAACACATGACTCCGAGGTCAGGAAAAAGTTTGCCAAGCTCCCAAAAGTTTTTTTGAAGCCAAAATTTTTCTTCACACCACGTTCAAAAACGGACTTCAGGACGGGATTCAGGGTGGAATTCCATGTCTAAAAATAGTGTTGCTTCCAGTTTTTAAAAATCAAGCCTTTTTGGTGCCAAGGGCAGAAAACACATGACTCCGAGGTCAGAAAAAAGTTTGCCAAGCTCCCTATAATTCTTTTGAAGGCAAAATTTTTCTTGACAGCAAATTTAAAAACGGACTTCAAGATGAGATTCAGGGTGGAATTCCATGTCTAAAAATGGTGTTGCTTCCAGTTTTTAAAAATCAAGCCTTTTTGTGCCCGGCGAAGAAAACACATGACTCCACAGTCGGGAAAAAGTTTGCCAAGCTCCCTATATTTTTTTTGAAGCCAATATTTTTATTCACACCACGTTCAAAAACGGACTTCAGGACAGGATTCAGGGTGGAAAACCATGTCTAAAAATGGTGTTGCTTCCAGTTTTTAAAAATCAAGCCTTTTTTGTGCCAAAGGAAGAAAAAACATGACTCCGCGGTCAGGAAAAAGTTTGCCAAGCTCCCTATAGTTTTTTGAAGCCAAAATTTTTCTTCACACCACGTTCAAAAAAGGACTTCAGGATGGGATTCAGGATGGAATTCCATGTCTAAAAATGGTGTTGCTTCCAGTTTTTAAAAATCAAGACTTTTTGTTGCCAAGAGCAGAAAACACATGACTCCGAGGTCAGGAAAAAGTTTGCCAAGCTCCCTATAGTTTTTTTTTTTTTTTGAAGCCAAAATTTTTCTTGACACCAAATTTAAAAACAGACTTCAGATCAAAATTCAGGGTGGAATTCCATGTCTTAAAATTGTGTTGTTACCAGGTTTTAAAAATCAAGCCTTTTTGGTGACATGGGAAGAAAAAACATGACTCCGCAGTCAGGAAAAAGTCTGCCAAGCTCCCTATAGTTTTTTGGAAGCCAAGATTTTTCTTGACACCAAATTTAAAAACAGACTTCAGGATGAGATTCAGGTTGGAATTCCATGTCTAAAAATGGTGTTGCTTCCAGTTTTTAAAAATCAAGCCTTTTTGGTGACAAGGGAAGAAAACCCATGACTCCGCGGTCAGGAAAAATTTTGCCAAGCTCCTAAAAGTTTTTTGGAAGCCAAAATTTTTCTTGACACCAAATGCAAAAATGGACTTCAGGATAAGATTCAGGGTGGAATTCCATGGCTTAAAATTGTGTTGCTCCCAGCTTTTAAAAATCAAGCCTTTTTGGTGATAAGGGAAGAAAACACATGACTCCGAGGTCAGGAAAAAGTTTGCCAAGCTCCCAAAAGTTTTTTTGAAGCCAAAATTTTTCTTCACACCACGTTCAAAAACGGACTTCAGGACGGGATTCAGGGTGGAATTCCATGTCTAAAAATAGTGTTGCTTCCAGTTTTTAAAAATCAAGCCTTTTTGGTGCCAAGGGCAGAAAACACATGACTCCGAGGTCAGAAAAAAGTTTGCCAAGCTCCCTATAATTCTTTTGAAGGCAAAATTTTTCTTGACAGCAAATTTAAAAACGGACTTCAAGATGAGATTCAGGGTGGAATTCCATGTCTAAAAATGGTGTTGCTTCCAGTTTTTAAAAATCAAGCCTTTTTGTGCCCGGCGAAGAAAACACATGACTCCACAGTCGGGAAAAACTTTGCCAAACTCCCTATAGTTTTTTTGAAGCCAAAATTTTTCTTGACACCAAACGCAAAAACGGACTTCAGGATGAGATTCAGGGTGGAAAACCATGTCTAAAAATGGTGTTGCTTCCAGTTTTTAAAAATCAAGCCTTTTTGGTGACAAGCGAAGAAAACACATGACTCCACGGTCGGGAAAAAGTTTGCCAAGCTCCCTATATTTTTTTTGAAGCCAATATTTTTATTCACACCACGTTCAAAAACGGACTTCAGGACAGGATTCAGGGTGGAAAACCATGTCTAAAAATGGTGTTGCTTCCAGTTTTTAAAAATCAAGCCTTTTTTGTGCCAAAGGAAGAAAAAACATGACTCCGCGGTCAGGAAAAAGTTTGCCAAGCTCCCTATAGTTTTTTGAAGCCAAAATTTTTCTTCACACCACGTTCAAAAAAGGACTTCAGGATGGGATTCAGGATGGAATTCCATGTCTAAAAATGGTGTTGCTTCCAGTTTTTAAAAATTAAGCCTTTTTGGTGACAAGGGAAGAAAATCCATGACTCCGGGGTCAGGAAAAAGTTTGCCAAGCTCCTTAAAGTTTTTTGGAAGCCAAAATTTTTCTTGACACCAAATGCAAAAATGGACTTCAGGATATGATTCAGGGTGGAATTCCATGTCTTAAAATTGTGTTGCCTCCAGTTTTTGAAAATCAAGCCTTTTTGGTGACAAGGGAAGAAAACACATGACTCCGCAGTCAGGAAAAAGTCTGCCAAGCTCCCAAAGTTTTTTGGAAGCCAAAATTTTTCTTGACACCAAATGAAAAAACGGACTTCAGGATGGGATTCAGGGTGGAATTCCATGTCTAAAAATGGTGTTCCCTCCAGTTTTTAAAAATCAAGCCTTTTTGGTGATAAGGGAAGAAAACACATGACTCCAAGGTCAGGAAACAGTTTCCCAAGCTCCCTATAGTTTTTTTGAAGCCAAAATTTTTCTTCACACCACGTTCAAAAACGGACTTCAGGACGGGATTCAGGGTCGAATTCAATGTCTAAAAATGGTGTTGCCTCCAGTTTTTAAAAATCAAGCCTTTTTGGTGACAAGGGAAGAAAAGCCATTACTCCGCGGTCAGGAAAAAGTTTGCCAAGCCAAAAATTTGCCAAAATTTTTCTTGACACCAAATTTAAAAACGGACTTCAAGATGAGATTCAGGGTGGAATTCCATGTCTAAAAATGGTGTTGCTTCCAGTTTTTAAAAATCAAGCCTTTTTGGTGACAAGGGAAGAAAACACATGATTCCACGGTCAGGAAAAAGTTTGCCAAGCTCCCTATATTTTTTTTCAACGCAAAATTTTTCTTCACACCAAGTTCAAAAACGGACTTAAGAACTAGTTTCAGGGTGGAATTCCATGTCTCAAAATGGTGTTGCTTCCAGTTTTTAAAAATCAAGCCTTTTTTGTGCCAAGGGAAGAAAACACATGACTCCACGGTCAGGAAAAACTTTGCCAAGCTCCCAATAATTTTTTTGCAGCCAAAATTTTTCTTGACACCAAACAAACAACGGACTTCAGGACGAGATTCAGGGTGGAATTCCATGTCTAAAAATGGTGCTGCTTCCTGTTTTTAAAAATCAAGCCTTTTTGGTGACAAGGCAAGAAAACACATGACTCCGAGCTCAGGAAAAAGTTTGCCAAGCTCCCTAAAGTTTTTTTGAAGCCAAAGTTTTTCTTCACACCACGTTCAAAAACGGAGTTCAGGACAGGATTCAGGGTGGAATTCCATGTCTAAAAATGTTGTTTCTTCCAGTTTTTAAAAATCAAGCCTTTTTGGTGACAAGGGAAGAAAACACATGACACCGAGGTCAGGAAAAAGTTTGCCAAGCTCCCTATAGTTTTTTTGAAGCCAAAATTTTTCTTCATACCACGTTCAAAAATGGACTTCATGATGGGATTCAAGGTGGAATTCCATGTGTAAAAATGGTGTTGCCTCCAGTTTTTAAAAATCAAGCCTTTTTGGTGACAAGGGAAGAAAATCCATGACTCCGGGGTCAGGAAAAAGTTTGCCAAGCTCCTTAAAGTTTTTTGGAAGCCAAAATTTTTCTTGACACCAAATGCAAAAATGGACTTCAGGATATGATTCAGGGTGGAATTCCATGTCTTAAAATTGTGTTGCCTCCAGTTTTTGAAAATCAAGCCTTTTTGGTGACAAGGGAAGAAAACACATGACTCCGCAGTCAGGAAAAAGTCTGCCAAGCTCCCAAAGTTTTTTGGAAGCCAAAATTTTTCTTGACACCAAATGAAAAAACGGACTTCAGGATGGGATTCAGGGTGGAATTCCATGTCTAAAAATGGTGTTCCCTCCAGTTTTTAAAAATCAAGCCTTTTTGGTGATAAGGGAAGAAAACACATGACTCCAAGGTCAGGAAAAAGTTTCCAAAGCTCCCTATAGTTTTTTTGAAGCCAAAATTTTTCTTCACATCACGTTCAAAAACGGACTTCAGGACGGCATTCAGGGTCGAATTCAATGTCTAAAAATGGTGTTGCCTCCAGTTTTTAAAAATCAAGCCTTTTTGGTGACAAGGGAAGAAAAGCCATTACTCCGCGGTCAGGAAAAAGTTTGCCAAGCCAAAAATTTGCCAAAATTTTTCTTGACACCAAATTTAAAAACGGACTTCAAGATGAGATTCAGGGTGGAATTCCATGTCTAAAAATGGTGTTGCTTCCAGTTTTTAAAAATCAAGCCTTTTTGGTGACAAGGGAAGAAAACACATGACTCCGCAGTCAGGAAAAAGTCTGCCAAGCTCCTTAAAGTTTTTTGGAAGCCAAAATTTTTCTTGACACCAAATGAAAAAACGGATTTCAGGATGGGATTCAGGGTGGAATTCCATGTCTAAAAATGGTGTTCCCTCCAGTTTTTAAAAATCAAGCCTTTTTGGTGACAAGGGAAGAAAATCCATGACTCCGGGGTCAGGAAAAAGTTTGCCAAGCTCCTTAAAGTTTTTTGGAAGCCAAAATTTTTCTTGACACCAAATGCAAAAATGGACATCAGGATAAGATTCAGGGTGAAATTCCATGTCTTAAAATTGTGTTGCCTCCAGTTTTTGAAAAACAAGCCTTTTTGGTGCCAAGGACAGAAAACACATGACTCCGAGGTCAGAAAAAAGTTTGCCAAGCTCCCTATAATTCTTTTGAAGCCAAAATTTTTCTTGACACCAAATTTAAAAACGGACTTCAAGATGAGATTCAGGGTGGAATTCCATGTCTAAAAATGGTGTTGCTTCCAGTTTTTAAAAATCAAGCCTTTTTGTGCCCGGCGAAGAAAACGCATGACTCCGGGGTCAGGAAAAACTTTGCCAAACTCCCTATAGTTTTTTTGAAGCCAAAATTTTTCTTGACACCAAACGCAAAAACGGATTTCAGGATGAGATTCAGGGTGGAAAACCATGTCTAAAAATGGTGTTGCTTCCAGTTTTTAAAAATCAAGCCTTTTTGGTGCCAAGCGAAGAAAACACATGACTCCACGGTCGGGAAAAACTTTGCCAAACTCCCTATAGTTTTTTTGAAGCCAAAATTTTTCTTGACACCAAACGCAAAAACGGACTTCAGGATGAGATTCAGGATGGAAAACCATGTCTAAAAATGGTGTTGCTTCCAGTTTTTAAAAATCAAGCCTTTTTGGTTACAAGGGAAGAAAACACATGACACCGAGGTCAGGAAAAAGTTTGCCATGCTCCCTATAGTTTTTTTGAAGCCAAAATTTTTCTTCATACCACGTTCAAAAATGGACTTCAGGATGGGATTCAAGGTGGAATTCCATGTGTAAAAATGGTGTTGCCTCCAGTTTTTAAAAATCAAGCCTTTTTGGTGACAAGGGAAGAAAATCCATGACTCCGGGGTCAGGAAAAAGTTTGCCAAGCTCCTTAAAGTTTTTTGGAAGCCAAAATTTTTCTTGACACCAAATGCAAAAATGGACTTCAGGATATGATTCAGGGTGGAATTCCATGTCTTAAAATTGTGTTGCCTCCAGTTCTTGAAAATCAAGCCTTTTTGGTGACAAGGGAAGAAAACACATGACTCCGCAGTCAGGAAAAAGTCTGCCAAGCTCCCAAAGTTTTTTGGAAGCCAAAATTTTTCTTGACACCAAATGAAAAAACGGACTTCAGGATGGGATTCAGGGTGGAATTCCATGTCTAAAAATGGTGTTCCCTCCAGTTTTTAAAAATCAAGCCTTTTTGGTGATAAGGGAAGAAAACACATGACTCCAAGGTCAGGAAAAAGTTTCCCAAGCTCCCTATAGTTTTTTTGAAGCCAAAATTTTTCTTCACACCACGTTCAAAAACGGACTTCAGGACGGGATTCAGGGTCGAATTCAATGTCTAAAAATGGTGTTGCCTCCAGTTTTTAAAAATCAAGCCTTTTTGGTGACAAGGGAAGAAAAGCCATTACTCCGCGGTCAGGAAAAAGTTTGCCAAGCCAAAAATTTGCCAAAATTTTTCTTGACACCAAATTTAAAAACGGACTTCAAGATGAGATTCAGGGTGGAATTCCATGTCTAAAAATGGTGTTGCTTCCAGTTTTTAAAAATCAAGCCTTTTTGGTGACAAGGGAAGAAAACACATGACTCCGCAGTCAGGAAAAAGTCTGCCAAGCTCCTTAAAGTTTTTTGGAAGCCAAAATTTTTCTTGACACCAAATGAAAAAACGGACTTCAGGATGGGATTCAGGGTGGAATTCCATGTCTAAAAATGGTGTTCCCTCCAGTTTTTAAAAATCAAGCCTTTTTGGTGACAAGGGAAGAAAATCCATGACTCCGGGGTCAGGAAAAAGTTTGCCAAGCTCCTTAAAGTTTTTTGGAAGCCAAAATTTTTCTTGACACCAAATGCAAAAATGGACATCAGGATAAGATTCAGGGTGGAATTCCATGTCTTAAAATTGTGTTGCCTCCAGTTTTTGAAAAACAAGCCTTTTTGGTGCCAAGGGCAGAAAACACATGACTCCGAGGTCAGAAAAAAGTTTGCCAAGCTCCCTATAATTCTTTTGAAGCCAAAATTTTTCTTGACACCAAATTTAAAAACGGACTTCAAGATGAGATTCAGGGTGGAATTCCATGTCTAAAAATGGTGTTGCTTCCAGTTTTTAAAAATCAAGCCTTTTTGTGCCCGGCGAAGAAAACGCATGACTCCGTGGTCAGGAAAAACTTTGCCAAACTCCCTATAGTTTTTTTGAAGCCAAAATTTTTCTTGACACCAAACGCAAAAACGGATTTCAGGATGAGATTCAGGGTGGAAAACCATGTCTAAAAATGGTGTTGCTTCCAGTTTTTAAAAATCAAGCCTTTTTGGTGCCAAGCGAAGAAAACACATGACTCCACGGTCGGGAAAAACTTTGCCAAACTCCCTATAGTTTTTTTGAAGCCAAAATTTTTCTTGACACCAAACGCAAAAACGGACTTCAGGATGAAATTCAGGATGGAAAACCATGTCTAAAAATGGTGTTGCTTCCAGTTTTTAAAAATCAAGCCTTTTTGGTTACAAGGGAAGAAAACACATGACACCGAGGTCAGGAAAAAGTTTGCCATGCTCCCTATAGTTTTTTTGAAGCCAAAATTTTTCTTTATACCACGTTCAAAAATGGACTTCAGGATGGGATTCAAGGTGGAATTCCATGTGTAAAAATGGTGTTGCCTCCAGTTTTTAAAAATCAAGCCTTTTTGGTGACAAGGGAAGAAAATCCATGACTCCGGGGTCAGGAAAAAGTTTGCCAAGCTCCTTAAAGTTTTTTGGAAGCCAAAATTTTTCTTGACACCAAATGCAAAAATGGACTTCAGGATATGATTCAGGGTGGAATTCCATGTCTTAAAATTGTGTTGCCTCCAGTTCTTGAAAATCAAGCCTTTTTGGTGACAAGGGAAGAAAACACATGACTCCGCAGTCAGGAAAAAGTCTGCCAAGCTCCCAAAGTTTTTTGGAAGCCAAAATTTTTCTTGACACCAAATGAAAAAACGGACTTCAGGATGGGATTCAGGGTGGAATTCCATGTCTAAAAATGGTGTTCCCTCCAGTTTTTAAAAATCAAGCCTTTTTGGTGATAAGGGAAGAAAACACATGACTCCAAGGTCAGGAAAAAGTTTCCCAAGCTCCCTATAGTTTTTTTGAAGCCAAAATTTTTCTTCACACCACGTTCAAAAACGGACTTCAGGACGGGATTCAGGGTCGAATTCAATGTCTAAAAATGGTGTTGCCTCCAGTTTTTAAAAATCAAGCCTTTTTGGTGACAAGGGAAGAAAAGCCATTACTCCGCGGTCAGGAAAAAGTTTGCCAAGCCAAAAATTTGCCAAAATTTTTCTTGACACCAAATTTAAAAACGGACTTCAAGATGAGATTCAGGGTGGAATTCCATGTCTAAAAATGGTGTTGCTTCCAGTTTTTAAAAATCAAGCCTTTTTGGTGACAAGGGAAGAAAACACATGACTCCGCAGTCAGGAAAAAGTCTGCCAAGCTCCTTAAAGTTTTTTGGAAGCCAAAATTTTTCTTGACACCAAATGAAAAAACGGACTTCAGGATGGGATTCAGGGTGGAATTCCATGTCTAAAAATGGTGTTCCCTCCAGTTTTTAAAAATCAAGCCTTTTTGGTGACAAGGGAAGAAAATCCATGACTCCGGGGTCAGGAAAAAGTTTGCCAAGCTCCTTAAAGTTTTTTGGAAGCCAAAATTTTTCTTGACACCAAATGCAAAAATGGACATCAGGATAAGATTCAGGGTGAAATTCCATGTCTTAAAATTGTGTTGCCTCCAGTTTTTGAAAAACAAGCCTTTTTGGTGCCAAGGGCAGAAAACACATGACTCCGAGGTCAGAAAAAAGTTTGCCAAGCTCCCTATAATTCTTTTGAAGCCAAAATTTTTCTTGACACCAAATTTAAAAACGGACTTCAAGATGAGATTCAGGGTGGAATTCCATGTCTAAAAATGGTGTTGCTTCCAGTTTTTAAAAATCAAGCCTTTTTGTGCCCGGCGAAGAAAACGCATGACTCCGTGGTCAGGAAAAACTTTGCCAAACTCCCTATAGTTTTTTTGAAGCCAAAATTTTTCTTGACACCAAACGCAAAAACGGATTTCAGGATGAGATTCAGGGTGGAAAACCATGTCTAAAAATGGTGTTGCTTCCAGTTTTTAAAAATCAAGCCTTTTTGGTGCCAAGCGAAGAAAACACATGACTCCACGGTCGGGAAAAACTTTGCCAAACTCCCTATAGTTTTTTTGAAGCCAAAATTTTTCTTGACACCAAACGCAAAAACGGACTTCAGGATGAGATTCAGGATGGAAAACCATGTCTAAAAATGGTGTTGCTTCCAGTTTTTAAAAATCAAGCCTTTTTGGTGACAAGGGAAGAAAACACATGACTCCGAGGTCAGCAAAAGTTTGACAAGCTCCCTATAGTTTTTTTGAAGCCAAAATTTTTCTTCATACCACGTTCAAAAATGGACTTCAGGATGGGATTCAAGGTGGAATTCCATGTGTAAAAATGATGTTGCCTCCAGTTTTTAAAAATCAAGACTTTTTGTTGCCAAGGGAAGAAAACACATGACTCCGCAGTCAGGAAAAAGTCTGCCAAGCTCCCAAAGTTTTTTTTTTGAAGCCAAAATTTTTCTTACACCAAATTTAAAAACGGACTTCAGATCGAGATTCAGGGTGGAATTCCATGTCTTAAAATTGTGTTGTTCCCAGGTTTTAAAAATCAAGCCTTTTTGGTGACATGGGAAGAAAAAACATGACTCGGCAGTCAGGAAAAAGTTTGCCAAGCTCCCTATAGTTTTTTGGAAGCCAAGATTTTTCTTGACTCCAAATTTAAAAACAGACTTCAGGATGAGATTCAGGTTGGAATTCCATGTCTAAAAATGGTGTTGCCTCCAGTTTTTAAAAATCAAGTCTTTTTGGTGACAAGGGAAGAAAACCCATGACTCCGCGGTCAGGAAAAATTTTGCCAAGCTCCTTAAAGTTTTTTGGAAGCCAAAATTTCTCTTGACACCAAATGCAAAAATGGACTTCAGGACGGGATTCAGGGTGGAATTCCATGGCTTAAAATTGTGTTGCTCCCAGCTTTTAAAAATCAAGCCTTTTTGGTGAAAAGGGAAGAAAACCCATGACTCCGCGGTCAGGAAAAAGTTTGCCAAGCCAAAAATTTGCCAAAATTTTTCTTGACACCAAATTTAAAAACGGACTTCAAGATGAGATTCAGGGTGGAATTCCATCTCTAAAAATGGTGTTGCTTCCACTTTTTAAAAATCAACCCTTTTTGATCCCAGGGGAAGAAAACGCATGACTCCGTGGTCAGGAAAAAGTTTGACAAGCTCCAAAAGTTTTTTTGAAGCCAAAATTTTTCTTCACACCAAATAAAAAAACGGACTTCAGGACGGGATTCAGGGTGGAATTCCATCCCTAAAAATGGTGTTGCGTCCAGTTTTTAAAAATCAAGCCTTTTTGGTGCCAAGGGAAGAAAACACATGACTCCACGGTCGGGAAAAACTTTGCCAAACTCCCTATAGTTTTTTTGAAGCCAAAATTTTTCTTGACACCAAACGCAAAAACGGACTTCAGGATGAGATTCAGGGTGGAATTCCATGTCTAAAAATGGTGTTGCTTCCAGTTTTTAAAAATCAAGCCTTTTCAGTGACAAGGGAAGAAAAAACATGACACCGAGGTCAGGAAAAAGTTTGCCACGCTCCCAAAAGTTTTGTTGAAGCCAAAACTTTTCTTGACACCACGTTCAAAAACGGAGTTCAGGACAGGATTCAGGGTGGAATTCCATGTCTAAAAATGTTGTTTCTTCCAGTTTTTAAAAATCAAGCCTTTTTGGTGACAAGGGAAGAAAACACATGACACCGAGGTCAGGAAAAAGTTTGCCAAGCTCCCTATAGTTTTTTTGAAGCCAAATTTTTTCTTCATACCACGTTCAAAAATGGACTTCAGGATGGGATTCAAGGTGGAATTCCATGTGTAAAAATGGTGTTGCCTCCAGTTTTTAAAAATCAAGCCTTTTTGGTGACAAGGGAAGAAAATCCATGACTCCGGGGTCAGGAAAAAGTTTGCCAAGCTCCTTAAAGTTTTTTGGAAGCCAAAATTTTTCTTGACACCAAATGCAAAAATGGACTTCAGGATATGATTCAGGGTGGAATTCCATGTCTTAAAATTGTGTTGCCTCCAGTTTTTGAAAATCAAGCCTTTTTGGTGACAAGGGAAGAAAACACATGACTCCGCAGTCAGGAAAAAGTCTGCCAAGCTCCCAAAGTTTTTTGGAAGCCAAAATTTTTCTTGACACCAAATGAAAAAACGGACTTCAGGATGGGATTCAGGGTGGAATTCCATGTCTAAAAATGGTGTTCCCTCCAGTTTTTAAAAATCAAGCCTTTTTGGTGATAAGGGAAGAAAACACATGACTCCAAGGTCAGGAAAAAGTTTCCAAAGCTCCCTATAGTTTTTTTGAAGCCAAAATTTTTCTTCACACCACGTTCAAAAACGGACTTCAGGACGGGATTCAGGGTCGAATTCAATGTCTAAAAATGGTGTTGCCTCCAGTTTTTAAAAATCAAGCCTTTTTGGTGACAAGGGAAGAAAAGCCATTACTCCGCGGTCAGGAAAAAGTTTGCCAAGCCAAAAATTTGCCAAAATTTTTCTTGACACCAAATTTAAAAACGGACTTCAAGATGAGATTCAGGGTGGAATTCCATGTCTAAAAATGGTGTTGCTTCCAGTTTTTAAAAATCAAGCCTTTTTGGTGACAAGGGAAGAAAACACATGACTCCGCAGTCAGGAAAAAGTCTGCCAAGCTCCTTAAAGTTTTTTGGAAGCCAAAATTTTTCTTGACACCAAATGAAAAAACGGATTTCAGGATGGGATTCAGGGTGGAATTCCATGTCTAAAAATGGTGTTCCCTCCAGTTTTTAAAAATCAAGCCTTTTTGGTGACAAGGGAAGAAAATCCATGACTCCGGGGTCAGGAAAAAGTTTGCCAAGCTCCTTAAAGTTTTTGGAAGCCAAAATTTTTCTTGACACCAAATGCAAAAATGGACATCAGGATAAGATTCAGGGTGGAATTCCATGTCTTAAAATTGTGTTGCCTCCAGTTTTTGAAAAACAAGCCTTTTTGGTGCCAAGGGCAGAAAACACATGACTCCGAGGTCAGAAAAAAGTTTGCCAAGCTCCCTATAATTCTTTTGAAGCCAAAATTTTTCTTGACACCAAATTTAAAAACGGACTTCAAGATGAGATTCAGGGTGGAATTCCATGTCTAAAAATGGTGTTGCTTCCAGTTTTTAAAAATCAAGCCTTTTTGTGCCCGGCGAAGAAAACGCATGACTCCGTGGTCAGGAAAAACTTTGCCAAACTCCCTATAGTTTTTTTGAAGCCAAAATTTTTCTTGACACCAAACGCAAAAACGGATTTCAGGATGAGATTCAGGGTGGAAAACCATGTCTAAAAATGGTGTTGCTTCCAGTTTTTAAAAATCAAGCCTTTTTGGTGCCAAGCGAAGAAAACACATGACTCCACGGTCGGGAAAAACTTTGCCAAACTCCCTATAGTTTTTTTGAAGCCAAAATTTTTCTTGACACCAAACGCAAAAACGGACTTCAGGATGAGATTCAGGATGGAAAACCATGTCTAAAAATGGTGTTGCTTCCAGTTTTTAAAAATCAAGCCTTTTTGGTTACAAGGGAAGAAAACACATGACACCGAGGTCAGGAAAAAGTTTGCCATGCTCCCTATAGTTTTTTTGAAGCCAAAATTTTTCTTCATACCACGTTCAAAAATGGACTTCAGGATGGGATTCAAGGTGGAATTCCATGTGTAAAAATGATGTTGCCTCCAGTTTTTAAAAATCAAGACTTTTTGTTGCCAAGGGAAGAAAACACATGACTCCGCAGTCAGGAAAAAGTCTGCCAAGCTCCCAAAGTTTTTTTTTTGAAGCCAAAATTTTTCTTACACCAAATTTAAAAACGGACTTCAGATCGAGATTCAGGGTGGAATTCCATGTCTTAAAATTGTGTTGTTCCCAGGTTTTAAAAATCAAGCCTTTTTGGTGACATGGGAAGAAAAAACATGACTCCGCAGTCAGGAAAAAGTTTGCCAAGCTCCCTATAGTTTTTTGGAAGCCAAGATTTTTCTTGACTCCAAATTTAAAAACAGACTTCAGGATGAGATTCAGGTTGGAATTCCATGTCTAAAAATGGTGTTGCCTCCAGTTTTTAAAAATCAAGTCTTTTTGGTGACAAGGGAAGAAAACCCATGACTCCGCGGTCAGGAAAAATTTTGCCAAGCTCCTTAAAGTTTTTTGGAAGCCAAAATTTCTCTTGACACCAAATGCAAAAATGGACTTCAGGACGGGATTCAGGGTGGAATTCCATGGCTTAAAATTGTGTTGCTCCCAGCTTTTAAAAATCAAGCCTTTTTGGTGAAAAGGGAAGAAAACCCATGACTCCGCGGTCAGGAAAAAGTTTGCCAAGCCAAAAATTTGCCAAAATTTTTCTTGACACCAAATTTAAAAACGGACTTCAAGATGAGATTCAGGGTGGAATTCCATCTCTAAAAATGGTGTTGCTTCCACTTTTTAAAAATCAACCCTTTTTGATCCCAGGGGAAGAAAACGCATGACTCCGTGGTCAGGAAAAAGTTTGACAAGCTCCAAAAGTTTTTTTGAAGCCAAAATTTTTCTTCACACCAAATAAAAAAACGGACTTCAGGACGGGATTCAGGGTGGAATTCCATCCCTAAAAATGGTGTTGCGTCCAGTTTTTAAAAATCAAGCCTTTTTGGTGCCAAGGGAAGAAAACACATGACTCCACGGTCGGGAAAAACTTTGCCAAACTCCCTATAGTTTTTTTGAAGCCAAAATTTTTCTTGACACCAAACGCAAAAACGGACTTCAGGTTGAGATTCAGGGTGGAATTCCATGTCTAAAAATGGTGTTGCTTCCAGTTTTTAAAAATCAAGCCTTTTCAGTGACAAGGGAAGAAAAAACATGACACCGAGGTCAGGAAAAAGTTTGCCACGCTCCCAAAAGTTTTGTTGAAGCCAAAACTTTTCTTGACACCAAATGCAAAAACGGACTTCAGGACGAGATTCAGGGTGGAATTCCATGTCTAAAAATGGTGTTGCTTCCAGTTTTTAAAAATCAAGCCTTTTCAGTGCCAAGGGAAGAAAACACATGACTCCGCGGTCACGAAAAAGTTTGCCAAGCTCCCTATAGTTTTTTTGAAGCCAAAATTTTTCTTGACACCGAATACAAAAACGGACTTCAGGACGGGATTCAGGGTGGAAAACCATGTCTAAAAATGGTGTTGCTTCCAGTTTTTAAAAATCAAGACTTTTTGTTGCCTGGAGCAGAAAACACATGACTCCGAGGTCAGGAAAAAGTTTGCCAAGCTCCCTATAGTTTTTTTTTTTTGAAGCCAAAATTTTTCTTCATACCACGTTCAAAAATGGACTTCAGGATGGGATTCAAGGTGGAATTCCATGTGTAAAAATGGTGTTGCCTCCAGTTTTTAAAAATCAAGCCTTTTTGGTGACAAGGGAAGAAAATCCATGACTCCGGGGTCAGGAAAAAGTTTGCCAAGCTCCTTAAAGTTTTTTGGAAGCCAAAATTTTTCTTGACACCAAATGCAAAAATGGACATCAGAATAAGATTCAGGGTGGAATTCCATGTCTTAAAATTGTGTTGCCTCCAGTTTTTGAAAAACAAGCCTTTTTGGTGCCAAGGGCAGAAAACACATGACTCCGAGGTCAGAAAAAAGTTTGCCAAGCTCCCTATAATTCTTTTGAAGCCAAAATTTTTCTTGACACCAAATTTAAAAACGGACTTCAAGATGAGATTCAGGGTGGAATTCCATGTCTAAAAATGGTGTTGCTTCCAGTTTTTAAAAATCAAGCCTTTTTGTGCCCGGCGAAGAAAACGCATGACTCCGTGGTCAGGAAAAACTTTGCCAAACTCCCTATAGTTTTTTTGAAGCCAAAATTTTTCTTGACACCAAACGCAAAAACGGATTTCAGGATGAGATTCAGGGTGGAAAACCATGTCTAAAAATGGTGTTGCTTCCAGTTTTTAAAAATCAAGCCTTTTTGGTGCCAAGCAAAGAAAACACATGACTCCACGGTCGGGAAAAACTTTGCCAAACTCCCTATAGTTTTTTTGAAGCCAAACTTTTTCTTGACACCAAACGCAAAAACGGACTTCAGGATGAGATTCAGGATGGAAAACCATGTCTAAAAATGGTGTTGCTTCCAGTTTTTAAAAATCAAGCCTTTTTGGTGACAAGGGAAGAAAACACATGACACCGAGGTCAGGAAAAAGATTGCCAAGCTCCCTATAGTTTTTTTGAAGCCAAAATTTTTCTTCACACCACGTTCAAAAACGGACTTCAGGACGGGATTCAGGGTCGAATTCAATGTCTAAAAATGGTGTTGCTTCCAGTTTTTAAAAATCAAGCCTTTTTGGTGACAAGGGAAGAAAACACATGACTCCGCAGTCAGGAAAAAGTCTGCCAAGCTCCTTAAAGTTTTTTGGAAGCCAAAATTTTTCTTGACACCAAATGAAAAAACGGACTTCAGGATGGGATTCAGGGTGGAATTCCATGTCTAAAAATGGTGTTCCCTCCAGTTTTTTAAAATCAAGCCTTTTTGGTGACAAGGGAAGAAAATCCATGACTCCGGGGTCAGGAAAAAGTTTGCCAAGCTCCTTAAAGTTTTTTGGAAGCCAAAATTTTTCTTGACACCAAATGCAAAAATGGACATCAGGATAAGATTCAGGGTGGAATTCCATGTCTTAAAATTGTGTTGCCTCCAGTTTTTGAAAAACAAGCCTTTTTGGTGCCAAGGGCAGAAAACACATGACTCCGAGGTCAGAAAAAAGTTTGCCAAGCTCCCTATAATTCTTTTGAAGCCAAAATTTTTCTTGACACCAAATTTAAAAACGGACTTCAAGATGAGATTCAGGGTGGAATTCCATGTCTAAAAATGGTGTTGCTTCCAGTTTTTAAAAATCAAGCCTTTTTGTGCCCGGCGAAGAAAACGCATGACTCCGTGGTCAGGAAAAATTTTGCCAAACTCCCTATAGTTTTTTTGAAGCCAAAATTTTAATTGACACCAAACGCAGAAACGGATTTCAGGATGAGATTCAGGGTGGAAAACCATGTCTAAAAATGGTGTTGCTTCCAGTTTTTAAAAATCAAGCCTTTTTGGTGCCAAGCGAAGAAAACACATGACTCCACGGTCGGGAAAAACTTTGCCAAACTCCCTATAGTTTTTTTGAAGCCAAAATTTTTCTTGACACCAAACGCAAAAACGGACTTCAGGATGAGATTCAGGATGGAAAACCATGTCTAAAAATGGTGTTGCTTCCAGTTTTTGAAAATCAAGCCTTTTTGATCCCAGGGGAAGAAAACGCATGACTCCGTGGTCAGGAAAAAGTTTGACAAGCTCCAAAAGTTTTTTTGAAGCCAAAATTTTTCTTGACACCAAATGCAAAAATGGACTTCAGGACGGGATTCAGGGTGGAATTCCATGTCTTAAAATTGTGTTGCCTCCAGTTTTTGAAAATCAAGCCTTTTTGGTGACAAGGGAAGAAAACACATGACTCCGCAGTCAGGAAAAAGTCTGCCAAGCTCCCAAAGTTTTTTTTTTGAAGCCAAAATTTTTCTTACACCAAATTTAAAAACGGACTTCAGATCGAGATTCAGGGTGGAATTCCATGTCTAAAAATGGTGTTGCCTCCAGTTTTTAAAAATCAAGTCTTTTTGGTGACAAGGGAAGAAAACCCATGACTCCGCGGTCAGGAAAAAGTCTGCCAAGCTCCCAAAGTTTTTTGGAAGCCAAAATATTTCTTGACACCAAACGCAAAAACGGATTTCAGGATGAGATTCAGGGTGGAAAACCATGTCTAAAAATGGTGTTGCTTCCAGTTTTTAAAAATCAAGCCTTTTTGGTGCCAAGCGAAGAAAACACATGACTCCACAGTCGGGAAAAACTTTGCCAAACTCCCTATAGTTTTTTTGAAGCCAAAATTTTTCTTGACACCAAACGCAAAAACCGACTTCAGGATGAGATTCAGGATGGAAAACCATGTCTAAAAATGGTGTTGCTTCCAGTTTTTAAAAATCAAGCCTTTTTGGTGACAAGGGAAGAAAACACATGACACCGAGGTCAGGAAAAAGTTTGCCAAGCTCCCTATAGTTTTTTTGAAGCCAAAATTTTTCTTCATACCACGTTCAAAAATGGACTTCAGGATGGGATTCAAGGTGGAATTCCATGTGTAAAAATGGTGTTGCCTCCAGTATTTAAAAATCAAGCCTTTTTGGTGACAAGGGAAGAAAATCCATGACTCCGGGGTCAGGAAAAAGTTTGCCAAGCTCCTTAAAGTTTTTTGGAAGCCAAAATTTTTCTTGACACCAAATGCAAAAATGGACTTCAGGATATGATTCAGGGTGGAATTCCATGTCTTAAAATTGTGTTGCCTCCAGTTTTTGAAAATCAAGCCTTTTTGGTGACAAGGGAAGAAAACACATGACTCCGCGGTCAGGAAAAAGTTTGCCAAGCCAAAAATTTGCCAAAATTTTTCTCGACACCAAATTTAAAAACGGACTTCAAGATGAGATTCAGGGTGGAATTCCATCTCTAAAAATGGTGTTGCTTCCACTTTTTAAAAATCAAGCCTTTTTGTGCACCGGCGAAGAAAACGCATGACTCCGTGGTCAGGAAAAAGTTTGACAAGCTCCAAAAGTTTTTTTGAAGCCAAAATTTTTCTTCACACCAAATAAAAAAACGGACTTCAGGACGGGATTCAGGGTGGAATTCCATCCCTAAAAATGGTGTTGCGTCCAGTTTTTAAAAATCAAGCCTTTTTGGTGCCAAGGGAAGAAAACACATGACTCCACGGTCGGGAAAAACTTTGCCAAACTCCCTATAGTTTTTTTGAAGCCAAAATTTTTCTTGACACCAAAAGCAAAAACGGACTTCAGGATGGGATTCAGGGTGGAATTCCATGTCTTAAAATTGTGTTGTTACCAGGTTTTAAAAATCAAGCCTTTTTGGTGACATGGGAAGAAAAAACATGACTCTGCAGTCAGGAAAAAGTCTGCCAAGCTCCCTATAGTTTTTTGGAAGCCAAGATTTTTCTTGACACCAAATTTAAAAACAGACTTCAGGATGAGATTCAGGTTGGAATTCCATGTCTAAAAATGGTGTTGCCTCCAGTTTTTAAAAATCAAGCCTTTTTGGTGACAAGGGAAGAAAACCCATGACTCCGCGGTCAGGAAAAATTTTGCCAAGCTCCTAAAAGTTTTTTGGAAGCCAAAATTTTTCTTGACACCAAATGCAAAAATGGACTTCAGGATAAGATTCAGGGTGGAATTCCATGGCTTAAAATTGTGTTGCTCCCAGCTTTTAAAAATCAAGCCTTTTTGGTGATAAGGGAAGAAAACACATGACTCCAAGGTCAGGAAAAAGTTTGCCAAGCTCCCAAAAGTTTTTTTGAAGCCAAAATTTTTCTTCACACCACGTTCAAAAATGGACTTCAGGACGGGATTCAGGGTGGAATTCCATGTCTAAAAATAGTGTTGCTTCCAGTTTTTAAAAATCAAGCCTTTTTGGTGCCAAGGGCAGAAAACACATGACTCCGAGGTCAGAAAAAAGTTTGCCAAGCTCCCTATAATTCTTTTGAAGGCAAAATTTTTCTTGACAGCAAATTTAAAAACGGACTTCAAGATGAGATTCAGGGTGGAATTCCTTGTCTAAAAATGGTGTTGCTTCCAGTTTTTAAAAATCAAGCCTTTTTGTGCCCGGCAAAGAAAACACATGACTCCACGGTCGGGAAAAACTTTGCCAAACTCCCTATAGTTTTTTTGAAGCCAAAATTTTTCTTGACACCAAACGCAAAAACGGACTTCAGGATGAGATTCAGGGTGGAAAACCATGTCTAAAAATGGTGTTGCTTCCAGTTTTTAAAAATCAAGCCTTTTTGGTTCCAAGGGAAGAAAACACATGACTCCGAGGTCACGAAAAAGTTTGCCAAGCTCCCAAAGTTTTTTTTTTGAAGCCAAAATTTTTCTTACACCAAATTTAAAAACGGACTTCAGATCGAGATTCAGGGTGGAATTCCATGTCTTAAAATTGTGTTGTTCCCAGGTTTTAAAAATCAAGCCTTTTTGGTGACATGGGAAGAAAAAACATAACTCCGCAGTCAGGAAAAATTTTGCCAAGCTCCTAAAAGTTTTTTGGAAGCCAAAATTTTTCTTGACACCAAATGCAAAAATGGACTTCAGGATGAGATTCAGGTTGGAATTCCATGGCTTAAAATTGTGTTGCTCCCAGCTTTTAAAAATCAAGCCTTTTTGGTGATAAGGGAAGAAAACACATGACTCCAAGGTCAGGAAAAAGTTTGCCAAGCTCCCAAAAGTTTTTTTGAAGCCAAAATTTTTCTTCACACCACGTTCAAAAATGGACTTCAGGACGGGATTCAGGGTGGAATTCCATGTCTAAAAATAGTGTTGCTTCCAGTTTTTAAAAATCAAGCCTTTTTGGTGCCAAGGGCAGAAAACACATGACTCCGAGGTCACAAAAAAGTTTGCCAAGCTCCCTATAATTCTTTTGAAGGCAAAATTTTTCTTGACAGCAAATTTAAAAACGGACTTCAAGATGAGATTCAGGGTGGAATTCCATGTCTAAAAATGTTGTTGCTTCCAGTTTTTAAAAATCAAGCCTTTTTGTGCCCGGCAAAGAAAACACATGACTCCACGGTCGGGAAAAACTTTGCCAAACTCCCTATAGTTTTTTTGAAGCCAAAATTTTTCTTGACACCAAACGCAAAAACGGACTTCAGGATGAGATTCAGGGTGGAAAACCATGTCTAAAAATGGTGTTGCTTCCAGTTTTTAAAAATCAAGCCTTTTTGGTGACAAGCGAAGAAAACACATGACTCCACGGTCGGGAAAAAGTTTGCCAAGCTCCCTATAGTTTTTTGAAGCCAAAATTTTTCTTCACACCACGTTCAAAAAAGGACTTCAGGATGGGATTCAGGATGGAATTCCATGTCTAAAAATGGTGTTGCTTCCAGTTTTTAAAAATTAAGCCTTTTTGGTGCCAAGGGCAGAAAACACATGACTCCGAGCTCAGGAAAAAGTTTGCCAAGCTCCCTAAAGTTTTTTTGAAGCCAAAGTTTTTCTTCACACCACGTTCAAAAACGGAGTTCAGGACAGGATTCAGGGTGGAATTCCATGTCTAAAAATGTTGTTTCTTCCAGTTTTTAAAAATCAAGCCTTTTTGGTGACAAGGGAAGAAAACACATGACACCGAGGTCAGGAAAAAGTTTGCCAAGCTCCCTATAGTTTTTTTGAAGCCAAAATTTTTCTTCATACCACGTTCAAAAATGGACTTCAGGATGGGATTCAAGGTGGAATTCCATGTGTAAAAATGGTGTTGCCTCCAGTTTTTAAAAATCAAGCCTTTTTGGTGACAAGGGAAGAAAATCCATGACTCCGGGGTCAGGAAAAAGTTTGCCAAGCTCCTTAAAGTTTTTTGGAAGCCAAAATTTTTCTTGACACCAAATGCAAAAATGGACTTCAGGATATGATTCAGGGTGGAATTCCATGTCTTAAAATTGTGTTGCCTCCAGTTTTCGAAAATCAAGCCTTTTTGGTGACAAGGGAAGAAAACACATGACTCCGCAGTCAGGAAAAAGTCTGCCAACCTCCCAAAGTTTTTTGGAAGCCAAAATTTTTCTTGACACCAAATGAAAAAACGGACTTCAGGATGGGATTCAGGGTGGAATTCCATGTCTAAAAATGGTGTTCCCTCCAGTTTTTAAAAATCAAGCCTTTTTGGTGATAAGGGAAGAAAACACATGACTCCAAGGTCAGGAAACAGTTTCCCAAGCTCCCTATAGTTTTTTTGAAGCCAAAATTTTTCTTCACACCACGTTCAAAAACGGACTTCAGGACGGGATTCAGGGTCGAATTCAATGTCTAAAAATGGTGTTGCCTCCAGTTTTTAAAAATCAAGCCTTTTTGGTGACAAGGGAAGAAAAGCCATGACTCCGCGGTCAGGAAAAAGTTTGCCAAGCCAAAAATTTGCGAAAATTTTTCTTGACACCAAATTTAAAAACGGACTTCAAGATGAGATTCAGGGTGGAATTCCATGTCTAAAAATGGTGTTGCTTCCAGTTTTTAAAAATCAAGCCTTTTTGGTGACAAGGGAAGAAAACACATGACTCCGCAGTCAGGAAAAAGTCTGCCAAGTTCCCAAAGTTTTTTGGAAGCCAAAATTTTTCTTGACACCAAATGAAAAAACGGACTTCAGGATGGGATTCAGGGTGGAATTCCATGTCTAAAAATGGTGTTCCCTCCAGTTTTTAAAAATCAAGCCTTTTTGGTGACAAGGGAAGAAAATCCATGACTCCGGGGTCAGGAAAAAGTTTACCAAGCTCCTTAAAGTTTTTTGGAAGCCAAAATTTTTCTTGACACCAAATGCAAAAATGGACATCAGGATAAGATTCAGGGTGGAATTCCATGTCTTAAAATTGTGTTGCCTCCAGTTTTTGAAAAACAAGCCTTTTTGGTGCCAAGGGCAGAAAACACATGACTCCGAGGTCAGAAAAAAGTTTGCCAAGCTCCCTATAATTCTTTTGAAGCCAAAATTTTTCTTGACACCAAATTTAAACACGGACTTCAAGATGAGATTCAGGGTGGAATTCCATGTCTAAAAATGGTGTTGCTTCCAGTTTTTAAAAATCAAGCCTTTTTGTGCCCGGCGAAGAAAACGCATGACTCCGTGGTCAGGAAAAACTTTGCCAAACTCCCTATAGTTTTTTTGAAGCCAAAATTTTTCTTGACACCAAACGCAAAAACGGACTTCAGGATGAGATTCAGGATGGAAAACCATGTCTAAAAATGGTGTTGCTTCCAGTTTTTAAAAATCAAGCCTTTTTGGTGACAAGGGAAGAAAACACATGACTCCGAGGTCAGGAAAAAGTTTGCCAAGCTCCCTATAGTTTTTTTGAAGCCAAAATTTTTCTTCATACCACGTTCAAAAATGGACTTCAGGATGGGATTCAAGGTGGAATTCCATGTGTAAAAATGATGTTGCCTCCAGTTTTTAAAAATCAAGCCTTTTTGGTGACAAGGGAAGAAAATCCATGACTCGGGGGTCAGGAAAAAGTTTGGCAAGCTCCTTAAAGTTTTTTGGAAGCCAAAATTTTTCTTAACACCAAATGAAAAAACGGACTTCAGGATGGGATTCAGGGTGGAATTCCATGTCTAAAAATGGTGTTCCCTCCAGTTTTTAAAAATCAAGCCTTTTTGGTGATAAGGGAAGAAAACACATGGTCAGGAAACAGTTTCCCAAGCTCCCTATAGTTTTTTTGAAGCCAAAATTTTTCTTCACACCACGTTCAAAAACGGACTTCAGGACGGGATTCAGGGTCGAATTCAATGTCTAAAAATGGTGTTGCCTCCAGTTTTTAAAAATCAAGCCTTTTTGGTGACAAGGGAAGAAAAGCCATGACTCCGCGGTCAGGAAAAAGTTTGCCAAGCCAAAAATTTGCCAAAATTTTTCTTGACACCAAATTTAAAAACGGACTTCAAGATGAGATTCAGGGTGGAATTCCATGTCTAAAAATGGTGTTGCCTCCAGTTTTTAAAAATCAAGCCTTTTTGGTGACAAGGGAAGAAAATCCATGACTCCGGGGTCAGGAAAAAGTCTGCCAAGCTCCCAAAGTTTTTTGGAAGCCAAAATTTTTCTTGACACCAAATGAAAAAACGGACTTCAGGATGGGATTCAGGGTGGAATTCCATGTCTAAAAATGGTGTTCCCTCCAGTTTTTAAAAATCAAGCCTTTTTGGTGACAAGGGAAGAAAATCCATGACTCCGGGGTCAGGAAAAAGTTTGCCAAGCTCCTTAAAGTTTTTTGGAAGCCAAAATTTTTCTTGACACCAAATGCAAAAATGGACATCAGGATAAGATTCAGGGTGGAATTCCATGTCTTAAAATTGTGTTGCCTCCAGTTTTTGAAAAACAAGCCTTTTTGGTGCCAAGGGCAGAAAACGCATGACTCCGTGGTCAGGAAAAAGTTTGACAAGCTCCAAAAGTTTTTTTGAAGCCAAAATTTTTCTTGACACCAAATTTAAAAACGGACTTCAAGATGAGATTCAGGGTGGAATTCCATGTCTAAAAATGGTGTTGCTTCCAGTTTTTAAAAATCAAGCCTTTTTGTGCCCGGCGAAGAAAACGCATGACTCCGTGGTCAGGAAAAACTTTGCCAAACTCCCTATAGTTTTTTTGAAGCCAAAATTTTTCTTGACACCAAATGCAAAAACGGATTTCAGGATGAGATTCAGGGTGGAAAACCATGTCTAAAAATGGTGTTGCTTCCAGTTTTTAAAAATCAAGCCTTTTTGGTGCCAAGCGAAGAAAACACATGACTCCACGGTCGGGAAAAACTTTGCCAAACTCCCTATAGTTTTTTTGAAGCCAAAATTTTTCTTGACACCAAACGCAAAAACGGACTTCAGGATGAGATTCAGGATGGAAAACCATGTCTAAAAATGGTGTTGCTTCCAGTTTTTAAAAATCAAGCCTTTTTGGTGACAAGGGAAGAAAACACATGACTCCGCAGTCAGGAAAAAGTCTGCCAAGCTCCCAAAGTTTTTTTTTTGAAGCCAAAATTTTTCTTACACCAAATTTAAAAACGGACTTCAGATCGAGATTCAGGGTGGAATTCCATGTCTTAAAATTGTGTTGTTCCCAGGTTTTAAAAATCAAGCCTTTTTGGTGACATGGGAAGAAAAAACATGACTCCGCAGTCAGGAAAAAGTCTGCCAAGCTCCCTATAGTTTTTTGGAAGCCAAGATTTTTCTTGACACCAAATTTAAAAACGGACTTCAAGATGAGATTCAGGGTGGAATTCCATGTCTAAAAATGGTGTTGCTTCCAGTTTTTAAAAATCAAGCCTTTTTGTGCCCGGCGAAGAAAACGCATGACTCCGTGGTCAGGAAAAACTTTGCCAAACTCCCTATAGTTTTTTTGAAGCCAAAATTTTTCTTGACACCAAATGCAAAAACGGATTTCAGGATGAGATTCAGGGTGGAAAACCATGTCTAAAAATGGTGTTGCTTCCAGTTTTTAAAAATCAAGCCTTTTTGGTGCCAAGCGAAGAAAACACATGACTCCACGGTCGGGAAAAACTTTGCCAAACTCCCTATAGTTTTTTTGAAGCCAAAATTTTTCTTGACACCAAACGCAAAAACGGACTTCAGGATGAGATTCAGGATGGAAAACCATGTCTAAAAATGGTGTTGCTTCCAGTTTTTAAAAATCAAGCCTTTTTGGTGACAAGGGAAGAAAACACATGACTCCAAGGTCAGGAAAAAGTTTGCCAAGCTCCCTATAGTTTTTTTGAAGCCAAAATTTTTCTTCATACCACGTTCAAAAATGGACTTCAGGATGGGATTCAAGGTGGAATTCCATGTGTAAAAATGATGTTGCTCCAGTTTTTAAAAATCAAGCCTTTTTGGTGACAAGGGAAGAAAATCCATGACTCCGGGGTCAGGAAAAAGTTTGCCAAGCTCCTTAAAGTTTTTTGGAAGCCAAAATTTTTCTTGACACCAAATGGAAAAATGGACTTCAGGATATGATTCAGGGTGGAATTCCATGTCTTAAAATTGTGTTGCCTCCAGTTTTTGAAAATCAAGCCTTTTTGGTGACAAGGGAAGAAAACACATGACTCCGCAGTCAGGAAAAAGTCTGCCAAGCTCCCAAAGTTTTTTTTTTGAAGCCAAAATTTTTCTTACACCAAATTTAAAAACGGACTTCAGATCGAGATTCAGGGTGGAATTCCATGTCTTAAAATTGTGTTGTTCCCAGGTTTTAAAAATCAAGCCTTTTTGGTGACATGGGAAGAAAAAACATGACTCCGCAGTCAGGAAAAAGTCTGCCAAGCTCCCTATAGTTTTTTGGAAGCCAAGATTTTTCTTGACACCAAATTTAAAAACAGACTTCAGGATGAGATTCAGGTTGGAATTCCATGTCTAAAAATGGTGTTGCCTCCAGTTTTTAAAAATCAAGTCTTTTTGGTGACAAGGGAAGAAAACCCATAACTCCGCGGTCAGGAAAAATTTTGCCAAGCTCCTTAAAGTTTTTTGGAAGCCAAAATTTCTCTTGACGCCAAATGCAAAAATGGACTTCAGGACGGGATTCAGAGTGGAATTCCATGCCTTAAAATTGTGTTGCTCCCAGCTTTTAAAAATCAAGCCTTTTTGGTGAAAAGGGAAGAAAACCCATGACTCCGCGGTCAGGAAAAAGTTTGCCAAGCCAAAAATTTGCCAAAGTTTTTCTCGACATCAAATTTAAACACGGACTTCAAGATGAGATTCAGGGTGGAATTCCATCTCTAAAAATGGTGTTGCTTCCACTTTTTAAAAATCAAGCCTTTTTGTGCACCGGCGAAGAAAACGCATGACTCCGTGGTCAGGAAAAAGTTTGACAAGCTCCAAAAGTTTTTTTGAAGCCAAAATTTTTCTTCACACCAAATAAAAAAACGGACTTCAGGACGGGATTCAGGGTGGAATTCCATCCCTAAAAATGGTGTTGCGTCCAGTTTTTAAAAATCAAGCCTTTTTGGTGCCAAGGGAAGAAAACACATGACTCCACGGTCGGGAAAAACTTTGCCAAGCTCCCTATAGTTTTTTGGAAGCCAAGATTTTTCTTGACACCAAATTTAAAAACAGACTTCAGGATAAGATTCAGGTTGGAATTCCATGTCTAAAAATGGTGTTGCCTCCAGTTTTTAAAAATCAAGCCTTTTTGGTGACAAGGGAAGAAAACACATGACTCCGAGGTCAGGAAAAAGTTTGCCAAGCTCCCTATAGTTTTTTTGAAGCCAAAATTTTTCTTCATACCACGTTCAAAAATGGACTTCAGGATGGGATTCAAGGTGGAATTCCATGTGTAAAAATGATGTTGCCTCCAGTTTTTAAAAATCAAGCCTTTTTGGTGACAAGGGAAGAAAATCCATGACTCCGGGGTCAGGAAAAAGTTTGCCAAGCTCCTTAAAGTTTTTTGGAAGCCAAAATTTTTCTTGACACCAAATGCAAAAATGGACTTCAGGATATGATTCAGGGTGGAATTCCATGTCTTAAAATTGTGTTGCCTCCAGTTTTTGAAAATCAAGCCTTTTTGGTGACAAGGGAAGAAAACACATGACTCCGCAGTCAGGAAAAAGTCTGCCAAGCTCCCAAAGTTTTTTTTTTGAAGCCAAAATTTTTCTTACACCAAATTTAAAAACGGACTTCAGATCGAGATTCAGGGTGGAATTCCATGTCTTAAAATTGTGTTGTTCCCAGGTTTTAAAAATCAAGCCTTTTTGGTGACATGGGAAGAAAAAACATGACTCCGCAGTCAGGAAAAAGTCTGCCAAGCTCCCTATAGTTTTTTGGAAGCCAATATTTTTCTTGACACCAAATTTAAAAACAGACTTCAGGATGAGATTCAGGTTGGAATTCCATGTCTAAAAATGGTGTTGCCTCCAGTTTTTAAAAATCAAGTCTTTTTGGTGACAAGGGAAGAAAACCCATGACTCCGCGGTCAGGAAAAATTTTGCCAAGCTCCTTAAAATTTTTTGGAAGCCAAAATTTCTCTTGACACCAAATGCAAAAATGGACTTCAGGACGGGATTCAGAGTGGAATTCCATGCCTTAAAATTGTGTTGCTCCCAGCTTTTAAAAATCAAGCCTTTTTGGTGAAAAGGGAAGAAAACCCATGACTCCGCGGTCAGGAAAAAGTTTGCCAAGCCAAAAATTTGCCAAAATTTTTCTCGACATCAAATTTAAAAACGGACTTTAAGATGAGATTCAGGGTGGAATTCCATCTCTAAAAATGGTGTTGCTTCCACTTTTTAAAAATCAAGCCTTTTTGTGCACCGGCGAAGAAAACTCCGTGGTCAGGAAAAAGTTTGACAAGCTCCAAAAGTTTTTTTGAAGCCAAAATTTTTCTTCACACCAAATAAAAAAACGGACTTCATGACGGGATTCAGGGTGGAATTCCATCCCTAAAAATGGTGTTGCGTCCAGTTTTTAAAAATCAAGCCTTTTTGGTGCCAAGGGAAGAAAACACATGACTCCACGGTCGGGAAAAACTTTGCCAAACTCCCTATAGTTTTTTTGAAGCCAAAATTTTTCTTGACACCAAACGCAAAAACCGACTTCAGGATGAGATTCAGGGTGGAAAACCATGTCTAAAAATGGTGTTGCTTCCAGTTTTTAAAAATCAAGCCTTTTTGGTGACATGGGAAGAAAAAACATGACTCCGCAGTCAGGAAAAAGTCTGCCAAGCTCCCTATAGTTTTTTGGAAGCCAAGATTTTTCTTGACACCAAATTTAAAAACAGACTTCAGGATGAGATTCAGGTTGGAATTCCATGTCTAAAAATGGTGTTGCCTCCAGTTTTTAAAAATCAAGCCTTTTTGGTGACAAGGGAAGAAAACCCATGACTCCGCGGTCAGGAAAAATTTTGCCAAGCTCCTAAAAGTTTTTTGGAAGCCAAAATTTTTCTTGACACCAAATGCAAAAATGGACTTCAGGATAAGATTCAGGGTGGAATTCCATGGCTTAAAATTGTGTTGCTCCCAGCTTTTAAAAATCAAGCCTTTTTGGTGATAAGGGAAGAAAACACATGACTCCAAGGTCAGGAAAAAGTTTGCCAAGCTCCCAAAAGTTTTTTTGAAGCCAAAATTTTTCTTCACACCACGTTCAAAAATGGACTTCAGGACGGGATTCAGGGTGGAATTCCATGTCTAAAAATAGTGTTGCTTCCAGTTTTTAAAAATCAAGCCTTTTTGGTGCCAAGGGCAGAAAACACATGACTCCGAGGTCAGAAAAAAGTTTGCCAAGCTCCCTATAATTCTTTTGAAGGCAAAATTTTTCTTGACAGCAAATTTAAAAACGGACTTCAAGATGAGATTCAGGGTGGAATTCCATGTCTAAAAATGGTGTTGCTTCCAGTTTTTAAAAATCAAGCCTTTTTGTGCCCGGCAAAGAAAACACATGACTCCACGGTCGGGAAAAACTTTGCCAAACTCCCTATAGTTTTTTTAAAGCCAAAATTTTTCTTGACACCAAACGCAAAAACGGACTTCAGAATGAGATTCAGGGTGGAAAACCATGTCTAAAAATGGTGTTGCTTCCAGTTTTTAAAAATCAAGCCTTTTTGGTGACAAGGGAAGAAAACACATGACTCCACGGTCGGGAAAAAGTTTGCCAAGCTCCCTATATTTTTTTTGAAGCCAAAATTTTTCTTCACACCACGTTCAAAAACGGACTTCAGGACGGGATTCAGGGTGGAATTCCATGTCTAAAAATGGTGTTGCTTCCAGTTTTTAAAAATCAAGCCTTTTTTGTGCCAAAGGAAGAAAAAACATGACTCCGCGGTCAGGAAAAAGTTTGCCAAGCTCCCTATAGTTTTTTTGAAGCCAAAATTTTTCTTCACACCACGTTCAAAAAAGGACTTCAGGATGGGATTCAGGATGGAATTCCATGTCTAAAAATGGTGTTGCTTCCAGTTTTTAAAAATTAAGCCTTTTTGGTGCCAAGGGCAGAAAACACATGACTCCGAGCTCAGGAAAAAGTTTGCCAAGTTCCCTAAAGTTTTTTTGAAGCCAAAGTTTTTCTTCACATCACGTTCAAAAACGGAGTTCAGGACAGGATTCAGGGTGGAATTCCATGTCTAAAAATGTTGTTTCTTCCAGTTTTTAAAAATCAAGCCTTTTTGGTGACAAGGGAAGAAAACACATGACTCCGAGGTGAGGAAAAAGTTTGCCAAGCTCCCTATAGTTTTTTTGAAGCCAAAATTTTTCTTCATACCACGTTCAAAAATGGACTTCAGGATGGGATTCAAGGTGGAATTCCATGTGTAAAAATGGTGTTGCCTCCAGTTTTTAAAAATCAAGCCTTTTTGGTGACAAGGGAAGAAAATCCATGACTCCGGGGTCAGGAAAAAGTTTGCCAAGCTCCTTAAAGTTTTTTGGAAGCCAAAATTTTTCTTGACACCAAATGCAAAAATGGACTTCAGGATATGATTCAGGGTGGAATTCCATGTCTTAAAATTGTGTTGCCTCCAGTTTTTGAAAATCAAGCCTTTTTGGTGACAAGGGAAGAAAACACATGACTCCGCAGTCAGGAAAAAGTCTGCCAAGCTCCCAAAGTTTTTTTTTTGAAGCCAAAATTTTTCTTACACCAAATTTAAAAACGGACTTCAGATCGAGATTCAGGGTGGAATTCCATGTCTAAAAATGGTGTTCCCTCCAGTTTTTAAAAATCAAGCCTTTTTGGTGATAAGGGAAGAAAACACATGACTCCAAGGTCAGGAAAAAGTTTCCCAAGCTCCCTATAGTTTTTTTGAAGCCAAAATTTTTCTTCACACCACGTTCAAAAACGGACTTCAGGATGGGATTCAGGGTCGAATTAAATGTCTAAAAATGGTGTTGCCTCCAGTTTTTAAAAATCAAGCCTTTTTGGTGACAAGGGAAGAAAAGCCATGACTCCGCGGTCAGGAAAAAGTTTGCCAAGCCAAAAATTTGCCAAACTTTTTCTTGACACCAAATTTAAAAACGGACTTCAAGATGAGATTCAGGGTGGAATTCCATGTCTAAAAATGGTGTTGCTTCCAGTTTTTAAAAATCAAGCCTTTTTGTGCCCGGCGAAGAAAACGCATGACTCCGTGGTCAGGAAAAACTTTGCCAAACTCCCTATAGTTTTTTTGAAGCCAAAATTTTTCTTGACACCAAACGCAAAAACGGACATCAGGATGAGATTCAGAGTGGAAAACCATGTCTCAAAATGGTGTTGCTTCCAGTTTTTAAAAATCAAGCCTTTTTGGGGCCAAGCGAAGAAAACACATGACTCCGAGGTCAAAAAAAAGTTTGCCAAGCCAAAAATCTGACAAAATTTTTCTTGACACCAAACGCAAAAACGGACTTCAGGATGAGATTCAGGGTGGAAAACCATGTCTAAGAATGGTGTTGCTTCCAGTTTTTAAAAATCAAGCCTTTTTGGTGACAAGGGAAGAAAAAACATGACTCCGCGGTCAGAAAAAAGTTTGCCAAGCTCCCTATAATTCTTTTGAAGGCAAAATTTTTCTTGACAGCAAATTTAAAAACGGACTTCAAGATGAGATTCAGGGTGGAATTCCATGTCTAAAAATGGTGTTGCTTCCAGTTTTTAAAAATCAAGCCTTTTTGTGCCCGGCAAAGAAAACACATGACTCCACGGTCGGGAAAAACTTTGCCAAACTCCCTATAGTTTTTTTAAAGCCAAAATTTTTCTTGACACCAAACGCAAAAACGGACTTCAGAATGAGATTCAGGGTGGAAAACCATGTCTAAAAATGGTGTTGCTTCCAGTTTTTAAAAATCAAGCCTTTTTGGTGACAAGGGAAGAAAACACATGACTCCACGGTCGGGAAAAAGTTTGCCAAGCTCCCTATATTTTTTTTGAAGCCAAAATTTTTCTTCACACCACGTTCAAAAACGGACTTCAGGACGGGATTCAGGGTGGAATTCCATGTCTAAAAATGGTGTTGCTTCCAGTTTTTAAAAATCAAGCCTTTTTTGTGCCAAAGGAAGAAAAAACATGACTCCGCAGTCAGGAAAAAGTCTGCCAAGCTCCCAAAGTTTTTTTTTTGAAGCCAAAATTTTTCTTACACCAAATTTAAAAACGGACTTCAGATCGAGATTCAGGGTGGAATTCCATGTCTTAAAATTGTGTTGTTCCCAGGTTTTAAAAATCAAGCCTTTTTGGTGACATGGGAAGAAAAAACATGACTCCGCAGTCAGGAAAAAGTCTGCCAAGCTCCCTATAGTTTTTTGGAAGCCAATATTTTTCTTGACACCAAATTTAAAAACAGACTTCAGGATGAGATTCAGGTTGGAATTCCATGTCTAAAAATGGTGTTGCCTCCAGTTTTTAAAAATCAAGTCTTTTTGGTGACAAGGGAAGAAAACCCATGACTCCGCGGTCAGGAAAAATTTTGCCAAGCTCCTTAAAATTTTTTGGAAGCCAAAATTTCTCTTGACACCAAATGCAAAAATGGACTTCAGGACGGGATTCAGAGTGGAATTCCATGCCTTAAAATTGTGTTGCTCCCAGCTTTTAAAAATCAAGCCTTTTTGGTGACAAGGGAAGAAAACACATGACTCCGCAGTCAGGAAAAAGTCTGCCAAGCTCCCAAAGTTTTTTGGAAGCCAAAATTTTTCTTGACACCAAATTTAAAAACAGACTTCAGGATGAGATTCAGGTTGGAATTCCATGTCTAAAAATGGTGTTGCCTCCAGTTTTTAAAAATCAAGCCTTTTTGGTGACAAGGGAAGAAAACCCATGACTCCGCGGTCAGGAAAAATTTTGCCAAGCTCCTAAAAGTTTTTTGGAAGCCAAAATTTTTCTTGACACCAAATGCAAAAATGGACTTCAGGATAAGATTCAGGGTGGAATTCCATGGCTTAAAATTGTGTTGCTCCCAGCTTTTAAAAATCAAGCCTTTTTGGTGATAAGGGAAGAAAACACATGACTCCAAGGTCAGGAAAAAGTTTGCCAAGCTCCCAAAAGTTTTTTTGAAGCCAAAATTTTTCTTCACACCACATTCAAAAATGGACTTCAGGACGGGATTCAGGGTGGAATTCCATGTCTAAAAATAGTGTTGCTTCCAGTTTTTAAAAATCAAGCCTTTTTGGTGCCAAGGGCAGAAAACACATGACTCCGAGGTCACAAAAAAGTTTGCCAAGCTCCCTATAATTCTTTTGAAGGCAAAATTTTTCTTGACAGCAAATTTAAAAACGGACTTCAAGATGAGATTCAGGGTGGAATTCCATGTCTAAAAATGTTGTTGCTTCCAGTTTTTAAAAATCAAGCCTTTTTGTGCCCGGCAAAGAAAACACATGACTCCACGGTCGGGAAAAACTTTGCCAAACTCCCTATAGTTTTTTTGAAGCCAAAATTTTTCTTGACACCAAACGCAAAAACGGACTTCAGGATGAGATTCAGGGTGGAAAACCATGTCTAAAAATGGTGTTGCTTCCAGTTTTTAAAAATCAAGCCTTTTTGGTGACAAGCGAAGAAAACACATGACTCCGCAGTCAGGAAAAAGTCTGCCAAGCTCCCAAAGTTTTTTGGAAGCCAAAATTTTTCTTGACACCAAATGAAAAAACGGACTTCAGGATGGGATTCAGGGTGGAATTCCATGTCTAAAAATGGTGTTCCCTCCAGTTTTTAAAAATCAAGCCTTTTTGGTGACAAGGGAAGAAAATCCATGACTCCGGGGTCAGGAAAAAGTTTGCCAAGCTCCTTAAAGTTTTTTGGAAGCCAAAATTTTTCTTGACACCAAATGCAAAAATGGACATCAGGATAAGATTCAGGGTGGAATTCCATGTCTTAAAATTGTGTTGCCTCCAGTTTTTGAAAAACAAGCCTTTTTGGTGCCAAGGGCAGAAAACACATGACTCCGAGGTCAGAAAAAAGTTTGCCAAGCTCCCTATAATTCTTTTGAAGCCAAAATTTTTCTTGACACCAAATTTAAAAACGGACTTCAAGATGAGATTCAGGGTGGAATTCCATGTCTAAAAATGGTGTTGCTTCCAGTTTTTAAAAATCAAGCCTTTTTGTGCCCGGCGAAGAAAACGCATGACTCCGTGGTCAGGAAAAACTTTGCCAAACTCCCTATAGTTTTTTTGAAGCCAAAATTTTTCTTGACACCAAACGCAAAAACGGATTTCAGGATGAGATTCAGGGTGGAAAACCATGTCTAAAAATGGTGTTGCTTCCAGTTTTTAAAAATCAAGCCTTTTTGGTGCCAAGCGAAGAAAACACATGACTCCACGGTCGGGAAAAACTTTGCCAAACTCCCTATAGTTTTTTTGAAGCCAAAATTTTTCTTGACACCAAACGCAAAAACGGACTTCAGGATGAGATTCAGGATGGAAAACCATGTCTAAAAATGGTGTTGCTTCCAGTTTTTAAAAATCAAGCCTTTTTGGTGACAAGGGAAGAAAACACATGACTCCGAGGTCAGGAAAAAGTTTGCCAAGCTCCCTATAGTTTTTGTGAAGCCAAAATTTTTCTTCATACCACGTTCAAAAATGGACTTCAGGATGGGATTCAAGGTGGAATTCCATGTGTAAAAATGATGTTGCCTCCAGTTTTTAAAAATCAAGCCTTTTTGGTGACAAGGGAGGAAAATCCATGACTCCGGGGTCAGGAAAAAGTTTGCCAAGCTCCTTAAAGTTTTTTGGAAGCCAAAATTTTTCTTGACACCAAATGAAAAAACGGACTTCAGGATGGGATTCAGGGTGGAATTCCATGTCTAAAAATGGTGTTCCCTCCAGTTTTTAAAAATCAAGCCTTTTTGGTGATAAGGGAAGAAAACACATGGTCAGGAAACAGTTTCCCAAGCTCCCTATAGTTTTTTTGAAGCCAAAATTTTTCTTCACACCACGTTCAAAAACGGACTTCAGGACGGGATTCAGGGTCGAATTCAATGTCTAAAAATGGTGTTGCCTCCAGTTTTTAAAAATCAAGCCTTTTTGGTGACAAGGGAAGAAAAGCCATGACTCCGCGGTCAGGAAAATGTTTGCCAAGCCAAAAATTTGCCAAAATTTTTCTTGACACCAAATTTAAAAACGGACTTCAAGATGAGATTCAGGGTGGAATTCCATGTCTAAAAATGGTGTTGCTTCCAGTTTTTAAAAATCAAGCCTTTTTGGTGACAAGGGAAGAAAACACATGACTCCGCAGTCAGGAAAAAGTCTGCCAAGCTCCCAAAGTTTTTTGGAAGCCAAAATTTTTCTTGACACCAAATGAAAAAACGGACTTCAGGATGGGATTCAGGGTGGAATTCCATGTCTAAAAATGGTGTTCCCTCCAGTTTTTAAAAATCAAGCCTTTTTGGTGACAAGGGAAGAAAATCCATGACTCCGGGGTCAGGAAAAAGTTTGCCAAGCTCCTTAAAGTTTTTTGGAAGCCAAAATTTTTCTTGACACCAAATGCAAAAATGGACATCAGGATAAGATTCAGGGTGGAATTCCATGTCTTAAAATTGTGTTGCCTCCAGTTTTTGAAAAACAAGCCTTTTTGGTGCCAAGGGCAGAAAACACATGACTCCGAGGTCAGAAAAAAGTTTGCCAAGCTCCCTATAATTCTTTTGAAGCCAAAATTTTTCTTGACACCAAATTTAAAAACGGACTTCAAGATGAGATTCAGGGTGGAATTCCATGTCTAAAAATGGTGTTGCTTCCAGTTTTTAAAAATCAAGCCTTTTTGTGCCCGGCGAAGAAAACGCATGACTCCGTGGTCAGGAAAAACTTTGCCAAACTCCCTATAGTTTTTTTGAAGCCAAAATTTTTCTTGACACCAAACGCAAAAACGGATTTCAGGATGAGATTCAGGGTGGAAAACCATGTCTAAAAATGGTGTTGCTTCCAGTTTTTAAAAATCAAGCCTTTTTGGTGCCAAGCGAAGAAAACACATGACTCCACGGTCGGGAAAAACTTTGCCAAACTCCCTATAGTTTTTTTGAAGCCAAAATTTTTCTTGACACCAAACGCAAAAACGGACTTCAGGATGAGATTCAGGATGGAAAACCATGTCTAAAAATGGTGTTGCTTCCAGTTTTTAAAAATCAAGCCTTTTTGGTGACAAGGGAAGAAAACACATGACTCCGAGGTCAGGAAAAAGTTTGCCAAGCTCCCTATAGTTTTTGTGAAGCCAAAATTTTTCTTCATACCACGTTCAAAAATGGACTTCAGGATGGGATTCAAGGTGGAATTCCATGTGTAAAAATGATGTTGCCTCCAGTTTTTAAAAATCAAGCCTTTTTGGTGACAAGGGAGGAAAATCCATGACTCCGGGGTCAGGAAAAAGTTTGCCAAGCTCCTTAAAGTTTTTTGGAAGCCAAAATTTTTCTTGACACCAAATGAAAAAACGGACTTCAGGATGGGATTCAGGGTGGAATTCCATGTCTAAAAATGGTGTTCCCTCCAGTTTTTAAAAATCAAGCCTTTTTGGTGATAAGGGAAGAAAACACATGGTCAGGAAACAGTTTCCCAAGCTCCCTATAGTTTTTTTGAAGCCAAAATTTTTCTTCACACCACGTTCAAAAACGGACTTCAGGACGGGATTCAGGGTCGAATTCAATGTCTAAAAATGGTGTTGCCTCCAGTTTTTAAAAATCAAGCCTTTTTGGTGACAAGGGAAGAAAAGCCATGACTCCGCGGTCAGGAAAATGTTTGCCAAGCCAAAAATTTGCCAAAATTTTTCTTGACACCAAATTTAAAAACGGACTTCAAGATGAGATTCAGGGTGGAATTCCATGTCTAAAAATGGTGTTGCTTCCAGTTTTTAAAAATCAAGCCTTTTTGGTGACAAGGGAAGAAAACACATGACTCCGCAGTCAGGAAAAAGTCTGCCAAGCTCCCAAAGTTTTTTGGAAGCCAAAATTTTTCTTGACACCAAATGAAAAAACGGACTTCAGGATGGGATTCAGGGTGGAATTCCATGTCTAAAAATGGTGTTCCCTCCAGTTTTTAAAAATCAAGCCTTTTTGGTGACAAGGGAAGAAAATCCATGACTCCGGGGTCAGGAAAAAGTTTGCCAAGCTCCTTAAAGTTTTTTGGAAGCCAAAATTTTTCTTGACACCAAATGCAAAAATGGACATCAGGATAAGATTCAGGGTGGAATTCCATGTCTTAAAATTGTGTTGCCTCCAGTTTTTGAAAAACAAGCCTTTTTGGTGCCAAGGGCAGAAAACACATGACTCCGAGGTCAGAAAAAAGTTTGCCAAGCTCCCTATAATTCTTTTGAAGCCAAAATTTTTCTTGACACCAAATTTAAAAACGGACTTCAAGATGAGATTCAGGGTGGAATTCCATGTCTAAAAATGGTGTTGCTTCCAGTTTTTAAAAATCAAGCCTTTTTGTGCCCGGCGAAGAAAACGCATGACTCCGTGGTCAGGAAAAACTTTGCCAAACTCCCTATAGTTTTTTTGAAGCCAAAATTTTTCTTGACACCAAACGCAAAAACGGATTTCAGGATGAGATTCAGGGTGGAAAACCATGTCTAAAAATGGTGTTGCTTCCAGTTTTTAAAAATCAAGCCTTTTTGGTGCCAAGCGAAGAAAACACATGACTCCACGGTCGGGAAAAACTTTGCCAAACTCCCTATAGTTTTTTTGAAGCCAAAATTTTTCTTGACACCAAACGCAAAAACGGACTTCAGGATGAGATTCAGGATGGAAAACCATGTCTAAAAATGGTGTTGCTTCCAGTTTTTAAAAATCAAGCCTTTTTGGTGACAAGGGAAGAAAAAACATGACTCCGCAGTCAGGAAAAAGTCTGCCAAGCTCCCTATAGTTTTTTGGAAGCCAAGATTTTTCTTGACACCAAATTTAAAAACAGACTTCAGGATGAGATTCAGGTTGGAATTCCATGTCTAAAAATGGTGTTGCCTCCAGTTTTTAAAAATCAAGCCTTTTTGGTGACAAGGGAAGAAAACCCATGACTCCGCGGTCAGGAAAAATTTTGCCAAGCTCCTAAAAGTTTTTTGGAAGCCAAAATTTTTCTTGACACCGAATGCAAAAATGGACTTCAGGATAAGATTCAGGGTGGAATTCCATGGCTTAAAATTGTGTTGCTCCCAGCTTTTAAAAATCAAGCCTTTTTGGTGATAAGGGAAGAAAACACATGACTCCAAGGTCAGGAAAAAGTTTGCCAAGCTCCCAAAAGTTTTTTTGAAGCCAAAATTTTTCTTCACACCACGTTCAAAAATGGACTTCAGGACGGGATTCAGGGTGGAATTCCATGTCTAAAAATAGTGTTGCTTCCAGTTTTTAAAAATCAAGCCTTTTTGGTGCCAAGGGCAGAAAACACATGACTCCGAGGTCAGAAAAAAGTTTGCCAAGCTCCCTATAATTCTTTTGAAGCCAAAATTTTTCTTGACACCAAATTTAAAAACGGACTTCAAGATGAGATTCAGGGTGGAATTCCATGTCTAAAAATGGTGTTGCTTCCAGTTTTTAAAAATCAAGCCTTTTTGTGCCCGGCAAAGAAAACACATGACTCCACGGTCGGGAAAAACTTTGCCAAACTCCCTATAGTTTTTTTAAAGCCAAAATTTTTCTTGACACCAAACGCAAAAACGGACTTCAGAATGAGATTCAGGGTGGAAAACCATGTCTAAAAATGGTGTTGCTTCCAGTTTTTAAAAATCAAGCCTTTTTGGTGACAAGGGAAGAAAACACATGACTCCACGGTCGGGAAAAAGTTTGCCAAGCTCCCTATATTTTTTTTGAAGCCAAAATTTTTCTTCACACCACGTTCAAAAACGGACTTCAGGACGGGATTCAGGGTGGAATTCCATGTCTAAAAATGGTGTTGCTTCCAGTTTTTAAAAATCAAGCCTTTTTTGTGCCAAAGGAAGAAAAAACATGACTCCGCGGTCAGGAAAAAGTTTGCCAAGCTCCCTATAGTTTTTTTGAAGCCAAAATTTTTCTTCACACCACGTTCAAAAAAGGACTTCAGGATGGGATTCAGGATGGAATTCCATGTCTAAAAATGGTGTTGCTTCCAGTTTTTAAAAATTAAGCCTTTTTGGTGCCAAGGGCAGAAAACACATGACTCCGAGCTCAGGAAAAAGTTTGCCAAGTTCCCTAAAGTTTTTTTGAAGCCAAAGTTTTTCTTCACATCACGTTCAAAAACGGAGTTCAGGACAGGATTCAGGGTGGAATTCCATGTCTAAAAATGTTGTTTCTTCCAGTTTTTAAAAATCAAGCCTTTTTGGTGACAAGGGAAGAAAACACATGACTCCGAGGTGAGGAAAAAGTTTGCCAAGCTCCCTATAGTTTTTTTGAAGCCAAAATTTTTCTTCATACCACGTTCAAAAATGGACTTCAGGATGGGATTCAAGGTGGAATTCCATGTGTAAAAATGGTGTTGCCTCCAGTTTTTAAAAATCAAGCCTTTTTGGTGACAAGGGAAGAAAATCCATGACTCCGGGGTCAGGAAAAAGTTTGCCAAGCTCCTTAAAGTTTTTTGGAAGCCAAAATTTTTCTTGACACCAAATGCAAAAATGGACTTCAGGATATGATTCAGGGTGGAATTCCATGTCTTAAAATTGTGTTGCCTCCAGTTTTTGAAAATCAAGCCTTTTTGGTGACAAGGGAAGAAAACACATGACTCCGCAGTCAGGAAAAAGTCTGCCAAGCTCCCAAAGTTTTTTTTTTGAAGCCAAAATTTTTCTTACACCAAATTTAAAAACGGACTTCAGATCGAGATTCAGGGTGGAATTCCATGTCTAAAAATGGTGTTCCCTCCAGTTTTTAAAAATCAAGCCTTTTTGGTGATAAGGGAAGAAAACACATGACTCCAAGGTCAGGAAAAAGTTTCCCAAGCTCCCTATAGTTTTTTTGAAGCCAAAATTTTTCTTCACACCACGTTCAAAAACGGACTTCAGGATGGGATTCAGGGTCGAATTAAATGTCTAAAAATGGTGTTGCCTCCAGTTTTTAAAAATCAAGCCTTTTTGGTGACAAGGGAAGAAAAGCCATGACTCCGCGGTCAGGAAAAAGTTTGCCAAGCCAAAAATTTGCCAAACTTTTTCTTGACACCAAATTTAAAAACGGACTTCAAGATGAGATTCAGGGTGGAATTCCATGTCTAAAAATGGTGTTGCTTCCAGTTTTTAAAAATCAAGCCTTTTTGTGCCCGGCGAAGAAAACGCATGACTCCGTGGTCAGGAAAAACTTTGCCAAACTCCCTATAGTTTTTTTGAAGCCAAAATTTTTCTTGACACCAAACGCAAAAACGGACATCAGGATGAGATTCAGAGTGGAAAACCATGTCTCAAAATGGTGTTGCTTCCAGTTTTTAAAAATCAAGCCTTTTTGGGGCCAAGCGAAGAAAACACATGACTCCGAGGTCAAGAAAAAGTTTGCCAAGCCAAAAATCTGACAAAATTTTTCTTGACACCAAACGCAAAAACGGACTTCAGGATGAGATTCAGGGTGGAAAACCATGTCTAAGAATGGTGTTGCTTCCAGTTTTTAAAAATCAAGCCTTTTTGGTGACAAGGGAAGAAAAAACATGACTCCGCGGTCAGGAAAAAGTTTGCCAAGCTCCCTATAGTTTTTTTGAAGCCAAAATTTTTCTTCACACCACGTTCAAAAACGGACTTCAGGACGGGATTCAGGGTGGAATTCCATGTCTAAAAATGGTGTTGCCTCCAGTTTTTAAAAATCAAGCCTTTTTGGTGACAAGGGAAGAAAAGCCATGACTCCGCGGTCAGGAAAAAGTTTGCCAAGCCAAAAATTTGCCAAAATTTTTCTTGACACCACATGCAAAAATGGACTTCAGGATATGATTCAGGGTGGAATTCCATGTCTAAAAATGGTGTTGCTTCCAGTTTTTAAAAATCAAGCCTTTTTGGTGACAAGGGGAGAAAACACATGACTCCGAGGTCAGGAAAAAGTTTGCCAATCTTCCTATAGTTCTTTTGAAGCCAAAATTTTTCTTGACAGCAAATGTAAAACCGGACTTCAGGATGAGATTCAGAGTGGAATTCCATGTCTAAAAATGTTGTTGCTTCCAGTTTTTAAAAATCAAGCCTTTTTGGTGCCAAGGGAAGAAAACACATGACTCCGAGGTCAGGAAAAAGTTTGCCAAGCTCCCTAAAGTTTTTTTGAAGCCAAAATTTTTCTTCACACCACGTTCAAAAACGGACTTCAGGACGGGATTCAGGGTGAATTCCATGTCTAAAAATAGTGTTGCTTCCAGTTTTTAAAAATCAAGCCTTTTTGGTGACAAGGGAAGAAAATCCATGACTCTGGGGTCAGGAAAAAGTTTGCCAAGCTCCTTAAAGTTTTTTGGAAGCCAAAATTTTTCTTGACACCAAATGCAAAAATGGACTTCAGGATGTGATTCAGGGTGGAATTCCATGTCTTAAAATTGTGTTGCCTCCAGTTTTTGAAAATCAAGCCTTTTTGGTGACAAGGGAAGAAAACACATGACTCTGCAGTCAGGAAAAAGTCTGCCAAGCTCCCAAAGTTTTTTGGAAGCCAAAATTTTTCTTGACACCAAATTTAAAAACAGACTTCAGGATGAGATTCAGGTTGGAATTCCATGTCTAAAAATGGTGTTGCCTCCAGTTTTTAAAAATCAAGCCTTTTTGGTGACAAGGGAAGAAAACCCATGACTCCGCGGTCAGGAAAAATTTTGCCAAGCTCCTAAAAGTTTTTTGGAAGCCAAAATTTTTCTTGACACCAAATGCAAAAATGGACTTCAGGATAAGATTCAGGGTGGAATTCCATGGCTTAAAATTGTGCTGCTCCCAGCTTTTAAAAATCAAGCCTTTTTGGTGATAAGGGAAGAAAACACATGACTCCAAGGTCAGGAAAAAGTTTGCCAAGCTCCCAAAAGTTTTTTTGAAGCCAAAATTTTTCTTCACACCACGTTCAAAAATGGACTTCAGGACGGGATTCAGGGTGGAATTCCATGTCTAAAAATAGTGTTGCTTCCAGTTTTTAAAAATCAAGCCTTTTTGGTGCCAAGGGCAGAAAACACATGACTCCGAGGTCACAAAAAAGTTTGCCAAGCTCCCTATAATTCTTTTGAAGGCAAAATTTTTCTTGACAGCAAATTTAAAAACGGACTTCAAGATGAGATTCAGGGTGGAATTCCATGTCTAAAAATGTTGTTGCTTCCAGTTTTTAAAAATCAAGCCTTTTTGTGCCCGGCAAAGAAAACACATGACTCCACGGTCGGGAAAAACTTTGCCAAACTCCCTATAGTTTTTTTGAAGCCAAAATTTTTCTTGACACCAAACGCAAAAACGGACTTCAGGATGAGATTCAGGGTGGAAAACCATGTCTAAAAATGGTGTTGCTTCCAGTTTTTAAAAATCAAGCCTTTTTGGTGACAAGCGAAGAAAACACATGACTCCACGGTCGGGAAAAAGTTTGCCAAGCTCCCTATAGTTTTTTGACGCCAAAATTTTTCTTCACACCACGTTCAAAAAAGGACTTCAGGATGGGATTCAGGATGGAATTCCATGTCTAAAAATGGTGTTGCTTCCAGTTTTTAAAAATTAAGCCTTTTTGGTGCCAAGGGCAGAAAACACATGACTCCGAGCTCAGGAAAAAGTTTGCCAAGCTCCCTAAAGTTTTTTTGAAGCCAAAGTTTTTCTTCACACCACGTTCAAAAACGGAGTTCAGGACAGGATTCAGGGTGGAATTCCATGTCTAAAAATGTTGTTTCTTCCAGTTTTTAAAAATCAAGCCTTTTTGGTGACAAGGGAAGAAAACACATGACACCGAGGTCAGGAAAAAGTTTGCCAAGCTCCCTATAGTTTTTTTGAAGCCAAAATTTTTCTTCATACCACGTTCAAAAATGGACTTCAGGATGGGATTCAAGGTGGAATTCCATGTGTAAAAATGGTGTTGCCTCCAGTTTTTAAAAATCAAGCCTTTTTGGTGACAAGGGAAGAAAAGCCATGACTCCGCGGTCAGGAAAAAGTTTGCCAAGCCAAAAATTTGCGAAAATTTTTCTTGACACCAAATTTAAAAACGGACTTCAAGATGAGATTCAGGGTGGAATTCCATGTCTAAAAATGGTGTTGCTTCCAGTTTTTAAAAATCAAGCCTTTTTGGTGACAAGGGAAGAAAACACATGACTCCGCAGTCAGGAAAAAGTCTGCCAAGCTCCCAAAGTTTTTTGGAAGCCAAAATTTTTCTTGACACCAAATGAAAAAACGGACTTCAGGATGGGATTCAGGGTGGAATTCCATGTCTAAAAATGGTGTTCCCTCCAGTTTTTAAAAATCAAGCCTTTTTGGTGACAAGGGAAGAAAATCCATGACTCCGGGGTCAGGAAAAAGTTTGCCAAGCTCCTTAAAGTTTTTTGGAAGCCAAAATTTTTCTTGACACCAAATGCAAAAATGGACATCAGGATAAGATTCAGGGTGGAATTCCATGTCTTAAAATTGTGTTGCCTCCAGTTTTTGAAAAACAAGCCTTTTTGGTGCCAAGGGCAGAAAACACATGACTCCGAGGTCAGAAAAAAGTTTGCCAAGCTCCCTATAATTCTTTTGAAGCCAAAATTTTTCTTGACACCAAATTTAAAAACGGACTTCAAGATGAGATTCAGGGTGGAATTCCATGTCTAAAAATGGTGTTGCTTCCAGTTTTTAAAAATCAAGCCTTTTTGTGCCCGGCGAAGAAAACGCATGACTCCGTGGTCAGGAAAAACTTTGCCAAACTCCCTATAGTTTTTTTGAAGCCAAAATTTTTCTTGACACCAAACGCAAAAACGGATTTCAGGATGAGATTCAGGGTGGAAAACCATGTCTAAAAATGGTGTTGCTTCCAGTTTTTAAAAATCAAGCCTTTTTGGTGCCAAGCGAAGAAAACACATGACTCCACGGTCGGGAAAAACTTTGCCAAACTCCCTATAGTTTTTTTGAAGCCAAAATTTTTCTTGACACCAAACGCAAAAACGGACTTCAGGATGAGATTCAGGATGGAAAACCATGTCTAAAAATGGTGTTGCTTCCAGTTTTTAAAAATCAAGCCTTTTTGGTGACAAGGGAAGAAAACACATGACTCCGAGGTCAGGAAAAAGTTTGCCAAGCTCCCTATAGTTTTTTTGAAGCCAAAATTTTTCTTCATACCACGTTCAAAAATGGACTTCAGGATGGGATTCAAGGTGGAATTCCATGTGTAAAAATGATGTTGCCTCCAGTTTTTAAAAATCAAGCCTTTTTGGTGACAAGGGAGGAAAATCCATGACTCCGGGGTCAGGAAAAAGTTTGCCAAGCTCCTTAAAGTTTTTTGGAAGCCAAAATTTTTCTTGACACCAAATGAAAAAACGGACTTCAGGATGGGATTCAGGGTGGAATTCCATGTCTAAAAATGGTGTTCCCTCCAGTTTTTAAAAATCAAGCCTTTTTGGTGATAAGGGAAGAAAACACATGACTCCAAGGTCAGGAAACAGTTTCCCAAGCTCCCTATAGTTTTTTTGAAGCCAAAATTTTTCTTCACACCACGTTCAAAAACAGACTTCAGGACGGGATTCAGGGTCGAATTCAATGTCTAAAAATGGTGTTGCCTCCAGTTTTTAAAAATCAAGCCTTTTTGGTGACAAGGGAAGAAAAGCCATGACTCCGCGGTCAGGAAAAAGTTTGCCAAGCCAAAAATTTGCGAAAATTTTTCTTGACACCAAATTTAAAAACGGACTTCAAGATGAGATTCAGGGTGGAATTCCATGTCTAAAAATGGTGTTGCTTCCAGTTTTTAAAAATCAAGCCTTTTTGGTGACAAGGGAAGAAAACACATGACTCCGCAGTCAGGAAAAAGTCTGCCAAGCTCCCAAAGTTTTTTGGAAGCCAAAATTTTTCTTGACACCAAATGAAAAAACGGACTTCAGGATGGGATTCAGGGTGGAATTCCATGTCTAAAAATGGTGTTCCCTCCAGTTTTTAAAAATCAAGCCTTTTTGGTGACAAGGGAAGAAAATCCATGACTCCGGGGTCAGGAAAAAGTTTGCCAAGCTCCTTAAAGTTTTTTGGAAGCCAAAATTTTTCTTGACACCAAATGCAAAAATGGACATCAGGATAAGATTCAGGGTGGAATTCCATGTCTTAAAATTGTGTTGCCTCCAGTTTTTGAAAAACAAGCCTTTTTGGTGCCAAGGGCAGAAAACACATGACTCCGAGGTCAGAAAAAAGTTTGCCAAGCTCCCTATAATTCTTTTGAAGCCAAAATTTTTCTTGACACCAAATTTAAAAACGGACTTCAAGATGAGATTCAGGGTGGAATTCCATGTCTAAAAATGGTGTTGCTTCCAGTTTTTAAAAATCAAGCCTTTTTGTGCCCGGCGAAGAAAACGCATGACTCCGTGGTCAGGAAAAACTTTGCCAAACTCCCTATAGTTTTTTTGAAGCCAAAATTTTTCTTGACACCAAACGCAAAAACGGATTTCAGGATGAGATTCAGGGTGGAAAACCATGTCTAAAAATGGTGTTGCTTCCAGTTTTTAAAAATCAAGCCTTTTTGGTTCCAAGCGAAGAAAACACATGACTCCACGGTCGGGAAAAACTTTGCCAAACTCCCTATAGTTTTTTTGAAGCCAAAATTTTTCTTGACACCAAACGCAAAAACGGACTTCAGGATGAGATTCAGGATGGAAAACCATGTCTAAAAATGGTGTTGCTTCCAGTTTTTAAAAATCAAGCCTTTTTGGTGACAAGGGAAGAAAACACATGACTCCGAGGTCAGGAAAAAGTTTGCCAAGCTCCCTATAGTTTTTTTGAAGCCAAAATTTTTCTTCATACCACGTTCAAAAATGGACTTCAGGATGGGATTCAAGGTGGAATTCCATGTGTAAAAATGATGTTGCCTCCAGTTTTTAAAAATCAAGCCTTTTTGGTGACAAGGGAGGAAAATCCATGACTCCGGGGTCAGGAAAAAGTTTGCCAAGCTCCTTAAAGTTTTTTGGAAGCCAAAATTTTTCTTGACACCAAATGAAAAAACGGACTTCAGGATGGGATTCAGGGTGGAATTCCATGTCTAAAAATGGTGTTCCCTCCAGTTTTTAAAAATCAAGCCTTTTTGGTGATAAGGGAAGAAAACACATGGTCAGGAAACAGTTTCCCAAGCTCCCTATAGTTTTTTTGAAGCCAAAATTTTTCTTCACACCACGTTCAAAAACGGACTTCAGGACGGGATTCAGGGTCGAATTCAATGTCTAAAAATGGTGTTGCCTCCAGTTTTTAAAAATCAAGCCTTTTTGGTGACAAGGGAAGAAAAGCCATGACTCCGCGGTCAGGAAAATGTTTGCCAAGCCAAAAATTTGCCAAAATTTTTCTTGACACCAAATTTAAAAACGGACTTCAAGATGAGATTCAGGGTGGAATTCCATGTCTAAAAATGGTGTTGCTTCCAGTTTTTAAAAATCAAGCCTTTTTGGTGACAAGGGAAGAAAACACATGACTCCGCAGTCAGGAAAAAGTCTGCCAAGCTCCCAAAGTTTTTTGGAAGCCAAAATTTTTCTTGACAACAAATGAAAAAACGGACTTCAGGATGGGATTCAGGGTGGAATTCCATGTCTAAAAATGGTGTTCCCTCCAGTTTTTAAAAATCAAGCCTTTTTGGTGACAAGGGAAGAAAATCCATGACTCCGGGGTCAGGAAAAAGTTTGCCAAGCTCCTTAAAGTTTTTTGGAAGCCAAAATTTTTCTTGACACCAAATGCAAAAATGGACATCAGGATAAGATTCAGGGTGGAATTCCATGTCTTAAAATTGTGTTGCCTCCAGTTTTTGAAAAACAAGCCTTTTTGGTGCCAAGGGCAGAAAACACATGACTCCGAGGTCAGAAAAAAGTTTGCCAAGCTCCCTATAATTCTTTTGAAGCCAAAATTTTTCTTGACACCAAATTTAAAAACGGACTTCAAGATGAGATTCAGGGTGGAATTCCATGTCTAAAAATGGTGTTGCTTCCAGTTTTTAAAAATCAAGCCTTTTTGTGCCCGGCGAAGAAAACGCATGACTCCGTGGTCAGGAAAAACTTTGCCAAACTCCCTATAGTTTTTTTGAAGCCAAAATTTTTCTTGACACCAAACGCAAAAACGGATTTCAGGATGAGATTCAGGGTGGAAAACCATGTCTAAAAATGGTGTTGCTTCCAGTTTTTAAAAATCAAGCCTTTTTGGTGCCAAGCGAAGAAAACACATGACTCCACGGTCGGGAAAAACTTTGCCAAACTCCCTATAGTTTTTTTGAAGCCAAAATTTTTCTTGACACCAAACGCAAAAACGGACTTCAGGATGAGATTCAGGATGGAAAACCATGTCTAAAAATGGTGTTGCTTCCAGTTTTTAAAAATCAAGCCTTTTTGGTGACAAGGGAAGAAAACACATGACTCCGAGGTCAGGAAAAAGTTTGCCAAGCTCCCTATAGTTTTTTTGAAGCCAAAATTTTTCTTCATACCACGTTCAAAAATGGACTTCAGGATGGGATTCAAGGTGGAATTCCATGTGTAAAAATGATGTTGCCTCCAGTTTTTAAAAATCAAGCCTTTTTGGTGACAAGGGAAGAAAATCCATGACTCCGGGGTCAGGAAAAAGTTTGCCAAGCTCCTTAAAGTTTTTTGGAAGCCAAAATTTTTCTTGACACCAAATGCAAAAATGGACTTCAGGATATGATTCAGGGTGGAATTCCATGTCTTAAAATTGTGTTGCCTCCAGTTTTTGAAAATCAAGCCTTTTTGGTGACAAGGGAAGAAAACACATGACTCCGCAGTCAGGAAAAAGTCTGCCAAGCTCCCAAAGTTTTTTTTTTGAAGCCAAAATTTTTCTTACACCAAATTTAAAAACGGACTTCAGATCGAGATTCAGGGTGGAATTCCATGTCTTAAAATTGTGTTGTTCCCAGGTTTTAAAAATCAAGCCTTTTTGGTGACATGGGAAGAAAAAACATGACTCCGCAGTCAGGAAAAAGTCTGCCAAGCTCCCTATAGTTTTTTGGAAGCCAAGATTTTTCTTGACACCAAATTTAAAAACAGACTTCAGGATGAGATTCAGGTTGGAATTCCATGTCTAAAAATGGTGTTGCCTCCAGTTTTTAAAAATCAAGTCTTTTTGGTGACAAGGGAAGAAAACCCATGACTCCGCGGTCAGGAAAAATTTTGCCAAGCTCCTTAAAGTTTTTTGGAAGCCAAAATTTCTCTTGACGCCAAATGCAAAAATGGACTTCAGGACGGGATTCAGAGTGGAATTCCATGCCTTAAAATTGTGTTGCTCCCAGCTTTTAAAAATCAAGCCTTTTTGGTGAAAAGGGAAGAAAACCCATGACTCCGCGGTCAGGAAAAAGTTTGCCAAGCCAAAAATTTGCCAAAGTTTTTCTCGACATCAAATTTAAACACGGACTTCAAGATGAGATTCAGGGTGGAATTCCATCTCTAAAAATGGTGTTGCTTCCACTTTTTAAAAATCAAGCCTTTTTGTGCACCGGCGAAGAAAACGCATGACTCCGTGGTCAGGAAAAAGTTTGACAAGCTCCAAAAGTTTTTTTGAAGCCAAAATTTTTCTTCACACCAAATAAAAAAATGGACTTCAGGACGGGATTCAGGGTGGAATTCCATCCCTAAAAATGGTGTTGCGTCCAGTTTTTAAAAATCAAGCCTTTTTGGTGCCAAGGGAAGAAAACACATGACTCCACGGTCGGGAAAAACTTTGCCAAGCTCCCTATAGTTTTTTGGAAGCCAAGATTTTTCTTGACACCAAATTTAAAAACAGACTTCAGGATGAGATTCAGGTTGGAATTCCATGTCTAAAAATGGTGTTGCCTCCAGTTTTTAAAAATCAAGCCTTTTTGGTGACAAGGGAAGAAAACACATGACTCCGAGGTCAGGAAAAAGTTTGCCAAGCTCCCTATAGTTTTTTTGAAGCCAAAATTTTTCTTCATACCACGTTCAAAAATGGACTTCAGGACGAGATTCAAGGTGGAATTCCATGTCTTAAAATTGTGTTGCCTCCAGTTTTTGAAAAACAAGCCTTTTTGGTGCCAAGGGCAGAAAACACATGACTCCGAGGTCAGAAAAAAGTTTGCCAAGCTCCCTATAATTCTTTTGAAGCCAAAATTTTTCTTGACACCAAATTTAAAAACGGACTTCAAGATGAGATTCAGGGTGGAATTCCATGTCTAAAAATGGTGTTGCTTCCAGTTTTTAAAAATCAAGCCTTTTTGTGCCCGGCGAAGAAAACGCATGACTCCGTGGTCAGGAAAAACTTTGCCAAACTCCCTATAGTTTTTTTGAAGCCAAAATTTTTCTTGACACCAAACGCAAAAACGGATTTCAGGATGAGATTCAGGGTGGAAAACCATGTCTAAAAATGGTGTTGCTTCCAGTTTTTAAAAATCAAGCCTTTTTGGTGCCAAGCGAAGAAAACACATGACTCCACGGTCGGGAAAAACTTTGCCAAACTCCCTATAGTTTTTTTGAAGCCAAAATTTTTCTTGACACCAAACGCAAAAACGGACTTCAGGATGAGATTCAGGATGGAAAACCATGTCTAAAAATGGTGTTGCTTCCAGTTTTTAAAAATCAAGCCTTTTTGGTGACAAGGGAAGAAAACACATGACTCCGAGGTCAGGAAAAAGTTTGCCAAGCTCCCTATAGTTTTTTTGAAGCCAAAATTTTTCTTCATACCACGTTCAAAAATGGACTTCAGGATGGGATTCAAGGTGGAATTCCATGTGTAAAAATGATGTTGCCTCCAGTTTTTAAAAATCAAGCCTTTTTGGTGACAAGGGAAGAAAATCCATGACTCCGGGGTCAGGAAAAAGTTTGCCAAGCTCCTTAAAGTTTTTTGGAAGCCAAAATTTTTCTTGACACCAAATGCAAAAATGGACTTCAGGATATGATTCAGGGTGGAATTCCATGTCTTAAAATTGTGTTGCCTCCAGTTTTTGAAAATCAAGCCTTTTTGGTGACAAGGGAAGAAAACACATGACTCCGCAGTCAGGAAAAAGTCTGCCAAGCTCCCAAAGTTTTTTTTTTGAAGCCAAAATTTTTCTTACACCAAATTTAAAAACGGACTTCAGATCGAGATTCAGGGTGGAATTCCATGTCTTAAAATTGTGTTGTTCCCAGGTTTTAAAAATCAAGCCTTTTTGGTGACATGGGAAGAAAAAACATGACTCCGCAGTCAGGAAAAAGTCTGCCAAGCTCCCTATAGTTTTTTGGAAGCCAAGATTTTTCTTGACACCAAATTTAAAAACAGACTTCAGGATGAGATTCAGGTTGGAATTCCATGTCTAAAAATGGTGTTGCCTCCAGTTTTTAAAAATCAAGTCTTTTTGGTGACAAGGGAAGAAAACCCATGACTCCGCGGTCAGGAAAAATTTTGCCAAGCTCCTTAAAGTTTTTTGGAAGCCAAAATTTCTCTTGACGCCAAATGCAAAAATGGACTTCAGGACGGGATTCAGAGTGGAATTCCATGCCTTAAAATTGTGTTGCTCCCAGCTTTTAAAAATTAAGCCTTTTTGGTGAAAAGGGAAGAAAACCCATGACTCCGCGGTCAGGAAAAAGTTTGCCAAGCCAAAAATTTGCCAAAGTTTTTCTCGACATCAAATTTAAACACGGACTTCAAGATGAGATTCAGGGTGGAATTCCATCTCTAAAAATGGTGTTGCTTCCACTTTTTAAAAATCAAGCCTTTTTGTGCACCGGCGAAGAAAACGCATGACTCCGTGGTCAGGAAAAAGTTTGACAAGCTCCAAAAGTTTTTTTGAAGCCAAAATTTTTCTTCACACCAAATAAAAAAATGGACTTCAGGACGGGATTCAGGGTGGAATTCCATCCCTAAAAATGGTGTTGCGTCCAGTTTTTAAAAATCAAGCCTTTTTGGTGCCAAGGGAAGAAAACACATGACTCCACGGTCGGGAAAAACTTTGCCAAGCTCCCTATAGTTTTTTGGAAGCCAAGATTTTTCTTGACACCAAATTTAAAAACAGACTTCAGGATGAGATTCAGGTTGGAATTCCATGTCTAAAAATGGTGTTGCCTCCAGTTTTTAAAAATCAAGCCTTTTTGGTGACAAGGGAAGAAAACACATGACTCCGAGGTCAGGAAAAAGTTTGCCAAGCTCCCTATAGTTTTTTTGAAGCCAAAATTTTTCTTCATACCACGTTCAAAAATGGACTTCAGGATGGGATTCAAGGTGGAATTCCATGTGTAAAAATGATGTTGCCTCCAGTTTTTAAAAATCAAGCCTTTTTGGTGACAAGGGAAGAAAATCCATGACTCCGGGGTCAGGAAAAAGTTTGCCAAGCTCCTTAAAGTTTTTTGGAAGCCAAAATTTTTCTTGACACCAAATGCAAAAATGGACTTCAGGATATGATTCAGGGTGGAATTCCATGTCTTAAAATTGTGTTGCCTCCAGTTTTTGAAAATCAAGCCTTTTTGGTGACAAGGGAAGAAAACACATGACTCCGCAGTCAGGAAAAAGTCTGCCAAGCTCCCAAAGTTTTTTTTTTGAAGCCAAAATTTTTCTTACACCAAATTTAAAAACGGACTTCAGATCGAGATTCAGGGTGGAATTCCATGTCTTAAAATTGTGTTGTTCCCAGGTTTTAAAAATCAAGCCTTTTTGGTGACATGGGAAGAAAAAACATGACTCCGCAGTCAGGAAAAAGTCTGCCAAGCTCCCTATAGTTTTTTGGAAGCCAATATTTTTCTTGACACCAAATTTAAAAACAGACTTCAGGATGAGATTCAGGTTGGAATTCCATGTCTAAAAATGGTGTTGCCTCCAGTTTTTAAAAATCAAGTCTTTTTGGTGACAAGGGAAGAAAACCCATGACTCCGCGGTCAGGAAAAATTTTGCCAAGCTCCTTAAAATTTTTTGGAAGCCAAAATTTCTCTTGACACCAAATGCAAAAATGGACTTCAGGACGGGATTCAGAGTGGAATTCCATGCCTTAAAATTGTGTTGCTCCCAGCTTTTAAAAATCAAGCCTTTTTGGTGAAAAGGGAAGAAAACCCATGACTCCGCGGTCAGGAAAAAGTTTGCCAAGCCAAAAATTTGCCAAAATTTTTCTCGACATCAAATTTAAAAACGGACTTTAAGATGAGATTCAGGGTGGAATTCCATCTCTAAAAATGGTGTTGCTTCCACTTTTTAAAAATCAAGCCTTTTTGTGCACCGGCGAAGAAAACGCATGACTCCGTGGTCAGGAAAAAGTTTGACAAGCTCCAAAAGTTTTTTTGAAGCCAAAATTTTTCTTCACACCAAATAAAAAAACGGACTTCATGACGGGATTCAGGGTGGAATTCCATCCCTAAAAATGGTGTTGCGTCCAGTTTTTAAAAATCAAGCCTTTTTGGTGCCAAGGGAAGAAAACACATGACTCCACGGTCGGGAAAAACTTTGCCAAACTCCCTATAGTTTTTTTGAAGCCAAAATTTTTCTTGACACCAAACGCAAAAACCGACTTCAGGATGAGATTCAGGGTGGAAAACCATGTCTAAAAATGGTGTTGCTTCCAGTTTTTAAAAATCAAGCCTTTTTGGTGACATGGGAAGAAAAAACATGACTCCGCAGTCAGGAAAAAGTCTGCCAAGCTCCCTATAGTTTTTTGGAAGCCAAGATTTTTCTTGACACCAAATTTAAAAACAGACTTCAGGATGAGATTCAGGTTGGAATTCCATGTCTAAAAATGGTGTTGCCTCCAGTTTTTAAAAATCAAGCCTTTTTGGTGACAAGGGAAGAAAACCCATGACTCCGCGGTCAGGAAAAATTTTGCCAAGCTCCTAAAAGTTTTTTGGAAGCCAAAATTTTTCTTGACACCAAATGCAAAAATGGACTTCAGGATAAGATTCAGGGTGGAATTCCATGGCTTAAAATTGTGTTGCTCCCAGCTTTTAAAAATCAAGCCTTTTTGGTGAAAAGGGAAGAAAACCCATGACTCCGCGGTCAGGAAAAAGTTTGCCAAGCCAAAAATTTGCAAAATTTTTGTCGACATCAAATTTAAAAACGGACTTTAAGATGAGATTCAGGGTGGAATTCCATCTCTAAAAATGGTGTTGCTTCCACTTTTTAAAAATCAAGCCTTTTTGTGCACCGGCGAAGAAAACGCATGACTCCGTGGTCAGGAAAAAGTTTGACAAGCTCCAAAAGTTTTTTTGAAGCCAAAATTTTTCTTCACACCAAATAAAAAAACGGACTTCATGACGGGATTCAGGGTGGAATTCCATCCCTAAAAATGGTGTTGCGTCCAGTTTTTAAAAATCAAGCCTTTTTGGTGCCAAGGGAAGAAAACACATGACTCCACGGTCGGGAAAAACTTTGCCAAACTCCCTATAGTTTTTTTGAAGCCAAAATTTTTCTTGACACCAAACGCAAAAACCGACTTCAGGATGAGATTCAGGGTGGAAAACCATGTCTAAAAATGGTGTTGCTTCCAGTTTTTAAAAATCAAGCCTTTTTGGTGACATGGGAAGAAAAAACATGACTCCGCAGTCAGGAAAAAGTCTGCCAAGCTCCCTATAGTTTTTTGGAAGCCAAGATTTTTCTTGACACCAAATTTAAAAACAGACTTCAGGATGAGATTCAGGTTGGAATTCCATGTCTAAAAATGGTGTTGCCTCCAGTTTTTAAAAATCAAGCCTTTTTGGTGACAAGGGAAGAAAACCCATGACTCCGCGGTCAGGAAAAATTTTGCCAAGCTCCTAAAAGTTTTTTGGAAGCCAAAATTTTTCTTGACACCAAATGCAAAAATGGACTTCAGGATAAGATTCAGGGTGGAATTCCATGGCTTAAAATTGTGTTGCTCCCAGCTTTTAAAAATCAAGCCTTTTTGGTGATAAGGGAAGAAAACACATGACTCCAAGGTCAGGAAAAAGTTTGCCAAGCTCCCAAAAGTTTTTTTGAAGCCAAAATTTTTCTTCACACCACGTTCAAAAATGGACTTCAGGACGGGATTCAGGGTGGAATTCCATGTCTAAAAATAGTGTTGCTTCCAGTTTTTAAAAATCAAGCCTTTTTGGTGCCAAGGGCAGAAAACACATGACTCCGAGGTCAGAAAAAAGTTTGCCAAGCTCCCTATAATTCTTTTGAAGGCAAAATTTTTCTTGACAGCAAATTTAAAAACGGACTTCAAGATGAGATTCAGGGTGGAATTCCATGTCTAAAAATGGTGTTGCTTCCAGTTTTTAAAAATCAAGCCTTTTTGTGCCCGGCAAAGAAAACACATGACTCCACGGTCGGGAAAAACTTTGCCAAACTCCCTATAGTTTTTTTAAAGCCAAAATTTTTCTTGACACCAAACGCAAAAACGGACTTCAGGATGAGATTCAGGGTGGAAAACCATGTCTAAAAATGGTGTTGCTTCCAGTTTTTAAAAATCAAGCCTTTTTGGTGACAAGGGAAGAAAACACATGACTCCACGGTCGGGAAAAAGTTTGCCAAGCTCCCTATATTTTTTTTGAAGCCAAAATTTTTCTTCACACCACGTTCAAAAACGGACTTCAGGACGGGATTCAGGGTGGAATTCCATGTCTAAAAATGGTGTTGCTTCCAGTTTTTAAAAATCAAGCCTTTTTTGTGCCAAAGGAAGAAAAAACATGACTCCGCGGTCAGGAAAAAGTTTGCCAAGCTCCCTATAGTTTTTTTGAAGCCAAAATTTTTCTTCACACCACGTTCAAAAAAGGACTTCAGGATGGGATTCAGGATGGAATTCCATGTCTAAAAATGGTGTTGCTTCCAGTTTTTGAAAATCAAGCCTTTTTGGTGACAAAGGAAGAAAACACATGACTCCGCAGTCAGGAAAAAGTCTGCCAAGCTCCTTAAAGTTTTTTGGAAGCCAAAATTTTTCTTGACACCAAATGCAAAAATGGACTTCAGGATATGATTCAGGGTGGAATTCCATGTCTAAAAATGGTGTTCCCTCCAGTTTTTAAAAATCAAGACTTTTTGGTGATAAGGGAAGAAAACACATGACTCCAAGGTCAGGAAAAAGTTTCCCAAGCTCCCTATAGTTTTTTTGAAGCCAAAATTTTTCTTCACACCACGTTCAAAAACGGACTTCAGGATGGGATTCAGGGTCGAATTAAATGTCTAAAAATGGTGTTGCCTCCAGTTTTTAAAAATCAAGCCTTTTTGGTGACAAGGGAAGAAAAGCCATGACTCCGCGGTCAGGAAAAAGTTTGCCAAGCCAAAAATTTGCCAAACTTTTTTTTGACACCAAATTTAAAAACGGACTTCAAGATGAGATTCAGGGTGGAATTCCATGTCTAAAAATGGTGTTGCTTCCAGTTTTTAAAAATCAAGCCTTTTTGTGCCCGGCGAAGAAAACGCATGACTCCGTGGTCAGGAAAAACTTTGCCAAACTCCCTATAGTTTTTTTGAAGCCAAAATTTTTCTTGACACCAAACGCAAAAACGGACATCAGGATGAGATTCAGAGTGGAAAACCATGTCTCAAAATGGTGTTGCTTCCAGTTTTTAAAAATCAAGCCTTTTTGGGGCCAAGCGAAGAAAACACATGACTCCGAGGTCAAGAAAAAGTTTGCCAAGCCAAAAATCTGACAAAATTTTTCTTGACACCAAACGCAAAAACGGACTTCAGGATGAGATTCAGGGTGGAAAACCATGTCTAAAAATGGTGTTGCTTCCAGTTTTTAAAAATCAAGCCTTTTTGGTGACAAGGGAAGAAAAAACATGACTCCGCGGTCAGGAAAAAGTTTGCCAAGCTCCCTATAGTTTTTTTGAAGCCAAAATTTTTCTTCACACCACGTTCAAAAACGGACTTCAGGACGGGATTCAGGGTCGAATTCAATGTCTAAAAATGGTGTTGCCTCCAGTTTTTAAAAATCAAGCCTTTTTGGTGACAAGGGAAGAAAAGCCATGACTCCGCGGTCAGGAAAAAGTTTGCCAAGCCAAAAATTTGCCAAAATTTTTCTTGACACCACATGCAAAAATGGACTTCAGGATATGATTCAGGGTGGAATTCCATGTCTAAAAATGGTGTTGCTTCCAGTTTTTAAAAATCAAGCCTTTTTGGTGACAAGGGGAGAAAACACATGACTCCGAGGTCAGGAAAAAGTTTGCCAATCTTCCTATAGTTCTTTTGAAGCCAAAATTTTTCTTGACAGCAAATGTAAAACCGGACTTCAGGATGAGATTCAGAGTGGAATTCCATGTCTAAAAATGTTGTTGCTTCCAGTTTTTAAAAATCAAGCCTTTTTGGTGCCAAGGGAAGAAAACACATGACTCCGAGGTCAGGAAAAAGTTTGCCAAGCTCCCTAAAGTTTTTTTGAAGCCAAAATTTTTCTTCACACCACGTTCAAAAACGGACTTCAGGACGGGATTCAGGGTGAATTCCATGTCTAAAAATAGTGTTGCTTCCAGTTTTTAAAAATCAAGCCTTTTTGGTGCCAAGGGAAGAAAACACATGACTCCGAGGTCAGGAAAAAGTTTGCCAAGCTCCCTAAAGTTTTTTTGAAGCCAAAATTTTTCTTCACACCACATTCAAAAACGGACTTCAGGACGGGATTCAGGGTGAATTCCATGTCTAAAAATAGTGTTGCTTCCAGTTTTTAAAAATCAAGCCTTTTTGGTGACAAGGGAAGAAAATCCATGACTCTGGGGTCAGGAAAAAGTTTGCCAAGCTCCTTAAAGTTTTTTGGAAGCCAAAATTTTTCTTGACACCAAATGCAAAAATGGACTTCAGGATGTGATTCAGGGTGGAATTCCATGTCTTAAAATTGTGTTGCCTCCAGTTTTTGAAAATCAAGCCTTTTTGGTGATAAGGGAAGAAAACACATGACTCCGAGCTCAGGAAAAAGTTTGCCAAGTTCCCTAAAGTTTTTTTGAAGCCAAAGTTTTTCTTCACACCACGTTCAAAAACGGAGTTCAGGACAGGATTCAGGGTGGAATTCCATGTCTAAAAATGTTGTTTCTTCCAGTTTTTAAAAATCAAGCCTTTTTGGTGACAAGGGAAGAAAACACATGACTCCGAGGTGAGGAAAAAGTTTGCCAAGCTCCCTATAGTTTTTTTGAAGCCAAAATTTTTCTTCATACCACGTTCAAAAATGGACTTCAGGATGGGATTCAAGGTGGAATTCCATGTGTAAAAATGGTGTTGCCTCCAGTTTTTAAAAATCAAGCCTTTTTGGTGACAAGGGAAGAAAATCCATGACTCCGGGGTCAGGAAAAAGTTTGCCAAGCTCCTTAAAGTTTTTTGGAAGCCAAAATTTTTCTTGACACCAAATGCAAAAATGGACTTCAGGATATGATTCAGGGTGGAATTCCATGTCTTAAAATTGTGTTGCTTCCAGTTTTTGAAAATCAAGCCTTTTTGGTGACAAAGGAAGAAAACACATGACTCCGCAGTCAGGAAAAAGTCTGCCAAGCTCCTTAAAGTTTTTTGGAAGCCAAAATTTTTCTTGACACCAAATGCAAAAATGGACTTCAGGATATGATTCAGGGTGGAATTCCATGTCTAAAAATGGTGTTCCCTCCAGTTTTTAAAAATCAAGACTTTTTGGTGATAAGGGAAGAAAACACATGACTCCAAGGTCAGGAAAAAGTTTCCCAAGCTCCCTATAGTTTTTTTGAAGCCAAAATTTTTCTTCACACCACGTTCAAAAACGGACTTCAGGACGGGATTCAGGGTCGAATTCAATGTCTAAAAATGGTGTTGCCTCCAGTTTTTAAAAATCAAGCCTTTTTGGTGACAAGGGAAGAAAAGCCATGATTCCGCGGTCAGGAAAAAGTTTGCCAAGCCAAAAATTTGCCAAAATTTTTCTTGACACCAAATTTAAAAACGGACTTCAAGATGAGATTCAGGGTGGAATTCCATGTCTAAAAATGGTGTTGCTTCCAGTTTTTAAAAATCAAGCCTTTTTGTGCCCGGCGAAGAAAACGCATGACTCCGTGGTCAGGAAAAACTTTGCCAAACTCCCTATAGTTTTTTTGAAGCCAAAATTTTTCTTGACACCAAACGCAAAAACGGACATCAGGATGAGATTCAGGGTGGAAAACCATGTCTCAAAATGGTGTTGCTTCCAGTTTTTAAAAATCAAGCCTTTTTGGGGCCAAGCGAAGAAAACACATGACTCCGAGGTCAAGAAAAAGTTTGCCAAGCCAAAAATCTGACAAAATTTTTCTTGACACCAAACGCAAAAACGGACTTCAGGATGAGATTCAGGGTGTTAAACCATGTCTAAAAATGGTGTTGCTTCCAGTTTTTAAAAATCAAGCCTTTTTGGTGACAAGGGAAGAAAAAACATGACTCCGCGGTCAGGAAAAAGTTTGCCAAGCTCCCTATAGTTTTTTTGACGCCAAAATTTTTCTTCATACCATGTTCAAAAATGGACTTCAGGATGGGATTCAAGGTGGAATTCCATGTCTAAAAATGGTGTTGCCTCCAGTTTTTAAAAATCAAGCCTTTTTGGTGACAAGGGAAGAAAATCCATGACTCCGGGGTCAGGAAAAAGTTTGCCAAGCTCCTTAAAGATTTTTGGAAGCCAAAATTTTTCTTGACACCAAATGCAAAAATGGACTTCAGGGTAAGATTCAGGGTGGAATTCCATGGCTTAAAATGGTGTTCCCTCCAGTTTTTAAAAATCAAGCCTTTTTGGTGACAAGGGAAGAAAACCCATGACTCCGCGGTCAGGAAAAAGTTTGCCAAGCTCCCTATAGTTTTTTGGAAGCCAAAATTTTTCTTCACACCACGTTCAAAAACGGACTTCAGGACGGGATTCAAGGTGGAATTCCATATCTAAAAATGGTGTTGCCTCCAGTTTTTAAAAATCAAGCCTTTTTGGTGACAAGGGAAGAAAACACATGATTCCGCGGTCAGGAAAAAGTTTGCCAAGCTCCCTATAGTTTTTTTGAAGCCAAAATTTTTCTTCACACCACGTTCAAAAACGGACTTCAGGACGAGATTCAGGGTGGAATTCCATGTCTAAAAATGTTGTTGCTTCCAGTTTTTAAAAATCAAGCCTTTTTGGTGTCAAGGGAAGAAAACACATGACTCCGCGGTCAGGAAAAAGTTTGCCAAGCTTCCTATAGTTTTTTTGGAGCCAAAATTTTTGTTCACACCAAGTTCAAAAACGGACTTCAGGACGAGTTTCAGGGTGGAATTCCATGCCTAAAAATGGTGTTGCTTCCAGTTTTTAAAAATCAAGCCTTTTTGGTGACAAGGGAAGAAAACCCATGACTCCGCGGTCAGGAAAAAGTTTGCCAAGCTCCCTATAGTTTTTTGGAATCCAAAATTTTTCTTCACACCACGTTCAAAAACAGACTTCAGGACGGGATTCAAGGTGGAATTCCATATCTAAAAATGGTGTTGCCTCCAGTTTTTAAAAATCAAGCCTTTTTGGTGACAAGGGAAGAAAACACATGATTCCGCGGTCAGGAAAAAGTTTGCCAAGCTCCCTATAGTTTTTTTGAAGCCAAAATTTTTCTTCACACCACGTTCAAAAACGGACTTCAGGACGAGATTCAGGGTGGAATTCCATATCTAAAAATGTTGTTGCTTCCAGTTTTTAAAAATCAAGCCTTTTTGGTGCCAAGGGAAGAAAACACATGACTCCGAGGTCAGGAAAAAGTTTGCCAAGCTCCCCATAGTTTTATTGAAGCCAAAATTTTTCTTGACACTAAATGCAAAAACGAAATTCAGGATGAGATTCAGGGTGGAATTCCATGTCTAAAAATGGTGTTGCTTCCAGTTTTTAAAAATCAAGCCTTTTTGGTGACAAGGAAAGAAAAAAATGACTCCGCGGTCAGGAAAAAGTTTGCCAAGCTCCCTATAGTTTTTTTTTTGAAGCCAAAATTTTTCTTGACACCAAATTTAAAAACAGACTTCAGATCGAAATTCAGGGTGGAATTCCATGTCTTAAAATTGTGTTGCTCCCAGGTTTTAAAAATCAAGCCATTTTGGTGACATGGGAAGAAAACACATGACTCCGAGGTCAGGAAAAAGTTTGCCAAGCTTCCTATAGTTTTTTTGAAGCCAAAATTTTTCTTGACACCAAATGCAAAAATGGACTTCAGGATGAGATTCAGGGTGGAATTCCATGTCTAAAAATGTTGTTGCTTCCAGTTTTTAAAAATCAAGCCTTTTTGGTGACAAGGGGAGAAAACACATGACTCCGAGGTCAGGAAAAAGTTTGCCAATCTTCCTATAGTTCTTTTGAAGCCAAAATTTTTCTTGACAGCAAATGTAAAACCGGACTTCAGGATGAGATTCAGGGTGGAATTCCATGTCTAAAAATGTTGTTGCTTCCAGTTTTTAAAAATCAAGCCTTTTTGGTGCCAAGGGAAGAAAACACATGACTCCGAGGTCAGGAAAAAGTTTGCCAAGCTCCCTAAAGTTTTTTTGAAGCCAAAATTTTTCTTCACACCACGTTCAAAAACGGACTTCAGGACGGGATTCAGGGTGAATTCCATGTCTAAAAAGAGTGTTGCTTCCAGTTTTTAAAAATCAAGCCTTTTTGGTGACAAGGGAAGAAAATCCATGACTCCGGGGTCAGGAAAAAGTTTGCCAAGCTCCTTAAAGTTTTTTGGAAGCCAAAATTTTTCTTGACACCAAATGCAAAAATGGACTTCAGGATATGATTCAGGGTGGAATTCCATGTCTTAAAATTGTGTTGCCTCCAGTTTTTGAAAATCAAGCCTTTTTGGTGACATGGGAAGAAAACACATGACTCCGCAGTCAGGAAAAAGTCTGCCAAGCTCCCAAAGTTTTTTGGAAGCCAAAATTTTTCTTGACACCAAATGAAAAAACGGACTTCAGGATGGGATTCAGGGTGGAATTCCATGTCTGAAAATTCTGTTCCCTCCAGTTTTTAAAAATCAAGCCTTTTTGGTGATAAGGGAAGAAAACCCATGACTCCGCGGTCAGGAAAAATTTTGCCAAGCTCCTAAAAGTTTTTTGGAAGCCAAAATTTTTCTTGACACCGAATGCAAAAATGGACTTCAGGATAAGATTCAGGGTGGAATTCCATGGCTTAAAATTGTGTTGCTCCCAGCTTTTAAAAATCAAGCCTTTTTGGTGATAAGGGAAGAAAACACATGACTCCAAGGTCAGGAAAAAGTTTCCCAAGCTCCCTATAGTTTTTTTGAAGCCAAAATTTTTCTTCACACCACGTTCAAAAACGGACTTCAGGATGGGATTCAGGGTCGAATTCAATGTCTAAAAATGGTGTTGCCTCCAGTTTTTAAAAATCAAGCCTTTTTGGTGACAAGGGAAGAAAAGCCATGACTCCGCGGTCAGGAAAAAGTTTGCCAAGCCAAAAATTTGCCAAAATTTTTCTTGACACCAAATTTAAAAACGGACTTCAAGATGAGATTCAGGGTGGAATTCCATGTCTAAAAATGGTGTTGCTTCCAGTTTTTAAAAATCAAGCCTTTTTGTGCCCGGCGAAGAAAACGCATGACTCCGTGGTCAGGAAAAACTTTGCCAAACTCCCTATAGTTTTTTTGAAGCCAAAATTTTTCTTCACACCACGTTCAAAAACGGACTTCAGGACTAGATTCAGGGTGAAATTCCATGTCTAAAAATGTTGTTGCTTCCAGTTTTTAAAAATCAAGCCTTTTTGGTGCCAAGGGAAGAAAACACATGACTCCGCGGTCAGGAAAAAGTTTGCCAAGCTTCCTATAGTTTTTTTGGAGCCAAAATTTTTGTTCACACCAAGTTCAAAAACGGACTTCAGGACGAGTTTCAGGGTGGAATTCCATGCCTAAAAATGGTGTTGCTTCCTGTTTTTAAAAATCAAGCCTTTTTGGTGACAAGGGAAGAAAGCACATGACTCCGAGGTCAGGAAAAAGTTTGCCAAGCTCCCCATAGTTTTATTGAAGCCAAAATTTTTCTTGACACCAAATGCAAAAACGGAATTCAGGATGAGATTCAGGGTGGAATTCCATGTCTAAAAATGGTGTTGCTTCCAGTTTTTAAAAATCAAGCCTTTTTGGTGACAAGGAAAGAAAAAAATGACTCCGCGGTCAGGAAAAAGTTTGCCAAGCTCCCTATAGTTTTTTTTTTGAAGCCAAAATTTTTCTTGACACCAAATTTAAAAACAGACTTCAGATCGAAATTCAGGGTCGAATTCCATGTCTTAAAATTGTGTTGCTCCCAGGTTTTAAAAATCAAGCCATTTTGGTGACATGGGAAGAAAACACATGACTCCGAGGTCAGGAAAAAGTTTGCCAAGCTTCCTATAGTTTTTTTGAAGCCAAAATTTTTCTTGACACCAAATGCAAAAATGGACTTCAGGATGAGATTCAGGGTGGAATTCCATGTCTAAAAATGTTGTTGCTTCCAGTTTTTAAAAATCAAGCCTTTTTGGTGCCAAGGGAAGAAAACACATGACTCCGAGGTCAGGAAAAAGTTTGACAATCTCCCTATAGTTTTTTTGAAGCGAAAATTTTTCTTGACACCAAATGCAAAAACGGACTTCAGGATGAGATTCAGGGTGGAATTCCATGTGTAAAAATGGTGTTGCCTCCAGTTTTTAAAAATCAAGCCTTTTTGGTGCCAAGGGAAGAAAACACATGACTCCGAGGTCAGGAAAAAGTTTGCCAAGCTCCCTAAAGTTTTTTTGAAGCCAAAATTTTCCTTCACACCACGTTCAAAAACGGACTTCAGGACGGGATTCAGGGTGAATTCCATGTCTAAAAAGAGTGTTGCTTCCAGTTTTTAAAAATCAAGCCTTTTTGGTGACAAGGGAAGAAAATCCATGACTCCGGGGTCAGGAAAAAGTTTGCCAAGCTCCTTAAAGTTTTTTGGAAGCCAAAATTTTTCTTGACACCAAATGCAAAAATGGACTTCAGGATATGATTCAGGGTGGAATTCCATGTCTTAAAATTGTGTTGCCTCCAGTTTTTGAAAATCAAGCCTTTTTGGTGACATGGGAAGAAAACACATGACTCCGCAGTCAGGAAAACGTCTGCCAAGCTCCCAAAGTTTTTTGGAAGCCAAAATTTTTCTTGACACCAAATGAAAAAACGGACTTCAGGATGGGATTCAGGGTGGAATTCCATGTCTAAAAATTCTGTTCCCTCCAGTTTTTAAAAATCAAGCCTTTTTGGTGATAAGGGAAGAAAACACATGACTCCAAGGTCAGGAAAAAGTTTCCCAAGCTCCCTATAGTTTTTTTGAAGCCAAAATTTTTCTTCACACCACGTTCAAAAACGGACTTCAGGATGGGATTCAGGGTGGAATTCCATGGCTTAAAATTGTGTTGCTCCCAGCTTTTAAAAATCAAGCCTTTTTGGTGATAAGGGAAGAAAACACATGACTCCGCAGTCAGGAAAAAGTCTGCCAAGCTCCCAAAGTTTTTTGGAAGCCAAAATTTTTCTTGACACCAAATGAAAAAACGGACTTCAGGATGGGATTCAGGGTGGAATTCCATGTCTGAAAATTCTGTTCCCTCCAGTTTTTAAAAATCAAGCCTTTTTGGTGATAAGGGAAGAAAACACATGACTCCAAGGTCAGGAAAAAGTTTCCCAAGCTCCCTATAGTTTTTTTGAAGCCAAAATTTTTCTTCACACCACGTTCAAAAACGGACTTCAGGATGGGATTCAGGGTCGAATTCAATGTCTAAAAATGGTGTTGCCTCCAGTTTTTAAAAATCAAGCCTTTTTGGTGACAAGGGAAGAAAAGCCATGACTCCGCGGTCAGGAAAAAGTTTGCCAAGCCAAAAATTTGCCAAAATTTTTCTTGACACCAAATTTAAAAACGGACTTCAAGATGAGATTCAGGGTGGAATTCCATGTCTAAAAATGGTGTTGCTTCCAGTTTTTAAAAATCAAGCCTTTTTGTGCCCGGCGAAGAAAACGCATGACTCCGTGGTCAGGAAAAACTTTGCCAAACTCCCTATAGTTTTTTTGAAGCCAAAATTTTTCTTCACACCACGTTCAAAAACGGACTTCAGGACTAGATTCAGGGTGAAATTCCATGTCTAAAAATGTTGTTGCTTCCAGTTTTTAAAAATCAAGCCTTTTTGGTGCCAAGGGAAGAAAACACATGACTCCGCGGTCAGGAAAAAGTTTGCCAAGCTTCCTATAGTTTTTTTGGAGCCAAAATTTTTGTTCACACCAAGTTCAAAAACGGACTTCAGGACGAGTTTCAGGGTGGAATTCCATGCCTAAAAATGGTGTTGCTTCCTGTTTTTAAAAATCAAGCCTTTTTGGTGACAAGGGAAGAAAGCACATGACTCCGAGGTCAGGAAAAAGTTTGCCAAGCTCCCCATAGTTTTATTGAAGCCAAAATTTTTCTTGACACCAAATGCAAAAACGGAATTCAGGATGAGATTCAGGGTGGAATTCCATGTCTAAAAATGGTGTTGCTTCCAGTTTTTAAAAATCAAGCCTTTTTGGTGACAAGGAAAGAAAAAAATGACTCCGCGGTCAGGAAAAAGTTTGCCAAGCTCCCTATAGTTTTTTTTTTGAAGCCAAAATTTTTCTTGACACCAAATTTAAAAACAGACTTCAGATCGAAATTCAGGGTCGAATTCCATGTCTTAAAATTGTGTTGCTCCCAGGTTTTAAAAATCAAGCCATTTTGGTGACATGGGAAGAAAACACATGACTCCGAGGTCAGGAAAAAGTTTGCCAAGCTTCCTATAGTTTTTTTGAAGCCAAAATTTTTCTTGACACCAAATGCAAAAATGGACTTCAGGATGAGATTCAGGGTGGAATTCCATGTCTAAAAATGTTGTTGCTTCCAGTTTTTAAAAATCAAGCCTTTTTGGTGCCAAGGGAAGAAAACACATGACTCCGAGGTCAGGAAAAAGTTTGACAATCTCCCTATAGTTTTTTTGAAGCGAAAATTTTTCTTGACACCAAATGCAAAAACGGACTTCAGGATGAGATTCAGGGTGGAATTCCATGTGTAAAAATGGTGTTGCCTCCAGTTTTTAAAAATCAAGCCTTTTTGGTGCCAAGGGAAGAAAACACATGACTCCGAGGTCAGGAAAAAGTTTGCCAAGCTCCCTAAAGTTTTTTTGAAGCCAAAATTTTCCTTCACACCACGTTCAAAAACGGACTTCAGGACGGGATTCAGGGTGAATTCCATGTCTAAAAAGAGTGTTGCTTCCAGTTTTTAAAAATCAAGCCTTTTTGGTGACAAGGGAAGAAAATCCATGACTCCGGGGTCAGGAAAAAGTTTGCCAAGCTCCTTAAAGTTTTTTGGAAGCCAAAATTTTTCTTGACACCAAATGCAAAAATGGACTTCAGGATATGATTCAGGGTGGAATTCCATGTCTTAAAATTGTGTTGCCTCCAGTTTTTGAAAATCAAGCCTTTTTGGTGACATGGGAAGAAAACACATGACTCCGCAGTCAGGAAAACGTCTGCCAAGCTCCCAAAGTTTTTTGGAAGCCAAAATTTTTCTTGACACCAAATGAAAAAACGGACTTCAGGATGGGATTCAGGGTGGAATTCCATGTCTAAAAATTCTGTTCCCTCCAGTTTTTAAAAATCAAGCCTTTTTGGTGATAAGGGAAGAAAACACATGACTCCAAGGTCAGGAAAAAGTTTCCCAAGCTCCCTATAGTTTTTTTGAAGCCAAAATTTTTCTTCACACCACGTTCAAAAACGGACTTCAGGATTGGATTCAGGGTGGAATTCCATGGCTTAAAATTGTGTTGCTCCCAGCTTTTAAAAATCAAGCCTTTTTGGTGATAAGGGAAGAAAACACATGACTCCAAGGTCAGGAAAAAGTTTGCCAAGCTCCCAAAAGTTTTTTTGAAGCCAAAATTTTTCTTCACACCACGTTCAAAAATGGACTTCAGGACGGGATTCAGGGTGGAATTCCATGTCTAAAAATAGTGTTGCTTCCAGTTTTTAAAAATCAAGCCTTTTTGGTGCCAAGGGCAGAAAACACATGACTCCAAGGTCAGAAAAAAGTTTGCCAAGCTCCCTATAATTCTTTTGAAGGCAAAATTTTTCTTGACAGCAAATTTAAAAACGGACTTCAAGATGAGATTCAGGGTGGAATTCCATGTCTAAAAATGGTGTTGCTTCCAGTTTTTAAAAATCAAGCCTTTTTGGTGCCAAGGGAAGAAAACACATGACTCCGAGGTCAGGAAAAAGTTTGACAATCTCCCTATAGTTTTTTTGAAGCGAAAATTTTTCTTGACACCAAATGCAAAAACGGACTTCAGGATGAGATTCAGGGTGGAATTCCATGTGTAAAAATGGTGTTGCCTCCAGTTTTTAAAAATCAAGCCTTTTTGGTGCCAAGGGAAGAAAACACATGACTCCGAGGTCAGGAAAAAGTTTGCCAAGCTCCCTAAAGTTTTTTTGAAGCCAAAATTTTCCTTCACACCACGTTCAAAAACGGACTTCAGGACGGGATTCAGGGTGAATTCCATGTCTAAAAAGAGTGTTGCTTCCAGTTTTTAAAAATCAAGCCTTTTTGGTGACAAGGGAAGAAAATCCATGACTCCGGGGTCAGGAAAAAGTTTGCCAAGCTCCTTAAAGTTTTTTGGAAGCCAAAATTTTTCTTGACACCAAATGCAAAAATGGACTTCAGGATATGATTCAGGGTGGAATTCCATGTCTTAAAATTGTGTTGCCTCCAGTTTTTGAAAATCAAGCCTTTTTGGTGACATGGGAAGAAAACACATGACTCCGCAGTCAGGAAAACGTCTGCCAAGCTCCCAAAGTTTTTTGGAAGCCAAAATTTTTCTTGACACCAAATGAAAAAACGGACTTCAGGATGGGATTCAGGGTGGAATTCCATGTCTAAAAATTCTGTTCCCTCCAGTTTTTAAAAATCAAGCCTTTTTGGTGATAAGGGAAGAAAACACATGACTCCAAGGTCAGGAAAAAGTTTCCCAAGCTCCCTATAGTTTTTTTGAAGCCAAAATTTTTCTTCACACCACGTTCAAAAACGGACTTCAGGATGGGATTCAGGGTGGAATTCCATGGCTTAAAATTGTGTTGCTCCCAGCTTTTAAAAATCAAGCCTTTTTGGTGATAAGGGAAGAAAACACATGACTCCAAGGTCAGGAAAAAGTTTGCCAAGCTCCCAAAAGTTTTTTTGAAGCCAAAATTTTTCTTCACACCACGTTCAAAAATGGACTTCAGGACGGGATTCAGGGTGGAATTCCATGTCTAAAAATAGTGTTGCTTCCAGTTTTTAAAAATCAAGCCTTTTTGGTGCCAAGGGCAGAAAACACATGACTCCAAGGTCAGAAAAAAGTTTGCCAAGCTCCCTATAATTCTTTTGAAGGCAAAATTTTTCTTGACAGCAAATTTAAAAACGGACTTCAAGATGAGATTCAGGGTGGAATTCCATGTCTAAAAATGGTGTTGCTTCCAGTTTTTAAAAATCAAGCCTTTTTGTGCCCGGCAAAGAAAACACATGACTCCACGGTCGGGAAAAACTTTGCCAAACTCCCTATAGTTTTTTTAAAGCCAAAATTTTTCTTGACACCAAACGCAAAAACGGACTTCAGGATGAGATTCAGGGTGGAAAACCATGTCTAAAAATGGTGTTGCTTCCAGTTTTTAAAAATCAAGCCTTTTTGGTGACAAGGGAAGAAAACACATGACTCCACGGTCGGGAAAAAGTTTGCCAAGCTCCCTATATTTTTTTTGAAGCCAAAATTTTTCTTCACACCACGTTCAAAAACGGACTTCAGGACGGGATTCAGGGTGGAATTCCATGTCTAAAAATGGTGTTGCTTCCAGTTTTTAAAAATCAAGCCTTTTTTGTGCCAAAGGAAGAAAAAACATGACTCCGCGATCAGGAAAAAGTTTGCCAAGCTCCCTATAGTTTTTTTGAAGCCAAAATTTTTCTTCACACCACGTTCAAAAAAGGACTTCAGGATGGGATTCAGGATGGAATTCCATGTCTAAAAATGGTGTTGCTTCCAGTTTTTAAAAATTAAGCCTTTTTGGTGCCAAGGGCAGAAAACACATGACTCCGAGCTCAGGAAAAAGTTTGCCAAGTTCCCTAAAGTTTTTTTGAAGCCAAAGTTTTTCTTCACACCACGTTCAAAAACGGAGTTCAGGACAGGATTCAGGGTGGAATTCCATGTCTAAAAATGTTGTTTCTTCCAGTTTTTAAAAATCAAGCCTTTTTGGTGACAAGGGAAGAAAACACATGACTCCGAGGTGAGGAAAAAGTTTGCCAAGCTCCCTATAGTTTTTTTGAAGCCAAAATTTTTCTTCATACCACGTTCAAAAATGGACTTCAGGATGGGATTCAAGGTGGAATTCCATGTGTAAAAATGGTGTTGCCTCCAGTTTTTAAAAATCAAGCCTTTTTGGTGACAAGGGAAGAAAATCCATGACTCCGGGGTCAGGAAAAAGTTTGCCAAGCTCCTTAAAGTTTTTTGGAAGCCAAAATTTTTCTTGACACCAAATGCAAAAATGGACTTCAGGATATGATTCAGGGTGGAATTCCATGTCTTAAAATTGTGTTGCTTCCAGTTTTTGAAAATCAAGCCTTTTTGGTGACAAAGGAAGAAAACACATGACTCCGCAGTCAGGAAAAAGTCTGCCAAGCTCCTTAAAGTTTTTTGGAAGCCAAAATTTTTCTTGACACCAAATGCAAAAATGGACTTCAGGATATGATTCAGGGTGGAATTCCATGTCTAAAAATGGTGTTCCCTCCAGTTTTTAAAAATCAAGACTTTTTGGTGATAAGGGAAGAAAACACATGACTCCAAGGTCAGGAAAAAGTTTCCCAAGCTCCCTATAGTTTTTTTGAAGCCAAAATTTTTCTTCACACCACGTTCAAAAACGGACTTCAGGACGGGATTCAGGGTCGAATTCAATGTCTAAAAATGGTGTTGCCTCCAGTTTTTAAAAATCAAGCCTTTTTGGTGACAAGGGAAGAAAAGCCATGATTCCGCGGTCAGGAAAAAGTTTGCCAAGCCAAAAATTTGCCAAAATTTTTCTTGACACCAAATTTAAAAACGGACTTCAAGATGAGATTCAGGGTGGAATTCCATGTCTAAAAATGGTGTTGCTTCCAGTTTTTAAAAATCAAGCCTTTTTGTGCCCGGCGAAGAAAACGCATGACTCCGTGGTCAGGAAAAACTTTGCCAAACTCCCTATAGTTTTTTTGAAGCCAAAATTTTTCTTGACACCAAACGCAAAAACGGACATCAGGATGAGATTCAGGGTGGAAAACCATGTCTCAAAATGGTGTTGCTTCCAGTTTTTAAAAATCAAGCCTTTTTGGGGCCAAGCGAAGAAAACACATGACTCCGAGGTCAAGAAAAAGTTTGCCAAGCCAAAAATCTGACAAAATTTTTCTTGACACCAAACGCAAAAACGGACTTCAGGATGAGATTCAGGGTGTTAAACCATGTCTAAAAATGGTGTTGCTTCCAGTTTTTAAAAATCAAGCCTTTTTGGTGACAAGGGAAGAAAAAACATGACTCCGCGGTCAGGAAAAAGTTTGCCAAGCTCCCTATAGTTTTTTTGACGCCAAAATTTTTCTTCATACCATGTTCAAAAATGGACTTCAGGATGGGATTCAAGGTGGAATTCCATGTCTAAAAATGGTGTTGCCTCCAGTTTTTAAAAATCAAGCCTTTTTGGTGACAAGGGAAGAAAATCCATGACTCCGGGGTCAGGAAAAAGTTTGCCAAGCTCCTTAAAGATTTTTGGAAGCCAAAATTTTTCTTGACACCAAATGCAAAAATGGACTTCAGGGTAAGATTCAGGGTGGAATTCCATGGCTTAAAATGGTGTTCCCTCCAGTTTTTAAAAATCAAGCCTTTTTGGTGACAAGGGAAGAAAACCCATGACTCCGCGGTCAGGAAAAAGTTTGCCAAGCTCCCTATAGTTTTTTGGAAGCCAAAATTTTTCTTCACACCACGTTCAAAAACGGACTTCAGGACGGGATTCAAGGTGGAATTCCATATCTAAAAATGGTGTTGCCTCCAGTTTTTAAAAATCAAGCCTTTTTGGTGACAAGGGAAGAAAACACATGATTCCGCGGTCAGGAAAAAGTTTGCCAAGCTCCCTATAGTTTTTTTGAAGCCAAAATTTTTCTTCACACCACGTTCAAAAACGGACTTCAGGACGAGATTCAGGGTGGAATTCCATGTCTAAAAATGTTGTTGCTTCCAGTTTTTAAAAATCAAGCCTTTTTGGTGTCAAGGGAAGAAAACACATGACTCCGCGGTCAGGAAAAAGTTTGCCAAGCTTCCTATAGTTTTTTTGGAGCCAAAATTTTTGTTCACACCAAGTTCAAAAACGGACTTCAGGACGAGTTTCAGGGTGGAATTCCATGCCTAAAAATGGTGTTGCTTCCAGTTTTTAAAAATCAAGCCTTTTTGGTGACAAGGGAAGAAAACCCATGACTCCGCGGTCAGGAAAAAGTTTGCCAAGCTCCCTATAGTTTTTTGGAATCCAAAATTTTTCTTCACACCACGTTCAAAAACGGACTTCAGGACGGGATTCAAGGTGGAATTCCATATCTAAAAATGGTGTTGCCTCCAGTTTTTAAAAATCAAGCCTTTTTGGTGACAAGGGAAGAAAACACATGATTCCGCGGTCAGGAAAAAGTTTGCCAAGCTCCCTATAGTTTTTTTGAAGCCAAAATTTTTCTTCACACCACGTTCAAAAACGGACTTCAGGACGAGATTCAGGGTGGAATTCCATATCTAAAAATGTTGTTGCTTCCAGTTTTTAAAAATCAAGCCTTTTTGGTGCCAAGGGAAGAAAACACATGACTCCGAGGTCAGGAAAAAGTTTGCCAAGCTCCCCATAGTTTTATTGAAGCCAAAATTTTTCTTGACACTAAATGCAAAAACGAAATTCAGGATGAGATTCAGGGTGGAATTCCATGTCTAAAAATGGTGTTGCTTCCAGTTTTTAAAAATCAAGCCTTTTTGGTGACAAGGAAAGAAAAAAATGACTCCGCGGTCAGGAAAAAGTTTGCCAAGCTCCCTATAGTTTTTTTTTTGAAGCCAAAATTTTTCTTGACACCAAATTTAAAAACAGACTTCAGATCGAAATTCAGGGTGGAATTCCATGTCTTAAAATTGTGTTGCTCCCAGGTTTTAAAAATCAAGCCATTTTGGTGACATGGGAAGAAAACACATGACTCCGAGGTCAGGAAAAAGTTTGCCAAGCTTCCTATAGTTTTTTTGAAGCCAAAATTTTTCTTGACACCAAATGCAAAAATGGACTTCAGGATGAGATTCAGGGTGGAATTCCATGTCTAAAAATGTTGTTGCTTCCAGTTTTTAAAAATCAAGCCTTTTTGGTGACAAGGGGAGAAAACACATGACTCCGAGGTCAGGAAAAAGTTTGCCAATCTTCCTATAGTTCTTTTGAAGCCAAAATTTTTCTTGACAGCAAATGTAAAACCGGACTTCAGGATGAGATTCAGGGTGGAATTCCATGTCTAAAAATGTTGTTGCTTCCAGTTTTTAAAAATCAAGCCTTTTTGGTGCCAAGGGAAGAAAACACATGACTCCGAGGTCAGGAAAAAGTTTGCCAAGCTCCCTAAAGTTTTTTTGAAGCCAAAATTTTTCTTCACACCACGTTCAAAAACGGACTTCAGGACGGGATTCAGGGTGAATTCCATGTCTAAAAAGAGTGTTGCTTCCAGTTTTTAAAAATCAAGCCTTTTTGGTGACAAGGGAAGAAAATCCATGACTCCGGGGTCAGGAAAAAGTTTGCCAAGCTCCTTAAAGTTTTTTGGAAGCCAAAATTTTTCTTGACACCAAATGCAAAAATGGACTTCAGGATATGATTCAGGGTGGAATTCCATGTCTTAAAATTGTGTTGCCTCCAGTTTTTGAAAATCAAGCCTTTTTGGTGACATGGGAAGAAAACACATGACTCCGCAGTCAGGAAAAAGTCTGCCAAGCTCCCAAAGTTTTTTGGAAGCCAAAATTTTTCTTGACACCAAATGAAAAAACGGACTTCAGGATGGGATTCAGGGTGGAATTCCATGTCTGAAAATTCTGTTCCCTCCAGTTTTTAAAAATCAAGCCTTTTTGGTGATAAGGGAAGAAAACACATGACTCCAAGGTCAGGAAAAAGTTTCCCAAGCTCCCTATAGTTTTTTTGAAGCCAAAATTTTTCTTCACACCACGTTCAAAAACGGACTTCAGGATGGGATTCAGGGTCGAATTCAATGTCTAAAAATGGTGTTGCCTCCAGTTTTTAAAAATCAAGCCTTTTTGGTGACAAGGGAAGAAAAGCCATGACTCCGCGGTCAGGAAAAAGTTTGCCAAGCCAAAAATTTGCCAAAATTTTTCTTGACACCAAATTTAAAAACGGACTTCAAGATGAGATTCAGGGTGGAATTCCATGTCTAAAAATGGTGTTGCTTCCAGTTTTTAAAAATCAAGCCTTTTTGTGCCCGGCGAAGAAAACGCATGACTCCGTGGTCAGGAAAAACTTTGCCAAACTCCCTATAGTTTTTTTGAAGCCAAAATTTTTCTTCACACCACGTTCAAAAACGGACTTCAGGACTAGATTCAGGGTGAAATTCCATGTCTAAAAATGTTGTTGCTTCCAGTTTTTAAAAATCAAGCCTTTTTGGTGCCAAGGGAAGAAAACACATGACTCCGCGGTCAGGAAAAAGTTTGCCAAGCTTCCTATAGTTTTTTTGGAGCCAAAATTTTTGTTCACACCAAGTTCAAAAACGGACTTCAGGACGAGTTTCAGGGTGGAATTCCATGCCTAAAAATGGTGTTGCTTCCTGTTTTTAAAAATCAAGCCTTTTTGGTGACAAGGGAAGAAAGCACATGACTCCGAGGTCAGGAAAAAGTTTGCCAAGCTCCCCATAGTTTTATTGAAGCCAAAATTTTTCTTGACACCAAATGCAAAAACGGAATTCAGGATGAGATTCAGGGTGGAATTCCATGTCTAAAAATGGTGTTGCTTCCAGTTTTTAAAAATCAAGCCTTTTTGGTGACAAGGAAAGAAAAAAATGACTCCGCGGTCAGGAAAAAGTTTGCCAAGCTCCCTATAGTTTTTTTTTTGAAGCCAAAATTTTTCTTGACACCAAATTTAAAAACAGACTTCAGATCGAAATTCAGGGTCGAATTCCATGTCTTAAAATTGTGTTGCTCCCAGGTTTTAAAAATCAAGCCATTTTGGTGACATGGGAAGAAAACACATGACTCCGAGGTCAGGAAAAAGTTTGCCAAGCTTCCTATAGTTTTTTTGAAGCCAAAATTTTTCTTGACACCAAATGCAAAAATGGACTTCAGGATGAGATTCAGGGTGGAATTCCATGTCTAAAAATGTTGTTGCTTCCAGTTTTTAAAAATCAAGCCTTTTTGGTGCCAAGGGAAGAAAACACATGACTCTGAGGTCAGGAAAAAGTTTGACAATCTCCCTATAGTTTTTTTGAAGCGAAAATTTTTCTTGACACCAAATGCAAAAACGGACTTCAGGATGAGATTCAGGGTGGAATTCCATGTGTAAAAATGGTGTTGCCTCCAGTTTTTAAAAATCAAGCCTTTTTGGTGCCAAGGGAAGAAAACACATGACTCCGAGGTCAGGAAAAAGTTTGCCAAGCTCCCTAAAGTTTTTTTGAAGCCAAAATTTTCCTTCACACCACGTTCAAAAACGGACTTCAGGACGGGATTCAGGGTGAATTCCATGTCTAAAAAGAGTGTTGCTTCCAGTTTTTAAAAATCCAGCCTTTTTGGTGACAAGGGAAGAAAATCCATGACTCCGGGGTCAGGAAAAAGTTTGCCAAGCTCCTTAAAGTTTTTTGGAAGCCAAAATTTTTCTTGACACCAAATGCAAAAATGGACTTCAGGATATGATTCAGGGTGGAATTCCATGTCTTAAAATTGTGTTGCCTCCAGTTTTTGAAAATCAAGCCTTTTTGGTGACATGGGAAGAAAACACATGACTCCGCAGTCAGGAAAACGTCTGCCAAGCTCCCAAAGTTTTTTGGAAGCCAAAATTTTTCTTGACACCAAATGAAAAAACGGACTTCAGGATGGGATTCAGGGTGGAATTCCATGTCTAAAAATTCTGTTCCCTCCAGTTTTTAAAAATCAAGCCTTTTTGGTGATAAGGGAAGAAAACACATGACTCCAAGGTCAGGAAAAAGTTTCCCAAGCTCCCTATAGTTTTTTTGAAGCCAAAATTTTTCTTCACACCACGTTCAAAAACGGACTTCAGGATGGGATTCAGGGTCGAATTCAATGTCTAAAAATGGTGTTGCTTCCAGTTTTTAAAAATCAAGCCTTTTTGGTGACAAGGGAAGAAAACCCATGACTCCGCGGTCAGGAAAAAGTTTGCCAAGCCAAAAATTTGCCAAAATTTTTCTTGACACCAAATTTAAAAACGGACTTCAAGATGAGATTCAGGGTGGAATTCCATGTCTAAAAATGGTGTTGCTTCCAGTTTTTAAAAATCAAGCCTTTTTGTGCCCGGCGAAGAAAACGCATGACTCCGTGGTCAGGAAAAACTTTGCCAAACTCCCTATAGTTTTTTTGAAGCCAAAATTTTTCTTCACACCACGTTCAAAAACGGACTTCAGGACGAGATTCAGGGTGAAATTCCATGTCTAAAAATGTTGTTGCTTCCAGTTTTTAAAAATCAAGCCTTTTTGGTGCCAAGGGAAGAAAACACATGACTCCGCGGTCAGGAAAAAGTTTGCCAAGCTTCCTATAGTTTTTTTGGAGCCAAAATTTTTGTTCACACCAAGTTCAAAAACGGACTTCAGGACGAGTTTCAGGGTGGAATTCCATGCCTAAAAATGGTGTTGCTTCCTGTTTTTAAAAATCAAGCCTTTTTGGTGACAAGGGAAGAAAGAACATGAATCCGAGGTCAGGAAAAAGTTTGCCAAGCTCCCCATAGTTTCATTGAAGCCAAAATTTTTCTTGACACCTAATGCAAAAACGGACTTCAGGAGGAGATTCAGGGTGGAATTCCATGTCTAAAAATGGTGTTGCTTCCAGTTTTTAAAAATCAAGCCTTTTTGGTGACAAGGAAAGAAAAAAATGACTCCGCGGTCAGGAAAAAGTTTGCCAAGCTCCCTATAGTTTTTTTTTTGAAGCCAAAATTTTTCTTGACACCAAATTTAAAAACAGACTTCAGATCGAAATTCAGGGTGGAATTCCATGTCTTAAAATTGTGTTGCTCCCAGGTTTTAAAAATCAAGCCATTTTAGTGACATGGGAAGAAAACACATGACTCCGAGGTCAGGAAAAAGTTTGCCAAGCTTCCTATAGTTTTTTTGAAGCCAAAATTTTTCTTGACACCAAATGCAAAAATGGACTTCAGGATGAGATTCAGGGTGGAATTCCATGTCTAAAAATGTTGTTGCTTCCAGTTTTTAAAAATCAAGCCTTTTTGGTGCCAAGGGAAGAAAACACATGACTCCGAGGTCAGGAAAAAGTTTGACAATCTCCCTATAGTTTTTTTGAAGCGAAAATTTTTCTTGACACCAAATGCAAAAACGGACTTCAGGAGAAGATTCAGGGTGGAATTCCATGTCTAAAAATGGTGTTGCTTCCAGTTTTTAAAAATCAAGCCTTTTCAGTGACAAGGGAAGAAAAAACATGACTCCGAGGTCAGGAAAAAGTTTGCCACGCTCCCAAAAGTTTTGTTGAAGCCAAAACTTTTCTTGACACCAAATGCAAAAACGGACTTCAAGTCGAGATTCAGGGTGGAATTCCATGTCTAAAAATGGTGTTGCTTCCAGTTTTTAAAAATCAAGCCTTTTTGGTTCCAAGGGAAGAAAACACCACGGTCAGGAAAAAGTTTGCCACGCTCCCTATAGTTTTTTTGAAGCGAAAATTTTTCTTGACACCAAATGCAAAAACGGACTTCAGGACGAGATTCAGGGTGGAATTCCATGTCTAAAAATGGTGTTGCTTCCAGTTTTTAAAAATCAAGCCTTTTTGGTGACAAGGAAAGAAAAAAATGACTCCGCGGTCAGGAAAAAGTTTGCCAAGCTCCCTATAGTTTTTTTTTTGAAGCCAAAATTTTTCTTGACACCAAATTTAAAAACAGACTTCAGATCGAAATTCAGGGTGGAATTCCATGTCTTAAAATTGTGTTGCTCCCAGGTTTTAAAAATCAAGCCATTTTGGTGACATGGGAAGAAAACACATGACTCCGAGGTCAGGAAAAAGTTTGCCAAGCTTCCTATAGTTTTTTTGAAGCGAAAATTTTTCTTGACACCAAATGCAAAAACGGACTTCAGGAGAAGATTCAGGGTGGAATTCCATGTCTAAAAATGGTGTTGCTTCCAGTTTTTAAAAATCAAGCCTTTTCAGTGACAAGGGAAGAAAAAACATGACTCCGAGGTCAGGAAAAAGTTTGCCACGCTCCCAAAAGTTTTGTTGAAGCCAAAACTTTTCTTGACACCAAATGCAAAAACGGACTTCAAGTCGAGATTCAGGGTGGAATTCCATGTCTAAAAATGGTGTTGCTTCCAGTTTTTAAAAATCAAGCCTTTTTGGTTCCAAGGGAAGAAAACACCACGGTCAGGAAAAAGTTTGCCACGCTCCCTATAGTTTTTTTGAAGCGAAAATTTTTCTTGACACCAAATGCAAAAACGGACTTCAGGACGAGATTCAGGGTGGAATTCCATGTCTAAAAATGGTGTTGCTTTCACTTTTCAAAAATCAAGACTTTTTTGTGCTAAAGGAGGAAAACACATGACTCAGTGGTCAGGAAAAAGTTTGCCAATCTTCCTATAGTTTTTTTGAAGCCAAAATTTTTCTTGAAACCAACTGCAAAAACGGACTTCAGGACGAGATTCACGGTGGAATTCCTTGTCTAAAAATGGTGTTGCTTCCAGTTTTTAAAAATCAAGCCTTTTTGGTGACAAGGGAAGAAAACACATGACTCCGCGGTCACCAAAAAGTTTGCCAAGCTCCCTATAGTTTTTTTGAAGCGAAAATTTTTCTTGACACCAAATGCAAAAACGGACTTCAGGACGAGATTCAGGGTGGAATTCCATGTCTAAAAATGGTGTTTCCTCCAGTTTGTAAAAATCAAGCCTTTTCGGTGCCAAGGGAAGAAAACCCATGACTCAGCGATCAGGAAAAAGTTTGCCAAGCTCCCTATATTTTTTTTCAACGCAAAATTTTTCTTCACACCAAATTCAAAAACGGACTTCAGGACTAGTTTCAGGGTGGAATTCCATGTCTAAAAATGGTGTTGCTTCCTGTTTTTAAAAATCATGCCTTTTTGGTGAGAAGGGAAGAAAACACATGACTCCGAGGTCAGGAAAAAGTTTGCCAAGCCCCCTATAGTTTTTTTGAAGCCAAAATTTTTCGTGACAGCAAATGCAAAACCGGAATTCAGGACGAGATTCAGGGTGGAGTTCCATGTCTAAAAATGGTGTTGCTTCCTGTTTTTAAAAATCAAGCCTTTTTGGTGACAAGGGAAGAAAAAACATGACTCCACGGTCAGGAAAAAGTTTGCCAAGCTCCCTATATTTTTTTTCAATGCAAAATTTTTCTTCACACCAAGTTCAAAAACGGACTTCAGGACTAGTTTCAGGGTGGAATTCCAGGTCTAAAAATGGTGTTGCTTCCAGTTTTTAAAAATCAAGCCTTTTTGGTGCCAAGGGAAGAAAACACATGACTCCGAGGTCAGGAAAAAGTTTGACAATCTCCCTATAGTTTTTTTGAAGCGAAAATTTTTCTTGACACCAAATGCAAAAACGGACTTCAGGATGAGATTCAGGGTGGAATTCCATGTGTAAAAATGGTGTTGCCTCCAGTTTTTAAAAATCAAGCCTTTTTGGTGCCAAGGGAAGAAAACACATGACTCCGAGGTCAGGAAAAAGTTTGCCAAGCTCCCTAAAGTTTTTTTGAAGCCAAAATTTTCCTTCACACCACGTTCAAAAACGGACTTCAGGACGGGATTCAGGGTGAATTCCATGTCTAAAAAGAGTGTTGCTTCCAGTTTTTAAAAATCAAGCCTTTTTGGTGACAAGGGAAGAAAATCCATGACTCCGGGGTCAGGAAAAAGTTTGCCAAGCTCCTTAAAGTTTTTTGGAAGCCAAAATTTTTCTTGACACCAAATGCAAAAATGGACTTCAGGATATGATTCAGGGTGGAATTCCATGTCTTAAAATTGTGTTGCCTCCAGTTTTTGAAAATCAAGCCTTTTTGGTGACATGGGAAGAAAACACATGACTCCGCAGTCAGGAAAACGTCTGCCAAGCTCCCAAAGTTTTTTGGAAGCCAAAATTTTTCTTGACACCAAATGAAAAAACGGACTTCAGGATGGGATTCAGGGTGGAATTCCATGTCTAAAAATTCTGTTCCCTCCAGTTTTTAAAAATCAAGCCTTTTTGGTGATAAGGGAAGAAAACACATGACTCCAAGGTCAGGAAAAAGTTTCCCAAGCTCCCTATAGTTTTTTTGAAGCCAAAATTTTTCTTCACACCACGTTCAAAAACGGACTTCAGGATGGGATTCAGGGTCGAATTCAATGTCTAAAAATGGTGTTGCTTCCAGTTTTTAAAAATCAAGCCTTTTTGGTGACAAGGGAAGAAAACCCATGACTCCGCGGTCAGGAAAAAGTTTGCCAAGCCAAAAATTTGCCAAAATTTTTCTTGACACCAAATTTAAAAACGGACTTCAAGATGAGATTCAGGGTGGAATTCCATGTCTAAAAATGGTGTTGCTTCCAGTTTTTAAAAATCAAGCCTTTTTGTGCCCGGCGAAGAAAACGCATGACTCCGTGGTCAGGAAAAACTTTGCCAAACTCCCTATAGTTTTTTTGAAGCCAAAATTTTTCTTCACACCACGTTCAAAAACGGACTTCAGGACGAGATTCAGGGTGAAATTCCATGTCTAAAAATGTTGTTGCTTCCAGTTTTTAAAAATCAAGCCTTTTTGGTGCCAAGGGAAGAAAACACATGACTCCGCGGTCAGGAAAAAGTTTGCCAAGCTTCCTATAGTTTTTTTGGAGCCAAAATTTTTGTTCACACCAAGTTCAAAAACGGACTTCAGGACGAGTTTCAGGGTGGAATTCCATGCCTAAAAATGGTGTTGCTTCCTGTTTTTAAAAATCAAGCCTTTTTGGTGACAAGGGAAGAAAGCACATGAATCCGAGGTCAGGAAAAAGTTTGCCAAGCTCCCCATAGTTTCATTGAAGCCAAAATTTTTCTTGACACCTAATGCAAAAACGGACTTCAGGAGGAGATTCAGGGTGGAATTCCATGTCTAAAAATGGTGTTGCTTCCAGTTTTTAAAAATCAAGCCTTTTTGGTGACAAGGAAAGAAAAAAATGACTCCGCGGTCAGGAAAAAGTTTGCCAAGCTCCCTATAGTTTTTTTTTTGAAGCCAAAATTTTTCTTGACACCAAATTTAAAAACAGACTTCAGATCGAAATTCAGGGTGGAATTCCATGTCTTAAAATTGTGTTGCTCCCAGGTTTTAAAAATCAAGCCATTTTGGTGACATGGGAAGAAAACACATGACTCCGAGGTCAGGAAAAAGTTTGCCAAGCTTCCTATAGTTTTTTTGAAGCCAAAATTTTTCTTGACACCAAATGCAAAAATGGACTTCAGGATGAGATTCAGGGTGGAATTCCATGTCTAAAAATGGTGTTGCTTCCAGTTTTTAAAAATCAAGCCTTTTCAGTGACAAGGGAAGAAAAAACATGACTCCGAGGTCAGGAAAAAGTTTGCCACGCTCCCAAAAGTTTTGTTGAAGCCAAAACTTTTCTTGACACCAAATGCAAAAACGGACTTCAAGTCGAGATTCAGGGTGGAATTCCATGTCTAAAAATGGTGTTGCTTCCAGTTTTTAAAAATCAAGCCTTTTTGGTTCCAAGGGAAGAAAACACCACGGTCAGGAAAAAGTTTGCCACGCTCCCTATAGTTTTTTTGAAGCGAAAATTTTTCTTGACACCAAATGCAAAAAACGGACTTCAGGACGAGATTCAGGGTGGAATTCCATGTCTAAAAATGGTGTTGCTTCCAGTTTTTAAAAATCAAGCCTTTTTGGTGACAAGGAAAGAAAAAAATGACTCCGCGGTCAGGAAAAAGTTTGCCAAGCTCCCTATAGTTTTTTTTTTGAAGCCAAAATTTTTCTTGACACCAAATTTAAAAACAGACTTCAGATCGAAATTCAGGGTGGAATTTCATGTCTTAAAATTGTGTTGCTCCCAGGTTTTAAAAATCAAG